>OX451216.1:155442029-156178647 GCA_949628195.1 Phasia obesa
AATCTAAGAAAGCGGTGTTAGCCAGAAGACGAAGCCGATATAAAATAACGACCGGCGGCGACTAAGCAAGAATATACTCGGCGGAGGCTAAAATTCGAGTAAAATCCGAATGCATATCAGAAAGCGGCGGCTAAGCAAATATAAACCGGCAAACTAGCCGAAACTAGCTTACTAATTTGGGCTTTTTTTCTACAAACATATCGCTCCTTCAGTCTCCCCCCGGTGCTGCTAATTGCCATTGTAATCTATCTTTTTACTGCTTTGACGCAGTGCACTCTCAACAGAACAGGCATCAATAGAGGGCCAGGAGTTTGATGCTCTCCAAAATATTCCTAAAAATGGGTCCAAGCTTACCATGTTCTATAAATTGCTGCACATTTTACAATACTTGTGCTGTACAATGAGGGTGATAATAGGCTATGTCAAATTTTACTAAGTGGTAAAACCACCGTCAGGTTAGGCCACCATGTCAGGTACTGACGCTAAATCTTCATCACACACCGCACTTTTAATCCGAGATAGTCATATATGTATAAAAAAACAAATATCGCAATATTTACCCTGTTGTTGAAATCACTTAATACAGTGGGAGTGGTTTCAAGTTTATAAAATCATTAGTTAATGGTGTTTTGAGGATGCAATTTATTTTAAAATTATCAAATTTTAAAATCAATAATAACAAAATAAATTTAAAAAAACAGCTTAGCTGATGAAGCCGTCTAAAATTTTTAGCCGATGTTAGCAGTACGCTTCAGCGGCGGCTAACTGCTTCCAATTTAAGTCGTCGACGGCGGTATATTAGCCGAGTGGCATCGCAGTTTGGTGTTAATGTCCAACACTGGCCAGACTGAGGACCTACCAAGGATGATAGAAGAGAAGGTTACGCCATCACGAAAATAAAATTAAACTTTTTTGCGCATGTCGGCCGAATGACGTCACGAAAATGTCTTCCTATTGGCTAATAATTCTGACTGAGAGTATAACTATAAATTATGAGAGTTTATAATAAAAATGTTGGAGTTTATTTGCACTGTTGATTATAGCAATTTGTTGATTATAGACTTGGCCACTTTAAATTGGCCGAACAACGTCATCTAACGGGAAAACATGCCCATAAAGTAATCGTGTCTTCTATCATTCTTGGGACATATGACGCGAATTTAGTGATGATAAAAGAAGTCGATGGGTCGGCAACTACTAGTCGAGGACTTACTGCTCAACCTGTCTGAAATACTCATGTACATACAAAATTTATAAAGCAAACCTAAATAGCGCGGCGTCAACGCTTTGCAATTGGAAAATCCAATTTTGACAGAGCGTAAGGTATTGAAGTTGGGTGCAAACAAAATGTTATTGTTTTTTTTTTTTACTTTACCATACGTAGTATAGGGTAAAGTATAGTAATCATGAAAAAAATCGAGGTCGGGATTTCGACGGATTTATACGTTTTGAGGTCCCCTGAATCCATTTTGGCTATTTTCGCGATGATGTCTGTGGGTGGTTGGTTGGGTGTGTATGCCACTATTTTTGTGGAGTTTGTACAGGTCATACCGTTTGACATATCAAAATGAAATTTAGTATGTACCTTTGGTATATGAAGATGAAGAGCTGTATATTTTTTGGGCATAATCGGGAGGGGGCAAGGGGTAGTTTCCTTATCCCCAAATTTTCTACAGGTCATACCGTACGACATATTAAAATGAAATTTGGTATGTACCTTTGGGTTATGGAGATGAAGAGCTCTATAAATTTTGGGCATAATCGGGAAGGGACAAAGGGTAGTTTACTTACTCCAAAATTTTGTGAACGCTCTACAGGTCATACCGAATGACATATCAAAATAAAATTCAGTATGTGCCTTTAGTTTATGGAGATAGAGCTGTATAAATTTTGGCCATAATCGGGAAGGGGCAAGGGGTAGTTTACCTACCACCACAAACCGAAAATAATTAATTTTTCGATTCGAATATACTTTGAACTTTTATTCCTAATGTATATCCAAAAAAATATCTGTTTCCATTTGGTATGGTAAAGTTGAGTGTAGGCCACTCCAGTTTTATTTTTTGCGTAAGAGTGGTGCAATTTTGGATATTTTCTATTTTATCTAGCGATTTTATCTCTCTTTTGCGATTAAATTTATTAGATTTTACTAAACAAAATATGTTAACATTACTGTTTCTTACAAAAAATTTTGCTCTTATTTAGGTTTGTTCAAAGCTAGGCGCTAGACGTCGTTACGCTTTACGCCCTTGTCTAAGTTAGTCAGTTACTGACAGCAGGGAATTCGGGATGACGAAATGTTTTAGTAAATAACCGGAAGAACGGAAGAAGGTTTAAAAAGAGACCTAGAATAGCGTTTTTTGGTGCTTAAAATCCTTTTTTCCATTACACAAGTTAAACTGTTTTCTAACTACACTTACATACATACATATGTATATGTATGTATGTATATTTTTTTTATTTGTTTGAGCAATTTAATTGTTTTCAATTTGTTGTTGTCAATATATTTTTTTTAGGTTAAAAGAGGTTTATTTATTTAAATTTGTTACATTTATTTATTTTGTATTTAAAATGTTTTTATTATTCGAAAATATAAAAATTTATTTGTGAACAAAAATATGTTTATTTTTCTTTTTGTATTTTTTCCCTGTCATAACCTTGAGTTTATAAATCAAAAATAAGTTTTTTGTTGTTGTTGTTCACTTGTAACGGCTTTTTTAAAGTTTTTTCACTTGTTTTCTTCAGTTGTTTTTTTATTTGAATTTTTTTTTTCTTGATTTTTTCATATCATCATTATCGAGCATGTTGTTTGTGGATTTAAGTTTACTATCAACATTTCTGTTGTTGTTGTTATTGTTATATTTAGTTCATTTTCTGTTGCAAGAGTTCAAGTCCGCATCAAAATAAAATGGCAACAACAACAACAGTAACAAAAAGGTTTTTGTTTTTCTTCGCGTTTCTTGTTTTTTAAGTGTTTTGTTACCTAAAGTTCCAATCCGAATTTATCGTGGTTATTGTAGTTGCTGTTGCTGCCACTTTCTTTATTGTTGTCGTCATTGTTGTTGTCAAATAAGAAAAACTAGTTCATTGCCAGCATAGCATAGAGTTGTCGTATGTGGCGATTCATCGACAAGTTTGGCGATTTTTAGGCTTGCTTGACGTTTTCATTATTGATTTGATGACATGGCCATTTTTGGAGAAATTCAGTTTTTTTACCGACTTCAAGAAAATGGCTAAGGTACATTTGTAATTGTTTTTATATTTGTGCCTAAAGACCTCCATCATTTTTGAAACTATTTTAAAATTTCATTTTTTAATTAAAAGTCTAAAGGCGTTTTCTTTTCTAACAAAAATGTTTTGCATATATTTAACACTTCGTAAATTTTCGTGTTCTTTTCTACAAAAAAAGTGAGAGTTTGAAAAAACATTACGTTCTTTTCTAAATATGTCGAACCCACCAAAACCAAGTAAATATGCTACATTTTTGCACCCAACTTTTATTCAGGGTAAGATATTTCCCCCTTTTTATACCGTTCACCACAGGTGAAAAGGGTATAAATGAGTTTGTCATTCCGTGTGTAATTTCTACAATATTCATTTTTGACGCCATAAAGTATATATATTCTGGATCCTTATACATAGAGAAGACTATCCGTCTGTGTTCGGGTTAAAATCAACTTTGCCAAGGTACCAGAAGCGATACAGAAAATTTAAGCTCACCAATCTGCCAGGCATAGTTTCGAAAATTTCGCTAATAGAATTCAGCAACATCAGACCATTTCATCCGAGGCTGAGTGCAAAAAACCATATTCACCTAAATTTTTTAACTTTGTTGTTATTTCTTTTCGGTTGTAAGGATTCTCTTTTGCTTTTTTTTTTTTAAATAAACATTAGACTGTGACCAGTAGATCGCATGGTTTCTGAATTTTGTTTACGAGGGGTGATTTTCGTTTGTTTTTAGGTTGGGACGATTTTTCTGCTTTGATTTGTATTAAAGATCTTTATAAAAAGCAATATAAATAGGGAGGAGCAGTCAATGGGCACATTGGGGTGTTCAATATAACCACCCAATGTGATTTAATCTGACCATTCTAACGCAATATACATAGATTGGAGGAAAGTCCTAACTTTTACAAAAATTTGTTTGTTTAATTTTTAATAATAACTTTTGATAAAAATTATAAAAAAAATTTTGATAAAATGTTTACAAAAAATTTTTCATAAAATTTTTACAAAAAAAATTCCATAAAATTTTTACAAAAAAATTTCGATAAAATTTTCATCAAATTTTTTTTTTTTAATTTTTACAAAAAGTTTTTAGTAACACTTTTACAAAAAATTTTCGATACAATTTTTACAAAAAAATTTCTATAAAACTTTTACAAAAAAATTTCTATAAAACTTTTACAAAAAGTTTTTGTGTAATTTTTACAAAAAATTTTCGATAAAATTTTATCAAAAATCGATATAATTTTTACAAAAAATCGATTTAATTTTAACCAAAATTTTTTAATAAAATGTTTACACACAATTTCCGATAAAATTTATACAAAAAATTTTTATAAAATTTTAGCAAAAAAATTTCCATAAAATTTTAACAAATAAAAATCGATAAAATTTTTACACAAAAATTTCGATAAAACTACAACAAAAAAATGTTGATAAATATTTACAAAAAATTTCAATAAAATTTTTACAAAAAAAATTTCGATAAAATTTTTACAAAAAAATATTCGACAAAATTTTTACAAAAAAATTCGATTAAATTATTACAATCAAATTTATATCTATCAATTTTTACAAAAAAAATTTCTATCATTTCCATAAAGAATTTGAGAAATAGTTAAAACTTATAAGGAAACCCTGTCATAGCATTCTATTAATAGGCAGGGAATCAGATATAGCGATTTTTCGCCAAACGTGATGATTCTTAAACCAATTTAGCGATATAATTTTTGATTAGGCGACATGTCTACTTTTTGGGCATTTCTAAAATAGTTGGCACTTTGTTTAGCTATTTTTCATTCATTTGAATAATGGATACATTAAAACTATTAGAGTAAATTGTTTTTCATGTTTAAAAATGAATTTAATAAAATTAATTATTAGATTCCTAAAAATATGAATTTATTAAAAATTTACTTAATTTATAGCATTAAAAAAATTATACTTTGTTTGACTTTTGTTAAGACATGTTGATGTCTAATTTAGATAGGGGATTATGTTGCAAGATCTTAAGTAATTACCCATGGATGGGCACTTCTATATAAATTAAATGTATAATCCATGTCTGCAGCACTATTAAGTCTTTAGTCTTAAAATTTAGTTGGCGGGAACTACTAGTGGTAAATAAATTCAATTCTCATAAAATATATTCCAAATATCTTAAGAGTGGGCTATATAGCATTTTCTTTATATAACAAAGCTGTAACTTCAGACTTCTACCCCCGGCGGTTCCAATTGTCACTGCAGTAATGGCAAATGCTTTGACGCGGTTCACTCGGGGAAAATAGGGGCACCAGACGCTAGGGTTCCTAGAGCCTAAATCTGGAAGAAACGGTCTGTTGTTTTAATGCACGGGTCCTCTTCGAGGCCCGACCAGTGCCCAAAGGACTGGTACCACGGGAATCGGTGGCCCCACAGAGAGCCTATCCTCTCTGTGACCGGTTATTGGTGAGGTCCCCTTCGGGGGTACACGTGGTGGTTGTGGTTTAAGATCGATTTATGTAGGTAAGGTGCAAGGTCGATCAAGTGTGCTGTTGCACTCTCAACAGACGGAGTTTGGATAGTCTCCAAACCCCTAAGCAAGAGGTTATAATGTGGATCTAGGCTTGCCATATTATATAAATTGCTACTCATTGTGACTGTATCACACACAAAAAGCGATTGGTGGCAATCGTAAAGTGTTGTTATACTACACAATGGGGGCGCTAGTCTACGCCTAAGTTTCACTCGGTGGTAAGACCACCGTGAGGTTAGACCAACTAGGCAGGTACTCACGTTAATCTTGTTCCACAATAACAAAGCTGTAACTTCAGATCCCCATTTATTATATTAACCAAACTATTTTTTATTACTTTAAGTTAAAATTGTACATTTCTCTTGTTCACTAATCGTTTTTGTATTGTTTTAAACAAAAAAGAAAAAATATATCTCTTGGCGACTTTTTTTCTATTTCCGGCTAATTTTAGCGGTTTTGATTAAATTTCTTGCTTTTTTTGTTATTTATAGAAAATATTTTTAAAATTAAAAAATATAATAAAGATTATCAGCAATAATAAAAAACATTTTGGCGATTTTTAACTGTGATTTTGGTGAAATAGATGCAAAAACATCTGGCAACCCTGTTAATAGGATGTTTTTTGCATGATTATAAGAACATTTAAATGTTGTGTGTGAATATGGTGAAGACATGAGGGTGGGGTTGGTTGGTGTATAAGAAAAAAAAGTGGGGAAAATAAAATAAATAACGGTTTATGTGAGAAGGTATGTGTACATCCATATGTATGTATTCTTGTTCCACTCTCTATGTCTGAAAATACGTAGTATGCATGTGTGTATTAATTGTAAGAAATATCACATTTTTATTGCCATTGTATCAGTTTAAGGATGATACACTTAAAACGTTGACTATTGTGAGTGCAGGCAGGCATGACAAAATTGTTGTTAAAAAATTAAGCTTAAAATAGAGTAAAACCGAAGCAAAATTCAGAAATTAATCTGGCGCTGTACACATAAAGATATTGTTCGGTATCGTTATTGATTTACATACATACATATGCACATTGTTAAATTGTTAAATTGTTTAAATAAAATAAAAATTGATCCTTTATTGTATATCTGTAGAAAAGAGCATTGATAGATTATTGTACATATTTTAAAAAATGTTTTATTGTAGGATTATAAATGTTGGGTTTATCTTATTTTCCATCTAATTAAAATTTTCTAAGAAATATATGTTCGGTATAAATATCATTTCATTATAAGTTGCCACAAATAATAAATTTCCCAAAAAAATGTAGCCTTATTAATTAAATTTTTCTCAGAAATATTATAACCCAGCGGGATAAGCTAATCAATAAGAAATAGGCAGGTAATACTAGAATGTATTATATTCTGATTTCAGTATCCATTACTCTTAACACCGGCCATGTTATAGGAAAAAAAATGTATCCTGCGAACTAATTTCAGAATTCTAAAGTATAAAATATTGTATACATTTATGTTATTCATAAACACACTTTTAATTAATTTACTTATTATTACAACTAAAAGTTCTAAAAGAACAAACATTTTAAGTTATTAAAAACCTAAGCAATTTCAATATTAAACTTAAGAAAAAATATTTCTTTTTCCAAATATGGTTGGTTAAATTTTAAGGGCCGATGTTGAATGTGAACCACACCTTAACGTCAAGCTGTTTTCTGTATTTAATTTGACATTTCTCAACTTCAGACTAACTTAATTTGAACCATGGTAAGATACACAATCGAGCAACGCCTGTATCTTTTGCGCGACAAATTCAATGGCCGTGTTATCTCACGAGGTGGCGATCTCAATTGGCCGTTAAGATCATTTGATTTGACACCATTAGACTCCTTTCTTTGGGGTTATTTGAAAGAAAATGTGTACGTCGATAAGCCAGAAACAATTCAAGATCTAAAGGATGTGATAATTCGGCACATTACCGGCATATAACCTCAATTATGGCTCAGTGTGCTGCCGAATTCGGGGCGGCCATTTGGCCGATATTTTGTTCCATACATAATTGAACCATAGCATTATTATCAAAATAAAAAGAAATGACAATAATTTCCTAAATAATTTGAGTGATAAACAACATCAGCCCTTAAAATTTAACCATCCATTATTTGACAAATTGATATTTATGTATGGACGCCTTCTCTATTCCCAGGGAATAAATTATTTTTCTTTCTAAAATAATATATTGCATATTTAATTATATACAAGTATGTAATAAATGCCTATTTTCCCGCTGGAAAGTCTCATCTCTGCTATTTAACCTACTTGGAATTTTTTCATTGGCATTGAATTTTCATTTGCATTATTTGAAATAGTTACAAGGAAAAAAAATTTACCTACCATTTAATGCTACGGATTTATTTTTAATTACAATTATTTTTAATTGTATTTACTTATTTTTACGAATGGTAAATGAAAAATGTAATGAAATCGTATAATAACGATACATGGGACTAATTAATTAGATTGAGTAATTAATTGACAATTTCATTAGCATTGAATTATAAATAATGCTAACAAATTTTTTTTCATTACCATTGTTTTCATTAATGGTAATGGTTTTTAATGAAAAAGTTTCATTAGTAATTATTTAAATAACAAAATAATTACCATTAATGAATGATTAAATCATAAAAAAGCATTATCATTATTAGCCACATTTGCAATCAACCTTTTTATAGTGATATTGTTAAAGAAGTCCAACCACCTCTATTCTCTGCTTTCCTATTATGTGCATTTTTTTTTTCTTTTTTTTCATATAAAAACAAACAAAAATCAAAAAAAAATTTTCTGGAAATTAAATTTTTATAACAAATTTTTAACCTGTTGAAGATTGCGTAGTATATATTTTCAAAAATAGATTAAATGCAATGGTAGTGCCTCAGTGGATTGAATAAAAAGTTACAGATTTAGAAAAGGCAATGATTTTTTCATCAATTATAATTAGTAATTATATGATTTCATTACATTTCCATTATCATTGGTAGAAACAATTGTAATTAAAAATAAATCAGTAGCATTAAATGGTAATTAAAATTTTTTCATTGTAAGATAATGCCAATGAAAATTCAATGCCAATGAAAAAATCACAAGTATGATAAATACTATTTATAATTGATGAAAAAATCATTGCTTCTACAAAACACAAATTTATGATCGCAGTAGGTTTTAATAACTACGAATAAAGTAAACCAAGCATTAACCCATTTGTATCCAGATGGATTAAACTCAATACATACAAATTTCTGTTATAGTAAATGCATTAATTAGCTTATATTTTTTATAGGAAATCCATAATGTAAAAAGTGAATATTTTGCTGTTAACCCTGCGAGTGGCAGTTAGTCAGTTAGCAAAGTACATTCATAATGCTAAACTGATTATTAATATATTTTTCACTATGAGAATGAAGAAAGAAGTCACACCTCTTCTTTAGAAAACATGAAACAAATGTAAAATTTCCCGCTTTCTTCACTGCAAAAAGGTTGATTACAAATGTGACCAATAATGATAATGCTTTTTCCTAATTTAATCATTGATTAATGGTAATGATTTTGTTTTTTTTAAATAATAACTAATGAAACTTTTTCATTAAATCCATTACCATTAATGAAAACAATGGTAATGATAAAAATTTATTAGCATTATTTATAATTCAATGCTAATGAAATTGTCAATTAATTACCCAATATAATTAATTAGTCCCATGTATGCAAATAATGAACAAATTAAATATTAACACTGGCAATACTGCAATATCAACCTTTTAATAAAAACCCATTTTAACGGTTGAAGACTTTGCTAGTGCATGACTATCTGTGGTGGATAATCACATGTGGTGAATTATGTGTTAAAGAGCATTTATCTGATTTAACCTTTGCTTTACCAAAGGTTTTAATTAATACGAATTTCTACTTTTTCGGTTTTAAATAATATGTTAAGCTTTTAATTATTTTAAAGTACAATAAAAGCCATAATAAACTCAGTTATACCAGCAAAAACAGTTCGTTATATGAAAGATTCACAATAAGCCTAGAAATTAGCAAGCAAAATTAAATCAAATTTTTTGACCTATAAGATGTGTCTTCGTGATGATGAATTCCAATTAACAGCTCATTATCGACCACACGAGTTTATAACCATAGACGACCAACTCCTTGATTTTCGGGGCCGAACTTGTTTTAGTCACATGTGATATTATAAATCAAGGCGAACTTATTGCAAAAGAGTATGTAAAAAACCCCCGGAAGAAATGTCACCACAAAAAATATGTTTACAACGCTTATATTAGCCAAAAGAGCTGGCGACTTAGAACTTGTCCATTGTAGGTACAACAAAATAAACAAATTGCACCTAGTTTGTTTGCTTTTTCCGAAGGCGTAACGTTACTGCTCTACGTTCCACCTAAAAATAAATCAGTTGTGCTATTTTCAACATTTCACAAAGGTTAAATTACATCTGGTCCACAAAATAAACCAGATATAATTTTATATTAAAATGAAACTAAGGGTGGTGTGAACACGATGGGGAAGATGTTATCACCAGTTATCCACAAAAGGAGCAATATTTTGGTGGCCATAGACACTGTTCTTTAACATTTTAACATCTGCTCTTGTCTCATTTACAATATACCAGGAGCACATTGGAGAAAAATCTGTAAGGCAATTGCGACGAAAACAGTTTATTGAGAGGCTTGGCGAAGTCCTATGTCGCCCGTAATATTGACCAGGTCAAAAATACCTCAAACTACTGGAAGATTTTCGATTAGATCGCCTATGGAGTGTACCTTAGATAAAAGCTAAGAGGAAATACGCCAAATATATACGTTTTAGGCGAACCACATACTGCTATGGATCAGGCTGTTGATATTTCGTGGCCGATGTAACAAGCTAAATGCATGTAATTGGGGAAATTATTATAAAAGGCAAATATCATATTTGTTACTCACATAAATAGAAGAGGATTTTCACGGCAAGTTTTCGTTAAATACAAGAAGCTTATATTAGCATATGACAGGGACTGTCAAACTAAGTGAGACAACTGCCACGATTCTCCATCATCGTAATTGTATTATAACAGCTTACAACTACTACCTGCAATCAAAATAATATGTGAAAAAGCGCTTTTATGGAATAATAAAGTGTAATTGAAAAGAAATAAAAATTTTAAAAATAAATGGAATAAATTTTGTACCACCTGGTTGGGTATTGGTACCTTGAAGAATATTTGAAAAAATCCAGAAAATTAAAATTATAAAAATTTTAAACTTTTATTATGTTTATACTAAATTCTACAGAACTTTTAAAAGTTTTTTATTGAGTCTAAATAAAATTGAAAATGTTATTTGGGGTGGGTATTTGGTAAAGCGAAGGTTAAAACGAAACGTTTGATTTTATTTTAATTTTTATTAGAAAAAATTAGAAAAAAAAGTAATTTTAATATATAAAATCCTGCATATTATATATGGGACTAATTAATTAGATTGAGTAATTAATTGACAATTTCACTGAATTATAAATAATGCTAAAGCTAAAAGCTCTATCTCCTATGAAATAAATGTAAAATTAAAAAATTTCTCAGATTCTATTTCTTTGATAAGTTTGTTTAAATAGAAAAATTAATAACAATTGAAACTACCGGGTAGATCGATACGAAGAGTACTGATGACGGACGTAGCTGTCTAGAAAATGCATTCTGGTTTGCTGGTATCTAATTTTTCTTTATCTCTTTATAATTAAGAACTTAAGCCTAAATAATTAATTTATTAATGCTGATAATTTATTTTCTCATTACCATTGTTTTCATTAATATTAATGGTTTTTAATGAAAAAGTTTAATTATTTAAAAAAAATTATTACCATTAAACAATGATTAAATTAAAAAGCATTATCATTATTTAAAAAAATCATTGCCATTAATCAATGATTAAATTTTAAAAAGAACATTATCATTATTAGCCGCATTTGCAATCAACCTTTTTGTAGTGATATTGTTAAAGAAGTCCCACCTCCATTCTCTGCTCTCCTATTAAGTGCATTTTTTTTTTTTTTCATATAAAAAAAAACAAAAATCCGATAAAATATATAAAAAATTTCTGAAAATTTATTTTTTATGACTAATTTTTAACTTAGTTTTTAAAACTAGATTAAATGCAATGGTAGTGCCTCACTATATTGAATAAAGAGTTACAGATTTAGAAAAGGCATAACCTGGCATGAAATTGATATTTATTAAAACCTACTGCGATCATAATTTGGGTTTAATGAAAACAATAATTTTTTCATCAATTATAATTAGTAATTATACGATTTTATTACATTTCCATTACCATTGATAAAAACAATTGTAATTAAAAATAAATCAGTAGCATTAAATGATAATTAAATTTTTTTTTCATTGTAACTACTTGAAATAATGCCAATGATAATTCAATGCCAATGAAAAAATCCCAAGTATGCTGCTTATGCAATGAAATTATTTTAGGAAATTTTATACACGTAAAAACTGCTGGTTGGGATTGTAAACAAAATTTTTTGAGAAGGTTCCTGTACCCTGATTCCGATATAGGATATTTGTATTTTTTGTATTTTTACTTTGTGGAATTACATTAAACACCTTTAACAGACGTTTACAATAATTTGTATTATTTTATATAAATTTTAGAATTTTATTCAGGGATGGGTACCTTTATATAAAGTAAATTCGTACGAGTCTTAAAATTTGGTATTAATTACTTTCAAAGCAAAATCGAACAAAATATTGTCAGGACGCACACAACGTGTGTGGGCACAACTAGTGTATAATAAATAGTTTTTTTCCCACAGCACCTTATTGTTGGTTTAGCAAGGGTAAAGCCTAGCATTCTGTTAATTTTTTCATGCGAAATGCTGTCAAACTACATACATACATAAAAAATTTGTATGAAAAAGGCATGAAAAAATGTTGCAGAAGAAGTACTCTGCTTTTACCGTGGCAAAATATTGAAATGTTTCTGGCAACATTTTACAAAAGTTATGAAATAAAGCATATGACATTATTTCAATTGGAATTTTTTTTGGAAAATTTTGTAAAACAATTTGGTATACTTATTTAAAAAGCAATAAAATCGTAAAATTCTTCCAAATCGCGAGAGAGTCACCACATTTTAAATGACAAATTTTCCTTGTGAAATATTAAATGTTGCTCAACATTTTACACAAATTCGAACAGAGTACTTGGGTTAAGGCAGTACATTTTTCACATAAATGTACTGATATAATTATCATTAGAAATAAATAATACAAACACAAAAACATTTTTCCCCGGTTAAAATTTTGTTTTTCTTTCTTAAATTCAATTGCGTTTCAATTGGACCACCCAATCTTTAGGTGTGTGTCATGTAGAGAAAATCACAAGTGTTCATTTAAAACATAATAAAACGCAATTTTTTTAATCATTAATTATCAAATATTCCAAAACTTTATACAAATAATATACATATGTATGTAAATAAATTACCCTGATAAACAGATGTGCCACTTGCAAAGAAAAGAAAGAAAATGTCAAGATTACAAAACAATGTAAATGATTAACTGCGATTTGGAAATTAAACAAAAGTTTAACAATAATGATTTCAGATAATTTTTAAATAAAGCCTAGTACTCTGTTCGAATTTGTCAAAAAAAAATGTTGAGCAACATTTATTATTTCACAAGGAAAATTTGACATTTAAAATGTGGTGTCTATAGCCTAGTACTCAGTTGGAATTTGTGGAAAATGTTGAGCAACATTTATTTTTTCACAAGGAAAATTTTACACTATAATGTGGTGTCTATCTAGCGATTTGGAAGAATTTTACGATTTTATTACTTTTAAATATAACACATTTTTTTCAAAAATTTTCCACAAAAATTTTTCTAAAAATTCCACATGAAATAATGTCCATTTGCTATATTTTTCTTCATTGATAAAATGTTGCCAGAAACATTTCAATGTTTGGCAACAGTAAAAACAGAGTTCTACTTCTGCAACATTTTTCAATGACTTTTTCATAAAAATTTTTTATGTATGTATTTAGTTTGGCAGCATTCCGCATGAAAAGTTGGACAAAATACTGGGCTTAAAGCCTAGTCCTCTGTTCGAATTTGTGAAAAATGTTGAGCAACATTTATTATTTCACAAGGATAATTTGACATTTAAAACGTGGTGTCTAATAGAGAATGACAAAAGTACTTATTAAGTATTTGATGTGTATAGCTACAGCTCAAACAACATACCATCCATACACACATACTCATATCAATTTCAACTTAAATAGCTACGAGTATAGGCAGCAGAGAATAAGTGTTCACATACTTGTTCATTATTTTTCGCAATACAACTAAGTATAAGTAAAAGTTGGATAAAGTATTGGCTATACCCATAGTTGTAAGTATAGAGTGAGAATAAATACAAGTATGTAAATACTCTAAGTATACTTAGAGTATTTTATAAATATATGCAACTATATGTATTAATTATTTCAAAATTTAAAAATACGTTCATTTATTCATTCTTCATCCTTATATAAAACTTATATTGGTTTTCCATACTTAACCAATGTTCGATTGTAAACAAAATATTGCCAAACATCATATACCTTTTTATTCTTATTATTCCTAAAAGTAATTGTTTTACTTATAAGTATACTTAGAGTATTATAAGTACTTTTCCATACTTGTAAGTATTAGGTAGTTATAAGTATTGGTATGAAAGATACCCATCACATTATCTACCTACAACCAGTTGTACTCCTACATGCATTTGTTATAAGTATTGAGTATATCCATACTTATTTCACTGCAAATGCGTATGTGTAGGTATTTTCTGTGTTATAAGTATAGGTATAACTAATACCCAAAAATATGTGTAAATACTTAACTACATTTATTTTATAAGTACTTTATATCAGTGCCTGATGTCTATCTCGCGATTTGGAAGAATTTTACGATTTTATTGCTTTTAAGTATACCACATTGTTTTACAAGTGTTAGCAAAAGCCAGGTGATTAGCTGTTGTTTGAAAAATTCCGCATGAAATAATGCCCATTTGCTTTATTTCACTGTTTTGATAAAATGTTGCCAGAAACATTTCAATGTTTTTCCACAACAAAAACAGAGTACTACTTCAGCAACATTTTTTCATGACTTTTTCATACAAATTTGTATGTATGTATGTATGTATGTATGTATGTATGTATGTATGTATGTATGTATGTATGTATGTATGTATGTATGTATGTATGTAGTTTGACAGCATTCCTCATAAAAAATAGAACAGATTACTGGGCTTAAATAGAAAAAAAATGCTAACATTCGTAACACAAAATTTTTTGTGGAAAATTTTATCTCGGTTCACATAAAAATCCCTAGAAAGAAGCCTCATAGTATTTTTAAAACTCTTTATAACCAATTTTTATTTATAATTCTAATCACATAATTCCTTATCTCGAATTCTTGACATTGCATAATTGTTTTCAATGTAGATTTTAGTGCGTACAATTTTTTACAAACAATAGTGTGACACATTGACGTCATTTTGAGATTAAATTACTAATTTTGAAAGATTTACTTCCTTCAACGTACATAAATAAAACAATTAAATATTTGTTTTCTTCTCCTTTTTTTTATAAAAAAATTGTTTTCTACTTTATTGTTCTAGAAGTATTCGGCTGTATTTTAATTAATTTTAAATTAAAAAAATTCGTGTTTATAAAAAGTCTAATAAATTATTTTGGCAACTAACTTGATTTTAGACTATAGCGCAGCAAAAAAAAAAAAAAGAATAATTGATTAATAATCTAATTTAAATCTCTTCTAAATACAAGTCCAACAAAAGAATTAATCAGTTATATAATACTAAATGTTAAGCTAAAATAATTAAAATGCATTTGGAATAAAACAAAAACATAGAACATGAAGTCATTTCGTTATTAAATTATAAACATGTTTTCAAATGATGACATTTAACTTTTTCATTGCATTAACATATTAATTTTTTGTTTTTAACATTTTTACCATATTTTAAACATTAAATATATTTTCGATCCACTTAAAGTTTAGACTTAAAAATACTTAAATTGTTTTGTTTGAACTAATTTAATTATTTAAGTACCACATTAAACCTGCAACAGCAATTAAAAAATTACTAATGTGGTTGAGTTGAATGTGTAAAAGGTTTAAATAAAGTATCAGGAAAGTCAAGGGTTAAAAAAAAAACAAGTGTAAATTCGAATATTGAAAAGCACGTCGATTTTTCGAAAACTTAAATTTTCTTGCAAAGTACATACTTAAAACGTTAAAGGAACGAATTGGAATTTGATGAAACACTACTTTATAAAGATTTGTTACACTTATTATGAAAAACAATACATTTTTGGTGTAAATTATAAAAAAGAATATTTTTTTCAAACTGGAACGAAATGGAATTTATTGAAACACTGTTACATTTAAAGAGTTCATTTTATTTAAACTAATAATATATCCAGAACTAAACTAATACTATTACATGCAGAAAAAAACTAAAATAAAGAATTTCATATAAATGAAACGAAGTGGAAAATGAAACACTTACTGCCAACATACTTTCATAATATTTTTTTTTTTACACAGCTTTATAAAGATTTGTTATGAAAAACAATATATTTATTGGTGTAAATTACAAAAAAACTTTATTTTTAAAAATGGAACAAATAGGAATTTATTGAAACTGTTATATTTAAAGAGTTCATTTTATTTAAGCCAATAATATATTCAAAACAAACTAATAATATATTCAAAAAAAATTAAAATAAAGAATTTTATATAAATGAAACGAAGTGGAAAATGAAACACTCACTGCCAACATACTTTCATAAAAATTATTTATTTTTACAAAAATAAGCAATACTTTTGCAAAAAAAATTAAATAATAAAAGGCACGTTAAATTTTATTAATACAAAAAGTATTTAAAACGTTTAAGAAACGAATTGGAATTTGATGAAACACTGGTTTATAAAGATTTATTATGAAAAACAATTTATAATTTAATAATTATAATAATTTATAAAAGTGGAACGAAATGGAATTTATTGAAACGCTGTTATATTTAAAGAATTAATTTTATTTAAACTAATAATATATTCAGAACTTAATAATAATATTATATTTAGAAAAGAAGTTGAAATAAATAATTGTATATAAAATTTTATAAAAATTATTTATTTTTTCAAAAAAACATTTGAATATTAAAAAGCACGTTCGATTTTAGAAGGCCAAAATTTTTTCGAAAAGTGATTAATATTTTAAACAAACAAATTGGAATTTGATGAAACACTGCTTTATAAAGATTTATTATGAAAGACAATATATTTTTGGTGTAAATTACAAAAAAAAAAAAACTTTATTTTTATATAAGTGGAACGAAATGGATTTTTTTGAAACACTATTATATTTACAGAGTTAATTTTATTTAAACTAATAATATATTCAGAACTAAACTAATAATATTATATGCAGAAAAAAAAATAAAATAAAAAATTTTATATAAATGAAACGAAGTCGAAAATGAAACACTTACTGCCAACATACTTTCATATTTTTTTCTTTTTTTGGTTTTCATAAAAATGATTTATTTTTACAAAAATAAACAAGACATTGATTACATGGTAAACATTTTAGATCTTGGAACGAAATGGAATTGAGTGAAACTTTGTCAAAGTAAGTTTTAAAAAATTATGTTTATTAAAATTCCTACTTTTGAAATAGAAAACATGATATTGAAAACTAAAATAAATAAAAAAATTTGCTAGAAAAGTAAATTTACGTTTAAAGAGAACGAGTTGGAATTTATTGAAACACAGCAATAAAACATTTAATTAGACTGTCTTTGTAAAAAATGTATATTTTTTATTAATATTACTAAAAAATTTAAGTGTTTTTAAAAATGGAATAAAGTGAAATTTGAATGAAACAATGTTGTATTTAAACAAATATGGAAAAACGAAACGAAACGGAATTTAAAAGATGCGGCTTTAAATTAAGTTAAATTAAAACTAATATTTTCTTTTGAAAATTCTAAAAGAAAATGTTGCAATTATAACTTTTATAAAAGTGGAACGAAATGGTAAAAAGTAAAAGACCTTTTAAGATATGTAGTTTCGATACATTGGTTTCAAACAAAATTAATATCAAACAAAAAATTCTAACTAAAGAACTTAAAATATTGAAGCGAAATGGAATTAAGTGAATCAGTGATAATTAAGGATTTAAAAAATATTTTTCAAAAAAAAATTAAAATTATTGAACCTTAAACTAAAATCAAAAATATTATAGGATCTGAAGTGCAACCAAATTATTTTTTCGTAAGGGAATCAAATTTTTAAAATTTAATTCATATATACTATGTAAAACATGTTTTTTTTTTGTCGAATGGAACAATATGAAATTAGGTGAAACAGGCGCTTAGAATACATTTAATATAAATAAAATTTTTTTATATTAATAGTATTTTTTTATTTTTATAATTTTTTTTAAGGTGGGAACAAAATGGAATTAGATGAAACACTAAAATATTTACGATTTCTACAATAATCATATAAATAAGATTTATTAGCTTATTTTTTATATCAATAGCGAATTTTTAAAGTTGGAACAAAATGGAATTTGTTGAAACACTAAACTTATTACTATTTTTACGAATAAATTGTTACTAAGATATTAAATAAAGTTAGTTTTAAAACTTAATAGAATATCTTACATTCTTTAATTATTTTTTTATGTAGGAACAAAATGGAATTAAGCAAAACAATGGCAAAATTAGCTTAATACTTATTTAAATTACATAAAAATTTATTTAAATAAAAAAGTCCATTAATTTAACATAGTATTAGGTTAAAGGAACAAAATGGAATTGAATGAAACATAAAGAATTATGGTCAAATATAATTTTTTTAATATCATTATTTTATTTTTCTTGGTATAACAACGATTTAACCCAAATTAAGTCACTTGAACTTGACAAATCCAAAAAATATTAATTTCCCCTGCCATAAATGATTTTATAATAAAAACAAAAACAACTTATTTGTAACAACCAGCATTTAAAATGAAATTGGATGATTTTTATTCATTATTAATAATAAATATTTTTGATAAGTACAAATTAAATATTAATAAACAAATTTACCACAACACAATGTGGTTGCTAATGGTATTGGTTACTCAAAGCTTTCTTTCTCATTTAAATGTGGTTTTTACGCATTTATTTATTTGAATAAACATATTTTTGTTTTTAACATTTGTTTCATTGCCCTAGAAGACAAGCCTTCTGTGTGTAGGAATTACAACATCAACATTTTTTAGTTAAACATATTTGAACGTGCTTTTTTTGCTTTTCATACAGTGGTGGGCAAAATAGTTTAAAAAAAACTAATTTAGTGGCATACAGCAAGTGAAGACAAATTTAGTTGAAGCTTCGCATAATGTTTTTTACATAATGTTTTTAACAAAATTTTGTGAGGAGGACTCTTAGTATCCTGATTCCAATAAAGGATACTTTATTTTTCCGCAAAAATACTTATCTTATTTTCAAGAGAAACTGTAGAGAAAGCAGTAGTTTTTACGTGATGCGAACACTAAAAAATTAGCAGACAGTTTTTACTTGCGAACGCCAAAGAAAAGCAGACAGACAGACAAACTACTATTTTTATTATTGAAAGTTTAAAATTAAGAAGGGCGTGTTTTCGTAGTCACTGTATTTCCTTATTGGAATGCTGTTATATTTGTGTTGATGCTAATAATGTATTTATAAAATGTTTATAAGTGTACGATATACAAGTATGTAAATTTGTATCTGATTGATAAATAAGCAAACATACCCCTGTACACACCTCCTGTTTGTTTTTGGATTCAGTTTTCATTCATAGAATGTAAACTTACAACAATTTATTTACTGTAAACATGCCTCTTACTCTCTTGGTTATTTACAACTATCAAATTCTCTCTCTCTCTCTTTCTCTATCCCTCTCGTACTCTTTGCGCTCTTGTATGGCATTGAACTTAAAGCTTTTGGGAGATGTAAAAAACGTGATATGCTGATGCTTTATTTAAAGTGGAAGAATGGTGAATTAAAACAATCATTTAGTTTGTGACGACATCAAGAAGAATGATGTCATAGACGTTATTAGAAATGAATAAATTCATATTTTAGTACAATCATCTTTTAGCTGCACGCGATTCATTCATCTTCTTAAGCCCTTTACAGAATAAGATTTCGAATAATCCCCAAAATACGCTTCTGTTGTAAATATGAACTCCTCATTAGACACGACTTATCTTCCGCAAAACTAGTTTTTTTAAATTAAGAAGCACGGAAAAGTCTATAATATGAAAATTGGTAAAAATTCGCGACACTAATCTTGTCTATAGCTTTGGGGAACCCAATTATTTATTTATTTCTAAAATTATTGAACCCTGTAGTATGTTCGTTGCCTTAAATAGTTCATGCATTTTACTCCTTGACTACACACAACTACATATATCTATCGTGGGCTTTACCATTTCAGTTAACGGCGAGCGATACACAGGTATGATTATGGAATTTTTGTGGTCTGAAATGGAAGATATGAATTGAAATAGACTTTATTTTCAGCAGGTGGGAGAGCCCTTTCACACAGAGATCATTAAACAATTGATCTTTTGGGTAATAGTCGTATTATCAACCATCTTGGCTATAAGAATAGACAGAATTGGAGCTGCGATTTGACCAATTTAGACTTTATTTATGTGGGCTGCCGTTACAGACATTAAGACATTAGTCATTAAAATGTCTTAACAAAAGTCAAACTTCATATAAAAAAGTATTAAAAGTAACGTTTTTTATTATATGAAGTTTGACTTTTATTAAGATAGGTTAATGGCTAGTGCAGACGGCCTTAGACTTAAGGAGTATATTTGTAAGGCTTACCCTCGTTAGACGTTTTTCATTTAAATTTTATTTAAAACTGAAGTTATTTATAAACAATTAAGATTCCTAGATAACCCCCAGTAGTGGTCTAAAATATTCGCATACAACTCTCTGAATCTCTATTGTTATTAATTTATTTTAGTTTAAATTTTTTTCAACTCTCACTCTCTCTCTTTCTCTTTGTTTATGCTTAAAAATGTGTGTTTTTGTTGTATTTCCGTCCCTCATTCCAAACTTTTTACATAGATAGTTACCAGATGTATTGGGAGTAAAGCGTCAAATTATTGAGGAAAAAGTCGTTCAAGTCGAGTTCTTCATATTTAGCAAAAAATGGGCCACGTTCAACTGTAGACATAAAATTAGGTTATTGACACATTATTACTTTTCTATTTCTAAATAAAACATATTTGATTTAACATTTGACAAAAATAGCTTTTATTTCGTTAATTTAAATACTTAGAGAGCTAATAAATAATAAACACACAGAGTGTCTCTGCTGAATAATTTATAGTATTTTTGAGCACATATCAGGGTATTCAGTGGACGTCGTACTTTGGTGCTAGCCTTGGGTAGGTCACTTCATACTATTAGACCCCAAAAATTTGAATCCTTGGCAAACCGCAGATACTGCCAATTTTTTTTTTGACATGTTTGGTCTTTTTCTAACAATGAAGTCAATTGTCTTCTTACGGTCCTGGATGTAATAATCACATTATTTTATTGGCCGGTGAATCTATCAAAACTTGTTTTATTTCGTCGAATTGACGAGAAACTCAGCCTAATATCAATGAAAATTTATTTTATTTTTAGGTTTTTAAATTTTTAATTATCAGCCAGTTGCAATTTAAGAGACACAAACCCAAGGCGAATTCATACCAGGTGGAGTTGATAGCCCAGATGATTGTTTTTTGCTCTCGCTTTTTTGCTAATGTCTTGTCAAAAATACATTGTTTCATATCTGCTAATCTAATGTCAAAGTTGTTGTTTTGTTGCAGTTGTTGCTCTACTGCTCACACCTGGTATGAATTCGTCTTGCACAAACCTATACTCGTATATGTCATAATCACGTCTTTTATGAGAACACCCTTTAATTTTAAATTTTAGTTTTTATACTTGCTGTTATAGCGGACATGGTTTTACATACTCAGTGTAAATTTCAAGCGCTTGCCTATAGCGATTTAAAAAATAAGGCCAATGGCGGCCTCTATGAGAAAACCATTTAATTTTTAATCTTATTATATTATTTTTTATACTTGATGTGATAAACATTAATGTAATGTAGGGGGAATATCGAAGCAGACCACTTCCATAATGGATCCCATTTCGACCCCCGTACGTCCTCTATGATTACAGGCCGCCGAAATGTAATTTACGGCAACCTACTTACATTGAGTCATATGCTACAACCAGCCTTTAATTTTGACTTTTGTGATTTCAGACTGTCGACTGGTAACTGGCGGCCTTCTTTCTCATCACGCAGTCTCTAGTAATTGCTACCATTTGTTCAAGGCTCAGATCCCCCATGGCATCCACCAGTGGTACTGAGTGTTATGCTAGCCAGTGCTGGACATTCACACACAATGTGCGCTACCGTCACAGTCTTAGTCCTTTCCCTGTCTCCTCTTCTGCCTCTGCCTCTCAATTTTAGGCATGAGTTGTAGAGAATCCGACTCGACGTTGAAGGAACGTTTTGAGGTGCTTCTAATAAATTTAAGCGCAAAATAGAGATAAAATCTGTTGGAAAACAGAAAATGACATAAACACGTATTCGCCACCTACAACAACATGCACAAATGAATGCCGTTGCTCTGCCGGCGTCATGGTTATGTTTTGTTCAAATTAAATGGCTAGTGAAGACGGGCTCTTAGAGTTTTGCAAATAGTGTCTAAAATTTCCAGCTTAGAAAAACAAAAGGTGCTGCCAAATTTTCAATATGATTAAATCGTTTTTACGTAATGCCGAACAGACAGAAGGCCGTTACAGTTTTATTATATGTATATCTCTCTAGCTTGATCTGAACTAAAACTATTTTTCATGGCTACGATACTATGGTACTTGGCTGTAGTGGCATTTAAGGTGAAATTATTAAGCTTATGATCCTGGTGGCAAGTCGTTTTATGCCAAACTCAGTTGTTACTCATTCAAATGATTGCTTTTAAAGTTACAAACTGAAACAAAAACTTTAACCTTCAACTCTGCCGCTAAATACGAAAGCTAAATTTCCTTGTCAAAAATCTTCAAAAGAGAAAAAAAAACTCTAAAAATCGTCAAAATTATGAAACATAGCTAAATCTGGCAACTAACTGTAATGATGTAGTGTTGTAATTTTGTTTGTTTTTAAATGTTTGGTGACTCTCGTTGTTGTTGTTTTTATTGTTGCTGCGCAGAGATCATTTATCGTGCCACTACTTACTATGTACATTTTGTTCCATTCAGTTTTAGTTTATAAATTTACGCAGTAACAACACACGTCTTACACGTAAATAACTAGTTTTAATTAAAGAAAATCTCGTAAATTGATCACATAATTTTATGTTTGAATTGAAAAAACTACGAAATAAATAAAAATAATAATAAACATTAACGTTTTATTTTAAAATAATTTTTGTAATGATCAGTGTTCTCTTTTATTGTCATTTAAACGAAAACAACTAAAAAAGGGTGAGATTAATTATTTTAAATGATGCTCAACATTGGATATAAACTTAGAAATACATACACACATACATATGTACATACATATATTGAAAAATAGTAAAGATCTAGAAATTTCTTTGAAAAAGGCGGGAATTAAAAGTTAATTACTCGCATCTAATAATAATAATCATGTGTTAAACTAAAGTTAAAACTATTGTTTTTAAGGATTACAAGTTACAAACAAAGTTGGCAATATTGGCTACAGGTTGTTTATTGAATTTGCCAATATCGCTTGTTATTTATGCGCGGTAGTTTTCCAGTGTTTTCCTAAAAAATATTCAATCGAAAAGAAAAACAGGCATTGTTAAAGGCTTTGAAATTATAGGGTAACATATTAAGCGTTGACTTTTAAAATTTAAGTTACAAAACAGAATATTATTAAGAATTAAATAATTTATATGGCATATACATATGTATGTACATACTTATGGAAGGCATATTTATCAAGGTGATAGCGTAAGGGAAAGGAAATTTCAGCATAAAATTTTTTTGATTTTTTTTATATGTATTTTGACAGTAATATCTATTTTATTCTCTCATAAAATACCTGATTAATGTCAAACTCAATATAAAAAAAATTGAAAAAATGTCTCTTTTTATATTAGCTCCGTCTTGTGCAGTCACCTGGTTAAATATGCCTTGTACTTTAAAGTGCTTTTACACGGCGTGTATTTGTCATATGACTTGTCACTTTTCCATGTGTAAATTCTAAACACGTCGTGTAAACCCTTTCAAGCATAACATGTGTATTTTCCATGTGTACAATACATATGACATTTTTCATTTAGAACGTGTTCTATTTTGATGTGACAAAGCATCTGACATCCTTGCCAACTTGATATTTTGCTATTTTAGATTTTTTGTGGTACCAAAAGCACTAAAAGCGTGGCAAAAGCACTACGTTTCCATCTTTGCATCAGCTGTGGTTGGCAATACAAAACTATGTGGCGGAAAAAATATATATTGTAGGTTATGTCAGATGTAATTACACATGTACGTTTGAAAGCAAATATTATAAACCGTATGTAAAATGTCTATTTTGAAAAACACATGAAATTAGATATGGGTTATCAAACTGACAAGTCATATGACAAACACACGCCGTGTAAAACCATTTTTAGGGTTCGTAAAATGTAGCACTATACAAAAGAAACCAAGCAAGGCCTTTTAACTGTTAAAAAAGTATTTCTAAAACAATTCCAGTTTGGCGGCCGCTAGTTTACCTAAATAACTTGGTTGATTGTGAAAATTCTTACATTTTAGCATGGGATTGTTAGAAATAAATGGATCGGCATGTCACTGTTTGATACGGGGTTGACATCTTTTCACGATATTTTTATACCCTTCACCACAGCTGGAAAAGGGTATACATATATGTATAAGTTTGTCATTCCGTGTGTAATTTCTACAATATTCATTTCCGACCCCATAAAGTATATATGTATATATTCTGGATCCTTATACATAGAAAAGTTGATTAAGCGATGTCCGTCTGTGCGTGTTCGTGTAGTAATGTCGTTTGCCAAGTCACCAGATGAGATATAGACGATTTAAGCCCACCCATCTCAAAGGCATAGTTTCGAAAATTTTGGGATTGTAATTCAGCAAAATCAGATCATTCCTTTGGAGGCTGCGGGCAAAAACACATTTAGTTTTTATTTTTTTCGGCGGGGAGGGGGGGTCAATAACCCCCTGCGAGGGCCGATTTTGTGATTATTTTTAGGTTGGTAAGGTTTTTCTGTTTTGATTTGTGTTAAAGGCCTTTATAGAAAGCAAAACATATAGAGGTAGCCAATAGACCCTCAGGGTATCCACTGTTAACCAGGAGCAATCAATATTCCCATTTGGGGACTTTTTTTGCTTCAGTCTGACCATTCTAACGCAATATACATAGATCGTAGGAAGTTCCTAATTTTTACAGAAAAAAAACTTTTACAAAAATTTTTTTTTAAAAATTAAAAAAAAAATTTAAAATTTCAACAAAGTTTCTACAAAAAAAATTCTAACATTTTTTCAAACAAATTTTCCAAAACATTTTCAAAAATATTTTTAGAAAAAAAAATTTCAAACAACAAACATATGAGGGTAGTTAACACAATATCTAGCATTACTATGGTGAAGGGTATATAAGATTCGGCATGGCCGAATATAGCACTCATACTTGTTAAAAATGAAACTGAGAGATAGGAGAGATTGGTGCTCGATGACAATACATAAAAACAAAGTTCTTTCCGTCTTAATTAGTTAATATTTATATGAATGTCATTTCCTGGAATTTTATACTCAATTCGCCTAGCAAGAGCAAAGGTAATTAAACACCTACACGTCTACATATGTGTGCACCCGTGCATCATCTGGATTGCCTTGGTTCGCATCCCAGTCGAGCCGATCATCAATATAAATTTTTTCTGAAATTTATTAGGTTTTTTACTCCTACTAGTTTATCAAAGCGAACTCCTTCGCTGGTATTACTCTATAGCATTTAATCGTCGGCGAAGTAAAATATTAATAAAAGACCTTTATTTCACTAACTATCTTATCACTACACTATCCCTTTCTCAAATAAAGAAAAAAAAAAAAGAAATTGGTAGGCATAATTGGCTGAGTATAAGTAACACTTTCTTAAAACAAAAGAGTTACGGAATTATCTAACTACCCTCGTACTTTAATTATCATGTTGTTTTAATTATAACATGCTCATTTGCAGTGTTTTATTAACAACGTACGTGATTGAATAATTATATATTTACTCTAAGCGAAATTTCTGTAAAGTTATAAAAAATTAAGCGGTAGAAACTGTTAACTAAACTTTAACTTAAAAAAAAAAAAAATTAGGAAATGTTTTAATTAAAATTTAACCTTGAAAAATTTAAATGAAAACGAGATTTAAAAAAAGAAGAAGAAATAGTTTGCAAAAGAAAATAACGTTAACGGCATTTCTTTGACAAAAAGTGAAATGACTGGCAACACTTTCAATAAAAGCAATTCCATATTTAGACTTTTTTATTTATTTAAATTGTTCAACATATTTTAGCAGGTTAATGAAATTTAAGAGTTCGTTGACTTTTTAATTTGTGTTATTCCATTTACAATTAGCGAAACAAAAAAGTTTACATAAATTGTGTGAATTTTAAAACCTCATATCGTCGCGTTTCTTCATAAACCACGTAAGCGACATTTTTTCGAAATTGACTTCTTTGGTTTTTATGGTAGTAAATAACATTTGCCACCAGACTACATTCTCATCTTAACAAGTTTGTATAAAAAATCCATTTTCAAAACCTTGGTTTTTATATTTCAAGTTGGAAATGTTAAAGTCTCAACCACTAAGTTTTTTTTTTTTGTATTTAAAAATAAAAAATCAAAATTCATAAATACAAAAATAAATGTAAATTTACACACAGAAATTTGCAATTTGCTGGTTGCGCCAAAACCACGTAAGCGACAGATTTGGCTACAATTAATTGTAAGTAACAAATTTACAAAAAAAAAAAGCTTCTATACCCTTCAGAAAGTCGCACAGCCATGTTTTGCAAAAAATTGTTTTCAAACCCATATTAAAGAAGTTATTAAGTTTTTTTCGTTTTCTGAAAAACGACTTTTTGGCGCTTAGGTGGTTTAAGAATAAACACGACGATATGTATGTTAGATTAAGTTACACAGGGCAACACTGTTACTGCGGTACGGGATTTATAAGTCAATATGTGACACATTGTGTATTGATCGAGTTCTTAGCCTATAAGTTTTACTTTTTGAATTCGACCCGGTTTTTAAGATATACCGGTTTGTCCATATTGGATTTGAATTGCCTCCGGTTTTGGGGATAAACCGGTTTGTCCATAATGGAGAAGATTGCACCACAAATTGTTCCAAAAATTTTCACAGAAGGTATATTACTTTGGCCGCTATTTTTTTTTTTTTTTTCAATTATTAAAAATTAATGGGTTTTCCAAAAGTGACGTGATGTTCACTTACATACATATATGGCGTTATTTTTAGAACTAAAAAAACCAAACACTTTATGTGAAATTGTGTCCGCTAAAGCAACAAATATTATAACACTAAAAATTAAAGGCTGTTTCAATAGCGACACGATTTTGCATACATACATATGTACATATATAACGGTAACGATATATGTACAGAATAACGATATATGGCAGAAACTTTAAATTTACACAGGGCATGTTTTACAACGTCTACTATTACAACAAGTATCACAAACATAAAATTAATAATTAAATAACCTGGTAGGCTATTAGCTATTGTGCTAGCCTATCAGTCTGGTGGTTGTGGGTTCAATGCCCACCAAAGAATCTGAGTGTTTCACTACAACGAATGCATGGCTTCTTCGCTATGATCGGTAATACTTTTTTTTTGTTTTTAGGTCAGAGTATAGTTTTTCTTTTCCTTTATTAAATATTTTCTGTTAGTTAAAAAAATTTTTCATTTAAATTCCATTTCGTTCCGCCAACATTTTGACGTTTTCTGAAAAATATTTTGAGAAAATTTATAGGTTTTTGTGTTTTTGACAATTTTTTTTTTAACTTTATTAATTTTAAACATGTTTCATAAAATTCCATTTTGTTCCTTTTGTATTTTGTTAGCATTTTTTAAAAATTTAAGAGGTTTTTAAATTTATATAATATTTTTCATTATGTTTTATTGCTTTTAAATATGTTTAATTCATTTCAAATATGTTTCATAAAATTCCATTTCGTTTCTTTTGCATATTTCTTAAATGTACTTAGAAAATCAACAGTGTATTTAATTTTTCTTCATTTTCTTGTTGTTTTTTTTTCAAGTTTAATTGATTTCAAATATGTTTCATAAAATTCCATTTCGTTTCTTTTGCATATTTCTTTAAAGTACTTAGAAATAGTGTGTATTTAATTTTTCTCATTTTCTTGTTGTTTGTTTTTCAAGTTGAATTGATTTTAAATATGTTTCATAAAATTCCATTTCGTTTCTTTTACGTATTTCTTTAAAGTACTTAGAAAATTATTTAAATTGTATTTAATTTTTAATATTTTTCTTGTTTTGTTTTTCTTTCAAGTTTAAATAAGAATTTTATTAAATTTTATCACGTTTCCCTTATTTCCATTTCGTTCCTTTCGTTTACATTTTTGTAATTTTTTTAAACTTTTTTGTTTGATTTTAAGAATTTTTTTTCTTATAGTTTAAGGTGTTCGGAAAATTCTATTTGTTTCATTCCATTTCGTTCCATACTAAGGCATATTTTAGGATTCTTGAATAATTTTCTATTTTTTAACTTAATTCTAGTAGTTCGTTCAGTTCGTTTGCTTTTTTTTTAGTTTGAGGTGTTTCAAAAATTCCATTTCGTTCCATATGCTTTAGTTTTAGGATCTCTTAAAAATTTTTAAATTTTTTTAACGTTATTCTATTAGTTATTAAATATAAACATTTTTATTAAAATTCTATTTCATTCCATTGTTGTTTTATAATAAATAAGAATCTACAAATTTTAATTTAACTGGTTTTTAATTACTTTTTAACCAGTTTCTTAAGCTTAATTAGTATTTTATTTAATTTAAAAAATTTCTCATCAAGAACCATGTTTTTTTTTGTTGCATTTAAAAGATACAATTTATTTATTTTTTAAATTTTTTTTTATTTAAGTCAAAACGTGTTATTTTGTTATTTAAGTTTTTTGATGTTAAATAACTGGTTTTTTCAATTTTAACATTATTTATTATTATTTATTTTTTTATAATTTTTTTATGTAATATTTTTTTTTTTGTTTTTTTTTCGTTAAAAAATTTCTATAAATAAAATGATCTAACGGTTTCATTTTATTTCTTTCAGATCTAGTCCATCTAGCAACAAAGATAGATTACAGTGCCACGCTATAACTTAAGCCACCAACAAAGATTATAAAATTATGAAATATCAAAGTAATTAATCGGAAAAAAAAATTGTTATCAGTTTGAAATAAAAAACACAAAAGAAAAATATTACTGAAACTTTTTCCCACTATAGGCAATAATTAAGCAAAAAAAACAATAACTTGAATTAATTACCACTGGGTATAAAAACAAAAAGATTTTAAATTGTTTTTGCAACAATAAATAATTTCAAACCCCTTTAAAAACAAAAAACGAAAAATAATCAAATAAAAAATAAAAACGATTGCCATTCGCATTAAAAGCACAAATTGTTCAAAGCAAATAATAGTAGTAGTAGCGATATACCAGAAAAGTGTTGAAAATAATATTTTGCACACTCTCACGGAAAAGTTAAAAAGGCAAGCAACATATGCCAACTTCTATACAGTCCAGTCTAAGTGGGTCAACCAACAGCTTGGACGCGCTTCATCGAATACACCGAAGAGACTTGGTTTTGAAAAAAAAAAAAAAATAAAAGAAGTTGATTGAACATATTTTAAACTTTAACAAGTGTTTTTTTTTTTTATTGTATTAACTAGTATTTGCAACAAGAAAATAATGTTTAATTAAAAAAAATTGTAATTAACAAGTTGTTGCCTCATAGAGTTTACACAATATTACAACACTGTAAAAAAATATATATAAAATAATAAATATAATAAATTGCTTTATTGCAAAAATATTTACAAATAAATAAAAAGTTAACAAAACAATTTTAAAGTAATTGCTAAAATGTTATTAAAGAATCGAGTAAAGTGCAAATATCAATGGCATTACATGTTCCTTATTCTAATTATAGAGAATTTTGGCGCTAAAATGCAAATTGCGGAAGCTTTTAAAGTAACGGTGAGTTCAATAAATATTTATTTACTTTTTTTCTGTCTAAACATACAACAACTAAACTAAAAAAGCAAACAAAAACAAAAAAAAAATAAGATTTGCATTTTACAAAGTCGCACATGAAAGAGAGTTCATTTAAAATCTGGACACTTTAACAAAGATATTTTATCGAAAACTGAGATCTGCTTTAAATTTGTAATACGAGGGCAAATTAATAATTCATTGACCTTGTATTTACAGCGCAGTAACTTTTAATTCACTTTATCGATTATTTAACTGTTATCGATTATTTGACCACTATCGATTTTAAGCAGGCGCGTATTTTAGTTTGTTTTTGACAGCTATTGAAAGCAAAACAACTTCTTTAATTTTACCGAAATAGTACAAAAAAACTAGCACTGAAACCAGACAGGCTTCCAAAATACTATGGGGACCGCACTATCATGGTTTATTTGAGTTTTGTTATGATTCGAATCAACCTTCAGGTATTCGAAAATAGATCTTTACGCCAGAAAAAAGTCGACAAAATCCATGAAATGATATTGGACGAATGATACAAAATATAAACTTAGACTGTTATGTTTCCCAATTTCTCAACACGGATTTTTATTCATAAGGTTTTCATCCTCACTTGTACAATTTATAAGTAAAAATTTAAAAAGATTTTTAATTAAATTTCCAATTTTTCTTTAAGAAAAAACTAAAAATTAATTCAAAACATAGACATCATTTCGAAGATAAAATATAGAAAAAGTAGTGAAAGTATGAAATTTGACCGATTTAAAGGTACTGGAAAATTGACAGCGCACATTTTATTTTGGTGAGCGGGATATTTTTAAGCTCTATTAACAGAACTCTACAATATTTGTAGAATTTTATATAAATTTTAGAATTTTATCCAGGAATGGGTATCTCTATATAATGAAAATATAATAAACCATAACTGCAGCACTACAAAAGTAGAGTCTTACAATTTGCTGTGTATTACTTTAAAAGCAACCTCGAACAAAAAATTGTCCGGACGCGCACGACGTGGCTGGCACAGCTAGTTAAAAGTAAATTTATTTCCTATGGAGCAGCTAAGTAACGAACTCGATTCAATATAAAAATAAAAATGTTTTAATAAAGGTTTTTTGGTGAAAATATGAATTTTCGGAGAAATTTTCCACAGTTTTGGCTTTTAGGTCTTTTTTGGTAATTTTCAGTTTTTGATAAAATTTAATTTTTAATCAAATTTACAATTCTAAAAAAAAAAAATTTTTTTTGGTGAAATTTTGGTGAACTTTTTGTGAAAATGTGATGTTTTGTAATTTTATAATATTAATTTCCGTCTCCATAAAGTATATAGACCTAGATAGGAAAGTCAATTTAATGATGTCCGGCCATCTGCTTTTTAGGTTGAAATGTCGTCGTAGATTACAAAAAAAACACGTAGTTTCACTAAAGGCCGTTTCACACTATAATACCAGTATTAATACTTTGGAGGAAAATGTAACCCTGACATGATGAGTTGTTATTGCTTTTTGAAAAAGTACGAACAGCGACTAGATAAGGGTTGCATTTTATTCCAAAGTATTAATTCTTGTATTATAGTGTGAAACGCCCTTTAGTGAAATTACGTGTTTTTTTGTAATCTACGACGACACTTCAACCTAAAAAGCAGATAGCCGGACATCATTAAATTGACTTTCCTATCTAGAGTCTATATACTTTATGGAGACAGAAATTAATATTATAAAATTACAAACGGAATGATCAAGTTATATTACCCCTATCTAGCTGAGTTGAAGGGTGGAAAAACTCCCACGGCCATGAAGGCTTTATTAACTGCGTGCAATACTTAACATTTTATGAAAAGAATCGTAAAAATGTCATAGTTTATTAAAAATAGTTTCATTTTACAATAAACGAATTTTTGACGACTTGAAAAAGATTTAAATATTTTGACGATTTTTTTTGTAGAACTGGAATTTGAAGATTTTGTTGCAGTATTTGACTATTTTTATACCCTTCACCACAGTTTCTCATTTCTGATATAAATTGTGGATATAAACTGTGGATTCTTATACATAGAAAAGTTGATTAAGCGATGTCCGTCTGTCCGTTTTCGGGTAGTAATGTCGTTTGCCAAAGCACCAGACGAGATACAGAAGACTAAAGCCCACCAATCTACTAGGAATAGTTTCGAAAATTTTGGGATTGTAATGCAGCAACATCAGAACATTTCCTTGGAGGCTGTGGTCAAAAATCCACGTCTGCCTATATTTTTTACGTTTTTTTTCCATTTTTTCGGTTTTAATGATTAAGATGCCTTAAAGTATGCACTGCCTTTAAATCGGTAAAAAAAATCGGAGTACTTTCACTGCTTTTTCACCACTTTCTCTAGGAATTAAGATATTTTTTTTGCGGAAAAAAGTATCCTGTATTGGAATCAGGATACCTACTCCTCACAAAATTTTTTTTAAATCCATCAAGTTGTTTTTACGTAATGCAAACACAAAAAAAGGAAGACAGGAAATGTGTTACTATATATACATATGTATGTATAGATAGATGTATGTAAGCAATTTAAAACTCCAAATTAAAAATTTTAAGGGTCAAGATCAAAGGCCCCCAACCAAAAAAAGTGGTTAAAATGAAAATTCATTGGTTTGCTAAATATTTAGCAAAGTGACACAAAACTACATTGTTAAAAACTGGTAGGTTACTGATTTAAAATTTTTACATGTTTTGGAACAAATGTTCCAAATTTTTACAAATTTGGAACATTAGCACATGCATACTGTGTACATATGTATGTTTGTATATGTAAGTATATCAAGAGTATGTACGCATAATGAAGAACAGCAAAACAACAAATAAACGAGCAAACCACCATTTTGAAGGTCAAAATTACTATTGGTAGGTAGTAAAAAAGAAGAAAAAAACAACAACACAAACACATACACACATTTTTGTCTTCATTCCCAACTGAAACCGTTATATTCACTTCTTTAAGAGAGCCAACTAATAACAATCAACATACACACATACATATAAAAAACATGACATTGAAAAAGAGTTGTAAAACAACATAATGTGGAGTAACAATAAAAGTAAAATTACAAAACGGTGTGACTAAAATAGCGTTTTTTTTAAAGAAGTTAAGAATACATAGAGCGTGTACTAGTGCGATTCTAACGCCCGCATTAAAAAAGGTAAAAAAAAAAAAATATAGGTGGTAAATATTAAAGTAAAAATATTCAACAAGAGGGAAGCTTAAGGTAGTGGTAGACTTCGTTCTCACCAACTGACGATTGATAATTGAATACAAGTTTTCTCGTATTCCTTTATCTGGGTTTGGTTGGTTAAATAGATGATGCTTACAACTAAAACACTACCCTAAGTAGATTAGATACAAGTAGTGCTGATGACGGACGTGGCTGTCTAGAAAATGTGCATTCCACTCGTTGCTGGTGTCTAAAAATTAAATTTTCCCAATTTTTTCTTTAATATTATCACCTAATTTGTAATTTAATTAATTCTTTCTTAGAGAGAATAAAAACGAACTTAAGCTTGATTATAAATTTCATTCTATGTAAAAGGTAAAACTATAATAAAAAATAAAAAAAAAAATTTAAATATAAAAAAGGGAACTTAATCCTCTAAAAACAAAATTAGTTTCGATATTGAACTAAAGAATATTGAGAAAAATACTAGTAGGTACTTACACAAGGTATATTTATCTTACTAGGTAGTGGCGTCCCTACAACAAATACAACAATACAAGAACAACATGGCATTTTATTGTTGCTTTGTAGTTCGAAATGTCAAAAAAAAAATAGATGAAAATTGAGAAGGCATGTACATATATGTTTTACACTACCTAGTAAGATAAATATGTATACCTTGTACTTACATATGTAGGTACAGTTTTGATCAGGTGATTATAACTACTTAAGTTTTCTTGCAGACCATATCTTCTGAAATTTATTGTCGACAGCTAAAATGTTACCACCTGGATTAATCTTGTGACTAATATTCATTCGTGGGATGTACGTGTGGATTTTATTTTATTTCTTTGCTAAACGATTTTATTAGAAGAGCGGGGATATATAAAAGAGCGTTTGCGTTAATACCTCATTACTTGGACTTTGATCGTTAGAAGAAGCAACCATACAAATATATTATACCATATACATATGTATGTACATATGTACATTCTGATATGCATATTTATTTATTTATTATTGTTTTGCTAAACGATGTTACTTTTTATTTATTTATTTCACTGATACACCCACAAAAATGATTCAATCAATGATTAGCAATATTGAGGAAATACTCATTTATTGCTTATACATACATATGTACATACATACATATGTATGTGCAATGTCCAAGTATAGAGGGTGGTCTAAATACAAATATCTTTTTAAATCATATATTATTTTGATATTGAAAAGATTTTTTCTGTCCGAAATATTGACTATCAATCCATATTATACCTCCGCGGATCAAAATGAGTAGAATTAAGTTTTTACAACTTTGGGAAATATTAAAATCTTTTTTCCAAAGTGAGTGCAATCTGTGTTTGTTAAAAATAAGTTTTGGCCGAAATTAAATAAAAACCATTATTGCTGTGCAAAAGTTTGTGCCAAAAATTCGCGACACTGTTTTGGTAGTGAACATGGCTTGCATACCGACGAGAATGTGGCTGATGTGGACGGAAGAGTGCAACTCAATCCAATAACATCGACTCGCCATGACTCTCAACAACTCGGTATTTAATGCATCAGCGCCTTAGAATTTGGAACAAAGATCTCGGATTATTCGCTTACGAGGCCCAATTGACTCAGCAGTTGAAGACAAACGACCATCCAGTTCGTTTCTGCTTGGAACTTTTTTTTATAAAGGGGGATACCGAAGCAGATCACTAACTTCGACCCCCATCGTTCCTCAATGATTTCTGTTATCCGACTGGAAATATTCGAATACCTTACTATCATTGAGTCTCGTGCTGTCACTAGCCTTTTACTGTCGACTGTAGTGATTTCAGACTGGCGACTGACACATGTCGACATTCTTTCCTTAACACAGAGAATATGGTAATTGCTAACATTTGCTTAAGGCTAGGTATTTACAGCATATAATGCTGGCAGAGTCGTTGGTGGGAATCGAATCCACAACCCCGGACTGATGGAGTAGCACACTACCTATTAGCCCACCGAGCTTCGAACTTAAACCCCCGTCCTTCATTTGCTATCAACATGTCTTAACAAAAGTCAAACTTCATATAAAAAAAAAACAGTATTAAAAATAATGTTTTTTTTCATATGAAGTTTGACTTTTGTTAACGCATGTTAATGTCTAATGTAGACTGGGGGTAAAGAAGCTTTTATCAGACATCGAATATGGCAAAAAAAAATCCTGTTTTCTGACGAGGTGAATCTCGGCAACTACGAAAAAGAAAGGAAACTTTCAGCATCTAGGGATGCGAAAGCGCGCACGTTTTTGTCGAGAAGTCAATGCATCCATAGAGGATGATAGTTTGAAGCGGATTTTGGAGCGGTGTCTGCATTCATCCAATTTCTTCGAAAATTGTGCTGGAAACGTCATTTCAGCCAATAGAAATCGCTGCAGAGCCCTGATTACGGACTTTATATGGCCTGAAATGGATGATCCGAAAATGTATAATCTTTGATTTCAGCTGAAAGACGCACCATGTCACACAGCTTATAAAGCAATCGAAATTTTGCTTACTAAGTTCGGTAAGTTCGTGTTTTCAGACGTCTTGGCGATGTCAAATGGCTGTCTCGCAGCTGCTATTTTACCTCCTTAGACTTTTTCTAGTCGGTTGCTGTTGAGCGATGGCCGATGATATGCGTTTAAGCGATGCTATTGTATCCAAAACAATTTTAAACGTCTAAATTTTTGCGTTGCCACTAGATAGAGGCTTCGCCATTTTTTATGAAAATATCAATTTTAAACCAAGTTTAGAGTTCCTCTCAACGCAAAGGTGGAATCGAACATAATAAAACCTGTCTTTGATTGCTTTAACATGCTCCTAATTGCTATGCAATTGGAATTTTCCCCAGCATGAAGACTAAAAATCCCATTTTTGGGAATTTTATAAACTTTTCTGGGAATTGTAGAATTTTTTTATTTAATAGTATTATTGTTCTAATTTTAACATTTACATTATAAATTTCTTTACATTTGAATATTTGAGCAGTTTAAAACAGCATAAAAACTGAAAATCCCAGTTTTGGGAATTTTTAAAACTTTTGTGGGAATTGTAGAATTCATATAAATTTATTTAAATTTTCCATTTCCTGTATAAATTTCTTTACAATTGCAAAATTTTAGCAGTTTTAATACAGCATTAAAACAAAAATCGTAGTTTTGGAAATTTTTAAAACTTTTTTTGGGAATTATAGAATTTATATAATTTATTCGTATTATTTTTTTAATTTTTCATTTACTGCATAAATTTCCCTTTACTGCATAAATTTCCCTTTCTCTTGGAAATAAGTATATAAGGAAAAGTATCCAAGCTTAAAGCTTTTCTGCGTTATTCAAATTAATAAATGTTAAAAATACTGATTATGTTTCCATTCTTTCTTTCATTTCAGGCCAAATTGATCTCAAACTACAATTATCCAGTCGAAGAGCATACAGTTTATACACCAGATGATTATATTTTAACCATTTATCGAATACCCGATTCGCCGAAATTAAAACACTATAATAATACCGAAAAGCCTGTGGTATTTTTACAACATGGCATACTGTGTGCCTCTGACGACTGGATCATCAATGGTCCGGAAACCTCCTTAGCCTACATGATCGCCGATATGGGCTACGATGTTTGGCTAGGAAATGCTCGTGGCAACACTTATTCACGCCAGCATAAACACAAACATCCTGATTCGTCAGATTTTTGGAATTTCAGTTGGCATGAAATTGGTGTCTACGATTTGGCTGCCATGCTCGATTATGTTTTAGAAGAAACTGATCAACAATCGTTACATTTTGTAGCGCATTCTCAGGGTACAACAACGTTTTTCGTTTTAATGTCATCACTGCCATGGTACAATGAAAAAGTCAAAACGGTTCATTTGTTGGCACCCATTGCTTTCATGAGAAATCATGGATTTGTCTTGTCGAAGCTTGGTGGCATTCTATTTGGTAGTCCCTCCTCATTTTTGAGCATGATTATAGGTGGTTTGGAAATACTGCCGACGACCAGTATACAGAAATTATTTTGCGACTATGTGTGTTCGCATTTTAAGTTTTTGTGTTCGGGTATATTGGAGTTTATTGGCGGCTGGGGTACAAGACACTTAAACCATGTAAGTTGCCTTATTTTAAATGAGATATTTTAATCTCTTTTTTAACAAAACTTGTTTTTTTTATTAATTTCAGACTCTTTTACCTGATCTTTGTGAAACTCATCCCGCCGGCGCCTCAACTACACAATTAATTCATTACTTACAATTGTATACCTCCGGAGATTTTAAGCAACTCGATCATGGCATCGATCTTAATCTCCAAAAATACAATCAAGAAACTCCACCCCATTATGAGGTGAGCAACATAAAAAGTTGCGTGAATATGTACTACAGCAACAACGACTACATGTCAGCGGTGGAAGATGTCGAATACTTGGCCACTCTACTACCCTGTAGCGAACTTTTTCGAATACCTTATGATGATTGGAATCATTATGATTTCCTGTGGTCAGTCGAAGTCAAAGAGATGATCAATGATCGCATTTTGGAAAAGATAGAGGCCTACGAAAGAACTTACAGTAATTTACAAATTTTATAGGTTTTAAAAATTTATTTTAAAATTAAACTAAAGGGTGAAAGTGTAAATACTGTTTTGTAGATAATTATTTTTTTTTTTTTGTTTTTATTTTAGTTTTCTAAATGTATTTAAGACTTAAAAAACGAACAGAATTATTAACGACAACAAAGAACCAGGTGATACTATTTAATAGAATTTAATTATTAAGAGTCAAATTTCCAAGAAATTGCTTTTTTACTTGTTTAGTATTAAGAAACCAACACACAAACAAATAAAAAATATAAAAAAAATTGTTAAAGAATTTAAATTACATTTTTTTATTAAAAAAGAAATAGAAAGAAAAGCTAAAAGTCCCGTTCAACACTTGCAATTTTTGTTTCTGAAACATTTTTTAAATTCTAAATTTAAAGAGCAAACAACAACAATTCAGAGTCGCAGCAGGGTTTTAATTACATGAATCATCGTACCGCTGCTATTTTTATTTTCTCTCCCAACAACAAATATGTACATGTGTTGCTGAAAAAAAAATTGCAAGTGTGGAACGGGACAAAGCGATTTGTATTCCATGACCATATTAACCCCCATATTTATAAAAAATAAAACTTTTGTTTGTAAAATTTGTTCTAAAATAGATTTCAAATATACTTTATTTTATATAAATATTGGTATAAATATTTTAAATTTTAGAACAAACTGAGATTTAAAAAGGATTCATTTAACAGACAATTACTCATCAGTTTACAAATAAAAACTAAAAAACCCGAATTTACATTCTTTAATGTCTAGTAAAACGTTAAATTACTTTTAAATTTAAAATAAAACGGCCAATAAAGAAACAGCTAATGCATAGAGCACCCTCTATATGTCATCTTAAATAAACGTTTACCAACACTGTAACAATTAACTAAACCCAGCAGCAATATGGCATCACACAGCCAACATGCAGTGTGAGAAAAGTTTTAAATACAACAAGCCACACAAAGCAGCCATATTTAATAGAGAATTAAACGCCATAATAGACGTGTCGATTTTTCAAGGTGTATACAAGAGAGAGAGAAAATGGAAAAAATCACTTTTTCTACAATTTGTGCTTGAAAAATTCATTTCACCAGAAATTTTTTAATGTGTAAAAATTGTAACAACCAAAAAATATAAACAAACAAAAACCTACGTTTTTCTGAGCGACCGTATTTATAAATTAAATTTTTTAAAAATCCTGCATTTAAACCACAAACAAAAATGTAATAATTAGAAGAAAAAAAGTAATACAAAATAAAAGCCACAAAGAGCAAAAGCAAATAAAAAACTAATTCTTACAAGATTTACACTTTGAAAGTAAGCTTTCAGAAATTGTGATTAATTGTTTAAAATAAATGGGTGAGTTTCGCTGTATTACGTTTCTATCTTATTCATTTTGTTAGTTTATTTTATGTGCGTTATTTTTACACTAGTTTTAATTAATTCTGTGGTATTTTTTCTTTTTTTTTTACATCACTACACTAATACTTGTATATGGTGTTGTTCATTACTATTTTCCCACTTTTTTTCATATTGTTAAACAAGTGTCAGAATTATGCCGCTATGTCAGGGATGTTTTTGTCAAATTAAAGCAACTTGTGTTTAACCCTTAAACGTCTCATTAGAGTTAACTGGAATTTACAGGACTTAAAAAAAAGAAATGTATATAAAAATTAATTTATCAAAGCTGTCACATAATACTATTTTGTCATAATTGGATTTTAAAACGACGAAAAAAATACTTTGGTCTCATAAAATCAAATCCATCGGTTTTATATTCAAACTCGAATTATTTTCGATTTTAGTTGTCACAGAAACCAATGTTATCGTTTTTTATTGGAAATAACCCAGTCAGTTAACAGCCTTAATACTCTTATTTGTTTTTATTTTTTGAAGACAGATGTTTTGCAAAATTTTACCATCGTTCTTTTTGCGTACAAGTTTTTTTCATTATATCTATCGCTCTTTCTTTCCGTAATCTCAGTGGATGATGTTCTCATCATATCCCCCTTCTACATTAGCCATCAATTTGTCTTCAAAAAAAACTCAATATTCATATTAAAAAAAACAGTATTAAAAATTATGTTTTTTTTTAACCCCGTCTTCATTAGCCATCAACATGTCTTAACAGGGTGTCCACGCATGTCAAACTTCAGATAAAAAAAAAACAGTATTAAAAAAATGTTTTTTTTTATATGAAGTTTGGCATTCATCAGGTGTGGAACCCGGGGGTAATGTCTAATGTAGACGGCGGATTATATTAATACGCCGTCTTCACTAGTCATCAAATTGAACAAAACTTAGACATGACGCCGGCAGAGCAACGGAATTAATTTGCGCCTGTTGTTATAGGTGACGAATGCGTGTTTATGTCATTTTCTGTTTTCCAACAATGTTGTTTGAATGCTTATTGTACAGCAGATAGTAGGAATGCCATTGCGCAACAGATGGCGCTGTTCGAAAATACTACTGTCAGCCTAAAATAAAACAACAACTTCATTGTCATGTTATAAAAGAGTTTTATAACAAATGTTTTAAAAACCATGTTAAAACTTGGAAATAACATTAAGATGGGCGGTCTACATTTAATACTAACATGATGTTAGTGTTATGTAGGGTAAGTTTGACTTTTGTTATGGCAAATTAATGGCTAATATAGGGGAGTAAAGACAAACAAGTTACACTGTTACTAATTGATAGTCAATTTGACTAACATGGCCCTGAAAACTAAGCAAGACTAAGAAGCTTTACTATTACTATTACACTAACCATCTTTCTTATCTACCTACTCCTATCCCTTTCCAAAGGAAGTAACACGATTAATATAGGCATTAATTGCTCAAGTGTTACTACATACTTAAAAAAAATTTAAAAATTAAAATTTGTATCCCGTCGACGTAACAAATTATTGAGGGAATTTTATATTTGCTGTAGTAATAGTCTCTTGATCTGCTCTTATTGGCAACTGAACTCATAATGTAAAATTCTTGAAAACATGCTTCATGCTTCGGCAGCTTAAGTGGTTTTGTGAAATCTCGCAAAATTCTTCTGTATGCCCTGACAACTGCAGTAGTCATTTTGTTTTGTCGTAATATATAAACATATATTAAAAAAAAATCCAATTTAATAATATTTAAACCAAAACAATTATTTTGTCAAAAAGGTAAAATTAAAATTGTAAATATGTAAACAAGCCATATTCACCAGGTAACCTCACTACGAAGGGGAAATATTAAGGCGAACATTTAAAATTTTTTTTTTGTATATGGAGTTTGATAGTTCAACTTCCATTTAAGGGGAAAAATTGTAAGTTTAACTGTCAAAATCCATATAAAAAAATTGATTATTTTCACCTTAATATTTTCCCTCCGTAGTCAGGCTACATGATTAATATGCCTTGTATGTATGTAAATGTGCAAGTGTCAATAACAGCTGATTCGAATATCGGTTTTATTTCGATTCGAAAATAACCAAACCGACTTGATTTTATGGCACCAAATGATACCGATAATAAGCAAACATGACTTAGATTCTGTGACAGCCGAGACTATTTTTTCAGGCTTGAGTTCATTATTATAAAGAGATAAAGAAAAACTGGTTATTTATACATACATACATATTCAATTAACATATATCTTTTATCTTTACAATCCGTTAGATACTTTTATTTGCGTTACGATTTCAATTACTAAATTAAAAAAAATAAATACTTATTTATTGCCTGGTTCCATTTTTTAGCCGACACCAGCACCGCTTCCACATCATCCGCCGCAGCTGCCATGCTGGTTAAACTTTCTACGGACGGTGTACCAAAACTATTTTGCCCGGTTTGCAATAAAGCTTTAGTATCACTAGCTGGTTATGTTAAGCATGTGAAGAAACATGAACCACCAGGTGGTTTCATATGTCGCTATTGTGAGGCCCGTTTTTGTTCCGATGATGAACTAAAAAAACATCGTGAATCTGAACACACCACCATAGCCTGTCGACTGTGCAAAGATGTCACCTTTACCAATGAAACTGATTATCGGGAACATATACGCGATGCCCACCAGGGCGTGGACAGAGAAATTTTTACATGTGAAAAATGTGGAGCTGCTTACAAAACTATTGATCCCTATCGTCGGCATATAGAAACTGAGTGTGGTCGTATTAAGCCATACAAATGTAATTTATGTCCAATGGCATTCGTAACGAAATATAATTTGAAACAACACTTGGATAATCATTCGGGTGAATTGAAGTTTTGTTGCAGTTATTGTGGACGTAATTTTAAGCAAAAGGCTCGCTTGGTCGAACACGAAAGGACCCATACGGGAGAGAAGCCCTACAAATGTGATGTGAGTAGAGATTGAAAACTAATTCTTTTTATTTAACTTCAATTCTCTTATTCAGGTTTGTGGTAAAAGCTTTTCCCATCGCGAAAGTATTGTTACACATTCTTCCATTCATACTGGCATTCGTTTGGTAGAATGTAAGGGCTGCAGTTCAAGATTTTCCTGTTATTCTAATCTCATTAAGCACCGCCGAAATCGCCCTGATACTTGTGGTTTACCCGAATTCGATCCTCCGCGAAATCGTGTTAGAAAACATACTTCCCGAAGTAAGCTTGAAATATACACAAATTTGTAATAAACTGAAAGTGAACTTTTTATCATTAAATTACAGTTCCGGCCACTTTAAATCCCACCTCTGAAATCAAAGTGGTTAATGTCAATAAGATTATTAAACCTGATGATCAGGTCAAAGTTGCAGCCTTGAAAAAGGAATCATTCGACAAACCAGTTAGAATGAAACCTACTGCTCGTAAACGTACACGGCATGCACCACCACAACCAGCACCACAACCAACTTTACGCAAAAGAAGTACTAGAAAAAAGGTTATAAACTTTGGCTTTATAGAGGATGATGACATGAAAGTTGAGCAGTGTGCTGATGAAGACGAAGAAGATAATTGGCCTCTTAAACCAAAACAAAATAAGGTCATAAAATATATTGAAGAGAATAATATGCCGCCACCTACAGAAAGCATTTTTAATGCTAATTCTGTACAGAATCAAACGAGTACTCAATGGTCTGATGATAGTGAGGATGAATATGTGCCAGATTTTGAACCAGCAGATTCGGATGAAGAAGAGGATAGATCTATTAAAGATTTTAAAATTCCAATGCCAGCGGCTTCTATTAAGCAAGAAAATTACGACGTAGACGAACATGAAGTGGCAGTTACCACAAATATACAAATAGAACCTTTGGCAGATTTTGAGTACACCCGCATGGATTCTTACAGCGCTGAGGTGAAATACGAAGATGAAGAAAATAATTTATTTGATGAGAAAGATCGTATATTGGAGCATCTTTTAAATGAAAATGACTACACCCAATTGCCGGAAGGTGTAGAGGACAAATCTATGAATAAACCGAAAATAAAGAGAAAAAGCAAAATGCTTGAGCTTAAGAATAGCCAAGATTCTGATGACATTTTAAAAGAGGATGAAGTTGTTTATGTGAAGTATGAAGAAAGTGATGATCAGGAAGATGAGAGAGAAGATACTCTAGAAGAAAAACATAAGGTAAGTTCAAGTTTGCAACTTCCAACTACACATAATTGCTACTAAAAAATTGCATCTGTAAACTTTCAAGGCTAACGAGGTAACAAAAGATGACATTAGGGATTGTTATGTTTTACTAGAAGATATTACCCACTGTTTTCCTGTGTTGAAAAATTCCTCTACGGTAAAAGTACCCCGCAATGTACAACCATTTTATTCAAAATCAGTAAAATTAAAGAAATTCATTAAAAAACGTGGGAAATATCGACCAAGACGCTCAAAGGGTTTTAAAAACGACCCCGGCTCCGATGAAGATGTCAAAGCTGGTAAATCGTATCGTTTAGCTTCAATATCAGCCAAACAATTAAAAGAACGCATGAAACTTTTGAAAAAACGCGATTGGTCTTGGCAGTGTCCAGACTGCATAAAAATCTATTATATGCGCAAACCTTATGAAAAACATTTAAGAGAGGATCACAAAAAGTCTGAAGATTTTATTAAGGAAATTTTTAAAAATGATTTGGATGAGGTTTCTACAGATGATGTTTTCAAATGTCATATATGCGATAAAATTTATTTGATGGAAAAACGCTTAATTTCTCATATACCTAAACATGGACCCGATGGTACTTTAATACATAAATGTCCTTGTTATTGTACTTTATACTTTAGAACGCGCGAAGAGGCCACGGCTCATGCCCAGGACAAACACAAAGATCTGTTATGGTGTGAAATATGTGAGAAATATATGACAGGTTGTGATGCGCTTAAATCGCATAAGGCTCGCATACATGGCGGTGGTAAGGACTATAAAAATTCTCGTAATTTAGTGTGCATGAAATGTGGCAAAAAGTTTATGGGACGCACTCAATTAACCGATCATGAACGTTCCGATTGTGGCCGTTTACCTTTGTATCAGTGTCAAGAGTGTGGCAAATGTTTAACCACAGCTGGTATACTAAAAACTCATATGTTACTGCATAATGATGCCAGACCCTATCAGTGTGATAAATGTGGAAAAACTTTTAAGATTAAAGCGCAATATAAAACCCATATTAAATATGCACACACTGACGAAAAGCGTTTCAAATGTCATGTAAGATTGTGTTTATTTTTATTGAGAACAAAAATTGATAGCTATGTTGTTATTTTAATTTTCAGCTGTGCCCCAAAGAATATCCATATCGTGAAAGCTTATTGACCCACATGTCGGTGCATACCGGCATAAAACGTTTCATGTGCAATGGCTGTGGCAAACGTTTCACTTGTGTTTCTAATCTCCAAGCTCATCGCAAAGTTCAAGCAGAAAGTTGTGGCCTTTTACCGTTAAATGCCAAAGCAACCCAGTATATGGGTGTGCAAAAGGGTAATCTACTAATGGGTGCCAAACCTGAGCCTGGCTTAGATTATGTGGAAACCAGAACGTTTGTAGCCAAAGAAGTTATTACACATGATTTACCTATGGCCCAGGAAATACAGAATCAAGCCAGAAATATGCCTCTAGACCCGTCTCTAAGCGATGGTATTCCTTTAAACTATGTAACTTCCGGATCTGAAATTATACTTATGTATAATAGAGATTAAGCAGTGAGAAATGCATTTTCTATGTTTATAGAAAAAGGTAAATTGGTTTTAATTTACACTAGTTTTAGTTAATTTTAGTTATTTTAAGATTTATTTAATTAATAGCCATAACAATGTACAGATTTAAAATCTGTAATTTCTATAAGGCTTAATTTTCTATAAATAAAAGACCTATAGAAATGAATAAAAGCTCTTTTCAGTGTTTTTCTTTTTGCATTAAAGGGTGATTTAATATTTTCATATGAATAGAAAATGTTATAAAATTCTCTTTTTTACAATTATAAGATAAGGAAAAGAGAAATTAAACAAAAAGCAACGTAAAGGGATATAACAAAATGTAGTAATGTAAAAAGATGGCATTATCGGTGTTACATACATATATATTTTTGAGTGCAAGCAATATAAGAAAAATATATATGTTATATTTCTAGAAATCCTTGCATAACAGTGTCAAACTGTAAGAGTTTCTTTTTTTAAACAAACCTTTTTTTTAATTCATTTCTTTAGTAGTCGTCACCACGCGATACAACTTCTTTACAAGTGGGTCGCAACATAATGGTGTGCTCATATTGGGCTGTATAGCAACCCTTAATATCACACAATGGTGGATAAGCCTCAACAATGCCTTTGTCACACAAATCCTTCAAAGCCATTTGATATTTAGTGGCACCAGCACGATCCAACCAACGTTTGCAGAAAGCCAATGTACCAAAGTTTTTATTAATTGTTCTTAACAATTTGCTGGAGGACTGCAAACGTAATGGCACATGTTGTACATCATAGTTCTTCATGTAATGAGAACAGTCCATATCATCGTGTACGAGACCGCGACCGGTAGAGCCGAACGTTTCAATTGCATAAAATTCATTTTCTTCCATACGTGTTGAGTCGCCGCCCTTTACAATCGGCACAGTTTTACCAGAATGAATGCCTGGCAAAGTGGGAGGAGATAAGAAGAAATATTATTTTTTAGCAGTTAGTAGTTATAGGCCAAGTGTCATATGTCTACATTTTTTTTTTTTCTTTTATATTACATTTTCCTTTTTTCTGATTTTATTGGAAAATATCAATGGAGCTTTATATATTCAAATAACAACTGTTGGATAACTGGAGAAATGTTAAGCTTGAACACAAAATCTTGTAACTCGACTAACTCTTAAGCAAACTTAAAATTAGAATATAGGTATATCTAAAAATATATATACAGTAAATCTACTCACGATATGGACTAATCGAATGTCCGTTTAAATTACGTATCGCCTTAATTCCATACACTTGGCCATCCAACTCAACTTCATATGATTCCATGACTTCTTGTATGGCAGCTCCAATATCACATAGACGTACATCAATGCCAGCTTCTTTGATGCCTGTATTTGTGGCATCTTTAACGGCCTGCAACAAAGCATCGTATTTATTGTTGAAAGTCAATGTAAAGGCACAATCAATAATGCGGCCTTTGATGTGTGTGCCAAAATCGATTTTGCAAACATCATCGTATTGCAGCACAGTAGTGTCACCAGCGTTTGGGGTGTAATGGGCAGCACAATGATTGAGAGAGCAACCGGTTGGAAAGGCCAAACCAGCTTCCAACCCATTTTCACCAATTAAGCGACGAGCAGTATTTTCGAGTTCTTCGCAAATCTGTATCATGGTCATGCCGGGCTTTATATAACGTTGCATATATTGGCGAGTTTGCCGGTGGGCCTCGGCTGCCTGACGTAATTCCTGATATATATCGGTGTGGGCACGATCGAGTGCACGTTTTTCCTCGGAAGTAAAACGGTTGGCAGCCACGGTATCATCAGGCATATGTTTGGGTTTAGGATGGTGCATTATTTCACCTTCTGGGAAGTTTCCATCCGGAAAAAGTTCAGCAATAGGTATGGAGGGAGGTTCAGTTTGTACATTTTTCTGAGTTTTGTTTTTGTTCTTATTTTTCTTTTTATTAGCAGATTTCTTATCTGAATCTCCCGTAGTACCTTCACCATTAATTTCAAGTTTTGTCTCAGCAGCTGAGGGCTCACCTTCGCCACCATCGGCTGCCTTTTTGGCAGCAGCTTCAGCTTTAAATAGAAAATAAAAAATATTTAGCTTTGCTTTTGTCTTCTAAATTGATTTGTTTTACATTACCTTGTCTCAACTTTTTATTATTAGGTTTGGGTTTCTTTAGTTTTTTAACATCTTGTGGCGCAGCGTCAGAGACCTCAATGGCTTCAGCGGTTACTTCAACATTTGAGGGCACATTGCCATCAACTTTTGTTTCCTCAACGCTAGACATTTTGTTTTAAATATATTTTTATCAATGTTGGATTATTTAAAAAAATATATGCGATAATTTTTGCAATTTATACTAATCAACAACCGTACAAAGCGTAGTTTTTTGCAAAAAGAAAGACTAAAGAGGAAAAACGAACACGAGTTTTTCGAATAGTCAAAAGAGCCGCAAAACAAGGAGGAAAAAAAACGCTTTACAACACTAGAAATAAATAGTCAATAATAAACACAGCCAAGTAAATATAAATTATTTGACATTTTTAATAACATGAACACCACCGAGTTATTTTATTTGTAAACAAATTGCAAATAATCCTAAAAATTTGTAATGGATGATATATTCTTTCCTACACAAAAATCTTCCAATAACAACGACGCGGATGAAGTTGACTTGAAGTTTTTCGATTCACATCACGAACGTAATAAAACCACCAGCGAAAGTAGTCTCAATTCCGACGTTGATAATAAGTCGGACGACAATAAGGATACCGAGTCCAAAACAGAGCAAACAACGGAGGTGAAAAAAGAAAATTCCGAAAACAAAACTGATTTGGATGATCACCAGCACTTGAGTCGCAAACAAAAGACCAAAAAAGAAATAGAAGAGGAAGAAAGAGAAAAAATGCAGTGAGTACTATATGGGAAAAAAAAGTCCAGAATATTTTTTAAAAATTCAAAAATGTTTTTAGGGTTTTGGTGTCCAATTTTACAGAAGAACAATTGGATCGTTATGAAATGTATAGAAGATCAGCTTTTCCTAAAGCAGCCGTAAAAAGACTTATGCAAACTATAACTGGTTGTTCGGTGTCACAAAATGTTGTAATAGCCATGTCAGGCATAGCCAAAGTTTTTGTGGGAGAGATCGTGGAAGAAGGTGAGTTTTAAACCTTGAAGTTTAAAGTATTTTTTATTTTAAATTTTCGATTTCCAGCCTTAGATGTTATGGAAGAAATGGGCGATACCGGCGCTTTGCAACCTAAATATTTACGTGAGGCTGTACGTCGTCTGCGTCAACGCAATCGTATGCCTATAGGAAAATTTCAAAAACCTTATTTTAGATTAAATTAGTTTGTTTCCTTTAATTTCTTTTTCTTAAATTAACTGCCATTTTTAAGTTTGTATATGTTTGAGTACATTTTTTAGTGAAAACTAAGTTCTCATTTATTGCAATAAATTTTATATCGTAGAGTATTAACTTTTATTCTTACAACTACACTTTCAAAATGTTTATTTGCAAGGTTATGAGAATATTTGAATACTGCGTAGGTGTTATTTTTCGGCATTAATATAGAAAGAACATTTCGTCAATAATTATAAAGCTTCCAAACCTCGATTTTTATCCAGCTGTCGGAGATATGTTGAATTCAGATGGACTAGTTAATTTGTCGTCAGTGACTTAGTATGGTTTTCGAAAACATCGTATATTATGTATTTAAAAATATTAAATAATCTTCTTTCTTTAATTGTAAAAGGGAGAGGTTTTTGCATGGCGCTGCAGAGCAATACAATGCTTAACCAAATGGTTCCAAAATTGTTAACCTACAATCTTCCTAAAATCGAATTTAGCAAGGTTGTACTCCGGAAACGTACCAACAATTTATCATAATGCTTATTTTTAAATATTTTGAGAATTTATTAAACACTATATATCACCGGTGTGCTTCTTTGCCCCCATATTCAAATAATGACATCAGTTAAATCATAAATAGCGAAACATGGAGTCACATATGTATCTAAAGAGGCTTGAATCTCATCCAAACCCTTTGGCGCGTAATATGCTGCATGAACTTGGTTATTTTCGACTAAAACGAAGAGATACTACTTTTTTTGGCCGTACATTAGAGGGATGACCCACAAATGATTGCAAAATCTGTAAAACAAACATCATTTTTGTCTAGCACTGGCTGGACTTAAAAAGTATATTTTTATTTTAGACTTAAGTAATTATTGTTAGTTCAAAAATATTGAACATACAATAAATAAATTATGAAAAAAAATTCAAATAATAAAATAAGCCCTTGGAATCAAGGTGGCCACGCTTAAACAATAAGAGAGAAGAGAAAAAATTCTATACTTGATCTGCTTAATTTTTTACTTAATTGCCTTTTATTTGTGCTAAAACAATCGAAATTTAATTGTTTTTGACTTGCAGCTAAGAGAAGAAAATGTATTTGTTTATTGGGGTTATTAAGAACTTGAGAGTCGTTTTACTCCTATAGTACTAAACCGCTTTAAAAACATACATACATATATCTCCAGAATCGGTGCAGTATTAAGCATTAAACACATAGACAACAGCGGCTACACCGCTACACGGCTACAAATGCCGTTGGCTCCAATAGTCGCCATGTAGTCAGCTACTGAATTATGTTGAAGACGACAGCTACATACTTCAAAACTATGAAAATATTGTCGAAATACATACATATTTAACTTGTAAAAAAATTACTTTTTCAAAAAATACTTCTATCATATCAAAACAATTGCATTTATTTGCTCAAAACATTTTGATTGTAAATAAATTTGTATTTTTAATTTTGTGACATTTTCTTTTGTTAAATAAAATGAAGTTGTCGAAAACAAAAATAGAAATTAGCCTAAAGCTTCAAACACATAGACAACAGCGGCTACACCGCTACACCGCTACACGCCTACAAATGCCGTTAGTTACAATCGTCGCCATGTAGACAGCTACATATTTCAAAACTATGAAAATATTGTCGAAATACATACATATTTAACTTATAAAAAAATTACTTTTTCAAAAAATACTTTTATCATATCAAAACAAATACATATATTTGCTTAAAACCTTTTGATTGTAAATGAATTTCTATTTTTAATTTTGTCACATTTTCTTTTGTTGAATAAAATAAAATTGTCCGAAACAAAAATAGCCTAAAAAATTAGCCTAAGTTGGCTACAACCACAATGGTGGTCGTGTATTTTAATTTTGACAGGTTGTAGTCGGTATCCTGCTGTCGTCTATTTGTTTAATGCTTTACGGAAGTGAAAGGAATTACAAAAACATGTTTGCCTAGTAATTACCCACCAAACCAAATGTTCCGATTTCGTAAAGAATTCGTAACGACTGTTCGAAAAAATCTTCCGATTTCGAAATCGTAACGATTTTTATATGAAAGGGTTGACACGACTTCGTAAAGATATGTAGTTACGAATTCGTAACGATATGTAGTTACGAATTCGTAACGATATGCAGTTACGAAATCGTAACGAAATGTAGGTACAAAATCGCAACATGTTTCCTGTCGGTACCTCCGTATAAGCTCGTTCTCTAAAAGTTAAGTTAATATAATGATTATTTAACGATTTGGTATTTAAGACAATACTTTATCGTAATCAATTCAATTTTAATTGTCCATCTTGCTTGTGTTTATTAAATTTTTATTTTTTTATTTTAATTCTTTTTTATTTAATACAATTTTGACTTTTATTTACGCACGTATGAATCAAAGTTTTATATTTTTTCTTTTGTTCAGACGAACAACCGAAATGTCTTAACGAATTCGTTACGATAAGTCTAATTTCAGACATACTACCGAGATGTCTTAACGAATTACTTACGACAGGTCTGACTTCAGAAAAAATCAAAACATTTGGTTTGGTGCGTATATACATATGTACATACATATGTATGTAGATATAAAACAATCAGGTATGTGATGGAAAACCATCGATTTTAATATTTCTCTTTTGGTAACATTTTTTTTTTATAAAAAGTAATATTAGTGCTAAAATTTCTCTCACTGTTGGTTGTTTACAAAATAAATGACTTTCATTAGTTTTGTTATTCTATATTCTAACGGTATATACACCCATATGTACATACATATGTATGTATTTAGTTCTGCAATCCTTTGGTGGCAACGCAGATCGTTTTTATTTTGTTGCGAAGTGCGGATAGTGGGATTAAAAATATTAAATAATTGATAAATTTAGTTAGAAAAAAGTGTTGTTGAAAAAGAAAGTGTGTAGTAAGTGATAAATACAATTAAAAACAAATTGCAGTCTGAACAATTACATGTAAAACAGGTATGTAGGTATGTATTGATGTGTACATGAATCCAAACACAAAAAAGGAAATTAAAGTTTATTAAAGATTTATAAAATGACCAAAGTTAAATATAGTAGAACAAATCTAGTTTAGTGAAGTTATTCTATTGAAAAAATTACCCAAGGTAAAAAAAATTAACAAATAAGACAAACAATTATTTAAAAAGCGGCGGTAACTGGGGTTGCCAGATGGCCTAGAATGGCTTTTAAACACTTTCTTGCGGGTTGCCGTTAAAGACTGATGCTTTGTATTAAAATTTATGTATATTGAAAAATTTAGACTTCTTGGTGAAATTTAAATTTTCTGGTGAAATTACATTTTTTTTTAACAAATCGATCCAATTATATGCTTAATATAATAAATGGTATTCTAAATAAATGAATCAGTTAAATATTGATATCAAGGTATATTAATCTTACTAGGTAGTGGCGTCCCTACAACAAATACAACAATACTTTGTTGTTGCTTTGTAGTTCGAAATGTCAAAAAACATACAAGAAAATCGAAAACGCGTTTGTGTGCTTTATTGCTTTCTCACCTCTGCACTATAAAATTTCTAAACACATACAACTTTTGACATGTCGAACAACTTAAGGCCGGGGCACATAGAATCCGTCATACGTCATAATTTAAAGCTCTCAATTGAAATCAAAGTAACAACGGAAGAGGTTGACACAATGAGTACTTTGTTGACGGATATTAAATCAGAAAAGAAAACACGAGAAAAGCTCTTTTCTCCATTTTACTCTATAAAATTAAAATATTTTGTTGTATTTTGTTTTATTTTTGCTTCCACTCAACACAAATATTTAATTTTGAGAGAGAGAGAAACAAAGAGAAAACAATTATAGCTTTCAACGTACGTCAAAAGTTGCCCAACTTTCGTATTTTGCGTTGACGGAGACGTACTGATTGTGACAACACACATTAGAAAAGCTGTATTTCAACTTTCTTGTGCTTTGAAAAAGTCGATGTATAACGTATGACAGATTCTATGTGCTCCGGCCTTAAATCAGCTGGGCGGACGACACCACCTAATAAGATAAATATACCTTGATTGATATCTTGAAACTTAATTAAAACTTATAATTATCATTTTTTGTGCATTTTATTAAAATTAAAGCCTTTAAATTATACTTAATGTCTTTTATTTAAGTTGACATAAACATTATGTTTAAATATTTCTCTATTCGCCGGTAGTTGAGGTTTTAATTCTTTCCAATATAAATTATGTTCCGGTGAATCGGATATCCGAGCATTTTTCGCCGCTACTTTCGCAGATAATTTACGTTCTAGCGCTAATTTCCAACGTTCGACATAAAAAACGAAGAATTTACCCGTAGCAAAGTATATAATTTCAATGTAACTCATAATGCTGAAACCATACATAAGAGACATAATGCCGCCAAAACGATCTGCAAAGATTTCAACTTGTAGAAAATATTACAAAATTTTCATTTTCCTTAACAAACTTAGTAAAACCACCCAATCGCCCACAATATCCATTTCAGTAGACAATACGTAACGTTGTTTGAAAAAAAGCTTAATGAGAGCTAAAGGTTTTGAGCTGGTAAGACCTTTTCTGCAAAGAACAACAAATTATTATTCTTTAAATTTAAAAGCGAACCGCAGTTTTGGAACATCAAATTTCAAAGTTTTACTTTTTCCAACTTACAATAAACCATGATGGAAGGGATTTCCATAGTTAAGATGCAAGGCCATTTCGTTGATTTCTAAATTGAAATCGACACCATTACAACTGGGCAAACATTTAGGACATCTGTATCCGCTTGTAAAATCATCCTGCGACGTATCTGCGCCATCTGCATGCACATAGTCAAAATAATCCCAGCCATACCAAATACTTTTCCATTTCATCAAACAGGGTAAATTTAAAAAATTACAATATTTAAAATTTTTATGGGTGGATGCCATTGGAGGCGTAACACAGCCACAATGTTTTATCATCGACTCCATACGACATACAAGCAAACATTCGTCCATGGAATAAAAGGACCTAAAATACGCAAAAATATATTTTATACATGAAAAATTTTGAAGGCAAATGAAAAAGAATCTAACTGGTTTAAAAATTTTTGACCCTCGTCGGGAAAATAGCAATTTCGAACATCTGGTGCAAATTGTCGCACTTGTTGTGTGGAGCCAAAAAATTCCGGTTCTATGGGTACTTCTACTATTGTGTTGTGATCGACTAAAATTTCTCCAATACGATTTGATTGTATGGTTGCATAGTCTTCACGGGGAAAAATATAAAGCTACAAAATAAATTTCAGAAATAATAATACAAATTTATATATTTTTTTAAATCTTTAAGAATCAATTTTTTTTGTAAAAATGCGGTTTTATTATTTAAGCGATTTTTAGAAAGTCTTATAATTATAGTAATATCCATCTATTGGGCAGATGGGATTGGGTCTTAACCTGATGTTGGTCTTACCACTAGGTGGAAATAATGAGTAGAGCAATGCTCTTATTACTCAAAGTGACACAATAAGTAGCAATTTTAGAAATTGGTTTGCAGAACCCTGTCTCTTTGTTTAGGAGATGCAGAACATCGAAACTTTACTGTACCTCCCATTGGCTGTATTTGTTTAAGTGCAACAGTACATCGCGCTAAAAATCGCCTTTCTGAGATCCAAACTACAGCCAAAACGTTACTTTCTAAAGAGCTTCGACAATGGAGCTACCAGTTCCCGTGGTACTAGTCGTTTGGACACTGATCAGAACTCACAGATTCTTATATTCCAACTTTAAGCCACGTGCAAAACTATTGGATTGTTAACCTTATAAACCATCTAACGGATAGATGAGCATCCACATTCATAACTACTTTGGTCATTATTCTAATGATAGCTAGCCCTGAATAATTTCAACGGACACTGCCATCTTTTCTTTAACAGGCGAAGTTGACAAGCATCGTCTTCCTTAACTAAAATCATGGTCAGGCGATAAATTAAGGTATGAAATCGTGTGCTGCCACTTGATTTGTTATTAGCTTTGGGTACTAAGATTGTATTTAATTACCTTATTCTCCTTGTAGCCTTCATGCTTTTTGAGATTGTCTTAATAAAGCTTGTCTAAAAGCAACTGCCCTGCCACCCTTTCAGGCTTGCCGGTTGTTCTGGGTTGGAGTTTCCAGAGTTATCAATTCTTGACTACTTTCTCGATTCTTATATTTTCAGAGTAGCCACAACGCTCATTCGTCTAAATATTCTGCAAAGATTAACTTATCCGTTTCCTAATTATTGTCGGTCTTATTCGGTTCTCTAGAACTCCATGTGAGAATTTTTCCCTTTTGTTTTTGAAGCATTCACCCGTAAATGTCTTTAATGCTCTTCCTATTTACGACTGCGGATCACAAAAATCTTTGTACCTGAGTTACCTCCAAGTTTTCACTCTTCGCCCATTGCGAGGATCAATATTAAAAAGACTCTAGCTGGGAATAGATCTACCAGACCCGTGTAAGCTTATGTATTAAAACTGAAGGTTAACTGGCTTCAAAATCCGCATACCAGCTGTTTTTAGTAATTTAAAAAAAAAGAACTTAACTCTCCTTGCTCGACTTAATTGATCAACACTCCTTCTGCCTGTTTGCGATCATAATAACAGTCAGCCAGGGAGCAACACTACGTACAACGCAAATGTCCACAGGTAGCTAGAAAGGCTATTTTACACCAGCATGTTGTTTCTGTTATGTTAAATGTAAGGAAAATGGCAAAGAGATCTGCAAAATACATATGTCCAGATATCTAAGAGATAAAGTAAAAAAGGAAGATCAAGAGTAGATTGATAGATTGCAAGGGATGTTCTGCTTGAATATCTCCGGTATTTGGATTCCTGACTAGAGCTGCGATGAAGAAATTAAAGTCATCTAGTACCGCATTAAGAGCCAAGACAATATTTCTGTAAATCTTCAGGGCAGGATGGAGTCTTAGCAGTTAAAGAATCGTCGCCTTCTGCTGTCCTCCAACTGGTTCTTTTGGAATATCCTAGATCGCGATTTATCTACTCGAAACCCGATCTGCGTGGTGATTTTGCAAGTTATTTTATTCAGCCATCTAACTTAAATCAGATCGTAATTAAGGATAGTTCGCATGCAGCGTGTTCACTCTATGGCCATTGTGATGAAAGCGGTATATTCCAAACGTTTATCGATTTGCAATTCCTTAGCCAGTTTGTCTGTTACCCATAGGAGTATGATTGTAGAATATCTTTTCATTTTACCATTCTTGGACTATGTTGCATGTTTTTTAAACAGCCGCTGTATATTCATCTGTTAACTTACTAATTACGCCCTGATATTTCTTCAATATCTCCCATAATCAATATGGTCGCCGATACTTGAGAAGTGTGAAGGACTTCTGATGCTCATCTGCTCAATATAGTTCTCACTGATAACTCCAGCTGTCTTTTTTTAAGCCAACATCCGGATACACCATAAAAAAGACTAGAACTTTCGAGATGGAGAATTGAAAACCTCTAGAGGAAGTAGTGTAGTCATATGACATGATGCTAGGTAAGTTTTGAGCATTATGTGCTGCAGAATTCCAGCAATTTAACTTTCTATGCACGGCTTATACGTAGTCATATGCAGTCAATTTAAACGTACGCCGGATATGTCTTAACAAATTCACGTTAGTTTCAATGAACGATTTCATTGTTGGCACAAAAGTAAGGTGGGAATATTTAAAAAATTAACCAGGTTTTCATTCCACGCTACCGTGGAATAAATTTTCTTCTTTCCTGAATCATTGTGTTGTTTTTGGCATATTTAAATAGTGCATTTATGGGCATCTTTCTTCCTCTCATTTTGAAAGCTTTTGCCGAAAAAAACGATACCTTTCTTTAACTAATGGCCGTCTAAATGTTCTGGTTAACAAAGATTTTGTCCTAGAAACCTAAGATCACTCAGATCTTAGACGTATTTTCTTACTAATTTTGAATCTCTATTGAGATTCTTTCGATCAAGTCTAGTTTCTTTAGGACAGCTAATAGCTGTATTTGCAATCAGCAATACGACCGATCCCTTACAGTGCCGCAATCACCCGCGAATATTCAGAAAATAATTAAGAATGTGAGAATGAAGGATTCGAAAACTCGAAGGACCACATTTGGAAATACTACCAGAATCACCCAGCAAGTTTTTTGTTGACCAGTGTTATCGGTATTTAAACGCGTTCAAAATTCAAGATATGTTACGAAAACTTTGATCTTCGAGTATACAGACGCTTTAAACCGTTATAAACCTTTAGATATAAACGATCGTTTTTATGACTTTTATTAGCTCTTAACAGATTTCCAAGTTTATTGCATAACAACCACTACTTACCAAGCAAATTTGTATTTCTTACCTGAAATGCTGAGTTTTGAAATTCCATACTTGTAGAGTCATTCGATTCACTGCGCAAAACAAATTGTAGTGAATTCAGTACAGAATTTGATTCAAATTTTATTTTCTCTGCTTTATTAAAAAAACGATTATCGGCATTACGCTGATTTCTAACAAAGAAATAATTAAAAAATATAAATTTAAAGTCAAAGTCAAAAAGTTAAAAAAAAATCCCAATCATACAAATCAATCGAAGTACTCCTTCTATTATAATTGAACATACAGCACACACTTGACGAAGTCATGCGTTTATAAAAGTATTCCATGGTATTTATTTCGGCATCATGAATCGATCCTCTAATAACTAAGCTTTTACAATCTGGTGCTAACTTTTTCAAATAATCGATTATCGGATAATTTGTTGTATTAAACATGAATGTAAAAATTTCGTCTAAACCACTAACTACTGTCAAATTGAGCGATTCGTTGTCGTAGGGAAATATAAAGAAACGTTTGAAGTATAATAAATGTTGGGCCATTTCCTCAGCTGTTAGGGCCACATAGTTGGGTTTATAAAGTTGCTGCTTTTCAAAACTGACAAGAAAAAAAAAAGAAAGAAATAAAGAAGTTTGAAATTAATTAGGCCAAATGGGTGCTGTCGCTTAAGTGGTTAGCACGTTGACTACTAAGCAATGGTCATGAGTTCAATACTCAGCCCTGGCAATATCAATTTTTCCGATACGTATTAATTTCTCTTTATAATAATGCATATCACAACGCCCTCCTTCGCCGGTATAACCACATAGCACTAAATCGCCGGCGGAGTAAAATAATTTTAAATTGGCTTTGCTAGCTTCAAACTAATTCTCCTAAATAACACCAGAGGCGCTTGAAAACCACGGTTGCCAGATATTTTTTCCTCTCTCCCCTAAAAGCAAATAAAAAAGTATGAAGGTGTCTTGGAGACACAAGGCCTTCTGTTTGCATTCCGTTCGCATTACATTCTCATGTCTTTGTTACACAGTTTGTCATTGCGGAGCAGGCTTTCCACTGTCCCTTCTGCCGGCAAGCGTTCCAGAAGGTCTTTCGAAAATTGTCTGCTAGAAGGCCTTGATTTTAATGTCTCTTAGAAGGGTTTTTAAAGCAAAAATTAAAAAAAATGTTGTACTATTTGTTTAAATAGTTTAGAAGAAATTATCAGATAGTTGATTGTTACATATTTTTAATTTATTGCTTGCAAAAAAATAGGAGTAGACCAATTAAAAACATAAAAATTCCCCCAAAAAACACCCTAAATATTTTTTTAACCCTCAGTTTTTTCCCCTAACAATTGTTAACCCCCAAATTCTCTCCTAAATCAAAAAAATACCCTAAATCGAGGGGAAAATCTCCTAATCTGGCAACCGTGTTGCAAACGCTGTTCTAAAAATAATCACAACGTGCAATTGCAGTGTTGCCATAAGCGAAGCTTTACTATCACACTAACCATCTGTCTACTATCCCTTTCCAAAGATGGTAACACAGTTAATATAGACATTAATTGCCTGAGGGTTACTTTTCTTAAAAAACAAAAAAAAAAAAAAAAATTTAACAGACTTATTATTATACTAAATACTTAAGATAAGGTTGGGTCGGTCGATAGTAAAACTTAATTTTACATAGAAAAAATGCCCTAATTCCAATTCACAAAAACTGTGATCCTTTTATTGTCCTCAATTCAGCGTGACATGGACTCTGTTTTCTGGCTTTCAATCTGACAGATAGTAGGTGTAGAGCATAAAGGTCTGAAAGTTATCTAGGGTTTTCGGGAATGTCATTTCTTGTCGCTATTAATTATTAAAAGTCATTCATTTTAATTTACATTCCATCAGAAGGACTACGCTAAATTCATTCCTTGACCTATATATCTAGACTATTTTTATCACCTTATAGGCTCTCAAGCGGTTGTTAAAAAAAATTACAAACGAAATGATAAACCTATAGTGAAAAGTATAAAAAGAAAGTGTTTTTCCACTTTTTCAAAAAATTTTGATTTTTCAAAAATATTTATGACTTAATATTATTTTATACGATATACGATTAGAATTTCTCAGTATAAATTTAAATAACGTTTGGTGTTATGAAAATGCAATCTTATCTGAATGATTTATAAGAGATTAGATTTATAACATATTTTGAACTAAAAATATAAAAAAGAATGCAAGGGAAATACAAAGACTTAATAGTAGTAGGGTGCCGCAGTAGGCTGATAGATTAATACATTACTACTACAATGTACAAATCTATCAGTGTTTTGTTTAGCTATTTTGTAAAATTTAAAAAAATAAAATTTGCTTTTTGTCGACTTGACGTAGGATCACTTTCCTTCATTTCGAACACGCAGATGGCACCAAAAGGGAAGAATTTGGAATTAAAATGTGTTTTAGACTCCAAAATGACTGCAATGTCTGACAAGCAGAAATGTCTGCTATCAAAAAAGCAGCACATTAGCTAAAGTACCACATAATATCGAATAAGGATATCGGGTTTTGTACCACAGTAAGCCGCTGTCCCTCATATCCCTCAAAGGTGTGTCTAGCACATAAAATCTTGTCCTGGAAAGCCGGGCATCCTTAAATTCGATGGCGAAATACTTCAATAGTCACCCAAAAAATTACGATAAAATTTTTACAAGCATTTTCGATAAAATTTTTACAAAAAATTTTCGATAAAATTTTGACAAAAAATTTTCGATAAAATTTTTACAAAAAATTTTCGATACAATTTTTACAAAAAATTTTCGATAAAATTTTTACAAAAAAAAATCGATAAAATTTTACACAAAAAATTTTTACAAAAAATTTTCGATAAAATTTTTACAAAAAATTTTCGACAAAATTTTTACAAAAAATTTTTGACAAAATTTTTACAAAAAATTTTCGACAAAATTTTTACAAAAAATTTTCGATAAAATTTTTACAAAAAATTTTCGATAAAATTTTTACAAAAAATTTTCGATAAAATTTTTACAAAAAATTTTCGATAAAATTTTTACAAAAAATTTTCGATAAAATTTTTACAAAAAATTTTCGATAAAATTTTTACAAAAAATTTTCGATAAAATTTTTACAAAAAATTTTCGATAAAATTTTTACAAAAAATTTTCGATAAAATTTTTACAAAAAATTTTCGATAAAATTTTTACAAAAAATTTTCGATAAAATTTTTACAAGAAATATTCGATAAAATTTTTACAAGAAATATTCGATAAAATTTTTACAAGAAATATTCGATAAAATTTTTACAAGAAATATTCGATAAAATTTTTACAAAAAATTTTCGATAAAATTTTTACAAAAAATTTTCGATAAAATTTTTACAAAAAATTTTCGTTAAATATTTTACAAAAACAGTTCTTTTTAACAAAAAATTACGATAAAATATTTACAAAAAATTTTCGATAAAATTTTTACAAAAAATTTTCGAGCAAACTATAACAAAAAATTTTCTGTAACATATTAACAAAAAAATTTCGATAACATTTTTACAAAAATATTTAGATAATATTTTTATAAATATATTTCGATAAAATTAAAAAAAAAATTCTTTAAAATTTTCGATAAAATTTTAACAAAAAATTATCGATAAAATTTTAACAAAAAATATTCGATAAAATTTTTATAAAAAAATTTCAAGAAAATTTTAACAAAAACATTTCGATGGAATTTGTATCAAAAAAGTTTTCAAAATATTTTCGATAAAATTTTTAGAAAAAATTTTCTTAATTTTTTTAAAATAATTTTCGATAAAATTTTTACAAAAAATTTTCGATCAAACTTTTTAACAAAAAATTTCGATAAAATTTTTACAAAAATATTTCGATAAAAGTTTTACTAAAAATTTTTGAAAATGTTTTAACAAACAAATTTCGGTAAATTTTTTACAAAAACAGTTTTCGATAAAATTTTTAGAAAAAATTTTCAAGAAAATTTTTACAAAAAAATATTGATAAAAATTTTCACAAAATATTTTCGATGAAACTTACAAAAAATTTTCGATAACATTTTAACAAAAAATTTTCGATAACACTTTTACAAAAATATTTCAATAAAATTTTTTAAACATATTTCGGTAAAATTTTTACAAGTATATTTCGATAAAATTTTTACAAAAATTATCAATAAAACTTTTACAAAAAATTTTCGATCAAACTTTTACAAAACATGTTCATAACATTTCAACAAAAAATTTTCGCTAAAATTTTTACAAAAATATTTCGATAACATTTTACAAATTTTACAAAACTTTTTCGATAAAATTTTACAAAAATAAAAAATTTTTATATCGATATTATATTTGTAATAATGAAGTTGAAAATCATAAAAGTAATATCCGAATATATATTATTGTGAAATTAGAACATAACAGAGTAAGGAAATGTTTAACATTACTATGGTGAAGGGTATATAAGAATCAGCATGACCGAATATAGCACTCTTAGTTGTTTCGTTTAGAATGGTTAACTATACTGCTTTATAAACTTTAGTTTTATTCTGCTTTAGAATAATAATTAATTAGAGTAACAAATCGGCTAATCCGATTGATCCAAAATATGTTCTTTCAAATTTTTATCAGCTTTCAAAATTTAAATTCGTATAACTAGTTGAACTTAAAGCATAATTTAAAGATAAATGCATTATGTTGTAACTCTTAGTGCCGGCCCTAGTAAGTGAATGTAAGTGAATTAAGCTAGATACTCCTCTGCTATGTTCACATAATTTTTGGATCAATCAGACTAGCCCTTTAGAAATGTCCAAAACAATTTGATTCTTGCCCACTGTGCACTGTTACCTAATAATATTTATTAAATATAAAATATATATTCCCGCTTAAATATTAGTTTTTTGTAACAAATAAAATTTATGATTTGAGTTAAAAGAATTAATTTTGATTTAATAGAATCAAAGACAGAAGATAAGATTTTGATTTAATAGAATCAAAGACAGAAGATAAGAAAAATAAAATCGAAAACAAAAATACAGCTAAGAGTTTTAGCAATTTATGCTAACAAATATAGTATAGTATTTTCCAACCTTTATTTTATCAATTTATAGTGCACCGTTCGGTTGTTTCGAATCTTTTGTACCCCTCAACGTTGTAAAAAATAAGTATTTTTTGTAAAAAATATATTTGTGAAGGTGCTTTTTGAATAAAACGTTATGCAATATAAAAACTAATTATTTTAATAAATTTGCTAATGCACATATATTTTTTGAGGGCCATATTCATAAAAATATTTTTGGTTTATCAAATGTTTATTGAACAAATTTTATAACAGAAAAACTTTTTGAATTTAGCCCTAATTCTTTATTTTAATAATCTACATACATATGTGAAGCAAGTTGACGAAAGGAACCTTCTCTTGCCAGGGTCGAAATTGAGTTTCCGATGTTTTGCGATAAAGTGCAAAATTCTAGACAGTACGCACAAAAAAAAAAAATCGGCAAACATCTAACAAATTGACAAAGTAATGACGTTTTGAAGTTTTAAGCTCAAAAGTATAATTTTAAGATAATCGAGATTTAATTTGGACAACCAATTTGTGCAAGTTTTCAGTTGTTAATACTCCCTAATTAAGGCCTAAGTTACAGCAACGAGCCTTAATATGTTAAATATGAAATATGTCGACGTTAGTCCTGCAGTCACCTTAAGGTTTGAGCTTCGTGATATTGAAAGGGCAATAACTGATTTAAACACCAAGAAAGCGCCTGGTTTTGATAAAACGAACAATAAGATGCTAATTGAGCTGCCTAGTATTGCACTAAAAGTAATTCTTTTTTTATATTCAATGCCATTTGTCGTCTTGAATACTTTCCATCAGATTGGAAGATTTCTTTGATAACTATGATTCCTAAGCCGGGAAAAGATCACACAAAAGTAGAATCAAACAGACCCATAAGCCTTTTATCAAACATGTCAAAACTATTCGAAGAGATTTTAATTTTTAAGTTAAACCCAATTCTAAGCGATATGGGATGTATTCCGAATCATCAATTTGGATTCAGAACACAGACATTCAGAACACAGACACAGTACAATCGAACAAACACACATATTAGTAAACACACATTGACTAAAAAGACCTTTGAGGAAAGAAAATATTGTTTAGCCCTTTTCATAGACGTGTCTCAAGCGTTCGACAAAGTATGGCATAAAGGCTTAATATATAAGTTAAAGCTAAATTTGCCTAAAAACTTCTATAACTTGCTAGAGAGTTATTTAACTAATCGAAAGTTTATACTGAAAAAAGGAGATTTTTTAAGTTCACCACAGTCTATTGCTGCTAGAGTACCTCAAGGTAGTATATTGGAATCCATTTTATATTTATTGTATATTTCGGATATGCCAACTAGCAACCGCTTTCACACATCGACATTTGCTGATGATACAGCTTTTCTAAGCATCCACGACAGTCCCCAGATAGCATCACGATATTTACAAGACCACATATTCAATTTAGAAAACTGGTTGAAGAAATGGAGAATAAAAGTGAACGAACAAAAATGCACTCATATAACGTTTACACTACGTAGAGACTCATGATCATAATCAACTGATACCTCAAGTTTCTGAAGTCAAATACCTCGGTATACATCTTGATCGGCGCCTTACATGGAAAAGCCATATACATAGAATCAAAGTTAATACAAATGAAGTTGAAAGCAGTCCAACTTAACTGGCTTATTGACAGTAACTCTAATCTCAGCTTAGATTGAAAACTTTTGCTATCCTCAAACCAATATGGCGTTAGGGGATTCAGTTATGGGATACTGCCTCAGCTTCAAACTTTGGAAAAAATTCAGAGGGGGCAAAATAGAATTTTAAGAATGATTACAGACGCTCTTTGGTATATTAAAAACTCGAACATCCACAAAGATTTAAACGTGCCATTGATTTAAGCAGAAATCACGAAACATGCATTAACATATTTAAAAAGCATGAAACACATCCTAACCCGCTGTCTCGTAACATCCTAAACGACCGCGGCTACATTGGACTAAGAATCCGAAATGATGACTTCAACGGAAAATAAATTTGAGCCCGGTATTGGCTGGAGTTAATTAAGTATGATTTAGTTTTAAGATGTGAACACTTATTTAAGATTCAATAAATAAAACTGGACTAACCTCTTCATTAATATTATTTATTTATGAAAATCAATTGAAAAATCAATATTTTTTAGAAATTTTTAGAAACAAAAATCCCTGAAGAAATGTATTAGAAAACTAGGGGCAGTGATCGTTTTTTGCCATACGGACGGTTTCGAAATACAAAATTCTTAAAACTACAACTAACAGATCGGATAAACATTTATTTGTGGCCTTAAAAAAAAAAGTATTTTGAACAGCCGTATTAAATCGAGTCCCCTCACAGCAAGGAGCCAAATTACATTGTAACAAACTGCATGACAAATTTAATTGCCTGCTAATGAAAATGGCTGAAACCGAGTTTTTTTATAAATTCTTCACATTTGTTATCATGTTTCTTATTGTTTTATCAACTTAACGCTGTCAACTTAACGGCTGCGAAGTTATTTTTTGTTGTTGTTGTTGTTTTTCTTTTCTTCGATTAAATACTTAATAGTTCGCTATAAAAGTTTTGTTTTCTGTTTCTAAACATAACATTCACTTTTGTGATTGCAACCGAACAACAAGAATGGTGCTAAAATTTAATCTAATATTGTTAGGTTTGTGTCTATTAGCCGCTACGTGTGTTGGAGAACGTGTACGCTATGACAACTATCGCGTGTACAAGGCTAACGCTTCCAATGAAACCGAATTGGAAGTTTTAAAGGATTTAGAAGGAGCTTCGGATTCTATAATGTTCTTGGATGGCATACACTCTATAAACAAACCGATTAATGTGGTTGTGGCTCCCCACAAGGTGCCGGATTTTTTGGAAATTATGGATACCAGTGAAATTGAATACGAATTAATCGAAAGTAACTTGCAAAAACAACTAGATGATGGGACGGAAGTAGTGGCCAAATCTAATCCTCTAGCACGCTCTATTTCCTATAATTGGAATCAATATTATGAGTTGGACGATACCTACAGATGGCTGCAACAATTAGCCTATGAACATCCTGGTGTAGTTACTTTGATTGAGGGTGGCAAGTCATATAAGGGCCGTTCAATTTTGGGTGTTAAGATTTCCAAAAGCAAAACAGAAAAACCCGGTATCTTCATTGAAGCTGGTATTCATGCTCGTGAATGGATTGCTCCTGCCACTGCCACCTTTTTGATTAACCAATTGTTAAACTCTGATGCGGCCAGCATTCAACACATTGCTGAAAACTACAACTGGTATATTTTTCCTCATGCCAATCCTGATGGTTATGTTTATACACACACCACCGATCGCATGTGGCGTAAAACACGTACTCCTTATGGCAAATGCTTTGGTGCTGATCCCAACCGTAACTGGGGCTTCAAATGGAATGTTGTCGGCGCTAGCAACAATCCCTGCTCTGACACCTATGCTGGTCCTTATGCTTTTTCCGAAATTGAAACTCGCTCTTTGGCCGCATTCATAAAGACTTTGCAGGGTAAAATTTCTCTCTACATCTCCTTCCATGCTTACTCACAATATTTGCTGTTTCCTTACGGTCACACGGGTTCCCTGCCAGAGAACTATGAAGATTTGGATCAAGTTTTCCAGGTTAGTATTGCTGCTGTTAGCAATCGCTATGGCACCAAATACACCGGAGGCAATATTCATGATGCCATCTATCCGGCTTCGGGTGCTTCAGTTGATTGGGCCTATGCAACTGTTGGCACCAAGATGTCCTTCTGCTACGAATTGCGTCCATCTTCTAGTTCTTTCTATATTGGTTTTAGATTGCCTTCATCGCAAATTATACCCACCGGTGAGGAAACTGTGGACTCTATTGTTGCCATGGTAAACGAAGTTGAAGAGTTGGGTTATTTCAAATAAAAGGCGATTCCTTTTATGAAATTGGTGTCAATAAAATCTTTAAAAAAAAATCTAAACATTAAGTGTAAATTATAAAGTATAAAATTGTTGTTCTTACACTTCAACCACTTGAAACTTTGTTTTGAAATTGCGACCCACTTAGTTTTATCTTTGGTATTATTTACTTTTTATTATTAAAAAAGACGATCTATGTTGGCTAAAGTACTTAAAGATTAAAAACCAAAACACCTGCATTTTTATATTTTAATTAAACTTATGTAAAGTGGACTTCTTCTAAATAAAATAGTAATAAAGCATTTTTTATACATTGTATTATTAAAAGGAGTCGTAGCATGTTTGTCATTTTTTCTCAAAAAAAAAAACAATATTTATTCGGAAAAGGATAGCAACTTAAAAGTTTAAAGAATTTGCTGCTAATTATATTTTATATAGAGTCTCAACCTGACATAAATAAGTCTAGACATACATCAAAGTTCTTTGGGATATGTCAAGACATATTTATGTCAGTCGGGAATAACGAAGCAGACCCTTCCATTATGGGCCCCTTTTCGACTAGACTTTATATAAGAATCGTACCTCCTTTAAAATAAAATATAAAAAAAAAAACGACTCAACTTTTCAGCTATATTGCGAAAATATCAATTTAAAATCTGATTTTAAACAATAATTTATTTCAGTCATAAATTAGATCTGGGGTAATATCGCCATTTCAAATTAAAGGTGGTTAGGCCTATTGGCCTTCAAAAGTTTTGAGTCTCACGCCCGCACTCGATTAGTAATTGGTATCGACTAAATATAACGTTTACGGTATTTTTTGTGAGTTGCTACGAGGGCAGTTTGATAATTCCGCAACTGTTATCTATTACTAGATTACTTTCGAATTCTGAGCAAGCTACACCTTGCAGTTTGTTTTTGTCAGTCACTGAAAACACACAATTCTGTTAATTTTTATGAAAATGGAAAGGAATGGATTTCATGGGCTAATTAAACCTAATTTTTAACCCAAGAAACCCATCAGCGAAACCAAAAGAAACTTGATAAATTCTATAAGGACTCTGCTCTTTCAATTTTATTGTTTTTTTTTTTATTATTTATTAATGTACAGGAAATAGCGAAGCAGACCACTTCCATAATGGGTCCCTTTTCGACCCCCTTCCGTCCTCTATGATTATGGGCACCGAAATTAAATTTAAAGCAGCTAGCATTTAATCTTAACTTTAATGATTTCAGACTGTCGACTGGTAACTGTCGGCTTTCTTTCTCATCACCCAGTCTCTAGTAATTGCTAGCTAGCATTTGTTCAAGGTTCAGGTCCCCCACAGCAGCCACATTTTTTTTGGTTTACTGACATCCGCTGTGGTCGCACCAGATGAAATAATGGCAAAAGTTTAGGTCACGCCAAAGCAGTTGTCGCGCCTGAAATAGTTATTGACGATCGGATAGTTAAAGCACGTGAAGTGGTTGAGGCTGAAGGCATCTCAACCGAGTAAATTATACTCTGTAATTTAAAAATAAAAAGGTAAATTTTCGCAGTTTTTCAACTTTGGACAATACATGGATATAGCGCAACCCTTCAGAGACAAAAGAACTATAAAACCAGTGAATTTCTTTGGGTGAAAATCAACTAAAGAAGGTTAACGACGGTCAGTTGGCCAACAAAGATCATGGCCACAGTTTTTATCGGATGCACGCAGTAGCATTCGATTACCGTGAAATGGGTAAAACGATTAGCAGGGAATATTATTCAGATCTGTTGGACAGTAGACCTCATCAAGCTAAGAAAAAAGTACTGTACCATTATGACAATACACGGCTTCACACTTGTATAGTCAGTTTGGAAAAAGTAAAAATATGAAGCTACGAACTGCTACCAAATCCGGCATACTCTCCACATTTGGACCATTAAATTTTAAAAGAATGGCTGGGTGGTTCAAACAAAGAGGTCATCATTGAAACAATGGCCTGTTTTTGAAACCAGAGACCCCTGAGAAATCGTATTATTTAAAGAGAATAAGAGATGTATCGAGCTGAAAGAAACTCTCTGAAAAAAAAAACATTTTTTTTGCCGAAAAATATCATTTAACCAAAAACTTTCAGAATTATCAAACAGCCCTCGTATTATCCACATGCTGTTGGTCTGTTAACTTATAAATTTATAAAAAAAACTACACACTCTACTAAATAAGGTACATATATTTTTATTGACTGGTGGAGTACCATAGAAAACTCAAAAGGAGAGTGACGAAGACCACTAAGCTCCAGAGCGGATTTAAGGGGCTTCTATTTCCTATACGAATCTATAGAGTCAATGGTAGTTTTTAATCAAGGTTTTCACTCGTACGGTTCGTATCTTGGCAATATAACTTTAAATAAGTTGGTCAAGAATTTTTTTAAACACCACAACGAATTCATTAACAGTAAAATAAATTTAAATTTTAAAACATATAAAATTTATGACTTGAGTTTGACGGTTTTATTTTATTTCATTTAATAACAAATGACATGTTAAACAACTGGTGTTAAGGAAAAATATTGCCATTTTTTAAGTCTTTTAATTGTAAAAGAAAAATCGCAATAAAATGTATTTGATAAGTTTTCGAATAATTTTTGTATACGAATTGAAACAATAGTTAGTATAGCAATACATGTGTTATCTTGTTAACTACTATTTTTTTTTTATCAATTTAACCCATTTAAAACTTTATATGCGCCACAGTTTGATTTGGAATAGAACCAAAAAAATATTTTCTATAAAACAGTCAAATTTAACCTCATTTTGGGCCTGTGCCTTTGAAGCAATAAACCGATTTGGAGGTTCTGGCTTATTTATTTTCTGGGATGACAAATACGCAATTTATAATAATTGTGTGGAAGGCAACTGTAGCATACTAATGTAATTATCGAACTTTTACCCTTTAGCGTTAATGTCTTAAGTATTTGAGCAGCTTCTACCTCTTGACTGAGTCGGGCTATACACTCCATTAGACATCCACATTGCCTTGAAGTACGTCAGCATGGGTATATGAAAAATTTAAACTTATAAGTAATTTTTGTTTTTAGTCGAGTAAAAAAAGTTTATTATGTCGGTTATTAGGGCTTTGTAACCAAGGAGTTCCCACGGCACTCCATTACTATCGCTCCGGCATTTGTCCTCTTTCTTTATAAATTACTATTTTATTATTATTGCTTCCTAATGAAATGATTGGAATTATAAAGAAACTTAATAAATGAAAAGGAATGATTAATGTTAATCCCATAATTCCCACAAAAATGTTAAAAAATACCCTTAATGGGAGTTTTCAGTAATACAGCTAGATGAAAAATATTTAGATTAGTTTCGAGATTAGCTCTAAGTGCTTCGCCTTCCTTGCTTGGTTTGCCTGACTAGGATTTTACACAGAAAAAAAAAATCTCTGTACTGAGCTTTACATTACTCGATTAGGTCAGTAATATAACTAAACGTCGACTGGTTGGAATATCATTTAGATTTACGTCAGCGTCTGGATCGTCGCCTGACGGGGTCAGAGGGACTTGGGAAATCCCTGAAGCATTAACAGTTCCAGTAGTAACAGTCGTTTGGACACTGAACACTTCGAAGATTCTTATATTCCTGTTTCAGGTCTCGTGGAAATCTCGGGGACTGGTGCTCTCCCATATTCGTAAGCGTTGGCGTTTAAATGTTAGAAGTTAATAAGACTATATATCGATTGCTCCTGACACGCTATTCGGGCCTAAGTAAGACGGCAACAGCACATCGTACTAAATTGCCAAAACATAGCCACTACGTTATTTCAGAAAGGTTCTAACTAATAACCGGTCACAGGTTCTAGGGAAATCCCTGTGGTGCTACCGGTTCCCGTAGTACCTGTCGTTTAAACACTGATCAGACCTTAAGAGATTCTTATATTCCTGTTTCAGGCCACGTGGAATTCTCGGGGACTGGTGCTCCCACATATACGGAAGCGTTGGGTTTGAGGTGTTAGAAGTTAATAAACAAAATATGTCGACTGCTCCTATTCGGGCCTATGTTAAAGAGCAACAGCACATCAGACTAAATGGCCAAACCATAGCCACTACGTTATTTCACATATGTTCTTACTAATAACCGGTCACAGGGTCTGGGAAATCCCTGTTGTGCTACTGGTTCCCGTATTACCATTTGGACACTGGTCAGACCTCGAAGGTTCGGGCCTTAGAGACTGGTGGTCCCATGTATTCGAAAGAGTTAGCGTTAAAGTGTTAGTAGTGAATAAGACAATATGCCGACTGCTATGTACAGCCCGCATAGTTTTAATCAAGCTGCTCTTAACTATTCATCGCTTGGCGTGTGCTGTACCTAAATTGACTAGTAATAATTTGGTATAACCTGATCAGTCAGCATCTCTATTAAGTCGCAATTCTGCCCCCAATGGTTATATGATGGTAACGCTGCTATCAGAAAACATTAAAGCACTAAAATAAAATTATTTGCTTTTACTTTCTTTTTTATTTGAATTCTTTAACTCTCATTTAGTCAAAGAGGTATTTCGTTGTATAAGTTACTAGCTATCCCCGGTGCTCTTCGCTACACCCATCCACAAAAAATACAATAAACACTTGGACGCACGGTATTCTCAAGTCAAAAATGTTCCCATCCAACTTGTTTTTTGCTAGACTATACGTATTAACACGATAACAATTTTTTACTTTTATTGGGATGTGCCACTCCCAGTATTCTTATCCAGTCTGCATTTTGCTAGACTATGCACATTAGTATGAGGGTTACTTGTGCAAAGTTTCAAGACTATACCTAATGTAGTTCTCTAGGTACGCGATAATAATTTTTCACTTTGTATAGGAGGTACCACGTCCTCCATTCAAATTCAGTCTGTGTTTCTCTACACAATGTATCTTAATATGGGGGTTACTGATGCAAAATTCCAAGGCGCTACCTATTGCAGTTCTCTAGTTACAGGATAATAATTTTTCTCCTTATAGAGGGGGTACCACGCTCACTGTCCCAATTCAGCGTATGGTTTTCTAGAGTATATGCATGGGTATGGAGTTTACTTGTACCCACTTTGAAGACCATTCCTATTATAGTTCTCTATATACACAATAATAATTTTTCACTTTGTATGGGAGGTACCACGCCCACTGTCCCAATTTATTCTGTATTTTGGCAGACTATGCGCCTTAGCACAAAGGTTACTCTTGCAAAGTTTCACGGTGCTATCTATTGCAGTTCGCCAGAAAAACGATAATAATTTTTCACTTTGTATGGACGGTACCACGCCCGCTATTCTAATTCAGTCTGTGTTTAGCTAAACTATGTAAGTTAATATGATGGTTATTAGGGCTAAACTCCAATGCGCTACCTAGTGCAGTTTTCTAGATACAGGATAATAATTTTTCACTTTGTATGGGAGGTACCACACCCTCTATTTCAATCCAGTCCATCTTTCTCTTAACTATGTATGTTGATATAGAGGTTACTGGTGCAAAATTCCAAGGTGCTACCTTTTACTGTTACCAAGCATCACGATGAATAATATTTAGTTTGTATGGGAGGTGCCACGCCCACGTCGAATATCAAAAAAATAAGTACGCTATTTTACCATCCGCATATCTAATAACAAACTGTGAAAATTTCAGAAAGATCGGTTCATTGGTGTAGGCAGCTATAGCTTCCCGACAAACAAACAATCAAACATACAAACAACCATTTTTTGTGCTTTATATATACAGATAGATGATATTCGTTCTATTAACCGACTAAAAGTTTCTTTTTTTTTTGTAAGAATTAAAACCGATTAAAGGTTTTTTAAAAGCAATACATAAAATTATATTTGTTGATAGTATTAATGTCTCAATTTCTCTCCTCAAGTACTTACACCTTTTCGGCGAATTTTTGTAGCTTAGTACGATTTAATTTGTTCGGACTACAGACAGCAATACCCGGAAAAGGAGTGTCTGAAACATGTACGAGAGTAGTGGACATATGCACTTCTGTAGGCTGTTGTATATACGCGAAGATCAATGAAATTATTATGAAATGGGTCCCAAATTATAACAACAAATATAAAAATTAACCATATTAATCTGAAAGTTTTCCAAAATGTTAATGTTAATTATTTAAAATATTTATTTTATTTTTTGGGTCTTCTCAAATACCTGGCATATTTAAATGGAGTGTAGTAGAGCAACAAACGCAATCCGTGTATGCCACTTTCATTCAAAAAGTCTTTCAGATGTTTATTTTTTTGTAAAGCCGGTAACATGACTCTTAATTTACTGCCAACAATTTTAATTTACATTTCAGTTTTTATACCACAATTTCCTTTTTTTTTTGTGAGTTTGATTACACAGCACAACAAAATAAAAAAAATTTCATGTGCTCTTAAAACCACTATAAAATTTTGATGTATCATGACTACCTTTGTACAAAAATGGTAAAATTTTTAAATTCTATGGATAGATTTTTTTTAAAAAAATTTTTTTTTTAAATTGCAATTTTTTTGAGACGTTTCTTCAAATAATTAATGATAACTCAAAAACTACTAGTCCGATATTATTAAAATAAATTCAGAAAAATTAAGATTTGCATAGCCTTTAATTCGTCTATATATCGCGTTTCAATCGGATCAATAGTATCGGAGTTATAATAAAAAACTTAAGAAAAAAATATATTTTTTACGTAAAAATGGCAAAAATTTTCGTTTTAAAAAAATCATAAAAAATCGAAAACGGCAAAAAACTTCCAGATTCATTTTTTTATCGCATAGCGACATATAATAGCAACAAAATGAGATATCGACCATAAAAATCGATTGATTTTTTTCGAATTTATTCACAATTTAGTGAATTCGCTCATTTTCACAAAATTTTAGTTTTTTGCTTGATATACGCATTATAGCGGGTTTTCAAATGTGTGAAAAACATAAATTTTCCAATTTCAAGGGGTGCATGTCGGATTAATGTTAGATTTGATGAGAAACTTCCACCCACAAAATTTTAGTCGAATTCGACACCGTTAACACGTAGCGCATAGGCCCCAAATCTGAAAAAAAGCGTTTAAATCGAAAATAATTGACAAATTTTCAGTTTTTGCAAAATTAACGCTATTTATTTCCCCTTTTGCAAAAAAGTGGATCCTGGTCCTTAGGGCAAACACAATGAGATTTACAATAAGCTACATGTCTTTAAGTTTTCGAGTTATTACAATTTTCACTGGCCATTATATGTCCTTGAGAACTTGCCGAAGACAATTTACAAAAACATTTTACTTTTAAAATTTTTTATTTTTTTTCTTTTTTAACAATAAAATATAAAATTTCGCTAAAATTGACTGATATCTTCCTATTACACAACGCAACAAAATAAAAAAATTAGATGCTTTTGAAACCACTATACAATATCCAATACAATATCCAATACAATAACATTAAGGAATGCTATGCAAAAAATCAATCTTTACAGGTAGCCAGCGGAAAAACCCAATTCGGCGTGCACGCAAATTTATGAACGTTTATTACTTTGCCGCCGCAATTGTCAAAATGAAGCAAGGGCGACAGGTAGGCAACAGAAAAGGAGCATTTCATCGTTTATCAGATTTCTACTGAAATCGTAAAAATTAAAAATCTTTTCCTTTATTGCTTACTTTTTTTAATTCTGAAAATCATAAAAATGCCATAAAGATCTGTTCCAAACAATTTTCTACATTCAATACTGTATTTCCACAGTAACACGTGTCCCACAGAAATACGTGTTTTGCCCAAAACAGTATTTCGCGTACTTGTTTTGCCATACATTTCTCATTCATCCAAAACACTTTGGCAGTACCTGGATATTGTATAGTGGTTTCAAAAGCATCTAATTTTTTTATTTTGTTGCGTTGTGTAATAGGAAGATATCAGTCAATTTTAGCGAAATTTTATATTTTATTGTTAAAAAAGAAAAAAATAAAAAATTTTAAAAGTAAAATGTTTTTGTAAATTGTCTTCGGCAAGTTCTCAAGGACATATAATGGCCAGTGAAAATTGTAATAACTCGAAAACTTAAAGACATGTAGCTTATTGTAAATCTCATTGTGTTTGCCCTAAGGACCAGGATCCACTTTTTTGCAAAAGGGGAAATAAATAGCGTTAATTTTGCAAAAACTGAAAATTTGTCAATTATTTTCGATTTAAACGCTTTTTTTCAGATTTGGGGCCTATGCGCTACGTGTTAACGTTGTCGAATTCGACTAAAATTTTGTGGGTGGAAGTTTCTCATCAAATCTAACATTAATCCGACATGCACCCCTTGAAATTGGAAAATTTATGTTTTTCACACATTTGAAAACCCGCTATAATGCGTATATCAAGCAAAAAACTAAAATTTTGTGAAAATGAGCGAATTCACTAAATTGTGAATAAATTCGAAAAAAATCAATCGATTTTTATGGTCGATATCTCATTTTGTTGCTATTATATGTCGCTATGCGATAAAAAAATGAATCTGGAAGTTTTTTGCCGTTTTCGATTTTTTATGATTTTTTTAAAACGAAAATTTTTGCCATTTTTACGTAAAAAATATATTTTTTTCTTAAGTTTTTTATTATAACTCCGATACTATTGATCCGATTGAAACGCGATATATAGACGAATTAAAGGCTATGCAAATCTTAATTTTTCTGAATTTATTTTAATAATATCGGACTAGTAGTTTTTGAGTTATCATTAATTATTTGAAGAAACGTCTCAAAAAAATTGCAATTTTAAAAAAAAATTTTTTAAAAAAAAATCTATCCATAGAATTTAAAAATTTTACCATTTTTGTACTAAGGTAGCCATGATACATCAAATGTATATAGTAGTTACTCGAGCATATTTTTGCTGTTGCCCTGTGTTATCAATCAATCATTTTCTTTTTGTTTTTAAGAAGTTATAATTGATTTGATTAACAGCTAGTAATTTTGTTAGATTTTTCCTACCGTAACGTGTTGTTGTGATTGACATTTTTGTGGTTGGGGTTTATTGTGTAACTTTATATTGGTTGTGACGGGAATTATTACATTGCACTGTACGCTTGTAAGTATACCATACGCACTCTTTTTGATGGATACTAAAGCTGCATACTGCATAAGCACAAACAAAAAACGAAGCTCACCAGACGCTCATTATAATATTTCATTGAATTCATGTCTATTCATTGCACACTAGTAACGATGAGTGGACAATAATAAGCAGCGAAAACCATTGAGCTAAATGTGATGACCTTGCAGAGTTTTCATAAGCAAGTTTGAATAAGTATGAGTAAATGTTGAACATTGGGTCTCATGCATAAAACGTGAGCTAGAGCTCGGACTCGATTTTTTGAGTAAAAGGTGTTTGTCTTATGCATAATAAAATTTGAAGTATTTGCTTTTACTCACAGCTCACGTTTGATCTCGTCGTGCTCAGTTCGAACTAAGTGAGATGAGCTTGAGCTCATTTTCATATGCATAAAAATAAGCTTTTGCTTTCTTTTGTGAGCTCTTGCTTAAATTTTGTTGAGACTGCCTTATAATTAACTCGCGTACACTAAAAAGGAATCATGGCTGAATATTTTGTGCCACAAAATATAAATGTGCAGGCAACTTGTGATGGAAAAGAACTTTTTACAAGCGTTGACATATCGTAGCCTGGTTCAGTTCATGACTCACGCATCTTACGAAACAGCGAATAATGCAAAATGCAACGAACGATGCATTACTTCTCGGGGATGAGGGCTATGGAATATGCCCATGGCTAATGACACCATTCCGAAACCCAACAACTGACATAGAAAAAACATTCAACAAAGTGTTTACAAGAGAAAGTGTCATTATAGAACGCTGTTTTGGGCAATTGAAAGAAAAGATTTTCGATACTTCAATACAAAATTCGGGTATCGACAGAGTTATCGCCCCACGTAATAGCCAGTTGTTTCATTTTGCATAACATAGCTAAATTATTAAAAGACGATTATATCTTTATCAATGACGATTACAACAATACTGATATATGGCAATTAGGAAACGATATCGAACAACAACCAGCAAGAAATTCTGATTCTACTTCACTTTCACTTGACGGCATGTTTGCACTTCAATAACAATTAGACGTTTGATCTCCCTTTGCTCAAGTAATTGCTATTGGTTTGAACTCATTTTTATGCATACAAAATTGAGCAAAAACTGTTGCTGTTTGATTGAACTCGACTTACGAGCAATTGCTCACCTGACTCAACTCAGCGCTTTTACTCGTTTTTATGCATGAGGCCCATTATAACAATACACTTGGGTGAGTTGGAACAGTTTTATGCTTTGAATGAAACACGAACACAGTTCGAGTGTACAAACAAAAAACACGGAATTTTTTAACAAGATTACCTAAGTTCATTTTAAGGTATTCCTTTTCTAAAAAAAAACACAAATAACCACTAGTGCAAGCAATACGCACTGAACCTTATGCAAAAGTTCTACACAACTACTAAACAAAACACACTGAGTGTTTCGAATATGAGAGGAGTAAACATGGTGCTCACTAATAAATAAAGTTAATTTTACTCAGTCAGCTCATTGCGTTTATGATACGAACAGAGGATTGCTCATTAATTATAGTATAACTAGGCATATGTTCAGTAAGCTAGTTTGTGTTCGAGTATGATCACTTGCTCATGAGCTTATAAGCACCACTTATTATATGAGCTCGATAATGCAACTATTTAATGGGTACTATATGAGGTGTTTAGATGAGAAAATAGAAGAGTCAGTAACACACTATTATTGGTGTCTTAGAAAGTGGACAGCAAAAGGCTTTATAATTAATCGTGGGAAGTTATTGATCTTTTCGAAATCAAAAGGCAGTCTATATCCTGCTTAACACAAAATAACCTTATGAAACCCAACGCTTTAATATAAAGAACAATATTTAATTTTGTTTTACCGTAATATGTTATAGCCTTAAGAAATGGTGGAAAGGGTATATATAATTATATATTAGTTAGTCATTTAATAAGTAACGGGTGGTCCAGAAACGTGTTTTCTCATAAAAAAAATAAATAAAATGAAATAAACATTATTTTTTTATTAGAAATAATAAATATTTCCATTATTTATGGAACATTATTTCCATTATTTATGCAGCAGTAGCTTTTCAGTTGTCGGTTTCCGGTTCGAATAGATAGGAAGATATAAGCCTTAGGGATGTGAATCGTTTCTTGATTATTTGAATGGCATAGTTATTTAAGGGCACCTCACAAGAAAAGGTCTAAGGGGGTTGTCGTAGCTTGGAGACGGTAATTGACACAGCCAAGACTTCCGATAACACGACTACAAAACTTGATGCGCAAAATAGAGATTATTTGATGAGCTGTGCGACATAATGCACCATCCTGCTAAAGCCAAAGAATATTCAAGTTCATAACTTTCATTTCAGACTATGAAAAGTCTTTAACAATGGCTGTGTAGTGCTCGCCTACATAGCGCCTGAAATAGCGATTCCAGCAGCAATTACGAAGAAAAAGAATGAGCCAATGAGGCCATTTCTCCAAAATCGTTTCCCTCATTTTTAATTTTTTTTTTATATGTATTTCTTATTACTGCAGGCATGATCTACATACTCTGTGTAAATTACATGAAATTTACTACCTCTTTGGGGACAACCATTAATTTTTTTTATACTTCTTATAGCGAACATAGTTCTACATGTTCTATGAATATTTCAAGCCTTTGTTTATAACAGCTTAAAAGATAATGCCATATTTGGTTAACTCCCAACCTCTATGGAAACACCGTTTAATTTGAAATTTTATTTTTTATACTTATTGTTATAGCGATATTATATTAGTCATATACGAGAAAATTGCATTACTATCCGGACACTCCTTCTGTGAAAATTTCACTAGTCTACCTGTAAAGGTTTCAGTGATAGATGGCTGTTTCAATTCATGCTAAAATATTGATGTACGTTTTTACTCTTTGGGCACCCTCATAATGAATGAAAAAATGGATTTCTCATTTTTCTTAAAAGTCGTCACCAAAAAATAGTAGCTTAAATCAAAAATTTATTAAAAATTCCAGAATAAGAAGCTACGAATCGAAATTTCATAAAAAAAATCCACATTAAACAAAACAAGTAAGAGTGCTATATTCGGCCATGCCGAAGCTACACTTCACCATAGTAAGGCTAGATACTGTGTTACCCTCTAATGTTTCTTTGAAAAATTTTTTTAGTTTATTTTTTCAGAATTTTTTTGTAAAAATTTGTTTAAAAATTTTACGTAAAATTTTTTTTAAATTCTTTTAAATTTGTTTGAAAATTTTTTGTATTTTTTTTTAAGTTTTTTGTAAATTTTTTGAAATTTTTTGGAAAAATATTTTAGAAATGTTTTGTAATATTTTTTTTTGAAGACTTTTTTTAATTTTTTGTAAGCTTTTTTTGGAAAATTTGAAATTTATTTTTTGAGAATTTTTTTCGTAAAAATTTGTTTGAAATTTTTTTTTAATTTGTTGTAAAAAGTTGTTTTAAATTTTTTGGAAAATTTTTTTTTCATGGTATATAAAAATTTTTTTAAAATTTTTTTCTGAAAATTTTTTTAAATATTTTTTTTTAATTTTTTTGTAAAAATTTTTGAGAAATTTTTTGTAAAAATTTGTTTGTAGATTTTGTGTAAAGTTTTTTGAAACATCTGTTTAATTTTTTGTAAAAGTGAGGAACTTTCTACAATCTAAATTGCGTTAGAATGTTTAGACCAAAGCAAAAAAATCCTTAAAAAAATTTATTCATATTGACCTCCCTCCCCATAATGGGCCTATTGACTGCTGCTGGTTACCAGTGGGCACCCTGTAGGTCTATTGGCTGCCCCTATATGTGTTGCTTTCTATAAAGGCCTTTAATGCAAATCAAAACATAACCACCTTACAAACCTCAAAATAAACAAAAAATCGGCCCTAGTAGGGGCCCAATGCACTTCTTGGGATCTACCTATCGCGGTCTTATATTTATTTAACAAAAAAAAGCAAAAGAGAATCATTAAAACTGAAAAAATAATAAAAAAAATGTGAAACAATATAGGTGGGCGTGTTTTTTTGCCCGCACCCTTCAATGGGATGGTCTGATGTTGCTGAATTACAATACAATATCACAATTTTCGATACTATGCCTGGTGGGCTTAATTGGTTTGTATCTCGTCTGGTGCCTTGGCAGACGACATTACTACCCGAACACGGACAGATGGTTAGATGGACAGACGGACATCACTTAATCAACTTTTCTATGTATAAGGATCCAGAATATATATACTTTATAGGGTCGCAAATGAATATTGTAGCAATTACAAAAGGAATGACAAACGTATATATACCAGTGTTGGGATTTGTGGTACAATTGTACCAAATTTGATACAATCAACACATCGCTGGTACACTGATACACTTCATGCTGTTTTGGTACAATTTCATATAAAATTGTTTCAATAAATTTTTTATTTAAGCAATATTTTTACTTTTTCTTACAATAATAAACATTTCTAATTTAATAGTTCCCCAACCCTGTCTAGAACTAACAAAATTATAACATTAGTGATTTATTTTTAGGATTTTTATTATTTACTTTGATAACCCTTTTATGTATAAGCCATAGGTAATTTAGTTACAAGGCCTTTTTGCTGAACTACAGCGTTTAAACGTTTTTGCATCGCCTCGATCAGTTTTCGGCATTATTCAGCTAATATATTTTTTCATTCTTTCTAGTGAGAAATCGTAAGTTCTTTTTTACTAATTAGATGATTCTTTAATTATTCTTCCGAATAACTCCAGGAATGCTTTATCCAAGTACTTGTTTTAAATTGTAGAATAATGAAATAACTAAATTAGCAACACAAAAACAGAAATTCAAGGAATAAAGATCAATTATCATTACTTTAAAATGCCATAGTATAATTTTGAGCAGTCCTATTTTAATATCCAGATATTGTATGTATATTTTATTTTTTTCTTACTTAATGCTAAATTTTGATACAATTGGTGCTGAATTGGTACAATTTTATCATTGGGGTTATAAAAAAGAGAAAAATTCACCAAAAATATTCACCACAACAAAATCGAAAATTCACCAAAGAGTTTTTGATTTCATTAAACTATCGAAAAATCACTAAACAAATTAAAATCTCGTTTTTTTAATAAAAAATTTAATGAAAAAAAAAACTTAAAATTCACAAAAAAAAATTTCGTAAAAAATTAAAATCTAAACAATATCGCAAATTAAAAAAAAAAACAAAATTCACCAAAAATATTCACCACAACAAAATCGAAAATTCACCAAAGTGTTTTTGAATTCATTAAAATATCGAAAAATCACTAAACAAATTAAAATCTCGTTTTTTTAATAAAAAATTTAATTTACAAAAAAAACTTAAAATTCACAAAAAAAAAATCCGTAAAAAATTAAAATCTAAACAATACCGCAAAAAAAAAACAAAAATGTTTTTCCCCTTGCTATGAAGGGTATATGGTTCAAATTTTTATTAATTTTATCTTAATGATTATTAAAATAGTTAAAAATCGGTCTAAATGTAAGAAAATATATAAATTCAAAAGCTGTAACAATGCTAAAGCCCATAATCAAACCCAAAAGACCTCCAAAAGAAGCTGTCAAAGCATAACAAAAATATATATAAAGCTCTTGTCAATTAAAAAAAAAGAAAAAAATAATCAATATAAATGTACCTAAAGCCGATAACCAATTCTGATAAATTTCCCTGCGATATCGGGTGGTCATAAGATCGCTATAAAATACATGCAGCAAAATATTATTATTATCATCGAATGTTTTCCTGTTAAAAAAGATAATATAATAAAACTAAAATCCTTAATTGCACTGCCAGGAATTGAAAACAACAACAACTTACATATCATTTTCCTGTTGAAAAGGCATTTTAACATTTATCTTGCCCATGGTAATTTCGGAAAAATAATGATTTGACTCACAGTCCGGTAAACAATTACAGGGGAACTTTTCCCTACTCAAAATCGTAGAAAAGGTATTGTTTTCATTTATAGCTCGAGTAAAAATTTCTGCAATAAACGAGTATCCGTTAAAAAAATCAATTATTTATCTTTCTTACCCACCTCTACTTTCTAAAACACATTTCAAATCCTTTATGCCACATTTAGGAAACGAGCCATTAGTTGGTAAATTTTCCGGCACACAACCACATTTCTCCACAGCCTGTGATATGCGACACTCTGACATACAGTTAACAAATGAATACCGCTGCATTACCGCCAATTTACGTTCATTGGCGAATAAACAATTTCTTAACTTTAGATCCATGTTCTTAACATCATTGGTGGCATACGAGGACTCGGGAACAATGCGCACAAAACTTTCTCTTGTCGCGGTTATCACTTTCGTTTCAGCGTTTTCATCGGGAAAGTCATAGGCATCGTGTATCATAAAACGAAATCCATAACTGCTGAAATATGTACCGAAATAGTCGTTGGCCAAGGGATTGATAAGTATTGACAGACCAGTGGAGTAACCACAACCCGTAACACGATAAGGTCTTTTGGGTACTTTATAGGCAATTTTTCTGAAAAAAAAAACATTTGCAACAATTAAATGTTTTAATTAATTTCAGATACAAATCTAATGAATTTTTTAATTGTTTCAATTATATACTTTAGTAAGAAAAAACATTATAATATTCTAATGAAGTAAATTAATTGAATCAATTAAAAATTTAATCAAAACTAATACAAAATTTGTAATGGGTGAAACAAATTCTATGAAGATCGGTAAAAAAAATATATTAACGTAATTTTTCAGAATTTAACCCAGCGTTTATTTGACAATGCGTATTAGTTGTCAAAAATACTGACACATGTGTGCAATACTGACGCAGTGTAGACGTCCAGACAATTATTATGACAATTAAGTTAAGTTTAAGTTTTTAAATGTTCCTTTTTATTTTTGTATACCCAAAAATTTGAATTATTGTCGACATATGTCAAATCACTGTCCTATTTACTGTCTTGAAAATATTCAAGACAGTAATTAAGATAATTGAAAAAGAGTACATGTATTAGTGTTATTGTCTTAACAGCATTGCTAGTTGTAAATGCAGTGTGAGAGACTTAAAAGTTGTACATAAATAAAACAGCATTTGGTGTTTCCAGCTCCTCACCCCGGATCAGGATATTTAGATTTGGATTGGTTATAATAAAAATATCATCTTAACAATTCTTTTAGTAGCAATTGCAATGTTTATATAGGTCGCCACTACTAGAATTTAGTTCAGCAGTGGAGGAAATGTATGAAGTGGCAGAAAATTTAAATGCCACGCTCATGTGGTTTCGGAGAAATTGAATCCCTTTTAGAATCTTCATTGTGTGTATGCTGACAAAGATAGTATATGTGACCCGGCCTATGAAAAGGTGGCTTAAGACTCAAAAAAAAAATTTCCACTTTTTTTTTTTGGTTTCGATAGTTTTTGAGACGCTCTTTCACGTGGTGAAAACTAGAAAGTCCTAACTTGCTTAGAAGTGTACTAAAAATGTAGAGAAAGAAGAGCACAAATGAAAGAAAAACAGAATTTTATTGAAAATCCAGAATCAAGATAATAAATGGAATTGAAATATTTAAAATGCTTTGCATTGAAAAAAACTTCGATCTTTATATACACACACACGAACTTATCTCATTTATGCTCTTTTGCATTTTTTTTATGTCTTTTGGGCATGACTGTTCATAATGCAAAAGAAAAACTACTAAGAAACTGACAAAATGCATTGTTTATCTTTAACAGCTAATTTTTCGAAATTTTGTTTTTGAGTCATAAGCCACCTTTTCATAGACCGGGTCACATATATTGATCAACTCAATTTGGTGTTCGGCCTATTGTTAGCATTTCATGATATGACTGTGGCTAGACGAACCCATAGTCGACTTACTTGTCGGCAGGGACAAACTGGCCTCGGCTGGATTAAAGACTACTAAGAAAGCGACGGTAACTGGATATTCCGATTTCGTAACCCTTACTTGCAATGATATGGTAGAAAATATGAGAAGTAGATTAAATATTTAGGGCATTAGTACCTCGGGTTCCTAATGGACCCTCTCTCTTCTTGCACTTGTCTGTATCGTTTTTTATCTTATGCATTTTCATACTAGTAGCACAAAAAGATTGTCACCGATTCATTTCTTTAATATACAACCGGAACGATCAGAGGTACACTAAATCGGAAGGTGTTGAGGCATTATCAGGCGAAATAGATTGCACTTTGTACTCCCATTAAATGATGAAAACAATAATTTAGTGAATATTGCGAGGCGAATGTACAGTACAGATTCCGATTTAAGAACTTAGCGAAGCACAATTCGCAAATGCTGTTTGTCTACATAACGATTTGTTAATGATAGTCGCTCACCCCCGGGGGTTCCAATTGTCACTGCAGGAATGGCAAATACTTTGACGCGGTTCACTCGGGAAAAATAGGGGCACCAGACGCTAGGGTTCCTAGATACTAAATCTGGAAGAAAAGGTCTGTGTGTTAAAACATACGGGTTCTCTTCGAGGCCCGACCAGTGCCCAAAGGACTGGTACCAAGGGAATCGGTAGCCCCACAGAGAGCCTATCCTCTCTGTGACCGGTTATTGGTGAGGTCCCCTTCGGGGGTACACGTGGTGGTTGTGGTTTAAGATAGATTTATGTAGGTATGGTGCACGGTCGATCAAGTGTGCTGTTGCACTCTCAACAGCAAACCCCTAAGCAAGAGGCTATAATATGGATCTAGTCTTGCCTTGGATAAGGCTTGCCATATTATATAAATTGCTACTCATTGTGACTGTATCACACACAAATTGCGATTGGTGGCAGTCGTAAAGTGTTGTTACACTACACAATGGGGGCGATAGTCACGCTTACATTTCACTCAGTGGTAAGACCACCGTGAGATTAGGCAGGTACTCACGTTAATCTTGTTCCACAATGACGGTCGCTCATAGTCAGTGCGAATTAGCAGAATGTGCAGGAATTCACTAAGGTTACTAGTGTCTTTTTTCACTCCTATAAATAATTTTAAATCTCTGTTATTACAGCCTGATAGGTCTGAAGGTCTCACAGCCTTGAATTGGCAATATATCTTCTACTCCTGATAATCTCGACAGAAGTCATTGTAAGAATATTTCACCTTATTCATGTGCACCATGATGTTTCCAATCGTTTTAAAAAAAAGTTGCAGTTTTCCTGCAATTATACTGGATCCATAGATGCCTCACTTTTGAGAAGGTGATCATGTTTGACCATCTACTTAAAGTTTTTTAGGCAGGAGATAACTGTATCACTTTCTTTCGGAAAGAGATAGGGTAGATTATATCCAAAAAATTATCTTGTTAAATGGATCAGCCGAGGATCTGGACGATTAAAGCTATCATCTATAGCTAGTAGTCCGTGTGCTCTCCATCTCGATCCTTAAGGCGCATTCCTCAATTATATTTCCAAGTACTCTAGCGTCCGGTACCCACACGAGTTCCAGGTCGCAATGTCTCGCCTTCTCATTTAGATATGTAGACCAGCCCGGAAGTAGTGTAGACACCCAATCAGGATCCATAGAGGCCTCATTTTTGAGGTGATCTTGTTTGGCCATCTACTTAAAGTATTTTAGGCAGGTGATAACTGTATCCCTTTCTTTGCGAAAGGGATAGAGTAGATTATATCCGAAAAATTATCTTGTTAAATGGATCAGCCGGGGATCTGGACGATTAAAGTGCTAATATATCGAACCTTAAGGCGCATTCCTTAATTATATTTGCAAGTACTCTAGCGTCTAGTACCCAAACGAGTTCCAGGTCAGATTGCCTCGCATTCTCATTTAGAGATGTAGACCACCCCGGAAGTAGTGTAGACACTCGATAAGGAATATATCGTTGGCCTGCTATGGGCACAGGTTCGGTGGTCCGGTTATATTCCTCGTATACCCCGTGATACCTCAGCTGATATTCCTAAGGCCGAGATTTCAGTATGGGTACGCTGCATAGATTATGCACTCTAAACTTCTAGGGATGAAGAAGCCTCCCAAAACTCTAATATACACGTTTATACTTTCAATAAACTTATTTAAACTTACTCTGGAAAATTATGTTTTGCTCGGCCAAAATAATTAAAAGAACAACAATCTCCCTCAATGGTAGATATTCTCTGAAACATACTATCACATCTCGAATTAGTGCCCTTCCAAACACATCTCATTACCATATCCAAACAGTTGGGCGTTAAACGTCTTGACAAATCCGTTAAAGTCATATTATTTAGATCTAAAATCTTTTCAGCCAACGTAAAATTAATACTCGATTGATTTAAGGCAAATGTATAATACATGGTGATACGAAAGGTGCGCACAATTTCCTCATCGGTGGTATTGGGTGGACGTCGTCTACAAAGACAAAGAAATAAAGTTATAAGATGTTTAATGGTTCAAGCTGGATATTTTAGTGCTGCATTAGTTGGAGGGTGGTATGCTAGAAGGTTAAGCTTTCGATTCTTTCCATTGAACACTTAAGGAAAGTTGAAAGGTACTCCACATTATTAGAAGTTCAGAAAACCGTCTAAAAAATTATAAGTTGTGTGTAGATGTCTATTGAAATAGGCTGCTACTGTTTTATGTTAATTTTCGAGACCCGTTTGACCTTTTTGGCTCTCAACTTGTGATTTCCGTCTTTCGAACACATCTCGGAGTACCAAGCAGTCATCACGATTAACTCTTGGCTGAATCTCGTTTTTCACAGTAAAGTACTTACAAAACTTTCAATAAACGCAAAGCTTTTTCGCGTGATATTTTATTGAAGTTACAAAATGTTATGGCCGGAAATGGTATATCCCAAGTTGGATGATGAGAGCTTTCTATTACCGTTACCGTAGGTGTTTCCCGATTCCATAAATACGATACGATAACCAAAACTATCGATACTATAATCGATACAATGACCACTAAAAGCCAAAAATAACGTTCCTTTTGTGTCATATCCGAGCGTGTGATATAATTGAAGCCATGCAGGGAAGTGGTGTTGCAATAATTGCGCAAATTATCCATTAGCCATTTTCGTATGTATTTGAGAGTTAAGGGATTTTTCTTTTTCTTGTAAGACCTTCTTGGCATAAGTGTTGTGGTCGAGGAAGTAAATGAATTATTTCCAAACGTATGTTTGTGCTGAGTATAAGGCAAAACATTTCGTACAGTAAAAATTGGTTGTATTTTTTGAGCAGACATCAGCGTTTAGGTTTAATACACACGACACAAATCTATTGATAGACTAAATTCACAAAAATAAAAGCCAACAAGTGACAGGTTGGTTACTTTTTTAGGTATTCGTCTTTGTTGACCTCTTCTAACGCTTTAATACAATTTAATTATGGGTTCTTTACCTTTTTTGTTATTAATGAAATATTAATCTATTAATTTTAATGGGTGTTTTATTTTTGTTTTTTTTTTTCATTATATTTATATTTGGCCTATTAACCTTAATAGACTAGTTATATGAGTTTAGTTATTAAATTCTTTTCTAGTGTTCCAATTTTTGTTTATGCTCCTCCTCTTGCTGTGCAATCTTTTGACGTTTTTTGATGCGATATTCTATTTGTTTTCTAGTCAACCAATTGCAAGCGGGACGTACGAAGACAAAAAATATTAGCTCAAATCCGGAAAGGAAACTGTAGCCCATAAACAGACCAGTAATGCCACCAAATGTTCCTAAAAACGACAACCAATTTTCATAGACATCCAAGCGTAAACGTTCAGCATGTAGCTCAGTGATGAAGACCCGCAGCAGTATGTGATCAGTGACATTAATACCTTGGCTCCAAAAAAAAAAAAAAAGAAAATCAGAAAATGTTATCACACCGTTATCTGTTTAAACGAGTTTACTTACTATAAACTTTTTTCCGTTATCGAATACTTTCTTGTCAGTCCACCGGAATCCATGGCAATGTTATACATATGAAAATCGCACAATGGATAACAATCACATATAAGCCGCTCATCATTAAGTTTGGATTGGGAATATACCAATTCGGAAACCAATAAAGCTAAAATGTATTAAAGTTACTTATTAGAAAACGTAGTGCCCCAGTGGTAAAATTAAAAAGACCTTGTCACTTCAGGCCTTCTATAAGACATGCTTAGGACTTTCTGTCCCTAAGACCATAATTTCCTGTGCTTTCCAAAGAAAGCCTTTTAGAAGGAAGACCTTAGCTCGCTCTGCTAAACGATCTAGTTCACATTCCTTCTAAAAGAAGGGAAGTAGGAATATGTACTAGATCTTCTAGATATACTAGGAAGGCAAAAACATAATTTTGTATTTTTCGATGCCTCGATAGACTGATTGGTAATGCGCTAGTCATCAGTCTAGGGACATGGACCTGAATAGCTAGTTAGTGGCTAAAGAGGACTAATCGTTAAGAGCTCCCCTAGTCCACGGTGGAACAGCATACGCCAGGGATGCTGTTCAAAAGGGTGCTTGGCCTTTAGTATGAGAATTCTAGATAGCGGTCGACACTCAGTTTCAATGTTGACTTACCCACGCATAAGGAGCTCTGTGTGGATGGACTTCGTTTTCTCCAATAATGGCCTAGGTAAGAATTCAGAAGGAATGAACAGGAACACTCGGAAGGGGTGAACAGGTTAATCCCTAAAGGTTCTCCTATGGCGTTGAACCGACATATTTCAATAGCGATGGACAAGGAAGGCTCGTTAGAGGTGGAGAGGTTAATCTCTTTAGGAACTCCAGTTGCCACTGGCCAAGGGATATACAGTTGCCACTGGCCAAGGATATCGAAAGAGAATGACAAAGAAACCTCGCAAGGGGTGGACTGGTCATTCTTTGAAGATACTCTGCGGCTATTTATGTAAATGTGGATGAATTGGACGCACCTGGACCTGAAGACTCGTTAGAGGTGGATAGGTTAATCCCTTTAGGAACACCGGTTGCCACAGGCCAAGGGAGGATATCGAAAGAGAATGACAAAGAAACCTCGCTAGGGGTGGACTGGTCAGTCTCTAAAGATACTCTGCGGCTATGGATTTAGATAAGTCATTTTCGGAACCAACGTCGAATCGGAGTCTCTACAGCTCATGCCTAAAAGTGAGAGACAGAAGTAGAAGAGGAGACGGGGAGAGGAGACGGGGAGAGGAAAAAGGCTGAGACGATAGCGCACATTGTGTGAATGTTCAGCACTGGCTAGTATAAGACTCAGGACAACTGGTAGCAGCCTCTTAAATGTGGATGCCATGGAGGACCTGAGCCTTAAACAAATGCTAGCAATTACTAGAGATTGTATTATAAGAAAGAAGGCCGACATTTACCAGTCGACAGTCTGAAATCACTAAAATCAAGATTAAGGGTTGGTTCTGACACGTGACTTAATGTAAGTAGATTGCCGTAAATTACATTTCGGTTGCCTGTAATCATAGAGGACGGAAGAGGGCCAAAAAGGGATTTTGGAAGTGGTCTGCGTCGATATTATTATAAGACGCTCATTATAATATTTCATTTAATTCATGTCTGTTCATTGCACATGAGAAACTTCGAGTGTACAACAAAAAACACAGAGTTTTTTTTAACAACATTACTTACTTTCATTTTAAGGCCTTTATTTCCTGAGAGATGCAACTCACTAAGCCTTATCCAAAAGTTCTACACAACTACTAAATGAAACACTCTGTTTCGAATATGAGAGCATTAAACTCGGCGCTCACTAGTATAGAAAATTCGTTTTACTTGGACAACTCATTACATTTATGGGTTCAGTAAGCTAGTTTATGTTGGAGTATGACGAATTGCCCATGAGCTTATGAGCACATACATTAGATGAGCTTGCTTATGCAATTAAAATTTCAATTCAAAATTAATTTAAAATGCTGAATAAAATTGAATATTTTCGAAAGACCTTCTGGAGCATTTAGCGGAAGAAGCAGTAGTGTAAAAAATATGTAAGTGCTTCCTAAAGAAGGAGTAAAGAAGCCTTCTAGAAGGCCTTCTTTTTTACCACTGGAACGTATCTTATTCCAAATTCACTAACACTTATACTTAGCATAACATTGCATATCCTCTAAGCCACACACCGTCCAATTATCCCTTTTCGGCATATACGGCAAGGTGCACTTACATTTCCTATATATCATCAAAGAACGACATTCAGCCAAGCAATTCACCTGGGAATATGAACCGAAATGATACAGCTTACGTTCGTTGGGCAAATAACATTTGCGAGAATTAATGTTTAGGGAATCTACATGACCCGTGGCATAAGTTTGTTGAGGCCATACACGAATTTTATTCGAGGTGGTGGGTGTTATTATACGTTGCATGCTGGCAATATCGGGAAAATCGTGCGCATCATGTATTAAAACTCGAAATCCGGGCGTAAGAGTTGAACTGGCTTTATAGTCGCCCAAGTGAGGATTTAATAAAACAGAAAGTCCATTAATATAGCCACAATTGGAAATATATTCCAAATGATCGTTTAAAGCATAATCCGTACGTTTAGTAGCAATTTTCTTTAAAGCTTTATAGTTAAAAGAACAGCAGGGACCAAATGCTGTTTGGATTTTCTTAAATAAATGGCCACAACCTATAAATTCGCCATGAAATGTACATCTCAGCAGTTCCTTGTCACAATTTGGGGATATATCGTCTAACAGCTGAAGCATTGTGTAGTTATTGGTTTTTAAAATTTCTTCGAGTTTTTTCGAGTCTTTTAAATCTGCCTTTATATTTTCGGTTGTGAACAGAGCTAAATTAAAGTAGTTGGTCAGGTCGTTAAGGGTTAGGTTGGTGGTTTGTTGGCTGAAATTGAAATATTTACGAACAATTAAGCGAAATATATAATTTTGTAAAAAAAACTTACAACTTTTTTGCCATATTCTCAGCCTTTTCTCTCGATATCCGATTTAGATTACATATGGTTACCGCTGGAAATGGTATCGACCAAGTGGGATATTGTGTGGTCTCCGAATACAATATTGTGGGCGTACTAACGTTTAAAATATGCGACAGCAACAACACAAATCCCGACATTATTACTGCCATTAGAACTACTAAAAACCAAAATGCCCGCTGCCATGTTGTAGCACCCACAAAATTTGTAAATCCATGTATGCTGGCAATTTCACAATAGATTTCAAAGCCCGATTTACGTTTGCAAGCAGTGTCATCATTGCGAGCATTGAGAAAAGTTAAAAATCGGGGAAGTGTTATGTTGCCTAAAGTAAATTTTGTAGAAGTTTCATAATTTGGTTCGAGTATAAGATTAAGAGGTTTTTTAAATTTCTCTTTCAACACTTTGTCCACTTTTTCTTTTAACAGCAACCATTTTGATTTACGACCTGCTATTAATACGGGATGCTCTAGAAGCTTTAAACGTAGTTGAGATTTTTTTGTTGTCGGATTGGCATATAATAGCGAATTTTGTTTTTTAACACTTTTAGGTTTTAAATAGTCTTCAAAAGAGACATAGTAGATGGGTGGTGAAGAAGATTTTTTATCCAATTTTCTTGCTGCAGCCATAATGTTGAAGGTATAACGAAGTTGACAGTACTTAGGGAATAAATTTCGTTAAAAAACTTTATTTAGCTTTTATAGTCTCTAAAGCTCAAAAGATTTTTATCTTTCAATAATTAGAAACACCTTATTGATGTTATTTTTCCTACTTTAGTTCTGTCTATTAAAAGGCTAATTTCTTTATCTAGCGCCCTTAAAATATGCTTCATTTTATTTATATTTTATTATATTTTTTAATCTTAACGTTTCAAAGTTATTGTTAGTGTTCTGCAATACACTGCGTTGCATTACTATAAGTACAGATACTTTTTTATACTTATATACTTTATGAGGTCGGAAATGAATATTGTAGAAATTACACACAGAATGACAAATATATATATATATATATATATATATATATATATATATATATATATATATATATATATATATATATATATATATATTCTGACCTCATAAAGTATATATACATTCTGAATCCTTATACATAGAGACGTTGATTAAGCGATTACCGTCTGTACGTTCGGGTTGAAATCAACTATGCCAAGGCACCAGAAGAGATACAGAAAATTTAAGCCCAGGAAAAGTTTCGAAAATTTCACTAATGGAATTCAGCAACATCAGAACCCTTCCATTCGAGACTGTGGGCAAAAACCATGCCTACCTATATTTTTTCACGTTGTTTTTATTTTTTCGGTTATAATGATTGTCTTTTGCTTTTTTTAAATAAATATTAGACCGCGATAGCTAGATCACAAGGAGTGCATACAGATCTCGGCTGACCAATATCCCCCTGTAAGGGCGGATTTTTTTTTTAGTATCACCATTCTAACGCAATAAAGATTGCAGTAAGATCCCAATTTTTAAAAAAAATTTAAATATAATTTAAAAAAAAAATTTAAATATAATTAAAAAAAAAAAATTAAATATAATTTAAAAAAAAAAATTTAAATATAATTTTTAAAAAAAATTTTAAAAAAAAATTTTTAAAAAAAATTTCAAAATTTTTGCAAAAAATTTACAAAAAAATTTCAAAACAATTTTAGCAAAAAATTAAAAGAAAAATTTCAAAAAATTAAAAAAACACATTTTAAAAAAAATTAAAAAAGAAAATTTTACAAAAAATAATCAAAAAAATTAAAAATAACACATTTTCAAAAAATTTAAAAAACAAAATTTTACAAAAAATAATCAAAAAAAAATTTACAATAAATTTTCAAGTATATTTTTACAAAAAATTTTAACAAAAGTTTTCCAAGAAATTTTCTATAAAATTTTTACAAAATATTTTCAATAAAATTTTCAATCAAATACCTAAAAAAAATTTTCCATAAAATTTAAAAAAATGTTCTATAAAATTTATACAAAAAAATGTTCAATAAAATTTTTACAAAAATAATTTCTATAAAATTTCAATAAAATTTTTACAAAAAAAATTTCAATCAAATTTTTACAATAAAATTTTTAAAAAAATTTTTACAATAAAATTTTTAAAAAAAAATTTTCCTTAAACTTTTTACAAAAAAATTTTCCTTAAACTTTTTACAAAAAAATTTTCTATAAAATTTTTACATAAAAATTTTCTATAAAATTTTTACAAAAAAATTTTCTATAAAATTTTTACATAAAAATTTTCTATAAAATTTTTACAAAAAAATTTTCTATAAAATTTTTACATAAAAATTTTCTATAAAATTTTTACAAAAAAATTTTCTATAAAATTTTTACAAAAAAATTATCTATAAAATTTTTACAAAAAAATTATCTATAAAATTTTTACAAAAAAATTTTCTATAAAATTTTTACAAAAAAATTTTCTATAAAATTTTTACAAAAAAATTTTCTATAAAATTTTTACAAAAAAATTTTCTATAAAATTTTTACAAAAAAATTTTCTATAAAATTTTTACAAAAAAATTTTCTATAAAATTTTTACAAAAAAATTTTCTATAAAATTTTTACAAAAAAATTTTCTATAAAATTTTTACAAAAAAATTTTCTATAAAATTTTTACAAAAAAATTTTCTATAAAATTTTTACAAAAAAATTTTCTATAAAATTTTTACAAAAAAATTTTCTATAAAATTTTTACAAAAAAATTTTCTATAAAATTTTTACAAAAAAATTTTCTATAAAATTTTTACAAAAAAATTTTCTATAAAATTTTTACAAAAAAATTTTCTATAAAATTTTTACAAAAAAATTTTCTATAAAATTTTTACAAAAAAATTTTCTATAAAATTTTTACAAAAAAAAATTTCTATAAAATTTTTACAAAAAAACTTTCTATAAAATTTTTACAAAAAATTTTTCTATAAAATTTTTACAAAAAAATTTTCTATAAAATTTTTACAAAAAAATTTTCTATAAAATTTTTACAAAAAAATTTTCTATAAAATTTTTACAAAAAAATTTTCTTTAAAATTTTTACAAAAAAATTTTCTATAAAATTTTTACAAAAAAACTTTCTATAAAATTTTTACAAAAAAACTTTCTATAAAATTTTTACAAAAAAACTTTCTATAAAATTTTTACAAAAAAATTATCTATAAAATTTTTACAAAAAAATTTTCTATAAAATTTTTACAAAAAAATTTTCTATAAAATTTTTACAAAAAAAAATTCTATAAAATTTTTACAAAAAAAATTTCTATAAAATTTTTACAAAAAAAATTTCTATAAAATTTTTACAAAAAAAATTTCTATAAAATTTTTACAAAAAAAATTTCTATAAAATTTTTACAAAAAAAATTTCTATAAAATTTTAAAAAAAAAATTTCTATAAAATTAAAAAAAGAAAATTTCTATAAAATTTTAGCAAGAAAATTTCCTAAACAATTTAAATTTTAGGAGGTGACATACATATACCGTATACTATATTTTTCTGATTATTGGAACAAAAAATAAAAAATCGCAGTTCTTTTTTTAATGACTTTGTCTCTTAAATTAAACAAAATTTGTACCTAATTCTGTATAAATATCACCGTGAAGGGTATAGAAGATTCGGTACTGTCGAATATAGCACTCATACTTGTTTTTTTTTTCTTACCTTGATAAATTTTTTAAAAACCTATAAAGCGTTTCATACATTTGTTCGTTTTTTTATTGCACAACAATATCGCCTATCATCATAACAGAAAATCAAAAATCTTTTTGATTTTTATTCAAGAAAAGCACAATATATTGTGTAACATATTGGCAATACTGTACAATGTTTATGTTCACTTTTTATTGTAATAACAGTTATACCATATTTTATTATTTGAAACTAGCTTATTTTACCCGGCGTTGCCTGCGCTTGATTCTAAGATCTTTCTGAAGTCATAAGAAACATTTTTTAAAATCATAACAGTAGAGGAACATATGCATTAGGTTAGGTTAAACGAGCCCCCCGCACAAAGCGAGTTCGCCCGGAGGCCATTAAGATCAATTGTGATGTCCCGACCCCGACCATCTACGCCTACTCTTCTCTATATAACTCTAGTACTTCTAGTACGTAAGAACCACTTGGAGCGCTAAACCTAGCCGGTTATTAAATGACGCATCCCTGAAACAGTCCAGGTCGTGAAAGAATCTTTGGCCCAAAAATTTGAGCGTGCGGTCTTGCAGATCCGGGCAGTCACAGATAAGGTTTTGAACAGATTTCTCTTCCTCATCATCCAAACAGATTCCGCAGCTCTCAGCACGAGAGATTTCTATACGCTGCGACATATGTACGTCCAAACTTACAGTTCTCCTTTTATGATGCCTAAAAGAAACGATATCGAATTTTTCCCAGTAGTGCCTTCATCCTATTCCTGTTGATTGAGGGCCAAAGAATTTTTGACCATCCCCTTTTTCTTAACAACTTTCTTTTAATTTAATTAACAATTATACATGAAAGATTATATCGTCTTAATGGACGCACGACTTAACGTCACTTAATTTGTTGTGATTTGAGACCTTTAACGGGTAATTGTCGACCTTCTTACTCATCATAGAGTCCCTCGTCATTGCTAACATTTGTTTAAGGTCCCCCATAGCATCAATATATAATAAATGTGACTGCCTGTGGTTCTAAGGTTAATACAAACCAGTACTTGACGTAGTGCGTTACCTGATACCTAAAGTTTTTTACAGCCTGTAACTAACGCTTGAAGTACCTCGATTATATCAACGCATTTCTTGGATTTTCCACCTAGAGGCCTTTGCCTCAGCAGTGCCTCTTATATTATAGATTATCATCATCTTGTGAGGAATTTCTTCAGGGACTAACCTCTTGTGAGGCTTTTTTGTTAATCCCTGTTGGATTCTTGAGGTCCTGTTTGGTTTAGAAATATAAAAATTTAAAAAATTTCACTTAATGAAAAAAAGATGTCCATCCACATATAGTCCCCTATGCGCAGGAAGGTTTTTTTTGTAGAAACGGCGGTCGACAGGTATCCAGAGATCGCTAGATTTTATTTAACCAGCCTCCTAGCAGAAACAAGACCTGAGTAGGGGCCTGTTACCCGCCGCGACCGTAAGGGTATATAAGACGAACTCTTAGCCCCAGTTACGGCTAACCATACCCTAGTGCATAATACAGCCTAGGTTTATATGCCAGCAGTTTTTGTATTATAGTAGGGCGTCAATTGCTTTAATAAGCGTCTCCAGGATACGAGCATACACAATGAGATCGTAAGCCAATTGAACTGAGATTTGTCATGGATTAGGTTGATTATGGCCATCACCTTTTTGATAGGGTGCCAATCGTTTTTGATGATGATGTATTTAATGGTCCTATACAGATGTGATCAAGATTAACATCGGTAGGTAGCCGTGTTGGCTCTTATCCGACGATGGTCTTAGCATCGAGTAAAAAGAAGTTGCAGACTAGGACCCTTATTGTGTAGTACAGCACACAATACGATGCGGTGCCTATGTAAGAGCACCTATACCGCACTAAAATGTACCGCACAGTCACAATGAGTAGCAATTTATAGAACATAGCAAGCCTGGATCCTTAAAGACCATCCAGCTCCTTCTGTTGAGAGTGCAACAACAAACTTGATTAACCTAGCAACCCCCGAAGGGGACCTCACCAACAACCGGAAAGAGAGACAAATAGCTCTCTGTGGGGCTACCAGATCCCGTGGTACCAGACGTTTAGGCACTGGTCGGGCCTCGAAAAGGACTAATAATAAAACAAATTTGTTCTTCCAGATTCAGGCTCCAGGAAGCCCTGGCGTCTGATGCCCCCATATTCCCCGAGAGCACTTCGTCAAAGCTTTTGGAATGCTGCAGTGACAGTTTGTACCCCTTTGGGGGGATAATGGTCCGATACATAAATATTTCTTTCACATGTAAATGTCGCAGCTATTTACAATCAAAAAATTAAAGCTGTTTAATTTAGCTAATTGGATGATGTTGGTAAAACTGCAAGCGCCGACCACTGTTTTTAATTTCAAGCATTACTTAAAAAACACCCTTTCGGAAGAATTATTTTTTGTCAAATTAATTTTGGTTTTCATTAGGTTGTCGTACGATTACAGTTTAAGAAACAAAGCAAAATTGGAGTGCTTTTAGAATAATGGTGCGCAGTGTTTAAGGCGGTATAAACCAAAAATGTATTCCCCCTTCTCTTTGGCCGCTGTAATTAACACTTATTTGTTTAATTTGTGCTTCTTCTTTTTTTACACCTAATTAGCATTGTTTACCATTTGATTAGCCTCCCATACTTATGGCAAACATGAGCAAGACATTGTTTTCTTTTTCAACCAGTTGGTTAAAAAAAATATCTTTCTTTCTTTCGTTTACTTCTGTTGTTTATTTGTTTTGTTCGCTTTAGACGCTGCCTAATCCATTATTTATTGAACGTAAAAACAATTGAAAAAATTTACAATAAATTTTCAACAGCAGAAATTGTATGAAAAATATTTCTAAAACTTAATTTTACTTGCAAAAAAAAAAAAAATATTTACATTTGATCAGGAAGTATGTAAAAATTTTCTGAATTGTTATTTTCGTTGAATTTAATTGTATGGTAGTGGACTAAAAAAGGCATAAATGTATATGACGCGCACGACAATAGTGTGCTTGCTACCTACTGCCTACCACCATCCATGTGAGAAAACAAATGTACGAGTCGAGTATTCCAATTTGAATTTGATCATTCAGTGGTTATGTAAGGAAATACCTAGTATGTCGTCGTTACATGAGGAGAATGATTGAAAATGTAAATGAAATTACTTTTATTAAGTTTAAAGAATATGAAACGAGATGTTTTATGAATGCATTACGTAGGACCATATTGAAGTCATTTCATTTTAGCTGCAATGGACCAAGTATTCCAATGATTCTTCCAAGATACCTCCATTGAACAATTAGACATGAATAAGCTTTATTTTCAGCAATTGGTGTTCTCTTGTGGCATATATTTTATAGCGTCATCTATCGCAGTCGACTGTTTAACGTTTGTTTGCAAAGTTGAAATCGTTTGGTTCAGTGAACTATAAGCGCTACCGGTCTGCGCGTATTATATTTTACGATTTTCACCTTGGCCAGATAATACTTTAACTTTCCATGATCTGTCAATAACGCAGTTATCCAGCTTAAGGTACTCCTTATTTTATCCAAGCACCATTCTGGCTTTCCTGTCGAGGGGCTCTTTGAGCATCATTCGAGGGTAATCCATTTCGAGGTACTTTTTTCAATAGCGATTCAGGCCTTGAAGGAAAACAACACGCGTGTCATTTGCCAGTCACCAGTCGAAATACGCATCTGCGACGTAGCAACGGCCAACATTTGATAGAAATAATCTTCAAAAAATAAATGCCAAAGAATGTTCTTTCAAATGATAATAAACATTCTCCATTAAATTTGAATTTTCTGTGTTCTTTGTCTTTAAAAAAGTAGGGAACCTCGAAATGGATCACCCCTTACTTAGTCATTCCCCACCGCAATGCTAGGTGCTGGTGAACAGAAATTCACCTTCTGCCCCATTTTCGCTAGTTCATCGGCTGCTTTAACCCTAACTGAGTCTGCGTTTTAATCCACATTAACGTGTTATCCCATTTACCGAGACACTGCGGTTTAGTTTTAGAACACATTCAAGCACTAGTTTGGAGTACAAGTTCACTGACCTTATTATTTTTAGAACAGACTGATTGTCGAATGTAATGAGAACGTTTTTTCCCTGCAGACGAATTACCAACAGGTAGCCCGACGCATGTAGCAACCCAAGAAATTCTACCTGGTAAACACGTACTCCCCGATCGTTAGACTACAGGACAAGTTGGGTGCCTCGATAGACCGATTGGTAGCGCGTTAATCTATCAGTCTAGAGGTTGTGGGTTCGATTCCCACCAAAGACTCTGGGTGTTTTCTGCAGACAAGCAAAAAAGCTTCGCAGATGTAGTGTTGTCTTTTTTATAAAAAAAAAAGTTAAAGTTGCGCCTATTATTTGAAAACATTAGCAATAAAGGAAGTTATGTGAATGGTCTTTAATCAAATGTATAAAAAAATAATATCAAAATGTTGTAAGATTTAAAAGTTATGACAATTTAAAATTTCATTCGGATTTCACTCGGTTTCGGATTACAGAACATACCCGAATAACTTTGGATAAGTTATTATGTTTTGAACCATCATTATTTAAATCTAGTATTCTAGCAAGATTCTCCACCTACGGCCACCTACTTGATTACATTGATGCAAGATCCGTTTTACTTCCGCATCTTCATTTCAATGTGTTCATTCTCGTTACATAAGTTATTTTTCCGGGGTAACGCCTACATATATCACCTTTATAGACGCGTTGATTTGCGAACGACCAACTTCAACCTCTCCTTTTACTTCGAGTGAAGAGCATAGCGTCCCTGTTCATTGCACCATGTCACGGTTGTCATGAGAGTCTGTCACATGCAACCTTGAATATCCTCTTTAGCATAATCTTGGTATAACCAAGGCGAATTCATACCAGGTGTGAGCAGTAGGGCAACAACTACAACAAAACAACAACTTTGACATTAGACAAGCAGATATGAAACAATGAGTTTTTGACAAGACATTAGCAAAAAAACGAGAGCAAAAATAATCAGCTGGGCTATCGCCTTCACCTATTATGAATTCGCCTTGGCTTATACTTAAAAGCAGATGTACCGTTTCAAAATATAACAAATTTACTAAATCGTTAATACCATAAGAGCAGTATAAGTCAGAAGAGAAGTTCTATTCTTAGCTTTAGATAAATCGCGATTTGTTTGCGTCCTGAAAAGGATAGATAGAATTAAGAGAGGTAAGTTTTTCTTACCTCCCATTAACGAGCTGAGCTATCAAAAAAGTACAATTGTGTAGGTGCAACGCCAATTATACCAATTTCACCTTTTTATTGCCCAACTAAGCACTTTACTTACCAAATTACTCATAACGATTTACTCTCTAGATATACGATGACAAATATCTACTCTATTTGTTGGTACAAAACCCTATGAGTGAGCCCGACTCACACTTGGACAAGCTTTTGTATTCGTAGTTATAAATCCAAAGCTCCAGGGTGTGATATTCTTAGCTTCCTGCAAAATCTGCATCACGACCTATCCCTTCGTATAGGATGTGAGAATCCAAATTCAGCTAGGAAAAATTTTAAATGAGTTTAATGGTGCTCCTCGGGCGAAAACTTGAGTTTAAGGGTTCTCTTCAAGTGAAAATTTGAGTTTAATGGTGCTCCTCAGGTGAAAAATTGAGTTTAATGGTGCTCCTCCAGTGACAAATTGAGTTTAATTGTGCTGCTTCAGTGAAAGATGTAGTTTTTTTAAAGTGGCGCTCCACCAATGTCCGACTTATTTAACTAAAATTTCTAGATTGTATATAATAACCAAAACGATTACACGTGGCTGATTTAACAACCACCAATAACAGTACCGTAGTGCAGCTATTCGAGGAAGCCAATCCCAATTTGAGAGTTAGACGCAAACCCCTCGAAGGCCGACCAACAAGAACGGCTTAATTTGTTCCTCAACCCAGAGCTACTTTACGACTGACTTGGATAATCTGAAATTACTGAATTTGCATTTTGAACTCATTGCCATGTGGATGAAATTTTATCCTTTTAGTTTTGAGAATTGCCAGGTTAAAATTTTTGCCGAGGTGAGTACGAGTATAAAAAACGTTGAGTATATTGCAATAATGCAACTTAAACTTTTCTCATATTCATCGAAATGTCATTGGTGGTGGTAATGATCGCCATATTTGTCATTGTGTTTTCAATAAAAACAAAGCAACAACAACAACACCAACTTTTAATAAATCAGTTACAATGAATTTTCACGTTAAACATCTGCGTGATTGTTTATTAACACTTTTTTCTGTTGTTGCTGATTTAAGTTGTTGATTTTTTATGTCACACTGCTTTGATTGGAACAATTTAAAATTAAATGAATTGTATTGTGTTTTGTGTTAATTATTACTTTTATTTTTATTTTGTTTTACTAGTTTCTCATCATGCCAGAACATCACATGTTAAAGATGTTTAAATTAAAGTATTGTTTTTGTTGAATACGAATACAAAATCAAAACAAAAAGTTTTTGAATAAATAAATGATTTGAATTCAATTAAATGAAATGAAATTGTTTTGTTTTGTCTTCGGTCGGATTGGGCTGGGTTTATGGTTAATTGTTTGTTTGAGTGTGTGTTAAAAAAAGGTGTTATTACACCTCACACGTACAGTCCGTCACACAAACCAAAATAAATCCAAGTAATAAAACCGATTAAATTTGTTCTTAACATCCAAAAAACACAAATATAAAAAATTTAAATTATTTACACTATAAAATTTATTCAATGTAAAGAGAGTGGCGCGAATTAAATTTAAGGTTTTGGCGCCATTTGTCTTCCAAATTATACTGTCTTTATGCTTTTAAAGGGAATGTTTTGGTAGAGAAATGAAAAATGTATATATTTACCTATCTGATCATAAATTCGGCAATAGATATTTTAATCTAAAACATATTAGAATTTCTTTGTTGTAGTTGCTACGTCAATCTCGAATGAACCGATATAAATGATCGAATGAATAGATCGTTATCTAGAACCCAGAGAGGCAAAATAAATAAAAATTTTTAAAATTTCCCAACTGATTAAAATTAAATTTTTTCTTTGTGTCCTTTCCTTGATTACATATTTGATATATTGACGCGATAGGTGGCGCTGTTATTAAGCTCTTTACAAATACGTTTATGCACCGAAACTCCTTACTCAATTTTAAGTGTTTCTCTCTAGTGTTAAGAGTTCAACCGCCCAGTAGATAAAGGCTATACCAATTTACCCAATACAAGCTTAGATTTAAATGTTGGAAGGTTGAAGGTACAGCTTAATCTCCCTAACTGGCCTGATGGTTTAAAAATAAAAATTATATCGTTTTAGTACCCCCGGTAACATACCGACCTCATCGATAGGACACAATGGGTAAGTGCTAGTACAGTTATCAACCCATTATTAGAGACATGGACCAGTTTACTAGGAAAAAAAAAACAATCAGCTAAAAATGGATGCAAATGTGACTGCGCTACATCGGGCATAAATCGAAAACCGAAAGTTTTCCAAAGGCCTGTAACTTTATGGATCTCTTTTCCTCCGTTCTTCAATGATTGGTATGGTATGCGACTGGTAATTTACGATTATCTCGCTTTCATTGAGTTTCGTGCTGTGACTAGCCTTTTACTCTCGACTGTAGTGATTTGAGACTGGCAACTGATACAATACGACATTCTTCCTCATCACAGAGTCTATGGTAATTGCTAACATTTTTAGAAAAATTTTCGATAAAATTTTTACTAAAAAAATCAATAAAATTTTTACAAAAAATTTTGATACAATTTTAACAAAAAAAAAATGATGAAATTTTTACAAAAAAATTTCGATAAAAATTTCAATAAAATTGATAAAAATTTTGCAAACAATTTTCGATAAAATTTTTACAAAAAATTTTCGATAAAATATTTACTAAAAATTTTTACTAAAAATGTTCGATAAAATACTTACTAAAAATTTTTACAAAAAATTTTCTATAAAATTTTTACAAAAAATTTTCTATAAAATTTTTATAAAAAATTTTCTATAAAATTTTTACAAAAAATTTTCTATAAAATATTTACAAAAAATTTTCTATAAAATTTTTACAAAAAACTTTCAATAAAATATGTATTTACAAAAAAAATTCGATATAACTTAAAAAAAATTTTTCGACAAATTTTTTAAAGAAATTTTTCGATAAAATTTTTACAAAAAATTTTCGATAAAATTTTTACAAAAAATTTTCGATAACATTTTTACAAAAAATTTTCGATAACATTTTTACAAAAAATTTTCGATAAAATTTTTACAAAAAAATTTAGATAATTTCGATAAAATTTTTACAAAAAATTTTAGATAAAATTTTCAATAAAATTGATAAAATTTTTGCAAATAATTTTCGATAAATTTTTTGTAAACAATTTTCGATAAAAGTTTTACAAATAACTTTCAATAAATTTTATACAAAAAATTTTCTATAAAATATTTACTTAAAATTTTTACAAAAAATTTTCGATAAAATACTTACTAAAAATTTTTACAAAAAACGTTCTATAAAATTATTACAAAAAATTTTAAATAAAATATTTACAAAAAAATTTTGATATAACTTTTAAAAAAATTTCGATAAATTTTTTAAAGAAATTTTTCGTTAAAATTTTTTAATGAAATTTTTCGATAAAATTTTTACAAAAAATTTTCTATACCATTTTTACAAAAAATTTTCAATAACATTTTTACAAAAAATTTTCGATAACATTTTTACAAAAAATTTTCGATAACATTTTTACAAAAACTTTTCGATAAAATTCAAACAATTTTCGATAAATGTTTTAAAAAAAATTTTTCGATAAAATTTTTAGTAAAAATTTAAAAAAAAATATTTACAAAAATTTTAGCAAAAAATTTTCGATAAAATTTTTAGGAAATAAATTCGGTATAATTTTACAAAAATCTTATGGGGGGTCATTGACCATTCCAACACAGTATAGATTGCAGGAAGGTCCTAACTTTCGCAAAAAAATTTCTCTAAAATATTTACAAATTATCAATAAAATTTCCAATAAAATTTGCAAAAAAATTTCAATAAAATTTTTGCAAAAATTTTTCAATAAAATTTTACAAAAAATGAAGTTGAATTGTAAAAATGAAGTTGAAAATCATAAAAGTAAGAAATTGGGAAACATAACATAAAGGGAATAGTTTATATTACTATGGTATAGGGTATATTAGATTCGGCATGGCCGAATATAGCACTCTTACTTGTTTGTATCGAGCTTGAAGTTAGTCATAATATTATTTCATCAGGTGTGGACTTCCAGTTATAAACTTATTCATATTGAAATAAATGTTACGTTGTCATCACTTTAAACTATTAAATTTGTCTTGTTGTGATGCTATATATACTTTTATAACTTTTTATTTTAATGTGTTAAAAATAAATTAATCAGCCTTAAAATAAAATCGTTATCCTGACGTCATCATCAGCCTTGTAATGATTATAATTAATTATCATTCAGAATAATAAAATTAAGTTCTTTCAAGTTGGCGTGTGTAATTGAAATGATGAGCCGTTATAATCTATTTTAATTTTTGTAAGCGTCAATATTAAATACACTTCTTTTTACAGGCTCACGCCCAGAAACACTCACACACAAATTTTATAAATGAAACAAAATGAAAAGTGACCAGTCATAACATGACATATTTTGTAAACTTCTTAAAAAAAAAACAAGTAAGAGTGTTATATTCGGCCATGCCGAATATTATATACCCTTAACCATAGTAATGTTAAATATTCCCTTAATCTGTTGTTTCCTAATTTCACAATAATATACATTCGGGTTTTACTTTTATAATTTTAAACTTCATTATGACAAATATTAATAATAGATAAATTTTATCGAAAATTATTTGTAAAAATTATTTTTAAAAATTTTATAGATTTTTTTTTTAATTTTATTAAAAACACTGCATGCGTGCAGCAGGGTATAGGGAAGAAAATTTTTCATTGCACTTGGCAACCAGACGTTTATAAAACGCAGCAGGTAGGTAAACGTGTGCTGGTATTTGTTTTAAAACTTAACAGATGTGCCTCGGTTAATGAGGTAATATTGATGTGGGTTAAGGGACACATAGGCATAGCTCGGAATGAAGCTGCAGACCAAATAGCAAAAAGGGGATCTACAATGAATTTCTGTGGACTAGAACCCAGAGTAGCGCTGGGTATGGCATAATGCGACCTAGAGTGCTACAATGGGTGTACTCGCAGGGTCGAGTGGTGCTCAAAGAGCTCATGGGCAGGGAGGCCAGTATGGTACTCAGATACAATAAAAGTACCTTAAGCTGGATAACTACGTTAGTGATAGGTCATGGAAACTTCAAGTATCATTAAGCCAAGAAGAAAATCGAAGATGTTACTTGCAGAATGTGTCTGAAAGGGGCTGAGACGGCAGTGCACATTGTGTGTGAATGTCAGGCACTGAGTAGCATAAGACTTAGGACCACTGGTAGACGCTTGTTAAATGTGGATGCCGTGGGAGACCTGAGCCTTGAACAAATGCTAGCAATGAGAAAGAAGTGATGCTAGTGATGAGAAAAAAGGCTGATAGCTAGCAGTCGACAGTCTGAAATCACTAAAGTCAAGATTAAATAAAGGCTGGTTGGTGTAGCTCGTGACTTAATGAATGTAAGGTTGTCGTAAATTACATTTAGAATGCATATAATCATAGAGGGAGGAAGCGGGTCGAGAAGGAACCCATTAAGGAATTAAAAAAGCTCATGTTAAAAAGAACCGATTTTTTATTTCCTTTTAATATTTCGCTTCTGAGCCACTGTCCTTTGCTTTGTAAATAAAAGAAAACATTTTAAGAAAAATAAAAAATTCCACGAAATACAAAAAATGTAATTGACGTCAAGAGATTCTGATCTAAAGTATGTAGAAATAAGCTTCTTTTTTTCATCTTTCAATAAGTTTGCTTGCTTTGTTCTTTGATGGCAGTTTAATTAATGATTTCTTAATTTTTATAAAACACATTTATTTTTGTTTTTTCCTTCTTTGTTTTCCTGCAATTTTTCCGTTTAACTGTATTGTGAAAGACATTTAAGAAAAAGGAATTGGGTTCTTATTGTCTAAACTAAACAATTTTTAGCAAAATAAAATTGTTTAAGTAAAATAGAAAATTGTTTATTTAAACAGATATAAGAAATAGAACTTATTTTTTTGTTTGTTTTGCAAATATTTATTTTAAAGAAGAATCAAACCATATGGTGGTTGTTGGTGCACTATGGAGCAATTTTTTATTCTAGATGATTTCATTTTAATTTAGCGAATTTCTTAGAATTCAATGTTATTATTCTGATTAAATTTAATTATTTTACTTACAGTGTGGTGCAAAAGTGTGCCAGAAAAAGATATTTATGTAACATTTTTTCATGATTCGTTGTCTTTTATATAATTAAAAACTATTTAAGACCTTTTCTAAATACTAAAAAAACAAAGAAAATTTTTTCATAGCCTCAGCATATAAAAAATATTAAAAAAAAATAAATAACAAGTTCCTTACTTATGGCGTTGTCGACAAAGTCTTACTGGTATTTCAGCTAGAGCTTAGGGTTAGGGGTCTTATAACCTGGCGTTTACATTTGACAGTACTGTCATGACAATAAATGAATACGTATTAGTTGCAAAATTGCTGACAATTACCTCCGTAGTATAGGCGTCCAGACAATAATTAAGACAATTCATTTAAGTTTTTAGACTTTTCCTTTTTAAAATATTTTCTGTAAACAAAAATTTCAACATAAATCAAATGACTGTTTAAGTTTTGAATTTTTCTTCTTTTGTTTTTTTTTTGTACACGAAAATTCCATTATTGTCAGCATATAACAAATCACTGTTTTAAAAATAATTAAGACAGTAGTTGAGACAAATGAGAAAGTATGCATGCATTAATGAAAAAGTGTGTATGTATTGCTATTGTCATGACAGCATTGTCCAATGTAAAGGCAGTGTAAGTTGTAAGTGTAAGAGTTCAGGTAATTCCGTGAATCCAATAATCGTAATGAATGATACTAAAACTAGTCTGGTTCCTTATAACTCGAGACAAATTATCGTCTTCACAAGCGATCAATTTAAACAAAACATAAACATGACGCCGGCAGAGCAACCGAATTAATTTGTGCATGTTGTTATAGGTGGCGAATACTCTTAGGTGTTTATGTCATTTTCGATTTCAACACTGTTTAAGTTTTCCATTTTTCCCTTTTAAATTTTTTTCTGTATACAAAAATTGAGTTATTGTCAGCATACGTCAAATTATAGTCCTATTTACTGTCTTCAAAATATTCAAGAGAGTAGTGGAGACAATTTAAAAAGTATGCATGCATTAGTGAAAAAGTGTGTATGCATTGCTATTGTCATGACAGCATTGTCTAATGTAAACTCAGTGTAAGAGTTCAGGTAATTCTGACAATCCAATGATCGTAATGAATGATACTAAAACTAGTCTGATCCCTTATAACTCAAATAGATTATCTATAACACCCCGTCTTCACAAGCCATCAATTTAAACAAAACATAAACATAAAGCCGGCAGAGCAACAGAATTAATTTGTGCAGGTTGTTATGTTATAGATGGCGAAAACGTGTTTATATCATTTTATGTTTCAACATGATTTTCTGTTTTCCAACAATGTTGTTTGAATCTTTATTGCACAGCAAAAAGTAGTAGTACGGTTTAACAACAGATGGCTCTGTTTAAAATTAAAACTGTCAAACTAAAGCAGACAGCTAAGACAAATTAAAACAAACAGCTTTTATAACAAATGTTTTAACACCCATGTTAAGACATGGGAAAAAACATTAGCACGGACATGATGTTAGTGTCAATATTTATCATTTTATATCTAATGTAGAGTAATGTTTTAACAACTATATTAGGACGTTGAAAAATATTAACACGGACAGTCTACACTAAACACTAATATGATGTTAGTGTTAATGTTTATCAATTTATGTCTAATGTAGATGGGGGGTAATGTTTTCTCTAAGAAATTTGTGTATGGAGCCGCAAACAGAGGGCGAAGCCGATATGAAATGACGACCGGCGGCGTCTAAAACTCGACTAAATGCCGAATGCATAACAAAAAGCGGGGATTAAGCAAATATAAACGGTTAAGGCAGAAACTAGCTTAAAAATTTGTAATTTTTTTTTTTGTACAAACCTATCGCTCCTTTAATCTCCCACCAGGGGCACTAATTTTCATTGCAATCTACCTTTTAACTGCTCAAGTATTCCATTTTAATTGTGAAACCGTTTTAAATCTCTTATATGATTTTACCCTGTTCTGTAAATCACTTAATTCAGTGGGGGTGATTTTAAATTTATAAAATAATCAGATAATGGTATTTTGATGATGCAAGTTATTTTAAAATTATCAAGTTTTAAAATAAATAATAAAAAATTAAATAAAAAAACTATCTTAGCTGATGAAACCGTCTAAAACATTTAGCTGACATTGGCTGTACACTTCGGCGGCGGCTAACTGCTTCCAATTGAAGTCGGCGGCTATTAGTCGGCTATTAGCCGATCGGCTTCGCGCTCAGGTCATAAAGTAGCTCTGGGTTGAGGAACATTTGCACGCGTCATGGTCGTTATCGCTTAAAATTAATTAGTTTTTCCTCGTTGCTCGGCTTTCGAGTGGTTTGCGTCTCTCTCTAACTTTGGCTAATTGGCTTCCTCGAATAGCTGTATTGCGGTACTATTATTGGTGCTTGCTTTAATCAGCCACATGTAGTCGTTTTAATTATTGTGTTTAATCTAGTAATTTTTATTCAATAAGTCTTAGATTGGTGGAGCACAATTACTAAACTCAATTTTTCACTAGAGGAGCACCATTAAACTCAACATTTCACTGGAGGAGAACCATTAAACTCAATTTTTTACTGGAGGAGTACCATTAAATTCAACATTTTACTGGAGGAGAACCATTAAACTCAATTTTTTACTGAAGAAGCACCACTAAACTTTATAATTTTACCTAGCTGAATTTAGAACCTCACTTTCTATACGAAGGTATGGGTCGTGCTGCAGACTTTAGAGGAAGCTAAGGATATCACACCCTGGCGCTTTGGTTTTGTACCCCTCTGCCATTAATTATTTTTTTGTGCAGAATACAAAGAAAAAAAAAACAACAAAAATTGTGTATCGAAGTCTAAAATGCTACACATTCGCACAGTGGGTTAAAGACCGCCTGTCTCCTCGTTAAACTCCGTAAACTCGAACAAAAAATGTTTTAATTTCTTTACTTTTTTGCATGAATTTTTGGACACCCTTTATATTTAATAGTATTTCTGCTTGGTTTTTCTAAATGCCACCCACTGTATACAACAGCCTTTATTTGTTTGTTGCTTTGTATATTTGCTACCTTACGACAGCAGATAAAATTAATAAATAAATTTTAAAAAATTAAGAAACAACAAAAATTGTTGTTATTGTTTTTACCTACGCTTATTTATTCAGATTTTTTTGTTGTGGTTTTGAGGTAATGCAGGCGTTTTAATTATAAATTTTTCTACGGAGTTACTTTTTTTGCAATGCTTCAATTAGAAAAACTTGTGTAAATATTGGGTTTTTTTGTGGAATTTCAAATATTTGTATTGGGATGAATAAAGATATTCATATGTACGAGTAAACTAAGCCTAGAGCAAATAAGTTAATGTGTCCCACAAATTGCAAAAAGACCTAAAATTGGGATCAATCAAGCTTAAGTTTTTCTCATCTCTGCTAAAATTAGTTTAATTTTTTTTTTAATAAAAAATAAATATTATTTCACGATTTTGTCACAGTTATGACACTCGTAATCATGCTTCATCACTTTATTAATTTAAATATTACGTCGTTTATAACAATTTTTAAGTATAAAAATAAAATTCATATTACGAAACTGAAAATTATGACGTTCCGCTTGCTTGCTTGCTCTCCGTTATTTTAATTCAGTTTATTACTCGCACAAATAAGTTTAATGATCTTTTGGCACATATTTATTTATCTTTTGCCTCCTGATTGTTATTTATACATATTTTATTAATTTTCCAACAATTATTTTTAAATAAAATATCTTTAAAGTTACGAAGTCTTGTAAAGGGTGTTCCAAAATTAAAAAAGAACATATTTTTTATCGATTCATGTGTGTGATAGAGTACAATACAATACGTCTAGCGGCACAACAAGTAGCAATTTCTTAATGTGGCTAGCAGAGCCAATGGTCATTTCCCTTGTTTAGGAGTTGGAGACTACCTGAACTACATACGGAAACGCCATTGGTGCCTCTGTTGAGAGTGAAACACCACACCCGACTATAAATCAGCCTTCCTGTAATTAAAGTTCAAACAACAGCCACCACCTTACTCCACGAAGGGCACAGAGCTTGGAAAAAATCTTTGTTGGGCTACCGGTTCCCGTGGTACACTGCACCGGGGGGCAGAAACAACATATTTTGAAAATAACTCAGCCATTTGTAAAGGGCTAGGCCGATTAATCCAATGACATGAGCATAGCAGAGGGGTATCTTAGTTTAAGTTTTGACGGAGAGCAGCATCCAGTTTCCAGGAGTAACGCTATGTGGTCTCAAAGTTGGGTACCTCGCACCTGCAAATTCTTTTACAGCTTGCTATTTCTTCAAATTTTGTATGATTTTTGAAAAATTACACATCGTCTTCAAGGTCTAGTTAGTACCTATAAAATGGTGGTTTAATTTTTAAATTATTATTATAAAATTAAGCGTTTTAAAATTAAATTTTTTGATTTGTCGACACCCTGGTCCTGTTTTTTTAAATTAAGCGAGTTATAGCATTTTAAAATTAAATTTTTTGATTTGTCGACAACCTGGTCCTGTTTTTTCAAAATATTTTAATCAATTTTCAGCAAATTTTTAAAAATTTGTTTCCATAGTTATTAAGCGAAATTTAAAATATTGTGGAAAAATTTCAAGATTATATCTTTTCTGAGTTACAAATTAGACGTTTTTCAACTTAAAAATTCCAAAATTATTTAATTTTTGTATATTTAGCTTAAAAATGGCCGTCAATTTTATTTTCTTAATAGAAAAAAATTTTCTTAAATAATATATAAAAATTGTATATCTTTGTGTAATCGAACAAAATGTACGTACGTTTAAACAAAATTTCGTGTAAAATTGATCAACCTTGTAGAAGATGGAGGTCCCTTAATTTGACCTATTTTAAATTTTGATTTAAGTCTATTAGTTCTAAAATCCCAAAGCTGGAGTCGGAAAAAGCATACTGCCGTAATAAAGCTATATATGTATACTCCAAACTATTGCTAAAAGTATTTCATGACTCCTAGTCCACATGTGGACTTTACTTAAAATTCCAATTTTGTGATTTCTGCTCTTTATTTTGGGAAGTGTGGGATTTCCTTTATCTTAAATCAAAAATTGAAGAAATGGTAAGCTGGAAAATTAATTTTCAGGCGCAAGATACCTAATTTAGGGACCACATAGTGCCATCCCTGGCAAGTGGACGGTGCCCAACGTCAAAACTTAAGCTGAAATATTCCTCTGCAATGTTTATGCTAATCAGCTTGGCCCTTTACAAATGGCTGAGTAATTTCCAAAATATTTTAATTCTGCCCCACTGTGCAGTGTTGTGTTGGACATTGGTAAGACCTCAAAGATTCTTACCTCCCACTTTCTGGACCCTGCAATCCTTAGGGACTGGCGGTTCCATATATTCCATATTGGCGTCAAGGTATTAAAAGTCAACAAGACAGTATAATACACCCGGGGTGATTATGAAGTATGTGTAGAGCGGTGTATTAACTCAACATTTGTGACCGTTGGCCATGGATAAATGGTTATGCTCATAATGTTATTTCGACACTGATAGATATTTTCTGTCCGAAATGTTGCCTATCAGTCAGTATCATACCTCTGCCGACTCAAATAAGTCGCTTTATATTCGTTACGGCTTTGCAGTTTGACCCTTACAGAATGCCATCTAATCGGACATCGAATTTGGCAGAAAAATCATCTTTTTCGTACGAGCGGCATTTTCAACTCGGCGGATATGTAAACAATCGAAATTAGCGTACATATCTGCTGTAAACGCAGATATGTCTGGTGCTGTTGAAGAGCAATCTACAGCGAAGCCTATCACGGAGGTCACATGAATAAAATTGTGTTCCCTAATTATTGGAAATATTTATTATATACCGAAATAAACCAAGTTTTGGTAATTTTTTTTAATTCTTAAAGAGATTTTTGTATTTGGACCACCCTTTACATATGTGTATGCGAATACCACTAACTTTACGGGGACATCCTGGACACTCTTTGGTCCTCAATGGTAAACGATTGCCTTGTTTTCACTACGTTGACATTAGCCTTTAATATCGACTATAGTGACTTCAAACTTTCAACTTGGAGGTGTCGACGTTCTTCCTCATCACAGAGTCTCTCGTAATTGCTAACATTTGACACGTGAAGTTTCCGTGATCTGTTACTAACACAGTTATTCAGTTGAAGGTACCCCAATTTAAATAGTTCCTTAAATTCTTGCTTTGATTTTTCAATAACTTCATGGCATATCTCTATAAATTTTTCTCTGCCAACTTCTTACGGTACCATCTTTCTAATCATTCTACCCAAGTTTGGTTTGGTAGAGGTTCCCTAAGCGGTACTGTTATCCGCTTTCAATCGAATCAACCATTTAAATATATTTATATTTATTTTATAAATAGTTTGTTTATGACTTTCAGCATAAGCTTAGCTAATTAGTAGTTAAATAATTTATAACCACATTTTTTAACAACCCTTTTCTTTTTCGTTAGCAACACTATGACTCAACAATGACGTAAAATTTTAATCTTACGTAAATTAGGATACACCCTCTTTTAATCGAAACCTGAAATTATTTTGCAGGTTTTTAATTTAGTTTCTTTTATACTGATGTAATCGCTTATACTTAAAAAAAAATGTTTTTGTTAAACAAATTTAAGCTTAAAATTACGTCAAAACAGGTAACGGTATAAAAGGCGGTAAAAGTTTTATTTTTAAAGTGATTAATGACAGTTGGTTATAATTGTTATATTTTTTATTTTTTTTTTTTTTAGTCATTTGGTTTTATAAAGAAGATAAAATGAGTCAATACAAATATGTGTAAGTCATACCTAAAGCCTGAACAATAATCTACCAAAACTAGCTTTTTAATATTATTTGTGATTAAACTGAAAAAAAAATGTTTAAAATTTATTGACTATCAAAATAGCTATTTATTAATTATGTTTTTAACTTTGAGTTTAATATTATTAGAATATGAATAGACTATAACATGGATAAGACCATAGATAAAACATAGATGGCCAACTCTCCAAATGTCAAAAACGTGGCTACAAATGTCTTCACACATACGGGTACGGTGCAAATTCAACACACTTAGGGGAGTAAAATTTTTTACATTTAGACACTATTACGCGATAATCCAATGCACTTTCCAAATATTTAAACAATTTTGAATTTTTGCACAAAAAATTATTTAACAATTTATTGTATTTTAATTTTTTTAATACAAAATGAATTTCATTTTGTTGACATTTGTTTGGTGAAATTATTTCTACACAGTACATATTGTATTTTTTTGTCTTTTAGGGGATGGAAATTTTCAAATCAATATAATAAATATTTAAAATTAGCATTCAACCTAACGTTTTTCGAACATAAATATATTAGAAAAATGTAAAAAAATATATTGTTTTTATAAAATATTTTATACAACTATGTGCAGTTTAGGTGCTGTGGGGAATTTTTTTTTTCAACCAAAACTTATACAATTTTGCCTACCAATACATTCTTAAACTTAGGTTTTTTGACAAGTGACTTAAGTTTTTGAAGTTTCAGTTGACTATCGATGTGTTATCTATGGATAAGACTTTAACTTGTTAATGAACGTTGGCAACACTAAGATTTTTAACCCACTTCACAAAAGAGGGAGGTTATCAATTCGCCTGAATGTTGCTTTTTTTAATGTATATGCCCGCAGAACTCAGCCATTTCTGAACCGATTTTAATTTGTCTCCTTATTTGAAAGGTTATACTTATAGTTTGCTCGCGTTTTAAAAATAGCTTATTATTTTAAAAATTAAAGGGTGTCCCCTTACAACAGACATGTTTTTTTACGTGTATTAAGAACCGTAAAGGACACCAATTATAAATTTTAAAAAATTGCTTGATAGCTCCCAACAACAGAAAGTAATAAAAAAATTAATTTAAAATTTAAAGGGTGACCCCATAGGTGACGTAATTTGACCAATATAGGCCTATCTTTTAAACCGTTATAGACGAAACTTTGAAAATTTGACAGAATGTCGATTGCTATGACCGTTATAATAAAAAGTATAAATATTCAAAATCATAAATTAAAGGGTGCTCCAATAGTTCATTTAATTTGATGTATATGGCCATACTTTTGAACAGTTATACACAGACCGTTGAAATTTACAAAGAACCTGCATAGCTAAGTCCGCTTTAACAAAAATTATAAGATTTGAATTTGGAAATAAAAGGGTGTCCCAATAGTTAATGTAATTCTATGTATGTGATAAAGTTTTGAACTATTATAGACAGACAGCTAAAATTTACAAGGAACCTGTATTGCAGAGTCTGAAATTTACCTGTATTGCAAGTATACAATTCGAATTTAGAAATTAAAGGGTGTCCCCATAAATGATGTAATTTGACCTCTAAGGCCATATCTTTTAAACCATTAAAGACAAACTCTTGCAATTTAGGCAGAACGTTCACTACAATCTCTGGGATATAACAAGTATAAATATTTGGAATTATAATTTAAAATTGTAAATTAAAGGGTAACCCATTAGGTAATGTTATTTGATCTATGTAGCCCTATCTTTGAAAACATTATAGACATGATGTCCCCATAAAAGACGGATGCTAGTGAAAATAGCTTAACTTTTGAACAGTAACAGGGAGAGGCTTGACATTCACTCCAAATGCGGCAGTTTTGTTTGTTAACGTAGCCATTCAACCAGAAGTGCGCTTCATCGCTAAACAAAATTCGCTTATGAAAATCGGGAACAATGGTATCTCCTTTTGGGTCCATTTGCAAGCGTTGTTCAGGCGTGAGTCTATTCATGATGAATTGCCAAACCAAACTAAGAATAAATCACTTGACAGCTGTTAAATCGGTCGCCATCTTAAAAAGTAATGCCAACTTAAAGTTCTATATCTCTATAAAAAACACCTTTTACAATGAATGAACTACAACTAGAATGTAACCATAATCTGACAACATTTAATCTTGTTATCTTGTTATAGGTAAAATATTATTAAAAAATTTTGACTTTACAATTACAGAAACATTTTTACACTATGTGAAAATTATAACATATGTTTGACCAAAAAAGAGACTGCTACATCACGGCTGGTTTATCCTCCAGACAATATCATCTTTGCTTTTTTTTGGCTTTTAATAAAATAAAGTTTTATTCACTTTCGTTTTAAAGTTTTAAAGTGATTTTATAACCAATTCGTTGCATTGACGTCACTGGCTCGTCAAGTTTTTTTTTTTCTTCTTCACTTTGCATTTTCAAAAATCCTCCGGTTTCGCTACTTCTGTCTGACATTTTGGAGGAGACATTTTATGTAAAATTAAGAGTTCGTTGATTTTTTGCCTTAGTCTACAAAAGGCTGCATCAAGTTTATAAACAAATATTTTAAAAATCTTGAAATTTTTTGTCGACTTTAGAAATTTTATGTTTTTTTAGGCGGTAAAAGGAATTAATTTTGTCTGGGTCTTTAACCTTTATTTTCGAATGCCTACGCATGTTAAATTTTTACCAAAAACCAAATCAAACCAAAGAAACGTCCAATGACTTGAAATCCAATAGTCTCGGTCGTACATAAAATTATTTTGAATTGTTTTTAAAGAAAATATTTCAAAAAAGGAAAACAACAACGCATGAAATCTTTATACATTTTTTTTTTTTTTTTTTTTTAGTTTAGGAAATAATTTATTTCTTCGTTTGTATTTATATATTCACAGTTCTGTGATAACACCATGTCGCGAGCCATCTTTATAATTAGTTTTATAAACAATAATAAATAAGAATTTTGATTATAATTAAAAAGAAAGACGTCAATTGATTTTTTTTTCTTGTTACTTGCAAATGATCTTTGCTTGTACAGAAACAAGGGCCTTTTTAAATATCAGTCGTTTATTTGAACAATTCAATTTAATTAATCATAGAAAATTTCCCAATTTGTGTAACAAAATTACTTAAGAGGAAAAAATTCCCACGCGGTTATTCTTAGGACTTTGATGCTGTTATATTTGTAAGAGAAAGTTAAACGGGGAAATTTTTGTCGATTACACATCGTCTTCACGAGACATTGTTTTGCTTGCACATGAACAAAACGTCGGCAGAATAGGAAACAAAAATTCGCTTATTTTCATACATGTGGAGAAAACCTTTTCTGTGGTATCGATATGCATGTTCCGAGTAACATTATATTCTGTTTGTCGGCAACGTGGTTTGAATCAGTGTTGGTATCTGACAATGTTTAAATTGTACCGCCCCAATGATAGAATTGTACCAAAATGTGGCGTTAAAAAAACAACTACATACAGTGTAACCCGAAATTACAAAAGAAAAAATTTAAACTTTTATTCTAAGGCATTTTAAAGTCATGATAATTGAACTTGTCCTTGAATTTCTGTTTTTGTGTTGCTAATTTACTGACAATTATTTTGCCAAAATTCTTACCTATTTTGTAAACAAAAGGCTTGCAATATTAGGAGCTGGTTACTATACAATTTTCAACAAGTGCCTTAAACTCCACCAGAGCAACCAAATCTTAATCCAATAGAGTATGCCTAAAGTTATTAGGGAGCTATCTAATTACTAAAAGAGACATTACGTTCCTCATTAGAGAGAATGGAAATATATCCCTTTCCGTCTCCTTCTATACAGGTAGGTAAAGAGCATTTTACATGTTATTATCTTGACCAAGTGTGTCCTGTTTCTAAGGACATGATCTTTGTATGGACATAAAAGTACATTTTATGGTTTTTAATTTCACCTATTATATACTAAAAATATTATTGTAATCCGCCTAATTTTATTACCGATTGGGACGGAAAGGGATATATCAGCCGAATGCTGTTGGAATTGAGGCAATGCAAATACTTACAAAAGCTGTAGTTCAGCAAAAAGGCTTTGAAACTAATTTACCTGTTACATAAATCAATAATATTGGCAAAAATATATAATATACATATATACATATGTTTCAATTTAGTTATATCTAGACAGGGTTGGAGAACTTTGAAATTATAAATGTTTGTTATTGCAAGAAAAAGTAAAAATATTGATTAAATAAAAAAATCATTCAATAAATTTTATATGAAATTGTACCAAAAAAGCATGAGATGTACCAGCGTACCACTGATGTGTCGATTGTACCAAATTTGGTACAATTGTACCACAAATCCCAACACTGGTTTGAATACTTATGGCATATCAAATAAGATCGACAATGATGGTCTACACGTAACGTTTTTATGTGCGCTCATGAATTTGTTAAATGGTTAATCAAATCAATGGCTCGTCATGACGTAGTGTTAACATTAAAAACCCGCACAGGACGAAAAATTTTCACAATGGTTTTTTTGAGTTTTAAATTATGTAAGTGGCTTCAATATCATGGCAAAAGGTCAGGCAGGGTAGAAGTCAAATATTAGCAAGGTTTCACACCACTACGCCAAACATACGAAGGGCGATGTTTCTAGGCAACGAAAAATGACTGGAACAACAACCGATTAACCAAGGCGAATTCATACCAGGTGGGAGCACTATGGCAACAACTACAACAAAGCAACAACTTTGACATTCTACAAGCATATATAAAACAATGTATTTTTGACAACACATTAGCAAAAAAAAAGAGAGTAAATAATAATAAGCTGGGCTAATGCTTCCACCTGGTATGAATTCGCCTAACGATTAACAAAACAAACACAAGGCAAAAAATAACAACAGACTAAATCTCAATCTAAAAAATAATTAGCTTGGCTAGCGCTTCCACCTTGTATGAATTCGCCTTGCGATTAACGAAACTAACACAAGGCAAAAAAACAACAGACTAAATCTTACGGCAACAGCGTTGACACACGAAAAAGGAAGACGCGAAAACAGCTGCAACAAATCTTCTAAGATGGGGATGCTTTGGGGAAGCCATATGCTTTTAAAAGGGGTAATGAAACAAAAAAAAAACTATACAATAATAAATTAGTGGTCAATTATAATTTAGTAATAATTAAATTATGGTATAGAGGGTCTTCCAGTAGGGACTTCCGAACTTTTACAGTTTAAAGCGGCCATATTATTGACGCCTCAATCAGTCGAATAGGCTTTCATTTAATCAGTCGGTTTTGTTAAATAACCATGGCTAAAGCACCCATGACATATTTGTTTTTCATTTATTTTTTTATTTAAAGTTGTTTATGTTCTGTGCGAGCATAGTTCCCCGCGCTTTTAGAGGATAATTCACAGTGTGGGCGATAAATTTGTATCCACTGGTTCAACCCACAAACACCCGTACGTCGACGAAACACAAGATCGGCCGCTGTCGCTGAAAGTGTGTGTTACTCGGCCTTTCGCAGAACACAACTTGCTGAATTTTGCATTGTGACTTGGACATGCAACCACCTGCAACATTCAACTGACCTAGAAGCTGAGGTAAAAGGCCATAGACAACGACGTGTGTTCACTGAAACAGTTACTGAAACTGGTCATATCAAGTGGAGGTTATATGATCGTGAGATTTGACCCCGATAGACTTTTTCTTGTGGGGTTTTGTTTAGTTGCAGCTTTTCAGGCACAAACCACAGCGGCCCTTAAAGACAACAGAACCCATGACATCGGTCAAAGTCAGCCGGACTTATGAGCCAAATTTTTTAAATTGGACATTTCGGATGCGCGTCATCCATTGAAGCCGAAATAATGGCAACGATAGGTCACAGACTCATATATCTACCCTCGTTTATAAAAAAAAAACATGAAGGATAACTTTTATAAATACTCGGACTTTTAAGCTAAAAACTTAATGTGACGTAATAAATTCTAAACTTAACTATTCACTAGAAATTAATAACATGGCTGCTTTGTACCATTAGATTTATGGCGCCAATTTAAAGCAAATCATTTGAATGTCCATGAACTTTTTCTTTCGAATGCAAAAATACAAAATGCAAAAAAAATATGCAAAATTTTATGCAGAATAATAAAGAACAAAAACGTATGTCATAAGCATAGAATTTGAATTTCAATTATCTGAAACATTGTGATGGATGGATGCATTTTGTATAAGTTGCGATCAAAAAAATGTGAGTGAACTTTTATGAAAAAGAAAAACTAAAATTGAATTAATACAATATGGTCGTCGTTAGATACATATGTCGCTAGAAAAAGGCAAAGGAATTGAAGCAATAAAAATTATAATTTTAAACACGTCAAAAGAGTTTTTGTTAAAATTATAATAATTCTTATTTAGCTCATACGATTAATAAATAATGAATTCAAATCCATCCAACACAATTAAAACCTAAACAATACAAATTATTTTTTTAACTAATCTTGTTTAGTATTCATATAAAATTTCGGTTTCAATTGACGTCATTCGTTGACTTTCTTGCACTTAAAAAAAAAATAAACAAATAAAATAAAATAAAATGAAACATGTGCCACAATTTGTTAAGATTTTATTAAAACTTAAAAATATTTTTATATTTTTTAATAATAAATAATAAAAAAAAATTCAAAATGATTTATATTTGAACCATGGTGAACCCATTCTTGAATCTGAAATATCTGAATTTGATTTAAAAATATTTAGTTTTCCCACCCCTGGGGCCTAATCACGGCATTTAATATCGAGTCGTGTAAGCTAATTATGCCATTCGACGTGTATCAAAATTACGAGAGATTTTACTCGAAATCGAATGCGGTGATTAGACCCCTGGTTTAAGTTTTCTGTAAACAGGTTCTCAACAAAGATGGTTAGAAATTGACAACTCAACGCTGTTTGTTAACCTCTTGTGAATTCTGCTCCCATCTGAGGGATACATTGAATACATGAAAAACAAATATACTAATGTTAAGTCCGTCAGGCCAGTAAGCCTGATATCTATTGAACACAATGGAGAGGGTGTTGGCCGACTTTGTGGAGAACCGCAAGCTGACGGATAGTCGCTTGAGTAGATAGCAATATGCTTATAGAGCAGGTAAATCTGGCACCACTCTGCATGAACTGGTTAGAGTGGCGCAAGGCGAATTCATACCAGATGGAGTCGATAGCCCAGCTGATTGTTTTATGCTCTTGTTTTTTTGCTAATGTCTTGTCAAAAAATACATTGTTTTATATCTGCTAATCTAATGTAAAAGTTGTTGTTTTGTCGTAGTTGTTGTCCTACTGGTCACACCTGGTATGAATTCGCCTTGGAGTGGCGGAAAGAGAAATTCTCAGTGGTATCGCTGCTCTCTCCGTCTTTATGGAAATTGAGTATGCCTTTCACAAAATCTCTTTTTCGATGTTGATGTTGAGAAGTGCTCTTACTAAGCGTGGGGTTGAACCCATTTTTATAAAATGAATCAACGCTATGCTTAGGTCTAGCTATAAAGCTAGCTATAAATGTCAAAAATTGGTGTTCCAAAAACATGAATAGGGTAGTCAGGGGTTGTCCGCAGATCAGTTTTGTTACCTCTCTTGAGGAACATCACCGTTGATAGCGTTTTATGGAAACGGGAAGCAATAGGTGGAAAGTTAATCGACACCATTCAAGAATACATGAGAGAGGCTCTCATAAAAGCCGAGGCATGGTGCAATGAGCAATTGCTAACCATAAATTCTAGCAAATCCGACGCTATTTTATTTACTTGAAGGAGGAAGGGTATAGAGATTGCATCCTCAATGCTTTTCGGATTGGACATCTGTGAAAAAGGAACTTACGTGGAATGAACACATTGAAATAAAGATACTGAGAGCAAAAAGGATGGCTTTATTTATTTATATTTGATATCCTGTGTAACAAGACTAATGTCTTAACACAAAACAGGTTTACATGGTAGTAAAATTCACATTATAATGACAAACATTACTTAAAAATATAGAAAAATATCATCAATTAAAAACAATGAAAATTAAGGCGATACGAACAAAAATAGTTACAACAATGAAAATAATAATAATAATAATAATAATAATAATAATAATAATAATAATAATAATAATAATAATAATTATAACATTAACATTAACTAAATCATAAAATATTGAGTACTAAGAACAATAAAGCTATCAAACAAAACAAAGATGATTGTATTTATAAACATTAAAAAAAACTTAATTTATGAAAAATACTCAAAAATTAGCTTCCTAAAGCGAGCAGCGTTGCTTGTATATCTAACTATTATTGGTAAATTGTTCCAGAGACGGATAGCATTAACAAAAAATTGTCATTCGGACATTAAACTTCGATATCTGACTGGAATAATGTTATTAGTGCGATTCAATCTGTCAAACCGTAGTCGCTCATATAAATATCCAGGAATTTTAGTGGTAATAATTTTGTGCAGAAATATGAGAGTTCGAATTTTTAGTAGGTCGTCAAATTTTACTTCATATAGTTCTTTTGCGTAGATCGATATTCTATCAAATCTTCGTCGAGAATACACATACCTCACAATGTTGTTAAAGGGCTTTTCACACTATAATACAAGTATTAATACTTTTGAGGAAAATGCAACCCTGACATGATGAGTTGTTATAGTTTTTTTGAAAAATTTCAAACGGCGATTAGATCAGAGTTGCATTTTATTCAAAAGTATTAATACTTGTATTATAGTGTGAAATACCCTTAAATAAAACATTTAGCTTGCGTTTTGATTCTGCATCACATGAAGAGTAAATTTCAAATCCGAACAACAACGTTTTGGCGAGTAAAAGTCTTATTTTTGTTGGAGTATAATGATGTGTTAACCAAAGGGTTCTTAACATGGAGTATGTTTTGCCACAAATATATATTATATGATCACTCCAGGTAAGCGCGTGCTGTTAAATATTATGCCTGGGTTTTTTGCACTTTCGACTATATCAATTTTTTGATTTGGGAATCTCACAAAAGGCTGCATTCTGGATTTACACAATGTTGCTGCGACCCGTGGTTTGATGGCCAAAGACCTCTCAGAGTACAATTAAGTGGCAATTGGATGAGGTTTGCTTGAATGAATATATGTATGTATGTGGTGTCATGCGCTCGGCTCCAATGCAGGCAATGTGCGGTTTGCTGCCTTAGACTTACTCTACTCCTATAATGTCAGCTTTGCTTATGAAGAGCCATGCTACTGGATATAGCTTTGGGCCAAGCAACGAGCATAAGAGTATTCTGGACATAGTTTGTAAGGAGGTTAGAGAAGATGAAATGGCGATGGAACGCATGAGTAGAAAAAAAAAATTTTGTATCGGACAATCAATGCAGAAGTCGTCAAACGCAATGAGGGTAATGAGAGGTTTAATAAATATAACTGCAAGGTTTAAGAGCCAATAAATTCCCTGTTGAATTTTTTAAAAAATATTTCAAATCTCCATAGAAGAACTAAATTTAAGTTTGCTTTTCATTAGCAGAACAGAAATAAATTTTTACTTTTAACTTTTATGAAAGTTTACTCACCTCTTTAAAACTGGTCCTCGCTAAATACATTTGATATTTTCTACTATTTGCCAGCCTACACACCTCAATTAGTTTCCCCAAACGAAAAGAGAATTTTTTATTATTTTAACACAAAATCTGTTTATCATTCTTAATTAATTTGTATTGTGATTTTATATAAATAAATTTTAAATAAATAAATTGTAAACGTATTAAATAAATATTTATAAATTAATTTGCAAATAACAAATAGAAAACATCCTACAACCGAGTACATTAGATACATTAGATCATTAATGGCGTTAGTTCTTAAAATGTTATTTTTATTTATTTGGTAAATATTTTAATTCTAAAAAACAAATATTTTTAAGTCTGGCTCAGGAAGTTTTATAAAAAATCACTCTTATTTATTAAAAAGGTTTCCATCCTTGGTTTTCACCCGGGTGGGATCTAAAAATTTGAAGCATAACCCATTTCCTGGCACAGTCTGCAATTATCTTCTTACATCGATTTATAACTTGGCCAGCTAATACATGACAGTCCGTGACCTGTCACTAAATGCAGGCACCCAGATTATATTCAAGCTCCTTCATGGTCTTCCTGCCAACTTAAATTCCAGGGTTTTTGGTGGGAATCGAATTCACATGCCCGGACTGATAGTCTAATACACTACCTATTTCCGCAGATAAAGTATGCAATTTTACCGACTTAAAGGTACTGAAAACTTGGCAGCACCTTTTATTTTGTCAGCTCTATTTACAAAACTCTACAATATTTTTAGAATTTTATAAAAAAAATAAAATATTTTTTGTTTTCTAAAAAAAATGGTAATGGCAGAGGTAGAAAACCAAAGCTCGAGGGTATGTCATACTTAGCTTCCTCCAAAATCTGCAGCACGACCTATAGCTTCGTATAGCAAGTGATACTCCCAATTCAGCCAGGTAAAATTAAAATGAGTTTAATGGTGCTCCTCCATGTGAAAAATTGAGTTTAATGGTACTCCTCCAGTGAAAACTTGAGTTTAATGGTTTCCCTCCAGTGAAAAAGAAACTTAAAAATAGAGTGCTATATTCGGCCATGCCGAAACTTATATACCTTTCACCATAGATATTGTGTTACCCTCTTTAAAAATTTGTTTGTAAAAATTTTTTTGAAAATATTATGTTAGAAAATGTTGTTAAAATTTTTGAAAAAATGTTTTTGTAAAAATTGTTTTCAATTTTTTTATATTTTTTTGAATTTTTTTTTAAGTTTTGTAATATTTTTTAGAAATTTTTTGTAAAAAATTAATTGAAATTTTTTTTAAAATTTTTTTTGAAAATTAAAAAAAGTTTTCTAATTTTAAACAAATAATTCTAATTTTTTTAAAAATTTTTTTTAATTAAAAAAAATTATTATTTTTTTAATTTTTTTTTTTTGTTTTTTAATTTAGAAAAATTTTTTTGTAAATGTTTTTGGGTAAAAATTATGAACTTCCTGCAATTTTAATTTTTTAAAAATTTAATTTTTTTAATTTTTTTTTTAATTAAAAAAAATTATTATTTTTTTAAATTTTTTTTTTTTTGTTTTTTAATTTAAAAAAATTTTTTGTAAATGTTTTTGGGTAAAAATTACGAACTTCCTGCAATCTATATTGCGTTAGAATGGTCAGACTAAAGAAAACAAGCTCAAAAAAATTTCCTCATATTGAGCCCCCACTAATCGTTTAATCAACTTTTCTATGTATAAGGATCCAAAATATAAATACTTTATGGGATCAGAAATGAAAAATGTGGAAATATAAAAGTACTAGATTATACACGATAACCATTAATAACAGTGTCGTAGTGCAGCTATTCGAGGAAGCCAATCAGCCAGTGAGAGTGTGAGACGCAAACGACTCGAAAGCCGATCAACAAGAACGGCCTGATTGACTTTAAGCGATAACGAGAATGACGCGTGCAACCAGAGCTACTTTAGGACTGAATTTATAAATTTTAGAATTTTATCCAGGGATGGGTGCTGCTATATAATGAAAATACATAAAACATAACTGAACAACTATAAAAGTAAGAGTCTTTAAATTTGGTGTAGATTAACATCAAAGCATAATCGAAGAAAATATTGGTAGAACACTCACGACGTGGCGGGCGCAGCTAGCATTGTGATAAGTAAAACAACTAGTTAACATATCGTCGCGTTTATTCTTAAACCACGTAAGCGCCAAGAAGTCGTTTTTCAGAAAACGAAAAAAACTTAATAACTCCTTTAATACGGGTTTAAAAATGATTTTTGTTTGCAAAACCTGGCTGTGCGACCCTCTGAAGGGTATACAAACTTTTTTTTTTTTTAATTTGTTACTTACAATTAATTGTAGCCAAATCTGTCGCTTACGTGGTTTTGGCGCAAACAGCAAATTTCTGTGTGTAAATAAACATTTATTTTTGTATTTATCAAAAAAAAAACTTTTAACTTTACTAATAATGCGCCAATTGGTCTGCAACTTTCATGATTTTTTTAATCTTAAATACAAAAAACTTAGTGGTTGAGATTTTAACATTTCCAACTTGAAATATAAAAACCATTATATTTTGCATGCAAATGTCATTTGTATGGCGCTTACGAGGTTTTGAAAATGGATTTATTTATTTTTCATACAAACTTGTTAAGATAAGAATGTAGTCGGGTGGCAAATGTTATTTACTACCATAAAAACCAAAGAAGTCAATTTCGAAAAAATGTCGCTTACGTGGTTTAAGAAGAAACGCGACGATATGTAAGTTAGTGAGTGGTTATATCTTTTTTATCAAATATTTGACACACCTGATCATACCTTGAGAACAAGGTATATTTATTTTACTAAGTAGTGGCATCCCTACAACAAATACAACAATACAAGAACAACATGGCATTTTGTTGTTGCTTTGTAGTTCGAAATGTCACAAAACATATAAGAAAATTGAGAAGGCGTGTATGTGTTTTATTGCTTTCTCACTTCTGCACTATAAAATTTCTGAACACAAACAACTTTTGACATGTCGAACTACTAAATCAGCTGGGCGGACGACACTACCTAGTAAGATAAATATACCTTGCTTGAGAACATAATTTGTTTTAAACGTCAGATCAAAATTTTATTTCCAATCATTCATGTGATAAAATTAACAAAAATAAATATTTTTTTTTTTTTGCTTAAAATAAACTAAAGCTAAACAACGATTATATTCGTAGACAAAACACAGAACGCAATAAAAATGTTAATAAATTAAACAAACAGCCGGGCGACTTCATTTGTCATGTAAACACTCCAGACAGCCAACCAAGTAAGAAAAAAAAACGAAATAAATATGTAAATAAACAAACAAACACTTTCATTACAAGTTTCACCTCTCACAAGAGCTTCCCCAACAATACAGCGAACTACAGATTCTAGAAAAACTGAAAGTACGCTGACATTGTCTGTAAGAGAACAAAACAAAAAAAGAAGTGACCATCATGATCATCATCATTCTCCATACCTCCATCTGCCATCTGTTAAATCTGTTTTTCCCAAGAACAGCAAAAAAAAAACGTCAATGTTTTGCATTGAAATTAACACGATTGACTGACCTCGACTTGTTTTAAATCTGATTTAAAAAAAAAAAAAAAACTAAAGGATTTTGACACGAGAGATGTGTGAATAAATAGGGTTTTTTCGTTTGTTTTGACTTTATATTTAAATTGCAACAAAATGTGTACGAACGTACACCTACGTGCAAAGATGCACATACGTACTACATACAACACAAGAAAATGGCAACAACAAAACTTCAAATTGAATAACATTTGTATTGTTGTTTTTATTATTCGTATATTTTTTTTTACCTATTTTATGCATTTGATTTTCTTAAGTTTTGTAATCAACAATAAATGCATGTTTAGAAGAAAAAAACTCAATTCTATAAATCCAAAACCACAACTGCAGAAGCAGAGCTACAACACGCTTTCGGATCAGCTCATTCTATGCTTTGATGAAATTAAATTTAATTTACATATGTATAAGGCTTTTTAAGATGAACTAGTAAATTTGGTTATGGGAAGGAGGATAGAGGGAGAAGTGTTTGTGGACAGTTGACTTGAACCGCAGGGAGTTTACTCCACATACAGGGGATCTCATTGCACTTGCCAACCAGTTGGTTATAAAACGCATAAGGCAGGTAAACGTGTACTTCAAACTAGTGCTGGTATGTGTTTTAAAACTTAACAGATGTGCCTCGGTTAATGAGGTAACATTGATGTGGGCTAAGGGCCTCGTAGGAACAGCTTGTAATGAAACTGCAGACCAACTAGCAAAAGGGGGATTTGCTGTGAATTTTTGTGTGGACTAAAAACGAGAGTAGTGCTAGGTAATGGCATAATGCGAGCTAAAATCTAACAATGGGTGTACTCATTACACCTGAAAAGGTGGAGGGAGGCCACTACATGTAGGCAGTCTCAAATGGCTCCAAAGAGCCCATGGGCATTAAGGCCAATATGGTACTCAGATACAATAAAAGTACCTTAACCTCGATGTCATGGAAACTTCAAGTATCATCTAGCCAAGATGAAAGTCGAAAGGATGATACTTGCAGAACTGGAACTGGAAGAGGTTGATACGGCAGCGTACATTGTGTGTGAATGTCCGGGGCATTCTCTAGCATAAGACTTAGGACCACTGGTGAAGGGTGTTAAATGTGGATGCCATGATAATGGCTAAGCAACGTTTTGGCAAAGGGTCAACAAGTTTTTGGCATGTCTTAATCGGAATAGTACTCCATGCTCTTTTACTAATGCCCACATGTGATCTTTATTTGTTGCATGTTTTCCCTTAAGAGCCAATTTAACGATTCGCCATAAGTTCTCAATGGGTTTAAGACTGGCAACTGAGCAGTCCAACTTAAAACATCAACCCCAATTTTTCAAACCAATCTTTTGCCCACTTCGATTTGTGTTTCGGATCATTGTCTTGCTGAAACACATATTCAAGCGGCATTTTCTATTCTGCGTAAGGCATCACATAACTGTTAAGCACATTTGTGTAAAAAATAGCATCCATTTTTTCTTCGACCCTTCCATAATATAAGAAACATCCCCACTTCATAATATTTCCGACATCGTGTTAAATGGTCTTTATGGTGTATTGAGAAAGAGATTTACGAGGTTTTGTGTTTGGTGGTCTTCGTACATAGTGGCTGCTTGTGTCAGAGTTAAATAAATTTATTTTTGATTCGTCAGACCAGAAAGTTTCTTCAAGACAATTAAGGACAATAAAATGTATAAAGTCAGACTTTCTCTATTAAATGGAAGTGGGCCTATCATACGGGTCGAAGAGAGAATGATGCTATTTTTTACACAAATCTGCTTAACAGTTATGTGATGCCTTACGCAGAATAGAAAATGCCGCTTCAATATGTGTTTCAGCAAGACAATGACCCGAAACACACATCTAAGTGGGCAAAAGATTGGTTTGAAAAAAGTTGGGGTTGATGTTTTAAGTTGTCCTGCTCACTTAGTTGCCAGTCTTAAACCCATTGAGAACGCCCAAATTTTTACGAACTCTGTCATTATTTTCGTTGAAATGACCTGGCTGAGAATGCTAAGACGATTTCGTGTTACATACTGGCCCATTTATTTAAAATTTCTAGGCAGAGACCAAATTATGCGTTCGTATGGACGATTAAGTAATGCAAAATATCCATGCAAAACACTATGCACCTTTTCTGGAGCTCGAATTCGTTCAACCGTTGAGTATTGCTTCATTACAGGGTTCCATTTTCCAATCTTCAATTTTTGGAAATTTTTTACCATCATCAAATGGAAAGAAACTCCATTTGAATCACCCTTTAGAAAAATTAAAGCCATTAATTTTTGCATTACTGCAAAACATAAGCTATAAGTCTGATTGAAGTTATCGCCTGTTGCTTTAATTGTAAATTAGCCGGTAGTTATGTATGAACAAAGAGGCAAATATTAGATCTGAAGCAAGCAATTAAAGCACATGTCGGTACGCGTGCGCTTGTAGAAACTATGTACAGGGGCGACTATAAACACTGCGTAGACAATTTGCATTTAATTACAATAAAAGTCAATATTCTTGTCAGAGGTCGCCGTCATTTGTTTATACTCGTAAAATGATCATAACTATTAAGCAGATACATACTCGTACATACATATACGATTCATAAATATGTATGAGGATAGATGATAGTTTTTGGAGGGAGAGGAATTTAAATTTGCTTGTTTAAATATGTGAAAATAGTGCGAATATAAAATAAACATTTTTTATTAAAAAAAAAAAAAAAAAAAACCAAAACAACTTTGAATGAATGAATTCAAAATGAGTGTAAAACGTGTTTTCCTTTTGAGAAATTTTAATTATAAAATTATTTAAATGTAACTTAATTGCTTACATGTGTATAAGTTATTGAACTTGTAGCTACAAAATTTCAACTCTTATCCATTTGAGATGATTACACATAAATTTATTTTCTCTTTTGGGAATTACAAATTTCTTTGTCAACATTCAGAAAATTCCATTGGTAGTAACATCTCTTTGGTACTCCACCAATTTAAGAATCTCAAAAAGCTATCCAAGTCTCACTAATGGCCAATAAGTAAGTGCGATGTAAAAATCTCGCTGAGAAATGAAAACGAGATCAGGCCTCATTGCCTTACAAAATTAGTAATAACGACGCCTGATTTCTTTATCAACCCAGAGTTGTTTTACGACATAAATTTCTAGGTTAATTCTCTTTTATAATTTAAATCAAGATGATGAGTACATGTGCCCTTAAATTTAACACAATATTAAATATAAATTGTGATTGATTTGATAACAAAAAATAATAAGCAGACACAAATCGCAAGATTGTAGTTTTATTGTTGAACATTTGTTGTTTATAACATTTCACTTTGCACAATGGGGAAAATAAATTAAAATATGCAAAATTCCTACACTACCAAATTTTAATATTAACGCTTAGCAGAGCCTTATACCGTCTTAACTCCCCGTTTTCATTAGACATTGAAATGTCTTAACAAAAGTCGAACTTCATATAAAAAAACATTATTTTTAATACTGTTTTTATTTATATGAAGTTTGACTTTTGTTAAGACATGTTTATGACTAATGTAGACGGACGGGGGTTAACGGTTGGTATTTGAAGGCAGTTCGAACTTCGCTGTGTTTTCACTGTTAAACATAAATAAAGTTTAGCGACGTCGGGTATGCTTACCACAGAGTCCACACATAATGAAATTATATCATGATGAATGTCAATCTTCATATAAAAAAAAACTGTATTAAAAATAATGTTTTTTTTTTATATGAAGTTTGATATTCATCATAATATAAATTCATCAGGTGTGGACCATACTTCGTCGTACGATCTGTCAAAAATAGTATGTATGCAATAAAAGTGTGATAGAGTGGATTATAAATGTATGTGCGTGACAGCCTTTTTGACAGATCGTACGATTTGATAATAAAATATTTTTTCCAAGCGATCAGAGTTGCAAAATCTTCTATTTTGACACATTTTTTTTTTGAGTAGGACAGAATTTTGTGCGATTGTATCCTACGATCGTATAGGATAGTAAAACACCAGCAGTATGAGAAATCTCTGCAAAATGGGTCCATGTTTTCTCATAAAGGAAACATAATTCAGCAGCTGCTTCAGAACTTTTCTGTCGCAAATCTGATTGTTTAGTTTCACTGGTCGGACCCTGGGTTGAATCCCTGCAGAAACAAAAAATTTTCATCATTTCGAGTTTTTAACCTCTTCCAAACATATCTATTCAAAAAGAAAAGGTGAAGCATCATGTGGTATTCCAACTTACTCAATAACATCAGAAAAAAAATTTTCATCACAAACACGTTCAGGAAGCGCCACCTTTACATTGAAAATAAATGACAAATGATTAAGGGTATTTCACACTATAACACAAGTATTAATACTTTTGAATGAAATGCAACTCTGAGCTAAACGCCGTTTGAAATTTTTCAAAAAAACAATAACAACTCATCATGTCAGGGTTGCATTTTCCTCAAAAGTATTAATACTTGTATTATAGTGTGAAATGCCCTTTAGCAACACTCCATACCATATATCAAGGATCTGCACTAGTACACCATTATATGGCGGCGTTTTTCCTAGGCAACGACATATGGCAGCCCCAAAAGTCCTAGGACAGGCTGCAATAGACTTATAAACTATTTAGATGGAAGCAAGTCAAAAACCATAAACATGATAGAGATGCCTGTTACTCACCTTGGCAGCATACAAAAAAAAGCTTTAGGTGGTGATTGACTTTGTTCTCACCAACTGACGATGATGATTACAACTAAACACAGCCATAAGCGTAGAAAGGCCATTCTGAGGGATGCAATTCCCCCCCTCCCCCCTGATGCCCCCCAGAATTTTTAAAAGTTCTACTATAAACTTATTTTTAGAACATTATTTTCCAATAAAAAAGGTTTTGCGGAAGGTTATTTATACGCCATAAACCCTTTACCTTCCAGGGAGATTTTCTTGTTTTCAAATTAAAAAAGAATCCAATTAAAAAAATATATGGGCTAGTTCGATTCCCACCGAAGTTGGCAAGAAGATCAAGACGATTGATCTTTAGTTTAAAGTTTGTGTTTATTAAATCTTTAGCTTAGATTCATTAATTGTATCAAATTTTTCTTCTTATCTAACAAAGGCCACTCACTGATTAATTTCAATTTCATTATCACAATAAATAAGTGCCTCTCAAAATCACATAACATATAATGATCGCATGTCTCTGATATCTTTACACGCTTCTCTGCGAGGCAAGAAAAGATTTTTATTTACTCTCTCTCTCTCTCTCTCTCGTAAACTTCAAAGAATAAAAAAACACAAACATTTTTGTTTGTTATAAAAAAATATATTATTATTTAAATCTTAATATAACGATCTCAATGCTAATACAATTTATATCCAATTATGACTACTACAATGCCAACACTTGCCAACCACCACCAGTTGTTGTTGTTGTTGGACCTACACCCAGTCGATGGGTATAATGTCATGGTGGCATATAGTTTTAAATCTTTTAGTGGACTTATATAATTTTCAGTTATTTCATCAATTGTTTTATTGCTTAAAAGATCATCATCAATATCATTATGATCATTATCAACGCTATTGATTGCTCCATCATTATTGTCTAAACCAAATTTATCAGACTCAGTAGAATAATTGGGAAATTCAACTAGAAATAAGGGAAAATATAAATAATTTTATATGAAAAAGATGTGTGTGTGTGTGGTCATTTATGAATTACCTTCTCCACCGGTAGCGAAACGTAATATTTTACTACTATCACTCCAGCCAAAATGATTGCGAGCCAAAACTACCACCTGATAAATGCTGGCTGGATGTAAGCCATGGAGAGTATAAGTATTAGTATAAATAGGACCTATAAAGGAAAAAAATTATTTATATAAAACTGATTTTACATCTATTTCTTCTAAAGATGTGGTAACACTGTGTACTTGGTATGGTATTCTAAGCAATTTTTCCAATTAATTGGCAAAGATCGCAAAAGACGACCTATTTTTCATCATGATATTTCCATTTTATTTTAAAATTATTTATGGCAAGCGGAGTTTGAAGGACAAGCGGTATAGATGAAAGTCCTGACGTTCATTTCATGTCTTTCTAATTTTCTTACACTCATTTATAGTCTTGTTATTTTAATGGATGTTTTTTTAAGATTCCATGGATTAAACTGCCATACGGTTTTCATATCTGGCAACTCTATTAACATTTGTGCTAAGTTTGGGTTGCCATTTTATCTTAAAAAGACTAACGCCAGAACATCGCATGCAAGTTGTTCAAAATTATTTCGAAAATCTAATAGACGCAGGAATGTTTTAACACAATTTTCTGCTCAGTGATGGAACTTTTTTTTGCTTAATAGACACGGCACGACACAGCTTCCCTTGAAATCAGGAAAATCAAAGAGATATTCTCCAGTCACCGTTTTAATTAAAAAATCCACTCTTTGTATGGGCCCGCGGAATCATTGGTCCTTTAAAAATAAAGCTAGTGAAAAAGTACCGTTAAAAATAAACAGTATAGCGCCATGATTACCAATTATTTGGGGTTCTAATGGGATGGAATCTTCATTTAAAATATAATTTTAACGCCTCTCATCATACACTGCGTCAAACAATCTTCTTACGAAAGTAAACATTTTTCGAAAAAAAAATTTCGAATCAGTCCAATTAAATGGCCAACAAGATCGTGTGAATTAATGTACTTGCATTTTTCGTCTGGTCTAAGTGCCGTTATGGGTTTTTGCAAACGAACCAGAAACTTTTCATAATATTTTGGGGATTATTGCCGAGATACGGCTCTAATTACTTAAAAAATGGTATGCTGCATGATAGAAATTTATAAAATTCCTATTTAAACGATTTTTTGTTAAAACGAAAAAAATTTGGGTTTCTTCTTAAAATTATCTGCCAGCTCCTTACTTTTTTTATTTTCTTTTAAAGTAGCCAGATTTTTATTTAATATTCCTTGCAAATGTAGTTTATTTTACATTTATGTAGCAGCCCTTCAAATGTTTGTTGATGTCAATTAAGAGCCCGTCTACATTACACCCCGTCTATATTAGCCATCAATATGTCTTAACAAAAGTCAAACTTCATATAGAAAACAGTGTTAAAAATGTTTTTTATATATGAAATTTTACTTTTGTTAAGACAAATTGATGCCTAATGTAGTTGGACTCTTAGACATAAATTGATAAGCATTAACACTAACATCATGTTAGTGTTAAGTGTAGACTGCTTATGTTTATGTTTTTTCCATGTATTAACATGGTTTTTTAAATATTTGTTATAAAAGATGCTTTATAACATGACAACGTTATTGTTGTTGTCATATTTTAGTTTGACAGTTTTATTTTCAAACGGGGCCATCAACTCAACGTACTGCTGCTGCTCAACCTTACTACAACTATCTGCTGTGCAGAACAGAAAATTATGTTTAAGCAGAAAATGACATGAGCTCGTATTCGCCACCTATAACAATATGCACAAACTAATTCCGTTGCTCTGCCGGCGTCATGTTAATGTTTTGTTTAAATAGCTAGTGAAGACGGGTTGTAATTGAATTAACAGTCAAACCTAAATCAGCGCGTTAAGCGTTGTCTGACTTTCAAAAATTCTTATGTATTTACATGACGCGTCTTCAATGCTTTGCAATGGGAAAGTGAGATTTTGAAAAAGCATTAGGTTGTTGTAGTAACAGCTCTGCTATTGTCGGAAGTTCTTTCCTGAGGAAAAAACTTTCGGTTGGTACACCTGTTCCTGAGTTGACAGTCTTTGTCAGAGTGATACTCGGGTCATTCCGGAGCGAAGATCCAATTGTCGTAGAAACGAAAGCGTTAGGCAGTGATATTAGCTGCATAAAAAACTATCGTTATTGCAAAGTATTGCCATTTAAGTTATTTTAAGGTGCTATCTAGCGATTGACTCTATTTTGTATTTTTACGTATTGAGTTTTATTAAAAAAGGAAAGTTAACATTACCGTACTTGACAGAACGTTGATGCCAAGGCGAATTCATACCAGGTGGAGTCGATAGCCCAGCTGAGTGTTTTTTGATCTCGTTTTTTTGCTAATGTCTTGTCAAAAAATACATTGTTTCATATCTGCTAATCTAATGTCAAACTTGTTGTTTTGTTGTAGTTGTTGTCCTACTGCTCACACCTCGTATGAATTCGCCTTGATTGATGCTTTTATTTAAGCATGCCACTGCTAGGCGCTAGAAAACGCTGCGCTTAACGCGCTGATTTAGTCTTGGTATAAGAGAAAACGAAAATAAATTGAATTTTAGTATATAAAATGATATCCATCCCAAGCACATTAAAATTACTCACAATACAAAACTTAAATTTTTTCAAAGAAATACTACAATACATATTTACCTATTGATATTGAGGAGGGTATTGTCAGTTCTGTCCATTCTGCGACATACGATGTTGTTACTGTTGTTGTAGTATAAATATAACTGCTGTCTGTGAATAAAAAACATAAAATAAAAAAATAAAAAAAAAACGGAACGCAAACGCAAACATTTCGTGTTCACTTCAATTAATCAATTAATCTTAATAAACACTTTGGTTACTTACCAGATGGCACTTGTCTAAATTTAAGTTTAAATTCAATAATTGGTGAGTAGCTTTCTGTTTGCCACACCAATATGTGAGCCGTGGGACTTTGCATCTCCGGGCTAATCTTAAATGTACATGGCATTGGACGGAATGTCACTTCCATGTAGGCGCTTTGTATTCCAATCGTATTCTCTGCTCTACACTCGTACATACCCATATCTGATTCACGGGCATTTTTAACGATCAACGAATGTTTCATTTCGGAATGGTAACGTTGACCCTGTGTTTGGTTATGTGGCAATTCTTCGGTATCTTGTCGTAGAAAAAAAGGACCATATGAAACAGGTTTGCCGGCATGAAACCAACGTACTTTTGCCAATGGAGCGGATTCAACTAAGCAGTCTAATTGTAAGCGTCCGCCAATTTTGGAATAATAGATTTTACGTGATGTATGGATTTCCGGTGCGACTAGGGGAAGAAATGTTTTTTAAATGAAAAAAAAAAATGAAACAAGTTTCTTTTTTAATTTAAAAAGCTAAATTTGTTGATGAAATTTAAATTTATTGGTAAGATGTTGTAGCTGAAAACTGTTTTCCTCAGGGCAAGTTTCCTTGCCCAAGTTGGCATTTGTTTAAGAAAGAAAAAAGTGGTAAAATGAGCCTGTAAGCTTATCGCCTGATAATATAGTATATAGTATCAAAGAAAGGTAAAGCCGTTAATTGTCAATCAAACACAAAAATGAAAAAAATGAGCCTTCACGCACTCATCGGCGTTTTAAATCAACTTTATTAAGTCATCTGTTATGTTTGAGAATTTTTTGGAATTTTTTTTTAAATTTTTTTGTGCAAATATTTTCTAAAAATTTTTTTTTGTATAAACCTTTTTCAATTTCTGTAAAAGTTTTCTTTAAAGTTTTTGTAAAAATTTAACCAAAAATTTTTTGTAAAAATATTTTTTATAAATTTTTTGGTAAAAACTTTTTTTTAAACATTTTTTGTAAAATTTCTCTTTAAACTGTTTTTAATATTTTTTGGAAAATTTTTAGTAAAAATATTTTTTATAATTTTTTTTGTAAAAACGTTTCTTAAAATTTTTTTAAATGTTTTGTAAATATTTTTTGGAAAATTTTTAAAATATTGTTTGAAAATTTTTTGTAAAAATTTGGATTTTTCTGCAATCTTTATTGCGTTAGAATGGGGCAAAGCAAAAAAATCCTTAAACAAATTTCCTAACATTGACCCCCCAATGGGTCTATTGACTGCTACCATTGGGCACCTTATGGGTCCATTGGATACCTCTGTATGTATTGCTTTCTATAAATTAAAACAGAAAAATCTTACCAACCTAAAAATAAACACAAAATCGGCCCTCGCAGGGGGTTATTGATCCCCCGAGATCTGCAAGCACTCCTTGTGATCTACCATTCGCGGTCTAACATTTATTTAACAAAAAAAGCAAAAGAAATCATTAAAAGCGAAAAAAAAATTTTAAATCCTGAGAAATATAGGGCGTGGTTTTTGGCCCGCAGCCTCCAAAGGAATGACCCGATGTTGCTAAATTGCAATCCCAAAGTTTTCGAAACTATGCCTGGCAGATTGGTGGACTTCAAATGACAAAAGACATTGCAATCCGAACATGAACAAACCGACATCGCTTAATCAACTTTTCTATAAGGATCCAGAATATATATACTTTATGGCATCGGAAATGAATATTGTAGAAATTATACACGGAATGACAAACTTATATATACCCTTTCCAGCTGTGGTGAGTTTTTTTTATATGAAGTTTGACTTTTGTAAAGACATTTTGATGGCTAATGAATACGGGGGTAACCTTCCACAGAAGTGATACAAGAACTAATAATGTACTGTGCCAATATATGGGTTCCAAGATACGAGTATTATTTTCTTCCAATTCTCCAGAGTTAAAAGCTTTTTTGACATATAAAACCAAAAACACGCAAAAACTCCTCCTATTTATTGCCGGCGTTATGGCCTCCACAAGAACCCTGAGAGCATCAGAATAGAAGATGGCTATTTCCTAAAACCAAATCGATGGTCTGAAAGCCCCGTTGCATGTTTGTATGAATAAATGTTTTGACATTTTTCGAACGAAGAGTTTTGATTGATTGATTTTTTAATAATAATTTCATAAAAATCTATCCATTCATCACTCCCTTTTTAGTCCAGTCTTAAATTTACTGATTAAGACTGTGTTTCAAACGTACTTACACCACACAATCAGCTCTACGCCATCCGAAACTGCCTGGCCTACACCATTCTGACCCGTACACTCAATACGGCCTGACATATTGCGCGACTTTATTTCCACTATATGGATCTGACGATTTCCAACCAAATAATCAATTACCGTCTCATTATTATGAGTCCATGTGATAGCCGGCTGGGGAACACCCTCAGCCTCGCAGATAACCTCTAGAACAGCACCAATTGGTAGCTCTATAAAACCGCTAGGAGTAGTATAGATACGTGGGGGATATTGTACTTCTATGGCATGAACTTGTACAGCTTTGCCTTCATTGGTAATAATCTCACAATAATATTTGCCAGTATCCTCCGGTTGAACATTCATGACCTCCAAGCTGCCATTGGTGAGTAGGTGATAACGATCCATGAAAACTGCTTCGGATTGGGGAGATTCCATAAGAAAATCTTCGTCTTTTAGCCAGCGTACCGACAGGTGAGGCACTAAAGTTTAGGGCGTTTTTTATTTTCATATTTTAAATTTATTTTTTTCTTTTATTTTTTAAACTTACACTTGTAGCCACAGGGCAGTAACACTGTATCATTTTCATAGGTTTTCACTGTGGTCGGTACCGTATAAAAGTCCCGACTATATAATTCTTCATTTTGCACTATATTTATTTCGTGAGCCCAACTTGTCACCGAAGGTTTAATAATAAGTAGCAGTAAAATATTGCAAATACTTTGCGGCACAATCATTTTTTTGTTCTTCATAATTTTTGAAATAATTCCTAAAAAATATTTTTTTGTTTGTTGCTAATTCACTTTAATTTTTACACCGTTTATGACCAACGCTCAATTTGAACTGTTTGATTTGAAGATGCCGTCAGTTCTTGATCTTGTCATTTTGGTCATAATTTTTCACTACATTTTCTTTCTGCTGCTACAATAACAAAAAAAAACTAAATGGACAGAAAGACGGACAGACGTTCCAGAACAAACAATACACATATGTATGTACTAATAATACATCTCCTAAATAATTGTTCGCCTGCGCATTTGTTATTGTTATTGTTATTTCATTTGTTATTATTATTCAATTAAGACGTGCTTTTGTTGCAGAGGTGCAGATAATGCGCGCTCTATATATTTGTGCGATTAAGTGTTTGAGTTTCCCAGCAAACATATAAGTTTGATCTCAAGTTTAGAATGAATTAAAATTTTTTCTCAAATAAGAGTTTACATTTTTTTTGTTCCCTCCAAAATATTTCTCAAAACCCTCAATATAGGCTTTAGTTTTAATTATAACCTCTAAATTTGAAACAAATCTCTTTTCACCCCCCCTACCTGCCTGCTGGAACAGTGTATTTCCGTACACTATATTGAATTAAAATCACTTTGTAGTTCGCTTCAAATCTTTAGTCTTTTCAAAATCTCTGATATTTTGAGTCAGTCCAAAAGCTCTAAACAATATTCGCCGGTAACGGTTTTTCTTATGTGCATCGCAAACAACTGTGGCCATGATCTTATTGATAGACAGGCCCAGCTTGGAATTCTTTAGAACACGTTAAGCCAAAGAAACCCACTATTTTAATAGTTTTTGACTTAGGTAGTTAGCAAGTCGACTACCAAGCATACGTGTTGGCTTTAGTCGCTGTTTTCGTATTCCAGCGACGCAATCTGTAATGTCCGGCTAGTTTAGCAAAATACCCGTATGTACGACGCTTATCATTAACTTCAATTTTTTCTGATATTTATTTTATTTTTTTTTTCTGATTCTGCCAAAAAATTTGGTAAATGGCAAAGGTATGAGAACAATGCGCCAAGGTGTGGTTGTCTTTGCTTCCTCCAAAATCTGCAGCGCAACCTATACAAGTGAGACTCCAAATTCAGCTAGGTAAAATTAATAAGAGTTTAATGGTTGTCCTCCAGTGAAAAAAACTTGATTTTAATGGTTCTCCTCCAGTGAAAAAATTGAGTTGAATGGTTCTCCTCCAGTGAAAAATTGAGTTTTTAAAAATGGTTCCTCCAATGTCAGACTTTTTTAATTAAAATAAATAGATTATACACGATAACAAAAACGATTACACGTGGCTGATTAAAGCAACCATCAATACAGTATAACAGTACAAGCTATTCGTTGAAGCCAAACAGCCAAAAATTACCTGCTACAAGTATGATCTTCTTTGATTTCATCGTGGCTAGATGAAACTTGACGTTTTTATGATCTGTCCCTATCTGTCAGGTACCTGAATTATATTCCAGGAAATGTCTGTTCTTCCTGCCGGGGTGCCTTTAGATATTAGCCCGTCCACTTTTTATCAAGTCGTCCTTCCACCATTGGCCAATAAAATCCGGAGTTCCTTCAGAGACCAATTTCGTCATCTCTGCGAGGACCTCATGTCCATGCTTTTCAGATTCCGGTTTGTTTTCAACTAAATTTCAATTCATAATATTCCTACTAAAAATATACATCCATTTAAAGCTCTATATGCTCAGATAAGTCTTTATTTAAACTGGAGTTCGATAGTTATCCAGAGTTCGCATACTTGCATTCAAGCTCCTTTATGGTTCCGGATACCTGTTGTATACGGCTTCAATGTGGACTAGGTGAACTTTTTATAAGAGAGTATAACTTCTCTCCTCACAACTTAATTTAGCTACGACCCAGTTTTCGTCCGTAGCTACCTTAAGGTATAAGCCGAACTTCTGAAAGTACGAGAAGTTACGGCGAACTCTATGCTTTATAATTTTTACAATTTACTTGATAAGAACTTTAATTGCCAAATTATAAACACACCGTCTTGACGAATTCAACTTTAATTAGCAACATTTTACTTCAAACGTCTGACTTTTTGTTTGCTGGGTTGCGCTCGCAGAATTTCATAGATGTGTGAGAATGTAACAAAAAAAAAAAAAGAGCGTATATTGGTGTTTTCCTGTGACATTCATTCAATAGGCCCCCATCAAATATCATCATGATCATTCATCCATGTACTTTAGGTCCAAAGAATGTTTTCTATGTTTTCTTTTCTTATTTTTAAAGAAATTTCCTCTTGAAGCGGCTTTTTAAATTCGTAAAATTAATTCGTGTTTGAACTTTGTCTTTAAATTAATGAATATTTGATTAATTATCAGGCACAGAACATACAAGTGTTTAAGAAAATATTACCAAACTAAAATATCAATTAGAATGCCACTTTTTAATCCTTACGCAATTATACAGGGTAGACCATATAGTGTTTTGAATTTATTTAGACTCTAAAATCGGTTTTGGAGGAAAAGCTATTTTCTATGTCATTTCCTTGGATAGTGAAGTCAGTTCCTTAGAAAAACTTTTCTTGCATTTTAATTAAGCTAGAAATATCTTATTCTTAAAACTTTTTTGATTAAATGAGAGTTAAAAAATGCACACACATACTTCTCAATGATAAGCAAATATGAAACTGTATGTCCATCTGTCTGTGTTTGGATCACGTAAAAACTGTTAGATGAATTTTAATAAAATTTTGTGCGTAAAAATGTCTTATTGAGAAAATTGAAATAAAACTACACAATTTTACCGATTTAATGTTGCTGAAAACTTGGCTAAATAAATTATTAATTTTTATTTATTTATACACCGTTCACCATAGGTGGAAAGGGTATAAATAAGTTTGTCATTCCGTGTGTCATTTCTAAAATATTCATTTTCGACCCCATAAAGTACATATATTCTGGATCCTTGTACATAGAAAAGTTGATTAAGCGATGTCCGTCTGTCCAAGTTGACGTTGAAATGTCATTTGCTAAGGCGCCACAAGAGATGCAGAAAATTTAAGCCAGGCATAGTTTTGAAAATTTTCGGACTGCAATTCTGTAACATCAGAACTTCTCATTGTGGAGGCTGCCGGCAAAAAACCACGCTCACCTATATTTTTCACGTATTTTCATTTTCTTTCGGTTTTAATAATTCTATTTTGCCTATTTTTTTTTTTTAAATAAATATTAGACCGCGATAGATAGATCGCAAGAAGTGCATACAGTTCTCGGGGAATCAAAAACCGCCGGTGTGTTTTTAGGTTAGTAAGATTTTTCTACTTTAATTTGTATTAAAGATCTTTATAGAAAGAAATACATATAAAGGTGGCCAATAGACCTACAGGGTGGCCACTGGTAACCAGGAGCAGTCAATAGCCCATTGGAGGGGGTCAATATAAGGCAATTTTTATTATGGATTTTTTTGCTTTAGTCTCGCATTCTAATGCAATGTAGAATGCAGGAAGGTCATAATTATTACAAAAAATTTTAAAAAACATTTAAAAAAATATCATAAACTTTTACAAAAATGTTTTCAAAAAAAATTTCTGAAAATTTACAAAAAAAATAAAAAAAAGGTTTTACAAAAATTACAAACAAAAATTTACAAAAAATGTTTACAAAGAATTTTTACAAAAAAATTTTCAAAAAATTTTTACAAAAATTTTCAACTATTTTTACAATAAGTTTTATTTATAAATTTATATAAATTTTTTAAAAAATTTTGCAATAATTTTTACCAAAAATTTTTCAAAAACTGTTTCCTAAAAATTTTCAAAAAAATTTTTACAAAAATTTTTAACAAAAGTTTTCCAAAAAAAAATATAAAATATTTTCACAAAATATTAACAAAAAAATTTAATCACAAATTTTCCAAAACAAATATTAACAAAATTTTTACAAAATACTTTTAAATTTTATAAATGAATTTTTTCTATAATAAAAAAATTATGTTTTAGAAACTAAAAAAAATATTCTATAACATTTTTACAAAAAAAAAAATTCTATAAATTTTTACAAACAAATTTTACATAAATTTGTGCAAAAACATTTTTCTGTAAAATTTTTACAAAAACAATTTTCTGTAAAATTTTTACAAAAACTATTTTCTGTAAAATTTTTAGAAAAACAATTTTCTATAAAATTTTTACAAAAAAAAATTCTATAAGATTTTTGCAAAAAAAAATCTATATAATTCTATAAAATCTATAAAATTTTTAGAAAAACAATTTTCTATAAAATTTAAAAAAAATGCTATAAGAATCTATTTATATATAAAAAAAAATCTATATAAATTTTACAAGAAAATTTTCTATACAATTTTTACATGGTTAGGAATTTTCAGTAACGATATACATATACCGTATACAAGATTTCGCTGATTAGTGGAAACAAAACTCAGTTCTTTTTTAAATGACTTTGTCTCTTAAATTAAACCAATTTTGTACCTAATTCTGTATAAATAAAATCGAGCGCGTTGAAGGGTATAGAAGATTCGGCACGGCCGAATATAGATCTAGTACTTGTTTTTATTTAAAATTGTTTAAAAGTGAATTTAGAACATACAACAGTATAGAAAAGATAACATTTTAAACTACAATGATGTAGGGCATACAAGATTCGCCATTGCCATACATTATTTGTGTTAATTTGATGGTTTTTTGACAGAAAAAAATTAGTTTTTGATATAAATTAGAAATAAATTTAAATACATAAAATTGTATTTTTAAAGAAATTAGCAATAAATTTCGAAAACTAGATTTCATTGTAAATATTTCATTCTTAAAATATTATTAAGTCACACTTAAAAATAGTAAGAAGGTGCGTGTGCCTAAATATCTCATCTATAAAAAATGTGAAATTTTGGGAATTATTGTGAAATTTAAATTGGTTATATTTTAATGGTTAATTTTATTTTAATACTAGTTAGGCGTCCTGAGATTACTTTTATGGTGCTTCAGTTATGGTTTATGCATTTTATTTATATAGAGGTACCCATCTCTGGATAATTAATAAGGCACACAGCAAGGCGAATTCATACCAGGTTGTCGTTTTTTGCTAATGTCTTGTCAAAAATACATTGTTTCTTTACTGCTAATCTAATGTCAAAGTTATTGTTTTGTTGTAGTTGTTGCTCTACTGCTCTCACCTGGTATGAATTCGCCTTGGCACACAGGCTTTGTATAAAATTCTGCAATTTGTATAAAATTCTAAAATTATTGAAGAGTTCTGTAAATAGCATTTAGAATTATTCGCTGACAAAAATAAAAAGTGCTGCCAAGTTTGCAGTACATTTAAATCGGTAAATTTGCGTACTTTCACTTCTTTTTCTATATTTTCTCTTGAAATTGCGATGTTTTTGCGAAGAAACATTATGCTTTATTTGGACCGAGTTATTAAATAACATAATTTTATTGAAATTTATCCAGTGGTTTTTACGTGATGCGAATACAGACGGCTGGCTATCTGGAACAAAACAATAAAATTTTCAAAGAATATTTCATGTACAGAAATGGTACTGTTAAATATTTATTATATGTATAGACTAGCTGTGCCCATTGCTTTGTAGGCGCCCTGTCAATATTTTTTTCGATTTTGCTTTGAAAGTAATTCACACCAAATTTTAAGATTTATAGAAAATTCTAAAATTATTGTATAGCTCGCTAATTAGTGTTTAAAATATCCCGCTGCCAAGTTTGCAGTACCATTAAATAGGTACTTTCTGTAGAACTTTGTAGAGTTCTTTCTGTAAATAGTATTTAAAATATCCAGCTTTCGAAAATAAAAGGTGCTGTCAATTTTGCTGTACCTTTAAATCGGTAAAATTGCATGCTTTCACTACATAACAGCAAGTCTGCATTCCCCGAATGGCCTTTCGCAGAGATCAAAATAGAATGATATGAAGCAGACAACATGTGGTTTTAACAGCTAAAATCTAACCTAAAAATCAAATCTATCCATATTCATTGAAAACCCCTACATAATTATTATTATTTAACCGACTTCAAAAAAAGAAGGTTATCAATTCGTCTGTGTGTTGCTTTTTTTTTTTGTATGTTTGTGCCTTCAGAACTCGGTCATTTCTGAACCGATTTTAAAAATTTTTACGCCATTAGAAAGGTTATGGCTACAGATTGGTCCCATTTTAAAAACAGTTTGAAACTTTAAAAATTAAAGGGTGTCCCCATACAACATACATGTTTTTGACGTGTATTATGAACTTTATAGGTCACCCATTTAAAATTAGAAAAAAGTGCGTATCACTATAGCTCCCAATAACAAAAAGTAATTAAAAAATAAAATTAAAAATTAAAGGGTGACCCCATAGGTGACGTAATTTCACCTTTATGGTCCTATCTTTTGAACCGTTATAGACAAACACTTGAAAGTTTGCACAGAGTGTTCGTTACTATGTCTGTTATAATAAGTATAAATATTTAAAATTATAAATTAAAGGGTGTCCCATTAGTTGGTTTATTTTGATATATATATGGTCAAACTTTTGAACCGTTATAGACAGACAGTTAAAATTTACAAAGAACTTGTATTGCTAAGTCCGCTAAAATAACAAGTGTAAAATATGAATTTGGAAATTAAAGGGTGTCCCAATAGTTAATGTAAAAGTGATATATATGGCCAAACTTTTCAACTGTCATAGATACTATGTCTGGTATAACAACAAGTATAAATATTTAAAATTGGAAATTAAAGGGTGTCCCAATAGTTGATGTAATTTGATGTATATGGACACAAAGTTAAATTTTACAAAGAAGCTGTATGTCAAAGTTCTCTTTAACAAGTATTTATATTAAAATTTGAATTTAAAGGGTGTCCCAATAGGTGACGTCATTTGATATATATGACCCTATCTTTTAAATAGTTATTGACAAACACTTAACAATTAGACAGAATGTCCATTACTATGTGTGTTAAAATAAGTATAAATATTTAAAATTATAAATTACAGGGTATCGCAATAGTTTATGTAATTTGATGTCTATGACCAAAATTTTAAACCGTTACAGACAGACGGTTGAAATTTACAATGAACCTGTATTGCTACGACCGCTATAACAAGTATAAAATTTGAACTCGGAAATTACAGGTTGTCGCAATAGTTAGTGTAATTTTATGTATATAGCCAAACTTTTTATCCGCTGTAAAAAGACAGTCGTTTGGCATTGGTTTGACCTGAAAAAGCACAGAACTCTGGGGTCTTGTGCCCCTATATACTCCGGAAGTACTGCTCCATCGGTAAAAAATCGACTGATATTTGTTTTAGATTATTGAATTCAAAAAATAGTTTTTTTTATCTGAATTGACAGTTTGTGCAATGACATTTAAAAAATCCCGCTACAATCTTCCTCGAATATAATATAATCGTTGTATAATTACTGTCTTAAAGAAAAATGATTTTAAGTTTGTCTGTTTTGAAGTCGGTTTTTTTTGCAAGAATTATTTTAATTTTATTGTTAATTTATGAATATTTTTGTTGTTTTATTTTTTAAATTTATTGTATAAACAAGTCAATATAAAAATTCCGATTTCATTCATTTTTATAGTTTTAAAAATATGTTGGCTAAACAATTTGACAATTTATGTGTGTTATTCAGAATTCATTAACTATTTTTCATTAATTTAACACTAGCAGCTCAAGCGTTTGATTTTTTTATTTATTTATTATATAACTGGCGGTGCGGCAAAACTAGATGAACGTGAATAATTAATTAATTTTCTACACAAAGATTCATGCTCTTCTCAACTCTATTACAAATGCATATTTTAATTTTAATTCATTGTAAAATTTTGCTTAATTCGAAAGCTCTTATGCAATCGTGTATATGTTCGAAAAATAAAACAAACAAATTTTAAAATGTTATTAAGACAGACTTTGCGACGCCTAGAAAGGTAAAACATAAAATTTCATACGGGTAAGACGACTAATTTTCAAGAGTCTGTATCAAAAGTGCACCCACGGGATAGTAGTAATGTCGCTTTGATGAATGCTTGTGTGTCACACGGCTGTAGCTCCTAAACCGTAATACATAGAAGCCAGAAATTTCCACGAGAGGTATATCGCTATAGCCGCTACAACAACAAATAATAAAAAAAAAATCAATTAATGTGGTTAGGGGGGGTCATCATAAAATAAAATTATTAAAAAAATCGCCAAAATTTGCAAAACATTTTTAAAATCATCAGCGTTAAGTTTTACTATCGACCGAATTTGCACAAGAAACATTTTTTGTTGCTGATACAGCTATGAATCGAAATGGAATAGATAACACCAATTTTAGAATTTTTGTCTATCTACCCCTATGTCTGTGTTCGCATCACATAAAAACATCCAGTGGATTTTAATAAAATTATGTGGGAAGGTATCTTTTTATCTTGGTTTAATTATAGGATACTTTTTTCCCCATAATAATGTTTCATTTCCAAAGGAAAATAGAGATAAAACCACGAATATACACCATTTTTGCTGATTTAAATGACTTGGCAGCACCTTTTATTTATGTAAACGCCAAGTTTTAGACATTATTTACTCTACAAGAATAGATTTTTATACGAAAACTATGTTGCACACCCTAAGTTACGATTCAGAGATGGGAACATCTATACAAAGTAAAAATACTATTAAAATTTGGTGTGGATTACTTTAAAAACAAAAGACAAATATGAACGCTGACGACGTCAAGAGTCTGCTAGGCTATACATATAACAAAATTGGTACAGGACTGTGTATATTTGTTTTATTTTTAATTTTGTTGCTGGTGTAGAAATGGTTTTAAAAACACTATCTGTCTGTCTGTTTATTTGTCTGTTTGTGTTTGCATCACGATGAATTTTAATAAAATTTTATATGGAAGTAACTTAGTAACTCGTTTCTTGCACGAAACTTTTTTCCCGTAAAAATGTTTCATTTGTAAAAGAAAATAGAAGTACAACAACAAGTAAAACTACTTTTTGTTTAAATTTAATAATACGGAAAACTTGACAGCACCTTTTATTTTTGTAAACAGGAATGTTTAGATACTTTAGAACTCTACATTAATAGAATATATTTTATAAATCCTATATTGCAACATGCTCTACATAAACTTAATCAGCCTTATTACGGTTATCGTTGTCGTAATAATACGGAAAACTTAGCAGCACCTTTTATTTTTGTAAACGGGAAATTTTAGACACTGTTTCCAGAACTCATCTGTTATTCCTTAGAGATGGTACAATTGAAAGTATTTAATTTTACCGATTAAATAATACTGACAACTTGGCAGCACCTTTTATTTTTGAAAACAGGAATGTTTAGACACTTTAGAACTCTACATTAATAGAATTTTATTTTATAATTCCTATATTGCAACATGCTCTACATAAACTTAATCAGCCTTATTACGGTTATCGTTGTCGTAATTCGAAGGATGAATATATCGCTCTTGTTCCTTTAAAGGGAGTCAACTCAATCGATGCACAGTGGTAATGATGTAAAATTTTTACTTCATTTTCTCTACTCTTTCGCCAAAAAAATTCAGTTTTTTAAAAAAACAGTTTGCCTTTACCGGAAATTTATAAATTTTGAGTTGACTCTATTTAGAGAAACAATTGCGATATATAAACCATATCTGCAGCATTATAAAATTGAGAGTCTAAAAATTTGGTGTGGATTACTTTCAAAACAAACAAAAAAAAATTTAACAAAATATTGTCAGGGCGCTGATGACGTCGCGGGCACCGCTACAGGGAAATACATATTTTCTGCCGTAAGTCTAATTTTTGTGGAAGAGAGAGGTTACATAATCATTTTACATATTTGTTTCTCTTTCACAAAAATTGCGCATGGATACTAGCCCTGCGAAAAACAGCTCTATGTACTTCTAATATTTCCGCAAAACTCTGACAATTGGGTAATACTAATACAAATTTTGTGATGCCACATCAGCAAAAATTTTTATTATGCATGTTACTGCATGGCAATAAGATAACGCTTTGCCTGAAATATTTCAATGGGGTTCTCGACCAATCTAAGGATAACTCATTTTGTCTTATCTCCTTTATTTTCTTAGTGCTAAAAATAAACATGTTTTTTTAAATAAATGCACAATAAATGACATTCAAACTTAAGAAATTAATCTTTAAATAATACAATAAAAAATTAAAATATTATGCATTTTAAAAAATACTAATAAATAAATTTGAAGAGATATTAAAAATTAAGAAAAAAATAACAAAAAAATAATTATAATAATTGCAATTTCGCTTATCACACAAATTAACTGGAGGTTTTACGCACACAATACAGGAAATCTTAAATATGTCACATATTAGAATTATTTGTTTTCTCGTGCTCCCCGAAAATTTTGACTAAAACCTGTATGATGTTTACTTCTGATATGAACGTTGAATTAACCAAAAAAACTATAATATAAATAATGAAGAGAAAAAAATAACGTTCATACACATATCTAATCGTCGTATTTCGTTAACGGAAATGGAAATTTCTTAACAATTAATATCTACGTGTTAAGAACAATGCAAAGTTGTTGTAAGATTTAAGTGCTGTTTCTGTATTGCAAGCGAGCAACTCAACTAGTATAGAAAAGCACTTAAATATTTAAGTTATTTCGATACAAATTTTCTAGGCGAACTGCTCGCTTGCAACACAGAAACATAAAATTCTTAAAATTCACATAGAACAAATACAACATTAATATTCATTTGTTTGAAAAATTTACCAAAATATACATTTGGGGTATTCACAAGATGTCACATAGACATTTACCGTATGTTGACAACAAGAACATACAACCCTCATAATTAAGTGTTGCCGTGCATATATGTATGTAGAATCTCGTTCGTTACCCTCCCTCCGTCTTCATTAGACATTAACATGTTTTAACAAAAGTCAAACTTTTACTATTTTTAATACTGGTTTTTATAATAAACCGGTATTAAAAATAATCAGATATGTTCTGTAATCCGAAACGGAGTGAAATTGAATCCGAATTAAATTTTAAATTGTCATAACTTTTAAATCTTACAACATTTTGATATTATTTTTTATATATTTGATTAAAGACCATTCACATAACTTCCTAATGTTTTAAAATAATAGGCGCAACTAAGTTATATTTTTCTTTAAAAATTTATTCGATTTCAATTTCACTCGGTTTCGGATTACAGAACATACCTGAATGTTATTGTACAGCTTCGATAAGTTTGGTCTCCAATTAACTTTAGTTATTTTGTTGTACTTTGTTTTATTTTTGCAGCCACACAACACAAAAACCTAAATCAAAACAAAAAAAAAACCAATTGATACCTGTCAAACTGCTGAACGTAAGTACTTTGCTTACTTCTCAGTTGAAAGGTACGACATATAAAGTACGACGGATTCTATGTGCCTCGGCCTTGAGTGTTGGGACGGACGGGCATATGGAAATCGATTCTGAAATAAAAAATTTAAAGGAAGCAACCTATAAGCATAAATTAAAATTAAGGATAGATATTCTACCTAAAAATTAGGCCTTGTAATGGGTGATTTTTTTGAGGTTAGGATTTTCATGCATTAGTATTTGACAGATCACGTGAGATTTCAGACATGGTGCCAAAGAGAAAGATGCTCAGTATGCTTTGACATTTCATCATGAATAGACTTACTAACGAGCAACGCTTGCAAATCATTGAATTTTATTACCAAAATCAGTGTTCGGTTCGAAATGTGTTTCGCGCTTTACGTCCGATTTATGGTCTAAATAATCGACCAAGTGAGCAAACAATTAATGCGATTGTGACCAAGTTTCGCACTCAGTTTACTTTATTGGACATTAAACCAACCACACGAATGCGTACAGTGCGTACAGAAGAGAATATTGCGTCTGTTTCTGAGAGTGTTGCTGAAGACCGTGAAATGTCGATTCGTCGCCGTTCGCAGCAATTGGGTTTGTGTTATTCGACCACATGGAAGGTTTTACGCAAAGATCTTGGTGTAAAACCGTATAAAATACAGCTCGTGCAAGAACTGAAGCCGAACGATCTGCCACAACGTCGAATTTTCAGTGAATGGGCCCTAGGAAAGTTGGCAGAAAATCCGCTTTTTTATCGACAAATTTTGTTCAGCGATGAGGCTCATTTCTGGTTGAATGGCTACGTAAATAAGCAAAATTGCCGCATTTGGAGTGAAGAGCAACCAAAAGCCGTTCAAGAACTGCCCATGCATCCCGAAAAATGCACTGTTTGGTGTGGTTTGTACGCTGGTGGAATCATTGGACCGTATTTTTTCAAAGATGCTGTTGGACGCAACGTTACGGTGAATGGCGATCGCTATCGTTCGATGCTAACAAACTTTTTGTTGCCAAAAATGGAACAACTGAACTTGGTTGACATGTGGTTTCAACAAGATGGCGCTACACCACACAGCTCGCGATTCTATGGCCATTTTGAGGGAAAACTTCGGAGAACAATTCATCTCAAGAAATGGACCGGTAAGTTGGCCACCAAGATCATGCGATTTGACGCCTTTAGACTATTTTTTGTGGGGCTACGTCAAGTCTAAAGTCTACAGAAATAAGCCAGCAACTATTCCAGCTTTGGAAGACAACATTTCCGAAGAAATTCGGGCTATTCCGGCCGAAATGCTAGAAAAAGTTGCCCAAAATTGGACTTTCCGAATGGACCACCTAAGACGCAGCCGCGGTCAACATTTAAATGAAATTATCTTCAAAAAGTAAATGTCATGGACCAATCTAACGTTTCAAATAAAGAACCGATGAGATTTTGCAAATTTTATGCGTTTTTTTTTTAAAAAAAGTTCTCAAGCTCTTAAAAAATCACTCGTTATATGGGGACACCCAAAATTATTTTAATTTAGTGTTTTTATGACTTGTTTTAGTATGCTATTACAAGGCCATCTTCTATGGCATCCTTTAATTTTTATTAAAAATTTCAAATGTCAAGTCAATATTTTCAAATCATGTATTTCATTGGAGACACCCTTTAATTAAATTCAAAATCACCTACCATATGGAGCGCCCTTTAATTTATACATAGCTTTAATTATTACTACTTTTTGATTAAAAGTATACACTCTGTAAATTGTAATCATCTATCAACTATTACACACCGTCTTCACGAGCTATTGTTTTGCTTGCACATGAACAAAATTTCGGCAATATAAGGAACAGAAATTTGCTTATTTTCCGACTAAACGTAATTTTCTGTTTGTCGTCAATGTTGTTGGTGTTCATTAAAAGTCAAACTTTCATACTAAAACAACATTTGATGGCAGACATTGTTGTTCGAACAAATGTTCTAGCAATGCTGCTTGAACAAGAACATGACATCGACCACGGTGCTCTTCACGAGACGTTTTAATGCGCGCACATGAAATTGTTAAATGGTTTAAGAAACCAATTACTCGCCAAGATGACATATACATACATACATACATATCGCACACTAAATCATAAATAGACACAACTTAATATTTATCAAAATCTTTGTTTTTTTCATAAAACAGTTCAGAGATCGTATCTCTAATGAAAACACAATATTTTTTGCATCACAGTCTTCTTTACCCCCTGTCTCCATTAGGCATTAACATGTCTTAACAAAAGTCAAACTTCATATAAAAAAAACATTATTTTTAATTTTGTTTTTTTTTTTATTTTAAGTTTGACTTTTGTTAAGACATGTTGATAGCAAATGTAGACGGAGATTTAGTGGAAAAATACCGTTACTATATTACTCAATTTATTTATAAAATTACAACCATTTTTTTAAAAACACAATTTTTTGCCTTCTGAATTTTGGGGTTGTGACTTTTTGTGATTTTATGAATTGCGTATTCAATGGGACAATCTTTAATTTAAAACTGTTTTAAAACTGCTATCTGTCAATAACGGTTCAAAAATAGGGTATTGCACTCTGTAAGGGGACACTGTCAGTAAAAGACAATCACTGTGTAATAGGGATTGAAAAACTAATGGAAATAAGAAGTCAGAAAAATTTAACTATACTTTTTGCAAAACGTCTACTTGTCAAATTTGATGTAAGAATTGTAATTTCTATATTGTCGTAGAAAGGCCATGCTGGGTAATTTAATGCTCACTCCACACTTGCAGTCCCAGAATTTTTAAAAATCAAAATATATATTAATTTTCGGTGTATTACTTTTCAATCAAACTGTGGTTTGCCCGCCCCCTAGAAAATATGTCCGTTAATGGTTTTCAGTTAAATTTTTTATATTGTTAAAGGAAAAGTTAATTTTAATAGGCATTTGGATAGTTTCAGTATCAGTTTCAAAACTCTTCAAACTCATTGAGAATTCGGAGGCCAAAAATAATAAATTAAACGTTTGCCAAAGCAGCAACAAATAAATCGTGGTATTATTTCTGACCAGCTTTACATCAGTTATTGGGGGGCGGTAATAAAATATTGTGGTAATAAAATAGTGTGGTAACAAAATAGTGTAATAAAGTGTTTCTAATTAGTTGTCATAAGCTGTACATATTTTAATTGCATTCGTCTGCTATTTAAGTAGTGACGCTTTTAAACTGAATGATAACAATTTAAAAATACTCTCGGATCTTTTATATTTTTTTTATATTCTCTTAAATTATTTACAAAACGTTTGGAAAAAAATTTCAACAAAATTTAAATCTAAATGATTACAGACGCAATGTAATAAAAGCCTACAGAAAAGAGTTAAAGAAGGAGAGCGAGAGCGAGAGAAAAAAACGTAAACGCAGTGAAATAAATAATACACATATTTTTAACGAATAATATCAGAAATCGAAGAGTATTTAAGTATTAAATCAATATCAAATTACAGAGAAATTGTTTATGTTCAAACCAGAGATGGTAAAGTTGGCACAAAAATACGTTATTTGGGTAAAATGATATAATATTGTTTGTGCAAAACAAACACTACACCAGTTTTTTGCTGTGGTTAATCTTAAATGCCAATTGTTGTAATTCTGATTTCTCAAGCTTAAATTCTGATTTCTCAAGCTTATCTTTATCTATATAAATAAAATCAAATCTTGTTCGTTGGCTTTACTTAAGAAAGGCTGCACCGATTTGGTTATTTTTTTTTTTTAAATCTTCATCATAACCCAATATAAGTTTTTACGGAAAGAGAAATTGACCATGCCCACTTTTACGCCCATTTTTTAAGTAGCTAGGGAACTAAAAGTGAAAAACTGTTTTCGTGTACCTAGAGAACTACCGTAGACTTTGCCCAAGTAACCGTCATACTAATGTATAGTCTAGCAACACACAGACTGGATTAGGATAGTAGCCGTGGTATCTCCCATAAAAAGTAAAGGTTTATTGTCGTGTTATTTTGCAGAGTTTAGCAATAAACAGATTGGGTGGGGACAGTGGGCGTCGTACATATCTTCCATATAAACTGAAACAGTTTTGTATCGAGAATAGCTTGCATTTTCGAGCTTTAGGTTAGCCATACTTTTCTTCCAAAAGTTTGTGAACCGCACAGTGGTTATATTTTTGTACCAATTTTCAATATTTGGTTTTGTGCTAGATTTATACGTAACCTAGTAGTAAGAAGGTAAAAAATGCTCAGTTTGGCCTGCACGTCGGTCGCTTTGTGTTTGTTGTAAGGAAAATCGGTAAGAGATCCACAGCATAGATTCGAATAGTTAAGAGAAAAAGTGAAAGAAGCAAGAAGCAAGAAAGAAAGAAAGAATAAGCTATGAAAGAAGATTAGCAGACATTAACGTTTTATATCGTAAGAAGAGGCTTTCAGAAGATCTACATACATATATCTTCTTTTCCTCATTATAACAACTAGTAGTACGAAGGGATTTAAAAAATGTATTATTCAGTTCATAACAATACTGTTTTAATAAGAAATCAAGCAACTACTTATACAAAGAAAAATAGCTCTTCTACATATGTATACTCAATTTTCACTTGCACTTTCTCTCATTGCTTATTCAAGCACCTCATGTACTTTCATTCTCCGATCGTCCAATATTATTTCCTAGATTTCATCGACTATTTTTATAGTGATGAAATTTTTAAACCATCTGAAGTTTGGTGTCATTTGTGCTGGTACGACCACCAAAACTTTAAACCATAGAAATTGATGTTGCATAGGTCTCATGACATTTATTAAGCCTTCCTTTGGTTTTGCAGATGGATTTTGTTTAGGTAAAAATAATATTTAATCAGCACAGGAAATTCCCGTTTTTCCAATGGTGTGAAAATTAACGAGGTTGTTTGCTTAAAATGGCTATCAAAAACTATTAGTAGGCGCACCAAGTTCAAAATTCTTAATCCAGACATAACAGTTAACGGTTGCAGTGCTGCATTGAAAGTAACTACCCAAAGTCACAGAAATTTCCAACTGGGAATGCAGTTATTTCCAACTGGGAATGCAGTATTATTGTGTTAAAAAAGGTGCAGCCAAGTTTTCATTATGATAAAATTAAAATTGCATCTTCTAAGGGTTTTGTATTTATTATATTGTATAATAAACGGGGAAAACCCAAAATTCTGGGAAACTATAAACATGTTTATGTCATTTACAATGTTGACACACATATAAAAATGCACTAAAGAAATTACGTAGTAGAAGTTTGAACTTAATAGTAGTGGACTACGAAAATTTATAATAATAAAAACAATGAAAATTTTTGTAGATTTTTTTGGAAAAAATTTACAATAAAAAGGTCATGGTAAATTGTACCTATTCATTTATATCATTAAAAAAATAAAAATAAAACTAATTTTTTGTAAAAATGGACCTATACCACTTTCAAATAAAACGGCTCAATTAATACAAATTTTTGTTTACAAAAAAACATATTGTTAAGTACGATTTAGGTTAATAAAATGGTACTTTTGGTACTTTTTCAATTTCCGTTTACCATCCCTGTTTAAAAAACAAAAAAAAAACTTTAAAGAGGAGCCGGAATGGGTGTCAAGGGAACTGAGGCTTTGGTTTTGTTTGTTTGAAATGAGTACTATTGTGGGGGATTCGTAAATAAACGATCGACAATTCGCATTGACTCGATTGTGAGGAGTATGTGAAGCGGCTTTTAGCAAAAACTCGCTGTTATAAACGGAAACCAGTTAGTCGTATTGCTACGAGCAATTGTTCAACACACAACATTGGAATGATAAAAAGAAATACAAGAATTTCTTTATAAATAAAAGTATTATAAAATAAAAAAAAAAAATAAAACGTTTTGTAAAGCGGTTGAGAAAAAAATAAAATATTGCATAAAAACAAGTTTCATGAAAAATATCTTAAAACATGAAAACATAAACAAGCTTGTTGCAGAGATAATAAATACATAAGTGAAGACCTACATTGTAAATTAAAACAATAAATATAATGTGTTTGTGTAAATATAAAATAATAAATTATATAAATGCAGTTATGATTCAATAAGAAAAACCGCTTAATTTATGCAAAAATATTTAGTAAAATCATTAAAAATTATGTTGTGCTAATAATATACATAAAAGCTACAAAAAATCAACATTAATTATTAAAGTACTTAATTATAAATACCTTAATAAAAGTGAAAAGTGCTACTTAAATTCCTTTCACAAAAGAAAAGAATAATTAACAATACGAAGTATGACTTCCACTGTATTGCAAGCCCCCACTACAACAACAACTTCAGCTGAAACTACCACAATGGGTTGGTCCCATGACAAATTAAGATTTTCCTGCGTTGACAACATTGGTTTGAAACATTTATGGAAACTAATTGCATTGGACACAAATGCAACAACCAAAACAACAGCTACATCTTCAAACACAAACCCAGCCACACAAACAACTACAGCTACAAATAATGAGAAGAGCAAAAATAATAACAACAATAACGAGGTAAGTTGACATAATTTTTTTCCTTCACATTTTGTTGTGTGTTAAACTCAAAACAGTTTTCTTTTTATTATTTTATTTGTTTGCCTTTGTTAAAAATATTTAGAATATTTATTTGAATTGAATTTGAATTTTGTTTTATTTAACACTTTTTCTTGCAAGTTGCAACGCAGTTTTTTTTTATCAAAATTTCACTTTTGCTTTTTGTGTAATAAAAACCGACATGATTTTTTTTTATTTAAACATAAAAAATTTTTTTTTATTTGTAAATTAATAGCAAAGCGAAAAAACATACACAACATAAACTTGACTTGCGTCATCAGCTTACAAAATTGTATGTAGCGGGTGGTCCAAAATCAAGCATTATTTTCATGGTTTTATTAGAAACTAGAAACACGTTGTGTGCGTCCTGACAATATTTTGTTTGATTTTGCCTGAAATTAATCCAAACCAAATTGTAAGAATCTTACGTATTTACTTTATATGAAGGTACCCATTCCTGGATAAATTTCTAAAATGTACATAAAATTCTAAAAATTATTGTAGAGCTCTGTAAAAGATAGACAGGAAATGAGTTACTCTTTATTTTAAAACAGCGCCATCTGTTGTGGCGCAACATTGCTTAAAATGTACTGCTTTCAAAAATTAAAGATGCCTTAAAGTATGCAGTACCTTTAACTCGGCAAAAAAAATCGGCGTTCTTTCACTGCTTTTTCTTCACTTTCTCTCGGAAATAAAATATTTTTGAGAAAATAAAGTATTATATATATTGGAATCAGGATACTAAGGTACCTCCTTACAAAATTTTGTTAAAATCCATTCAGCACAAAAAAAAAAGACAGACAGGAAATGAGTTGCTATTTTATTATGATAACAAATATTCCCATTATTTATAAAACACGATTTCGTTAATGCGACTAACGCGGCTCACTTTGTAGTAGAAGCTTCCAATTCTTCAAGACTTTGTTGAAAGCGTCTGCTTCTGTCTCTCGATTAGCTTGGCTCGGACGATATTATCTTTAAGGCTATGGATTATTTCTACATTATTCGCAGAGCATCGGTCTTTAACGGTTACTCACGGGAGTAAATCTAAAGGCGTCAAAGGGGGCTGCTCCGAAGCTGCCAATTAATGGCTGATAACGCAAACACTGAACTTATTGAGCAAAACATCGATTTTTTGATGAGCTGTGTGAAATGATGCGTCATCCTGCGGAAACCAAAGCATATCGAAGTCCATATCTTATATTTCAGGCCATAAAAAATCCGTACTCGTGGTGCTGTAGTTCTCTCTCTTGACCTTAATGTAATTTTCAGCATCATTTTCGAAACAAAATGGACCAATGACACTACAAATAGTTTTTCTGTGCCCAGATGTGGCAAATTTTATTTAACATCATCTAAAATAGCTTCTGGGTTTGGACAAGAAAGTGGTAAGAATTATTGCTATTGTTGTTGTAACAGCTCTGCTGCTGTCTAAAGTTCTTTCCTGAGAAAAAAACTTTCGGTTGATACAGCTGTTGCTGAATTGACAATAATTGGCCGATTGATACTAGGGTCATTCCGAAGCGTAAGAATATAATCATTGTAGGTGTGAACACAGGATAAGAACTAGTAAATGAGGAAACTATACATATGTACATCAGATTTCTGTAGGATGTGAGAGTACAAAGAGAAATTAGACTCTGTCGATCACATTATTTGTCAATGGTCCAATTTTGCAAAGCCTCAGGCTTAGATAGTTAGACGATAGATAACATGATGTACTAAAGGGTATTTCACACTATAATACAAGTATTTATACTTTGAAATAAAATGCAACTCTGATCTAATCGCCGTTTGAAATTTTTTAAAAAAACAATAACAACTCATCATGTCAGGGTTGCATTTTCCTTAAAAGTATTAATACTTGTATTATAGTGTGAAAAGCTCTTAAGCAATATCGCTGTGTGTATTCTAAAAATTTAAAGAAATGCATTACAGAAATCAAATGATTTCATGTTTTTAGTTTAGCTTTCTGACGTAAATCACTATGGGTCTGCTATGGGTCTCCCTTAATAAATTTGCAATATTTCGGAGGAGCTAAGAGTCTTACTGATATTTCGGACAGAAAAAAACCATTAGTGTCAAAATATTATTTAATATAAAAGTATACTTGTATTTAGATCACCCTGTACATATGTATGTATTTTCATATGTATTTAGACAGTACGGCAACATTTTCTTTCTTCTTCATTAATATTAAAAAAACCACATGGTTTTAAATTACATTTTTAAACCGTTATTTATAATAACACTAATCTTCATGTCTTGTGAATATACATACATACACACACAGAAAAATACCATGCAAGTACGAAAATAAGACTCAACTTTCTTTGAGCAACAAAAGAGAAAAAAAAAGTTGACATTATTAAATCCCAAATTCCAAAGTCATGTGTAATCAACCAACCAAACTAACATTTGAAAGTATGACTTAAAAACACAACAAGAAATAAAACTAAAATCATAACCCTCACAACCACACTCACACTCATACATATGTATTTAAATAATTATACTAGAAATTTCACACTCGATTTAAGTACAGAAATTGAAAACTTAAATATAAAAAACACGTATTAAAAATAAGTAAAACAAACCACACAACACTTTTTTTTATTATATTTCTCACAAGTTATTACCAGACGATTGACGTCACAAACGTGCCAGCAACCAAAGAAGACAATATAAATAAAAAAGACACGACACGACGTTGACAGATAAATGATTATTTTTTTTGACTTATTTAAAGCTACATAAATATTTTTTAATGTTATAAAATATTTTCTTTTTTTTTGGGAGGAAATTTGAAGAAATTAAAGTTTAAAAAACAAGTCGTACAAGTCTTCGAGGGCACATTGATAATTTAGTGATTTTTTTGTGTTTCCAGCGCAGTCAGTTTAAATGCAACAATGGTCTTGTCAACAGCTATCAATTACATGATTCAAAGAATGGCATTGTAGGTCCCACACTATTAAGCCTGGTACTCTGTTCAGTTTTTCATGCGGAATGCTGTCAAATTACATACATGAATAATTTCTATGAAAAAGTCATGAAAAAATGTTGCAGAAGTAGTACTCTGTTTTTGCTGTGGAAAAACATTGAAATGTTTCTGGCAACATTTTATCAAAGCTGTGAAATAAAGCAAAGGGGCATTATTTCATGTGGAATTTTTCAAACAACAGCTGATCGCTTGGCTTTTGTTAACATTTCTAAAACAATGTGGTATACTTAAAAACAATAAAATCGTAACATTTTTTCAAATCGCGAGATAGACACCACATTTTAAATGTGTGAAATAGTAAATGTTGGTCAACATTTTTCACAAATTCGAACAAAAAAAGATTTTGAAACTCTGATCGCAAGGAAAAAAATATTTTATAATTTTTTTTAATTATAATCCACACTTTTATACTTTTTGAGCACACATAAATTTTCTTATCATTCTTTATAATAATATTTATTTATAATCATAATTCGTCAATATAAATAATTATTCTCATGTATTTTTCTTATTTGCGATTTTAAAAAATCTTAAATGCACGTAGACTTTTTTTGTGCACTGTAAATATCTATCCGGCATTTTACACTTTAAATATGTACATATGTATGCATGTATGTATGTATGTATGTATGTATGTATGTATGTATGTATGTATGTATGTATGTATGTATGTATGTATGTATATGATAAAATTGCAGGCGTTACACTAAGCAGCACGTGAAATTATAATAAAAAATAAATACATATGTATTACTCAGAATAACATTCTTGTTTAATAATTACAACGAAAAGCTTGTAAGTGCAAGTGTTGTTACAATGTACTATAACCAGGGCTGGAATTTTCATACAATAGGTAATTTGGAAAATACTGTTTAGGAATTTAATTATTTCCTTTTTTTAAATTAATAGAATTTTTTTAAATATTAAAATGGAATCGTATTAGCAAAAATATGACGTGTGAAACTTTTTGAATAACATCTCTAAAAATTATTTATTTTTTTTTTTTAATTTTTATAAATTCTTTTATCAGTCAGCACGTGATCTAGGCATGAGCTTCCTAATTGCTTAAGAATACCTAAAGTTAAAGGTCGTTCGCAACTAAGCTTAACATAAAAGAAAAAAATTATGTTCTTCCATCAAGCCAATTAAAAATAATTTTAAAATATTTTTTTTTTAATTCTTATCACAAAATACTCGTACATGACATAATAAAGTGATACTTCTGACGTTTTTTTTGAGAGTAATTATTTTAATATAATTTAAAATTTATGTTCTTAAGACAAATTTAATTTATTAGCTTTTAAAAATTAATTATTAAAAAAAAGTAAAATAAATTTTAATACACTCTTATACCTATCTTTCCTAATAAATTTTAGTTTTCGCTTGAATTGTATCTTTTATTTTGTTAACAAAAGATAAAATTTATACAATTTTTTTTTAAGCGTTTGTTTATTATTCGAAATCACGTACTTATTTGTTTTTGATGTACAATGACTTCCTAAAACGTAACCCTGAATAATGAAAAGAACTATTGTTATTATAATTACTATATATAAAATTACATATAAATTTATCCGCTCAATAAATTACGCGTTGTAGTTTCATATAATGTAAAGAAATTATAGAAATTATATGCTGAAAGTATTTAAAATTTAACAACAGCAATTGTTGTATTAATGGTTATACATAAACAGACTTTAAAGAAATTAATACAAGAGCAATTGGATAATTATGTGACTTTCTGTATTGCCACCGAAGTAACCTAGTGTCTATACCTGATAAAACTTTGTCTTGATAAAAGTCAAACTTCATATTAAAAAAAACGTTATTTTTAATACTGGGTTTTTTTTATATGAAGTTTGACTTTTATCAACACAAATTTTTATCAGGTATAGACGGTAGGTAACTTTCAGTACAACACTACATCGCAAAGAAAAACTAACACTCCGTCTCCACTAGTCAACCATTTGAACAAGACATAAATATAACGTTAAAGTTTATCTGTCTAATGTAGACGGGAGATTGCTTTGCTTTTCGGTGTTGCATAGTTGTGCAATTTTTTGTTTCAAATTTAAAAAAAAAGAAATATTAGTTTATAAAGTTCAATAACCTTCAACTTGAAATTTATAAACTATTATTTCTCCTTTTTTATTTGTATTTTTTTATTTTAACTCTATTTATTTAAATAATAATCAATTATTTCCGGCATATAATTGTTTTTTTAATAATGTGTAAGGTACTTATTTAAAATAATTTCTAAGCCCAATGATTAACATTTGCTAATGTTTTGTTTTTTTAACAAATATAATAATCGAGGTTAGGCTGACACAATGACATTATAAACTCAATTAAAGTTTGGCAAAAGAAAACTTGTTTCTAAATAATAAATAAAGTATTACTAAATAAAATAAAAAAGCTCAGGTTGTTGACGTTAAATTATGTTTAAAAAAATTTATTTGAATGTTAGAAATCTTTTATAAAAAACATTTTATAAAAAAGTTAACCTTAGGCTTTATTGATTATAACAAACATAATTTGTAAACAATGTCAAATAAACTATAATCCTTCATCAGTTAGTTTTACCTAGTGTAAAGACCTTAAAAACATTTGACTTGACAAAAGTCAAACTTTTTACATGACGTTTGTTTGGCAAATTTGAAAAATTTTTGACTGGTCTAGACACTAGGTTAAGGTTTCCAACAAGGCGAATTCATACCAGGTGTGAGCAGTAGGACAACAACTACAACAAGACAACAACTTTGACATTAGATTAGCAGATATGAAACAATGTATTTTTTGACAAGACATTCGCAAAAAACGATAGCAAAAAACAATCAGCTAGGCTATCGACTCCACCTGGTATGAATTCGCCTTGGTTTCCAACATTTTATTCCCATTGTGTTTTATGCTAAACGGAAAAAAAACTGAATTTATAACAGGAGTAATTACTCGCAAGAACTATTCTATACAATTTTGTAAGAGTTTTAGTGAAATTGTAATGTACCACAAGCATGACCTAAGCGTTCACTTGAACTCTTCCAGAAAAGTCTATTTTATGCTGTGTTTACGCAACGAAAATGTCTACCAACCAAAGCTCATGTTTACACACAAAGCTACGACGCACCGACAAAATTTTTCCCATAAACAAGATTCAAAAAATTTCAATAGCTTGCAATCGTTTTGTCAACAACGCCATTTATTAAAAAAAAATAAACAAATTTCTTAACCCAAACTGTTTTCACAAACCAGTTTTTTGTTTATGGCCTGCTTTAGTTTTGCAGCAAACCGGTAAAACCCTTTACTACAACGTTTTCAGCATTCTTGTCTACATATTTTCGTAGTTGTTTATTTTTAATTTTAATGAATAACAAGACGTTTGTTTTATTTTTAATTTTTTGTGTATTTAGTTTTAAAGTCACGGTTATTTTTATGTACGTTGATGTTTACAAAGTAAGCGACTTTACAAGGTTATTGTTATTGGTGGTTATATCTCATTTTGAAATCTTTTGCTTTTTTATGATGTCTAGAGATCTAGAACTTTGTGTGCAGTTTATTTAACTCAAGGTTATTAATAAAATGTTTATGAATATAATATATAATGCAAATCATGTTTTATTCTTTTCTAGAAGAACCTTAAAATAAAGTAAAAAAAGTAAAAAACATAAATCATGTCATGATATTATTTTTTTAATATATTTTACGATTACTCCATTACATACTCTTCTACTGCTTTTACTGTATCATAATTGGCACCACCAGCTTACTTACCGTTATACATATATTTTTCTGCTATTTACTTGCAAAGCAAATGCTGACTGAGCATTAACATGTAGGCGCGGCGTAAGTGTCGGCTTCTTGAGAATATTCGACCGGTCAAGTTCTCGGTAAATACAAAATGAAGAACAGAACACCAATTTTTATTATAATTTCTTTAAATAACATCTGCTTTTGTTATTTTATTATTTGTTTTTGTAAATATGCAACTCTGATAAAATGAAAAATCATACAGCGAAACCTTAAATAGCGAAACCTTGAATAAAATGCAACCCTGATCTAATTTTTGTATTAAATTTTTCCAAAAACAATAACAACTCATCATGTCAGGGTTTCATTTTCCTCAGAAGTATAATTACTTGTATTATAGTGTAAAACGCCCTTAAGCGATATCCACAAATCCTTACAATTTCTCGTGTAAATGCAATGGGTGGCGAATGAAAAAATTAAATATTAAATAATAAAAATGACTAGAAATTGTTTATTAACAACTTTCTGGTTAATTTAATAGTAAGAAGATAATAATAATAAAACTATTAACAACAATAAAATTGATAGTATTAACATTATTATTAATATAATTTTTTATAATCTTATATGCAAAAATTGGAAAATTAAAATATTTAGAATAATAAGTATTGTTGGACTTCGGAGAAATTATTTCATAAGAGTACACATATATTTAAATAAGAGTATGTGTATATCAGACAGCCAAAAGAGTGTATAAAAACGTAATAAAATAAAGTGAACTTGACAAGAATTTTTAATATAAACACAGCACATATTTTTAATTATATTGACACGAATATTTCAATATTTCGACTGAATGTCGCTCCATATTTTTGTTTGCAAATATTAATACGACAATATCGTCCTTACTTTCGTCCAATTTGTATTGAAAGCTCAATTAAAAAATTTCAATATAATGTTAATAACCTTAAAATTAATTTCCTTTTCAATATTATTTTTTTTTTTTAATTAAAATGAGTTGTGTTATAAAATTTACAATTGTTTTTTATTACGTATAATTAATAAAACACTTGTTAAATAAGAAGAATATAAACACATTATTTAAGTGAAATCTTAAGAAGTTATCAATACAAAAAAAAAACTCAAATAAAACGCGAAATTAGCAAATATTTAGCACCACTGACAAATTAACTGTTATTAAAATTTGTTGTTTTTACCATCTCTAATACGCAGAGATGCATCTAAGAATATTCTAAAGTTATAAATAAACTTAAAAAAAAAAAAACTTTTAAACAATTATTATAAATTGAAAAAATGGCTAACAAATACAATTAATTTCATATATTCATTATTTAACTTGTATTTCTATCACATACTTTTTTAGGAAATCCCCTATCATAAATTTACTAATCGTAATGACTAATTTAGGAGTAATTTAAACAATATAAAACATATTTTTTTCAACTAATTAGTGTTAGAAAATAAAATATTTACTCGAGAATTTTATTTGAACTAATGTTTAATTCAATTCCTTATAGAAAAAAAAAACTACAGGTGTTTTAATTGTAACAAAATAACTCAATAAATTTATTTTATTATAATATATGTGCAATTGCAGTTAAAATGACGTCAATCAAAAAAGTGTCTATTGTTTCAATAAAAGTTGATTAACGAAATAAAATCTCTACAGAAATAAATTGATAACCATTGAGGAAAAAAATATTCATTGCACAATTTTCTATTTAGAATTGTTTCATTAATTGGTAACACATTATTTTCGAAATCTTGATTGCTTGTTAAATAAATATTTTTTGTAGGTTATAAAAGGCAGTTTTAATGTTCTTTCATAAAATATAACAAAAAACAACAATCTTATTATTGTCACTTTTGTAATACGCATAATGAAAATGTCATAAAATAACGTTTAGAGTTTATTATAATAAAAAACGAGATAAAGAATTAAAAAAAAGAACTTGTCTAAAAGTCAACACGATTTTTTAAGGCATGTGATACCTATATGTGATTACCAAATATTAGTTAAAATAATAAAGTTATTAAAAGCTACATTTGCACTTTTTCTAACCCGGGTAGATAAAGCTTTAAAGATAAACAAAAACAATAATTGGACTTTGTTCGTGATTTTAAGGCTTTATTTATTCTGGTAAAGAGGTTGACACTTTTTTAAGTTTTGTAAAGAAAAGGATAACAATATTTACATTATTATTACGTTAAATTAAAAAGCAAACAACTAAAACAAATATTTTTGAATAAAAAAAAATAAAGATAAAATTCTTTAGGTGCATATTTTGTAATTTAAAAAGAAAAACTGCGCATTCTCAAATCGCCTGCGCTGTATTTTAGAACAAATAAGCCTTGCAGTGTTGTTAAGCGTTAAATTTACTTGTGTGGTGCGCAGCAAATGCATGCATTTTACAGTGATGCAATTGGCAGATGACTCGATTTTTTATGCAATCGTGTAATATATTTTAATTTTTTTTTTAATAATCAATCACATAAAACTTCTCATTTTTAATTCTTTTTAATCAAAGAAATGATTCATAGTTTGTAAAAAGTAATGAACAATGAACCACCCTTGGTTGCAATGAACTCCTTATATAAATTTGTTTTTTTATTTTTAAAGTGCGCAAATTTTTTATCTAAATAAGTTTTTTTTTTGTTCATTGATATTTCGTATAAACAAACCTGAACAAGTCATTGATTGAATATTTATAAAGCATACATACAAAAACGAACTGGCGACTAAATATTGCGCTTCTTAATTTTAACTGACATTTAAAATCTTTTGTTTTTGGCTATCAAACAGAATGGGAAAGAACAAGCAATTACCATTAATTTTAGTTTTAGATGCCAAATTTCTTATACAATTTTTTAAATCTCAAATAGCTAAATCGATATGCCTTGGTAAATATGTATGTATGTATGCCGGAGTCAGTAACAGAAGAATATTTATTATAATTTGTTAAAATGCGACTTTTTTGAAATGTTTAAAAAATCTTAATAACACGCGTTACCAACTCCTTTTTTTAATAATTGCAGCTACCATAGTAGAGGGTGTTTAAACTAAACATGATGTTTACTTTTAAAATTTGCTTTTTTTTTTCTCGATGTTATTTATAAACTTGTTCAAGATTTATAGTATTTATATGCTAATTTTCCTCGTTATTTCTTGCTTTAATATTATTGTTATTTTTTATTATAAATTTTTACACGTTTGTAACAAGTCGTCGCCAGTTTACTTACTATTAGAATTATAATAAGCTAATGCAGTTTTCTAACTAGAAAACTTTATACGAGTATATGGAATATATCAACTGAAAGAAACATGAAATGAATTTCTATGATGCTATTAGAAATGTCATATCAATGTTAATATTAGAATTAAAATAAAACACAAATACACATTTAGTTAAATAAAAGGAATAATGTGTCCAAAGACACAAATTAATTAACATAATAATGTTAAATACAAAATAAAATATAATAACAAGTTTTTGAAAAAAAAATTAATAAATATTATTTCTTATTATTTTCTATGAAGTTTTTCTATGATTTTGTGTAAATCTTTGTTTTTCTAAAAGCTCAGGGCGGACAGATTTTCTCAACTCTTAACTTCAGGTTTATTACTTTGAAGTTGCCATATTTTTGCTGGCATCTAATTTTCGACGAATTTCTTGTCTGTATGGATACTTTTACAGTAAGACATATATTTTTTAGTCACACCCGAAAATACTAATATGACCGGACATGAGAAAAATGGTATTAAAGGCCATGATACACTATCATACTCAGTCGTACGATCTGTCAAAAAATGCATGTGTGCTCAGAAAGTATGATAGTGAGGCTTAGAAATGTATGGGTGTGACCGAATTTTTGACAAGTCGTGCGATTTGATAATCTTTTGAAAAAATTCATAAAATATTGTTTTTCCATGCGATCAGAGTTGCAAAAACTTTTGTATGATAGTGTGGCATCTAAAACGCCATTTTTAAACGATTTTTAAATTAGGACAAGATTTTGTTAGATTTTGGTTGATTAAATCGAACGATTGTGTAGGATAGTGAAGCCTGGCATTAACCAAAAGATAAAAATTGCAAAAAGTATAAAAGAGAAACGAAAAATGTTGATAATAAAAACAACAAAATTAACCTAATTCCCATGATTTGTATAAAAAAAAATATTTTTTTATAAACATAACAAAAATTAACTGTATTGTTGAATTAATTGCAACAATTTGTGTAATTATTGTATATTTAATTTTATTCACTTTTATTAAATAATACATTTTATTTTAAAATCTATAAAGAAAACAAACCGGAAATTTAAATTTTTGTTTGTGTATATTATATTATCCGTTGTACATACGTAAAATGTAATTATTGTCAATTTAAAGCTAAAATATGTATATTATTAGTTTAATATATCTACACCAGTTAAACTTTTGTTATTGATGAAAAATTTAAATGGGATAGATATTTAAAATGCAAAATATATCAAGTTCAAAAGGAATTTTGAATTTGTTAATAAAAATAGATTTAAAATTAAAAGCACGCGTAATTAATTAGATTTTAATAAATTAATAAATGTGATTTTATGTTATAACAACAAAATGTCGTTAATTGCAATTGTTTAAAAACTTTAACCGTTTTTGTCGCCTATAGAGCAAACTGGAATTAAAACAATAAAATTTATTGACTATAAATATTTTTTTTGTTTTTGTTTATTTTCTTTTTTTGCCTCAAAAACAATATCCAAATTTATGCAAGTGACGTAAAAACGATTCAACAAAATTAGGTATAAGTATGTACATTCATATCTATGTACATATGTATCTTAATTAATTTGATTATTTTTTTGGAGACCAGTTGTTTTTAAGCTTAATCTACGCAAATCTTATATATAAAACCAATTTGGCATAACAAATGATTATAAAAATGTTGTTAAATGTTAACAAATTATTTGCAAAAATTTACTTAATATAGTAGTGTGTTAAACGATACTACGCTCCCATTAAATTCCATATAAAAAATTCAAAATTTGCAAATTATATTTAGTTTAAGTTTAGTAAGGTCAGTTTTGACGTCACTAACTAGTAAACAATAAATAATTTTGTTTCTCAACAAACACGCCCAACGGAGTAGTAACAATAACAACAACAACAAAAAAACAATCGTAAACAAAAAATATTAAAATTTAACTTTATAGTACAATTTTTACTATTTTTATGCTAAGATTTATTCTTAAAGTATTAAAAGAAAATCGAGAAATCAAGGCTGGCATGTAAAAATAAAAACACATGCATATTAAGAAGAAGAAAAATCGCCAGAAGGATTTTACATAAAATTCTTAAAATAAAACTTAACATCACAGAACCCAAAAGTAAATTACCGTTAAATTAGTTTAACCAAAAAAAAACTGAAGAAAGCAAGCATGTCGTCGAAGTTGTGTGCGAAGTTAACAAACCAAACATTTGCTTTTCTGAAAAGTATTTTTGTGTTTAATAATAAATTATCTTGTCATAAGTATTTATTTGTGTAATGTTTATCAAAGTTGCTTAAATTGTATATAGAATTTTGAACTGTTTTTTTTTAAGTATTAATTAAGCACTTAAGTGGTTTTTGTTATGTAAACGTTGTGATAACATTGTTTTCAGATAACAAAAAAAAAACTGTTTATATACATTTTTGAAGATATCGCAAAAATGTGGTAGTCTTTCATATAATTAAAAATAGTTATTATATTTAAAATTTTAAAAGGTAATTTTAGTATGCCATAAAAGTTTAAACTGCAAACAAGAAAAAATATAAACTGAAAAAATATGGACGCTAAGGTGGTATAGCTTTTGTTGAAAACCAAAAAAATCGGCAGTCTACAAATTATATAATTAAAATAATAAAAAAAGAAAGCAAAAAAATTCTATTGATTAATATATTTTTAGGAAAATTTTTTATATATCCTAAATCTTAAATTATTAAATTAATTAATATTATTTTTTTAAATAAATACAACTATTTTATACATTTTTTTTTTTTCTTCTCTTTTTAGAATTTATTATATGGGAATTGTGAAAATATCACAGATTACTTGGGTCAACGTGATTTTGATGCACCTAGCCGCATGTCTTTGTTAAAATTTCTTGCAATTGTAAGTATTTTAATATTTGTTAACGTATTTATTTGTTTTTCATTTACCATCATCAAGTGTGAATTATAATATTAAATATTTACAAACAATTAAAGCTATGTAACAATAAAAAAAAATACCAAAAATTTTCCATGAATGGAATTTTTCTTAAAACATCAAAAAAATAAAAAGAAATATTCCATATAAGCAAGAAAAATAGCAGACATTATAAAAAAATATTTTTTAATTAAAAAATAATAATATATTAGTAAAGGTTATGGTATACTATATTCTTCCTTATCAAGAAGTAGACGGTAAAATTAAAGCATATAATTTATCATTCTAGAAAAGAAAATCTTTAAGAAAATCTAAAGGGCGATTTAATTCAATGGGAAATTTTGGGTATTTTTTAATTATTGGGACTAAACAGCAATTTGAGAAATAAAAAATTAATATAACAAAAAAATCAAAATAAAAAAAATTATTTGTTGATAAAAAAAACACTTTGCCCAAAAAACATATAAATGACGCAACAAAGTAGACAATTTCAAAAGAAGCTGTTAATTTCTTCTTTAACTACATATGTATGTATATTTGTATAAAAAAATTTCATGAATTTTAAATTAAACAAGATTACACGAAGCAATTGAAAAATTGTCTGTCATCTTATCTCTATAAACGAGCCAGTCAATAAACCATTAAACTCGTTCTCTCAAACCATTTGCGTCATTTAATTACTTTTAAGTAACAAAGTCCCTTTTAATTCGGTCTCATAATTGTGTAATTCTTCAAAAAAAAAAAAATAATTAAATAAAAATAAATACACAAATGAAAAACACTTAAAATTAGACATTTGTTATCAACCATAAAGCGTCAATAATTACCTTGCACTTTTTATTATTTACCTTAAAGTCATTTTCTAGTTTCAATATCATAAGAAATGGTATTGATTAGCAATCAGACACACCCTTATTAGGGGCCGTTTTTATAACTAATCAATAGCTAAAATAAGAAGGTTAACGGACAAACACATGGTTATTGTATTTATGATAACTTTACCCCCAATCATCATTTGCTGTCAACATGTCTTAACAAAAGTCAAACTTCATATAAAAACAACATTATTAAGTTGCCATTTTTTTCTTTTCTTTTAAATTTGATAAATCGCATTCAGTTTTGTCAGCCATCGATTGATTTTTGTCACATTTATGTCTACATGTCAATGTCATGTCTTGAAGTTTTTTTTTCGTAATTCAGCTTACGAACTATACTAACACAACAATTTATTTATAATAAAGCAAAATATGTACATATTCAATTCAACAAATAAATTTTATTTAATGCGAGTTTAGTTTTCAATAATTATTTCCATAAATTAAAAAGAAAAATAGAATTAACATAAAAGGGATTTGTGACTAATAAGAAAACAATTTATATTCCAATTTAGCAAAAATTGTAATTGTATACATACATATGTTATACAATCATACATTTCTTCGTTGGAAATCCCGACGCATTAAGTTTTTGATAACATTTGATTGAAAGACATTAAACTTTTGATAACTGAAGATAGAGAAGAAAGATATATATTATAAATTCCAGAAATAATATAATTATTATTCTAAGCTGTTTTTATTAAATTCATTTTTAAAATAAACTAACTGTCTGCCTTCTTCGAACTAAGCTGAAGATAATTTGCAGACTTGAGGCTTTTTATTATAATTTTAGTTATATTATTCTTATAGAATTTAACGGTACTTTAAGTTGCCAGATCTGTCCAAAACGTTACTTGCGAATGTGTAAAATCAATTGGTTTTTAGAGAATTTATCAATTTTCATATATAGCCCCCGACCAGACTTTGAAACTTTTGTTTTGCAACTAATGAGTTTGTAGGGAAGAATAGAAACACGAATTGTGGCGGGCATAATGTCTCATGAATCTGCAACTCTACTGTGTTTTCCATTTGTTGTTGTTTACTCTTTTGAACTTAATGACGACTGTAAAAAGCATACAGTCAAATTTTAATGTATGAACACGAGAATGCTATTTCAAAAGAGTATTTAAGCAAATTGCAGAACCAATAATTCAACGCCTGGATAGAAACTTAATAAATAGATAGGAATTATTTTATTTTGACAGCGATTTTTTCCACAATGTTACCATACTTTTGTAAAATTTTATTAAATTTGAAACATGCATGAAAATTTCCACCCATCTCCATTAGACATTAACATGTCTTAACACGCAGTCTCAATTAGACATCAACATGTCTTAACAAAAGTCAAACTTCTTAAGCCTGGTACTCTGTTCAGTTTTTCATGCGGAATGCTGTCAAATTACATACATAAAAAATTTCTATGAAAAAGTCATGAAAAAATGTTGCAGAAGTAGTACTCTGTTCTTGCTGTGGAAAAACATTGAAATGTTTCTGGCAACATTTTATCAAAGCTGTGAAATAAAGCAAAGGGGCATTATTTCACGTGGAATTTTTCAAACAACAGCTGATCGCTTCGCTTTTGTTAACATTTCTAAAACAATGTGGTATACTTAAAAACAATAAAATCGTAAAATTTTTTCAAATCGCGAGATAGACACCACATTTTAAATGTCAAATTTTCCCTGTGAAATAATAAATGTTGCTCAACATTTTTCACAAATTCGAACAGAGTACTAGGCTTTATAAAAAAAACATTATTTTTTAAATTGTTTTTTTTTGTATGATGTTTGACTTTTGTTAAGACATGTTGTTAGCAAATGTCAAATGCTTAGTTTAAAAAATTAATAAAATTTTATAAAAGTAAAAGTTAAACTAAGATCATAAAAAATCGCTGTCAAAATAAAATAGATTCACAAACACTTTTTACCACGATGACATTGAATGTCAAATTCTATGGGAAAAATGGAAATGTCCCAAAAATTAAATACGACGTTACCTATTTTATTTCTTAAACCCATCGAGATCAGGTAACTTACAATTATACACTTGCTCCAATAGTTTATTTTTTTCTATATTTATGGTTTCTTTATTTTTAGAAGAGATACATACTAAGATGTGCTTTTGGCCATTTTTAACGATTTTATTATCTTCGAACGTGACCATTTCAGATTTTCATTAATTTTGCGAACAATATCATACAATTTATGTTTCCATGGCATGTTTTTATTTTAAACCAAAAGCAAAAGGCCTAAAATTTTTTGTCAGATAACGGTACATCTGTGGTGAATAACTTACATTTGGAGTTTTTTATTTTACACACTAGAGAAAGACGCTACTATTCAAAGAACTGTGTGTCATTGTTTTTAAAAAATACTTTTTAAGTTTTACGCCGGTTTTTAAATGAATGCGTTTAATCTTGAAAAGCTCTCTTAAGAAATCAATTGATTTAAAAAGTTCTTTAATTAACCTTTTTAGCATTTTTCTGCCTAGACATGTCTGCCTGTGAGAATAAGAAATTAATTCAATGTTTAGATTATCAACATGTTTGCTTAATAAATTCAATGGAATTTTTGGTGATTTTTTTTTTGTTTATAATTATTCAATTGTTTGTTTATTTAATTTAAAACAATACACTCAATGTATAAAAAACGAAAAAAAACTATTTGTTATTTATTTAAAGCCTTAAACTTATCAAATATTTTTTTTATTATTTAATTACAGAATGCCTTAGAATTAAGTGCCCCAGCAACACCAGTGCTATTACAACAACAGCAGCAACAAAATAATAATAAATCCTGTGGCTGGTTGCAACTTTCGGGACATCCTGAAAGTATAGTACCCTGCTCAAGTGGAGTGGTACGCAAACGAGTGGCCAGCTTTGCCGACTATGAAGTCTTGGCCTATCAAAAGCTGTCACAAGAGCCATTGACTTCTAAAATAGTACCCGAATTTTATGGTTGCGTACAATTAGAATCTGGTGAAATGTTTATTGAATTGCAAGATCTGCTTAAGGGCTTTAAAGATCCTTGTGTTATGGATATAAAAATGGGTTGCCGTACCTTTTTGGAATCAGAAGTGGGTAATAAAACTCTAAGGCCTGATCTTTATCAGAAAATGATAAAAGTAGATCCCTTAGCACCCACCGAAGAAGAACATCAACAAAAAGCCATAACCAAGCTACGTTATATGCTGTTCCGCGAAGCCATGTCCTCCTCACATTCCAAAGGTTTCCGCATAGAAGCGTTAAGATTGAAAGGCAAATCACCAATGAAAGATTTAAAAACTGTAAGAGATAGCGAACAAATAACCCAAACTATAGAGGAGTTTGTTAACAACAAGAAGGTGGTTCAAAAGGATTTATTAAAGCGTTTAAAACACATGCGCAGTGTTATGGAAAAATCAAAATTTTTCCAAACACATGAAATAGTGGGCTCAAGTATTTTTATTGTTTACGATGAATCAAAAGTGGGCTGTTGGTTAATAGACTTCGTTAAGTCTAGACCTTTGGCCGAACATTTTTCGGTAAATCATCGATCTGAGTGGGTGCCCGGAAATCGTGAAGAAGGTTTACTCAAAGGCATGGATGAACTAATAAATTCTTTTGAATTAGTTTACAATAAACAATATACTTCCAACACTAGAAAATTTTTGCAAATCTAATTTCTGTTTTTAGATCGAAAAAAAACGAAGTTTTTCTTCAAAAATAAAAAGACTGATCATGTGTAAATTTTTTTGTATTAAGAATCCATCATTGTAAATCTTTTCAAAACACCCACCCACAACATCAAATCCATGTAGAATTTATTAAATACATTTTTCCTTATATTTTCCATATTGGAAAACAAGTTTGTAGTTAATTGAAAGACTTTTATCATAAAAAAAATTATTATTTGAATTTGTATTTAATAAAACATAATTATTTTAAAATAGTATTGTATTTCATAAATCAAAATTAAATAAGAAAATAATCATTATTTTTGCTATTGAAGCACAATAACAAAATAATGATTTTGTCTTAATATTGTTTGTTAAACAATATTGAAAATTAGTAAAAACGAAAAATTAAAAATACCTTTATTCAACATTTACTTAATTACTTTAAGTTTAGTTGTAATTATTATAAATACTTTATGTAAACAGAAATGTACACAACTAGAAAATTTATTTAAATAAATACCAACAAAATTTATATTTTATTGTAAAAATTAAAAAAAACTAGAGCGTTTCATTTTAGTATGATTCAGTTTATTAATGACCGCAAAACGATAAAAAAAATTTACTTAAAAATCAGAACTTTTTTATTCGCTACCAATTAACTTAATGTTTTAAAGTACTGTTCTTTGAAAATCCCGACTCATCGTGCTTTGAATAGTAGCCCTTCGCAATGTAAATAGAATAGTGTAAAAGCGGAAAACACGGATAGAAATTTGACAAGCGGATGGTAACTGTTATTTTTTAAACCATTTCAAAAACGAAGACTCCATTAGACCAGTGGTGTATTTTAATGCAAACAGTGTTACCGAGTGTGAAGATTTATCATATATTTGCGTTTTTTTCATAAATATAATTTTACAAGATCAATTTGAACCGTATTTAATTAATATAAATAAATAAAATTGTTTTTATTTAAGAAGAATTTATGTTATGTTTTTAGTTATGGTAACACCGTTTCATTTCTTTCTTGGTTTCCACTACACACTTATAGTGTAAAAGTAAAATATATTTACATCGGACTTTTGTTGGCATTTTTTTGCTTCTACAAAATCAAACCAAAGGTATTATAGTCTAAACATACCTTAAATAGCGATTTCCTACTAGTTTAAATGTACAGGCTCGCAAAGAATTGTGAAGAAACTTTTTAAAAACCCGACATGGTTACGCCTAAAGGCCAGTATTCACTATCCCACACAATCGTACGATTCAATCACAAAGAAAAATCTAACAGAATTCGGTCCTACTCAAAAATCGTTTCAAAATGGCGTTGTAGATACAACAAAAAAATGATTTTGCAACTCTGATTGCATGGGAAAAAAACTATTTTATGAATTTTTTCAAAAAATCTGTCACACAAACAGATTTATAAATCCACACTACCAAACTTTTTTAACACACATGCTATTTTTGAAAGCGTTTTTCATAGTTTTGCAAATAAAAAATTAGAATGAGGTGAGGGCCTCCATAGGCTGCTTGGTAGTATGCTATCAGCTTCAGGGTTGCGGGTTCAATTTTCTGCAGACAAGCCAATTGCTACGCAGCTAGTGTTGTCTTATACAATATCATGTTTTGAATGCTTCAAATAATATAATATAGGGTGATCCATTTCGAGGTACTTTTTTCAATAGCCTTTTTTTGATATCACGTGTGAGTCGCATCATGCTGTCATGTTATTTTTGTTTAGTATATGGGCTCTTGAAAAGTTCAAAGAAGATCCGACGTTTTTGGAGCAAATTTTGTTTAGCGATGAGGCCCCTTTCTCTCTCAATTGGTATGTAAACAAACAAAATTGCCGCATTTGGAACGAAGAGCAACCTGAAAAGATTCAAGAGCTGCCACTTCATCATTCAGAAAAAACAACGTAACTGTCAATGGCGACCGTTATTGTGCCATGATCACCGACTATTTGATGCCTGAAGCTCGTGATCTCGCCGACATTTGGTTTCAGTAAGACAGCGCCACTTCTCACACATCGCATCAATCAATGGATATATTGAGAGAACATTTCGGTGAGCACATAATTTTACGTTTTGGGCCGGTCGATTGGCCACCAAGATCGTGTGATATCACACCGTTAGACTTTTTCCTGTAGGAATATGTAAAGTCTAAAGTTTATGCGGACAAATCAGCTTCGATTCAGGCTTTGAAGGAAAATATCACGCGTATCATTCGTCAGTTACCAGTCGAAATGCTCGAACGAGTCATCGAAAATTGGACTCAACGCAAAATTGCCGCATTTGGAACGAAGAGCAACCTGAAAAGATTCAAGAGCTGCCACTTCATCATTCAGAAAAAACAACGGTTTGGTCCATATTTCTTTAAAAATGATGCCGGTGCGAACGTAACTGTCAATGGCGACCGTTATTGTGCCATGATAACCGACTATTTGATGCCTGAAGCTCGTGATCTCGCCGACATTTGGTTTCAGTAAGACAGCGCCACTTCTCACACATCGCATCAATCAATGGATATATTGAGAGATCATTTCGGTGAGCACATAATTCTACGTTTTGGGCCGGTCGATTGGCCACCAAGATCGTATGATATCACACCGTTAGACTTTCTCCTGTGGGGATGTGTAAAGTCTAAAGTTTATGCGGACAAACCCGCTTCGATTCAGGCTTTGGAGGAAAATATCATGCGTATCATTCGTCAGTTACCAGTGGAAATGCTCGAACGAGTGATCGAAAATTGGACTCAACGGATGGACCATCTGCGACGTAGCAACGGCCAACATTTGATAGACATAATCTTCAAAAAATAAATTCCAAAGAATGTTCTTTCAAATGATAATAAACATTCTCCATTAAATTTGAATTTTCTGTGTTTTTTCTTTAAAAAAGTAGGGAACCCTGAAAAGGATCACCCCTTATAAACATATGGAGGGGGATACCGAAGCGGACCACTAATATTATGCGTTCCTTTTTAAAATCTTTTGTTTTCCGATGATTTCTAGTACGCAATTGTTAATTTATGCCTTCCTTACTTACATACATTTACTCTTGTGTTTCTTACCAGCCTTTACTTTTGACTGTAGTAAGTTTAGAGTGTCGACCTTCTTACTGATCGTAGAATCTCTCGATATTGCCAGCATTTGTCTAAGACTCCATAGTATCAACATTAGCCAGTGCTTAGCCACTTTCAAACACAGAGTATGCAAGCTGTGTATTCTTTATTTTTTTATTGGCCACATGATACTTAAAGTGCCTATGTATGTATGTACTTATGTATAACTTGAGACTAATGCAGTTATCCAGCTTAAAATACCTCGATAATATGCAAGCAACTTTTTGAACTTTATACCGACTTTCTTAACTATTGCCTCAGGAAAATCCATCCACCTCTTGTGTAGTTTTGTTATTGTTCTTCTTCGTCAAATATAAGAATGAATTTTTCAAGAGACTAACCTCTAGCGACCCATCCCTCGGTCAGTCAAATTCTTAATGTCCTGTTTAATTTGAACAAAATTACAATTCATAAAATTGCCAGTAATGAAGAAAATATTTCCACCCAAACCCAAGTCTATTTTAAAACTGAAGGTCGACATGATTTTACCATGTTTGGTTGAAAATATCTTATAATTTTGTGTGCAGTTTAGTGCGAAGAACTTAACGCTAGGCAGTCAACAAGAATGGATGCATGGACGTGAAAGTTTTCGATTTTTAAAATTGCGATGCCTCGTGCCACGCAGCCATTCCTAAAATCTACCTTCTCCCATTAAGGTGTGTTTAGACTGCGTGTACAGGTCATACGGAATGTCAGATTTTTTATATTTCAACAATGCGATGCCTCGTCACACACCCATTCGACCTTCTCCCATTAGAAAACACAATTCAATGCAATTTTTTCTATCTATGATGTTTTCTTATATGCAAGAAGTGCTACAATGTCCCAAAAATTGCCGTTTATAATAAACTCTACGGAAATAGTATAAGCGATTGACTTTTTTTTTCAAACAAAATAGATTTCATTTCAAGATAAATATATAATGTTTGCAATAAATGGTGTACGTGATTTTAAAAACATACGTGGGTGGTTTTAGAATTACACAGTTCTAGTTCATCTGGTTTAAGTAGTAGAATCGATATGTTTTAAAAAAATTAGCCATGTGTAAACTATGGGAAGAAATATTATATATGGAAATAAAAAAATATATTTGGGTGTAATTTTTTATGCGGAACTCACCGAACTTTTTAAGAGCATATATGTAGGTTTTCAAAATAGGGAATGTTTAATATGGCTGTGTAGGTTGCACAGGCCGCAGGTTGCAGAGGTTGTGTATACACAAAACACCGTCTCAATTGAGTTCTAAAGAAATTGGAAATCTGTGAAATTTTTTTTAAAAAAATGTATAAAGTATAAAAATTATAAAATATAATTTGCGAATGCATATAATTAGTATTATAATAACAGCCCCAAGACCTTACAACAACATAAAAAACTACTTTCCTTTTCGGGTTATATGCATTCGCAAATTATATTTTATAAAATTTATACTTTATAAATTTCAATGACCAAGATTGTCCACAGCGTCGTATCCAAAAACTCTAGGGAGTTACGTATCTAAATCTGAAAAATATGGGGGAAAAGTTTCCGCTAAATGCCGCTTGCCACAAAAACCTTTTCAATTTGCTAAAGATTAGGGATGTTAGAGACATGGTTATACATATAGAATGACATATAGAATGATTTCCCCTTAGATAGCTTAGTTTGTTCTACTTTAAATGCACAGGTTCTGTGACGTCATTTGTGCCGAATTGAAAGGTTTAAGTGTAGGAAGGCTAAAGATCACTTAACATTGAATGTGCAATGTCATAAAAGTAATATAGTTGCGAAAAAACATTTATTTCTAATGAAATAAAGTAAAACTTAGATTGGTCCAAGGACAATAACTTTTACTTGCCATAAGGTCCACTGCATAAGAGCAGTGTTAAGAATTTATTTAGGCGGCAGACTCACACTACGGTACAAAGAATCTTGTCGAACAAAGCACCAAGAAGTGAATTTCATGACTTCCTATACGAAATTAAAGATTGATTGATAATTCTTAAATTAAATTCTCATGTACATATATATTAAATGTATGAAGCTAACCTAAATAGCGGCGTCAACGCTAGGCAGTTGGAAAATCCAATTTTGACAGAGCGTTAGGTAGTGAAGTTGGGTGCAAGCTAACTTTTATTATTATTTTTTTTTTTTTGCTGTCATTTCAGATTTTTTCTGCTTTATCTAGCGATTTTATCGCTATTTTGCGTTTAAGTTTATTAGATTTTACGAAACAAAATATGTTAACATTACTGTTTATTACATAGCGTTGCTCTCTCATATAGGTTTGTTAAAGCTAGGCGCTATACGTCGTTACGCCTTACGCGCTTGTTTAGGTTAAACTGTAAGAATTTGGCATTGTAACTCTAACAACACTAGGTTGAGTAGTTCTCGAGCCGCCCTCGTAGCAGTACAATATACAAACATAAGTATGTACATAAGTATGTGCCTTTTTACAAACCAATTATTTCAAGCAAAGCAAACATCTCTAACGGAAAATTACAGTTAAAAATCATTGATAAAATAAGTGTTTTGAAACTAAAATTTCAACTTTTTATCTTAAACACACTAGGAATACATATACATATGTACTATGTATGTAAATGTTGAATATAAAAATATAAAAAAAGTAAAACAGCACAGCCATTATGTTAGAAGACAAACATAGAGCTAAAATTGTCAATAGTAAAAAAATTTAACAATAACAACAGAACTAAAAACAAAAAATACCACTCAAGCTCTTTTTTAAGTCAGAAAACCCACCATCCGTCCGTAGTTGCCGTATAAAATCGTCAATCCAAACCGTAAAAAACCCCAAATAAATTTGCTCTATTCCAAGGCACATTAATCACTACGGAGGGGAAATATCAAGGCGAAAATGCTTTTTTTTATATGGAGTTTGATAGTTCTACTTCCATTTAAGGGGAAAAATTGTAAGTTTAACTGTCAAAATCCATATAAAAAAGTTGATAATTTCCACCTTAATATTTCCACTCCGTCGTGAAGCTACCTGATTAATATGCCTTGCACTGTATTATTTTAATTAGAATCTGATTTATTTAGAAATGGAATATAATAAGCAAATGCGGTATGATATACTGGGAATTAACGAATTGAAAATATTTATATATAAAAAGCAAAGAAACTTATTTTTTTTTTACTGTCAAAATACAAAATCGTTAAAATTAAGTAGCAACCCCGCCAGCAACCAAACAATAACAGAGAGCCATTTTTAATAGAAAAAAACTAAGAGATGCTTTGGAGACAATATTACAACATACCGATTGATATTAGAAAACAAATGATGGCAAAAAATATACACACACACATAAGAACCACACGCAATACATAATATTACATGACTGCAACCGGCAAATTTTTACAGCAAAAACATTTTCAAATAAAATTAAAAGCAAGAAATTAAAGAAAATTATGCCGGAAATGAGTGAAACGAAAGATCTAATAGTAAGTGTTAAAGGAAATAAATAAATTTATTGAAAAAATCCCTTTGATTTCAATTAAAGTCTGTTATTATTACGGTTTTAAATGGTAGCCGATGGATTGATAATTGTATGGAATCGATTATTAAACAAACAGCTATACAAACGCATAGACATGAATTGCAGGAACATCATCACCATCAACAAACATTACAACATTTGAAAGCGCAGAATCCGTTTATGTCAACGCTAACCACCTCACCAACCTCAACAGCAGCAGCAACAACAACTTCCGCAATACCAAATAATTTAGCAACATGTTGTTTACAAAACATAATGCCCGCCATAGAGGTTTGTGTCTTTGATGATTGCAGTAGTGATAACACTCTTAAAATACTCAACAAATGGCAGATGTTTTTAAGAGAACATTTTAATATTGTCATGCGTATCGTGCAGAATATAACGGGGAAATCAAAAGGAGGTGAATTATAAAGATAAAATACGCAATTATTTATTAATAATTTGGAAAAATTTTTGGACATTTTTAGTTGGTTATGGACGCAATAAAGCTATAGAGGCTTCTAAAGGCAATTATTTATGTTTTCAAGATATAGACGATGAAATGCTGCCGGAACGTATATCGATGCAGTATCATTTAGCAAAACAATTTCAAAATGCGGTAATTTGTTTTAAACTTACTTTTATGTTTAAAAAACCAAAATCTATAATATGAATTAAGGGATGCAATTCGAAAACATAATTGTAAATGGAAAACATACAAATAAAATCTGATTTCCAATCAGTGAAAAAGTAAAACGCACAACTTTCAAATAAAGAAACAACTGGTATATAAAAAATTAAATAAGGGAAGCAAGGCACATTACGAAGGGGAAATAATAGGGTGAAAATTAACATTTTTTTATATGGATTTTTACAGTTAAACTTACAATTTTTCTCCTTAAATGGAAGTTAATTATCAAACTCCATATTAAAAAATTACAAATTTTCACTTTAATATTTCCCCTACGTAGTGAGGTCACTTGATGACACGTGTAAATGGATGGAGAGCCTAACGCCAAAAGTGTAAAACTTGTTTATAACACTACTAAAATAAAGCTTTTAAAAATAAATAAAATTCATCAAAAATCATGCACTTTGCATGAATATTTGGATATGAAAAAGCAATCAGCTCGATGGGTGCCGTTCATAAGGGTTAGCAGTCTAACCACTTAAAAGGAGTGTTTGCTGATCTTTAGGAAACTGCGTTCTAAATATGGATCCATTACAATAAACCAGAGACCAAAAAACAATTAAGACAGAGGTTTTCTCCGGGTTCTCCGGAATGTTCACCAAAGAAGACTAAGAGGGTCTGTAAGCCATGCTCTGTGTTTGAAGATGTCCGCTGTGTCATTTACTTCGGTTGAAAAGAATAAAATGATTACCGGCGAATATTAGAGATATTGGATGGATCTAATATTTATTTGAAACAAAAGCTACCCCATCTAGCGAAGAAAAGGGTGCTGATCCATCACCGCAGTATTCGGGTGAACTTGTGTGTAGTCATTATGAAAAAAATTCAGGAGTTGCGATACGATCACCTACCCCATCTATCCTTGGGATTATTTGCTGTTTCCAAATTTAAAGAAATTGCTGGGTTGTAATAGGTTTGGTTGACTCAAAAACAAAACACATATGTTGAGGGCCTTGAGAACTCTTATTATTTAGAGAGAGTTTATCTCGATTAGGTGTGCTGAGGTACGGTTTTAGTGGGTGCATGAATCAGCCATCTAATCTGTTTTTAATCAAAAGTGGGGAGGCATTAAAAACTCAATTTAAGTTAATTTAAATAAGCTGAATTTGAAAATTTTGACTTCCTAAACGAGGTTATAAATCGAAATACAGATTGTGAAGAAGGTGAAATGTATTAAACTACAACTAAATTTAATTTAATATGTGGAATACTGTCAAGAGTGAAGAGCCTTATTTGCCACTCACAGTTTTCAGAAACAAAAAACCTGTTTTGTAAGTTACACTAACATATTTATTTCCTTTTCAGATTATTGGATCTAAATTTATACGCACGCCTAGTAATTCGACATGCCGCTTTACGCGATGGGCTAATGATTTACACACAGACAAATTGGTACTACAAATCTATACATCAAATGGTCCCACTATTATAATGCCCACCTGGCTGTGTTATCGTCAAGTGTACGAAAACATAGTGGGAGGATTTTCTGAACAGGGTAAAGGTTGTCCCGAAGATTTGATATTTTTCTTCAAACACTTAGACAATCAAGGCGTGGTAAAACGTGTAGAAAAATGCTTGCTTAAATATCGCTATCACACAGAGGCAACTACATTTACAGTGCAGGCAAAAACTATATGGCAAATAAGACTTAAACATTTATTGGACAATGTGTTAAAGAAACCACCCTGGTGTAAGGGATTCTCTATATGGAATGCTGGGAAGCAGGGTAGAAAATTCTTTCGTGATTTACCCGAAGAACAAAAGCAGAATGTTAAAACTTTTTGTGATGTAGATAAAAGTAAGTTGGATTTATAAAACGAAACAAAAAGATTTTCATTGTTTTTGTAATTTTAGATAAAATTAACAAAATGTACAAATACTATGACGGTTTTTTGCGCCAAACAACATATGCGATACCAATATTACATTTTTCTCAAGTTCAGCCACCGGTTGTCATATGCATGAAATTAGATTTAACAAATGGTGATTTTGAAATGAATTTGCAAAGTTTACAATTTGTGGAAGGCAAAGATTACATATTGTTTACTTAAAATTGTTTACTCCATTTTCAATTAAAAGCAGTCCATACATACTCTTGCAGTGTAGTTGTGCAATTTTCATATTGTACAATCCCAGTGGTATATGTAGCTAGGATCCATCGCCACTAATGACAGGCGAAGTAGTTAGCCCGTTTACTCTCTTTACACTTAGGACTACTGATATGTATGTCATACTCATCCATACCTACATCATTCTACAGACACTAACATCTTAGGTTGTTAACTTGTTACAGTTGATAGTCATTATGCCCTAGTATTTTCTCTACGATAAAAACTCTCTCTTCGTTACTAAGAGCAACATTCTATTGAATGTTGTAACCCTATTGGTGGGTAAAAGTTATGTAGAAATGGTTTAATTGCTCCCTGCGTAGGGCAATCCCATGCTAAATTAACCAAGTAAATGCATGGGAAGTAGATTGGATTGGGACTACCGATAGTAGTTCTTCACGATCTGGCGAATGTACAGGTTCGGAGCTAGCTACCTAAAACACTGGGAAATAATAAAGTACTCAGTAATAATGCAAAATGTATGGGCCTCTTAAAGTTAATTTCTTTATTTATTTAATTACACAAGGTATTATAAATACCTTGAAATTTTATCAAAGAATTTAAAAATTTGATTAAAAAGTGATATTTTTTATTTAATTTAATTGAGCGCGAATAACACATAAAATATTAAAAAAAAATAACTACAAAAAAAATAAATTAAAATCATTTAAGAGAAATACATTTCACTTTCATACTTTGCATAAATCACACCTTTTTTTATTTTTAAGGAAGTTTCAATTCCTTTAAAATTTTTTATTATTTTCTGGGGTTTTGTTAAATTTTTTTTAAACCTTTATTAGATTTTTATATCGTTTGACGACCATTCGATATTATTTGACAAATTTTAGAATCTTTTGTGAAGTTTTTCCAAAAACTAATACACATTTTTAGAAAATTGTTGTTAAACAATTTAGTTTTGTTAGGAAATTAGCTCGTTAATTATTTAATTTTGTTTGCACTTTTATATATTACGATGGTTTTGTAAATTGTGGGTGCTTTTTAGTTAATAAATTTTCGATTTTTCAGTAAAATTTCAACTTAGTGATTTTTTGGTGATCTATCTTCAGTTTCATGATAAAAACTTCGTGTATTTATTTGGGGAATTTTCTAATCAGAATATTTTTTTTTTTTTGAGAAATTGTTTACCGTATTTATTTGAATTCTTTTGGTTTCGATTTTACAATTAATTTTTTCCTACAATTTGGGAATTTTCATATTTTTAGTTGTTTTAAATTTTTCTTTTATGATTTCTTGAGGGATTTTTCGAATTTATGATTTTTAACTTTTTGATAAATTTTCAGAGCATTTAAAAAAAAATTTCTTACCTTGTAAGTACATTTAAAATATGAAAATGTTTATGATGAAAAATATCAAACAAAAACTTTTCATAGACGATACCAATAGCTGTTTATATGCTTAACTTGGTGTTCTACCGATGATTTAAAAATTTATGAAATTTTTGCAATATCAAGTATATATTGAAGAATTTTTTTTTTTAAATCTACAATGAAATCAAATAAAAAATAATATTTATTCTTTAAGTTTTATTACTGCTAAATTTTTCACATTTTCTTTTGTTAGTTAGTATTGTTTCAATTGCTTAACTTTTAAAAAATTATTTAAATAAGAAAAATTAAATAAAAAACTAAACATAATCTTACCTTAACAAAAAAGGTACTTAAATAAAGAACTTAAGAGCAAATAAAAAACAAAGTTAAATGAAGTGGGTTGTTTTAAATGGGTATTTAAAGCGAAAATAATTGTTTTAATGCTGTGATGTTTAACTATTATAACCTAATCTATCAAAAACTGAACCGGATTTTGAGCTCTTATAAGAGGGTTTGTCAATATTAACATTTCCCAAACGTTTCGATATGGATGACACAACAGAGTTAGAAGTGGACGTTATAGAAGATGATTTACCCAAACGTCTGTGAACAGGTATATCATGGTGGTTTAAAACTTCATCGGCTTTCATTTTTGAAATTGTTTTTAATTTTGAGGGTGATGAAGCTTTAAGATTAATTGATTTTCTTGTAGTATGAAGTTTCGAATCTAAAGAAAAAATCTTATTCAATATAAATACTTCTTGTTATATAAATAAACATACTTAAACCCAATCGAGCTTTAACACTGCCTTCTTTTATGAAATCTTGTCTAGCCCTAAATGTTTTTCTTGTCGGTGAACTGTGTCTACGTGGTGCGATTTCTCTTACTTCAGCTGTTGAGGCAAACTTTACAAATTTTTCACTCCCTCCTGAAATGTCTATATCATCATGCATGTCGTCATCTGATGGCCCCATACTTTCACTTTCATCGCTGTATTTTTTGAGGGGAACTTTTTTTACCAATATAACTTTTTGCTTAATGGGTTTAACAATTGTAGGAGCTACTGTTTTAGCTTTAACAATAGTTGAAAGACGCTAAAAAGAATTGGTTAAAAGTATTGTATTATTATTAAAATATTTTTTGAAAGTATAATGTTTTAATGATTAATCTTTAATATATCAATGTATTAATTAAATAGGTATTTGTAAATAGTTTCCTTACAAATTAAAAATGATTTACACCATATACTTTATTTTGCTGCACTTACATTTTTAGCTGTATTTTTCAAAATGGGCTTTATTTCTTTTGTCACTGTATCATCACTTGACTTTCCACCAAGTCTGGAAAATATAGAGGAGGAAGTTTGTATAGTTTTGCTACCCACACCCGTTATTCTCATTTTAACATTATCACAACTTTCCGAAGAAGTCTCATTATCGTCTTCAAGTTCAATAGTATCTTTAGAATTTTTAGCCAATCTTTGAAAAATATCGGATTTTTCCTTAGTAGCCTCTCTGTCAGAATATACTATCAAAAAAGTAAATCAATAATTAAATAACTGATAAAAATATCCAAATATAAAAAAAAACTTACACTTGGCTTGTTTGGCCAAAATTTGTTTACTCCTCTCAGTTGTGCCTGAAGGTAATTTGATTTTATATTTACCCTCATGTTCCGGCAAGACACGGCGAGGTTTAACAACGGTTAAGGGAGGAACAATAGCAGCTGAACTTGATGTTGCTACAGTTGCTGTAGTAAGAAATTACATAAAAAATTGTTTAAACTTTTGTAAGTTAATTTAAAAAAACTTACATTTAAGGCGAATCTTAGTTTTTTCTAAAGGTGTTATAGGATTTGCCTGCACAGCTGCTATGGGTACATGACATTCTGAGCTTAAGACTTTTTCTCGAGCCGTTTGATCACACACGGTTTTCGCATGTCTATAAGAAGCTAGTTATTTGTATTCTTGGTATAATAAGCATTGTTTTTACCTTAATATGGCAATAATATCACCCATTAATGTTATACCCATTTCCCTTAAGTATTCCTTGTTTAAGTCCATTAACATGTCAACCTGTATACGATTCTCAACAAAGATGTGAGCATAAGTGGCAGCAGCCGGCGAGGGTATGCCAGAAGCATTGAAAAATTTCACCCATTGCCCTAATTACAAACAAAATTTTAGGTTTAATATACATCTTATCAGGAAAAATTATTAATTTAGTATAAATTTTAACTGAATAGGAAAAATGGATCTACAGAAACTGAAAACATTTTTAAGATTTATTTTAAATTTTTATATTTATGATTGTGTTTATTTACTTACCGGCTGTAGTAGTAGACATATTTACTTGTTATTATTCTTCTTTAATTTAATAGTTAAATCTTTATTTTTATTTTTTAAAGCTATTAAGAGTTTTTTTACTAAAAATAAATTTTTCACAAATTTTTATTCAGGGGTCGGCCATCTCAAAAAAGCAACAACAAACTAAATGTCAATTGGGCCACAACAAGCAGATGTTCAGTAATGCCAATTCACAATTTATGCTTTGTGATTTTAAAAAGTGCTTTAAAATTTTATTAGCGATTTTTGTTAATATTTAATATTTAAAAACAAAAAATTTTCAATTTTTTTTAAATATAACCTAATATATTGCTATATCTGTTTGTTATACGAAAGCGATTTATGTTAGTATTTACAAATTCAAAAAATATTAATCACATTTTTTGTAGAAATAGGAAAAACTAATTTATTGCTATGTTTTTTTAAAGCAGACGAATATTTTTTTATATAACATCAATAATCTGTTTTGCAATAATTGTTTTAGTACCAAATTTAATTTCACATATTCCACACTTTTGTAATAATAACAGTTTGACGTCGGAAAATCTTAAACATTTTTTTAGTTGAAAAATTGGAAAAACAGTTCAATTAAAATTAATTATTTACAGAAGCAAGAGTCTTAATGTGTGGTATTTCGAGAACGGGTTTCGTTAACAAAAGCCTATTTGACATTCTTTGCCCGAATAAAAGAAAAAAAGATTGTTTCTATGTTATTTTTATATAAAAACAGGTATAAAATAATGCTATACATATGTAATTTTAAAGAAATAATTCTATTCAAAAATAAACTTTCACATCCGCTTTATTAAATTTAAATATCATGTGAAAGCTTTTCATAGCCTTTGCAGTGACTCGAATAGTTAAAAAATAATCAATACACCAGTAATTAAATACCAAAAGCTTAGAATTTTATAAGTCAAAAAAATAGGTTTATGTTTCCTTTTTTATTAATTTTCTACTTTCATTAATATTAAAAAAAAAACTTATTTGGAAATTAATATTTAATATTATTTATTTTTAATTATGCCTAAAACCTTCTTTTATTCATTTCAAGAGATGGTGCTCTAAAAACATAAAGATTTATTATACGTATTTATTTTTAATATTTAATTTTTATCCTGAATATTTATTAATTTTTTGGCTGTTTTAACAAATTTTCAAATGGGAATTAGTCTGGCAACTTAACGAATTAATTTGCCAAAACACATTGACAGCTGCAAAAGAATGTCTGTATGTGGTCTGTATTTGGGAAAAGACTCTTAACATTTAGTTAAATCAACCGATATTTATTTAATCTACGTTGATATATTGTAACATAAAATCGAAATGCTTTTAATGAACTACGATTATGTGGAAAAATTTATAGAAATATTTAAATTTTATTTGGCTTTTGTAAATTTCATCGATGTCGTCGTACCCAATTGTAATCGTACTTTGTGGACGCGTGAAGAGTTTCGCCAGAATGAACGCGAATTATACAGTCTATACAACGACCTTTTGGAAATAATAAAACAACATAATAGTCGTGAATTTCGTAAATTTACACGTATAAATGTTACAACATACAACTATTTAATAAGAATTTTAAAAAAGAGATTGTGTAAATACTCATTGCGAAAACCAATACCACCGGAGTGTAGACTTATGTTGACCTTAATGTAAGTATGATATGGTGTTTCATATGTACATGTTGCATACATAAATATATGTATGTATAACTATATTTTATGCATGTAACGGTACCTATTTTGAATTTTTTTCGTGTTTTCATGATATATGTACCTACTCCATACATATAAAATGTTCATTTAATATTTCTTTTGAAAATGCATAAGATCTCAAAAATTGACCAAATAATTTCCTTCTTGCTTGCTTTGATTTTTATGATTTGATTTAATTTTTTCCACTTATATTTCAGTTATTTAGCACACGATTCTGCTAAAACTTTATTGTCCTTAGCTTTTCGAATGGGCAAATCAACTGTAAGAGAAATTATTTTAGACACTTGTCAAGTAATATGCGAAGAATTGGGGCCCTCTTACTTGAAACCCCCTACAGCTGATGACTATTTTGCTTTAGCAGAAGAATTTGAGAAAGATCTAGGCTTGCCGAATTGCGTTGGCTGTATAGATGCGATCGAACTTCAACACGACAAAAAATGTTTTTCTCCTATTGTTGTAATGACGGCCTGCAGTGCCAGGTACATATTCACCCTTGCAGATGTGGCCCTGCCAAAAGAGATTAAACAAAAGGATAGTTTCGTAAATAGGCTAATACAAAATAGGCTACCCATGCCAAATGATATGGTTATGCCAGATACTGGTTTACTGCTGGCTCCTTATTTTATAGCGCCATCGAATTTTCCTTTGGTCGATAATGTTGTTAAAACCTATCCCGGAAAAAATTTAACCCCAGAAAAACACAATTTAAATGAATATTTAAAGGTAGGCTCTACTATCTTAGAGAATACAATTGGTTTATGGATGTGGAAATGGAAAGTTTTACAAAACAAATTTACGTGCCGTATGGAGACTGGTGTAGAGCACATTGTTAAGGCTACCATGATATTGCACAACTTTGCCATGCAACATGACACAACCTATTTCTATAAGAAATATGTTGATGATCACGACGAAAATACTATGGAGTTTATCCCAGGTATGTGGCGTCAACAGGATTTTAATTTAACATACTCAAAAATAACTTGTAATAGTAATGCTAGAGAGCAAGCATTTGCTAACCGAGATTTATTAAAAGAATTTTTATATAATAAACTTGTTAATCAATAAAAAAAATCATATTTACGAGAAACCTTAATTTATGTTATATCTATTGCAAATTATTACTCTGCTGATGATTAACAATTTCCAGTGTAACCATTTCTAGAATCCTTTGCTGCAGACGCATTTGTGTTAAAACGGGCAAATTGGCCTCTTCAACTTGTAGCGCTAAACTGTTGAAGAATACTTGATTTGAAGTGGGTGGGGTAAAGTGCTTTTTTGCATTTTGTAATAAGCTTGTCATTTCCTGACATGCCTCCTGTATTAATGCATCTTTATCGAATTTCTTCTTCCTACATTGTTCATTGTCCGGACGATAGCTGTTGACATTTATATTGTTATTGCCTGCCGGGGTAGAATTTGTAACATTTGGATTTGTGGTGCTAGCATTAGTTGTGGTGGGGTTATCTATTTTTTTAACATAATCATTTAAATCGAAATTTTCAATCTCGAAATCAGCTTCATTTGACAGTTCCGGTTCATTGTAAATGGCAACATCAAAGTGTTGAACGTCTGATTCTGTTTGGTTGTGATTGCTTATCGCGGCTTCAGCTTCTTCATCGAACGTTTCTTCTGTTTTAAATATAGAATTACTGTAAGAATTAATAAAAAAATTATTATTATAATATCGTTGATCAAAATCAAGGGTCTAATCGCAGCATTCGATATGGAGTAAAATCTCTCGTAATTTTTCATTTTGGTATCATGGCACTCGATATCGTATAAAAAGTATCGTAATTTCATTCGAAAGGAAAAGTTTTAAAACCGTATTTTCTTGTTCACTTTTTGACTTAATATTAATATATTACAATTGAATATAAATAACGATTCGATACATGTCGAATGGCATAATTAGTTTACTCGATATCAAATATGGTGATTAGGCCCCAGAACTTCCTAACTTCAGTGCTAGTTTCTGTATTTCAACTTTTTGTTTATAATTTTTTAATTCTTTTAAAATTTAGAAGAAAAAAAAAACATTGAAATTTGTGATATGATCTTATGATCATTTTGATATACTAAAAACTAATATCCCAGCAAACACGCAAATGACATGAAATTAAACTCTTTTAATGCGATACGCTCAAAAGTTATATCAATTCTGAATTTAAATTCAAACTTTAGCTTGTGTTTGTAAAAGATTGATATTTAGCTTAGTATAAAATCAAAGAATCATAATATTTCAAATGCTTCGATTTTTATTGCATGCTTAAACCTCTTAGCAAGAAATACAAAAAAAGAAGCAAAAATATTTATAAAACTTACATGGCTCTATATTACAATTTCCTAATGCTCTTTGAATTATCCTATTGTTTTAAGTAATAGCTAATTATAAGGTTTGTGACGTTAATCGATCAACGTCAAAACGATTGATTTAAAATGGTACGACGAATTTCGGTTGATTTTGAGAATCAGATTTGAGCAAAAATCCTATTTTTTTCAAAGTGTTGATTAGAAGATCCAATTCAAACAAAAAATCATGAAAAATGTACATAAATATATACAAAACAAAATTCCAGGAATATTCCAGATTTTTCAATCATATAGGTAGCCTAAAATTATCGACACTTTTTCATTTCATATATCTAAGTACCTATATTATTTTGGGAATTCAGAATCACTATTATTTACATATGTATTTATTTAGCTAAATTGTTGCAAAAACCTTAATATAGCGGACACATGTAACCACTTCAAGGAGCAATGTTTTTGCGTAGTTTTGTAACTGTTAACGTTACATGAATCCATTACAACCCACCAGTTATTATTGAAACATACGCCTATACATATCCATTGTAATATAAACACTTGTTTTATCTCTAAGATAGTAGGACTTAAGTATTTTGCATATCCTGTAATATTACATCTAAATAATTATTTTATACCTACTTACTCGTCAAATTGATTGTTTAAAAATGACATTGCATTGTAATATTGCCAGGTTCTAGTGCTTAAGACATCGCCGTCATCTCCTTTTTTCATTTTCTGTTTGTAAGAACGCAAATAAGTATCCCGTAAATGTTTCCATTTCTGGCGAACCGCAGTGGCTTAAAATAGACAAAAATTGTTAATAAAGTTTTTAACAAGGAAACGTAAACAGTTCCTCCAAGTAGCAGCCCACTAACATTAGAAAACTTACGATCTTTGCGTAAAATTCTACCGATTTCCTGCCATTTGGCTTTCTTTTCATCCAAGTATTTTATCGTACGATATTGTTTTTCATATAGTACTGGGTTCTTTTTAATATACTCAATTAACCTGTATTCCATTCTGATCATAAAATTAATTCTTAAACAAATAATCCGAAAGCGTCCTGCAATCTGAAAAAAGAAAAATGCACAAACATATGGGACATATTTTTGTCAGGCTGCCACAGTTGAATTTATTGTTTAGGCGAACTTTTAATCAGGTAACTCTACACATGTTTAATACTCAAGCACTGTACAGACGGTTGTCAGATTTTGCAATATTGACGTTTAGACGTTTCCTGTATATTTTTCTGACAATATTGTAAGATCTGACAACCGTCTGTACAGAGCTTCAGTTTTTCCTGTCATCTGTACAAGGCTAGTTCATAACAAGTAAACTCAAGAGCTCAGCTGACTAGTTTTTGTCTCCATCTTTTAGTGTCAAAATGTACTAACATTTCTTTTTGACAGCCGAAAATGATTTACCCAAAAACAAAATTTACGTATATTTATTACAGAGTTGTACTTTTATTTTCTCCGCAAGTCTACCTGTTATGATATGACTTGCTTCTGTACAATTTATCATGCTGACAGCAAACATTTTTTAAAACCCCGTCTACATTAGTCATCATGTGATAACAAAAGTCAAACTTCATATAAAAAAAATTAAATTTTTTTTTTATTATATGAATTTTATTTGAACTATTATTGAATTAATAAATTAATTGTTTTGGCTTAAGTTCTTAATTATAAAGAGATAAAGAAAAATTAGATACCAGCAAAGCAGAATGCATTTTCTAGACAGCTTCGTCCGTCATAAGTACTCTTCGTATCGATCTACCCGGTAGTTTCAATTGTTATGACATGTTAATTTCTAATGGTGACGGGAGTAATGAGATTTGACAGTAAAACAACCATAATTATAATCAGCTGCGCTCAAAAGGTCACCTTACAGCAACGAGCCCTGTCAAAAATAATGTAAACAAGCTCGATTTCTTTTATTTAAGTTTTGACAACACGCGGCAACAGTAAACAATTTACTTTCTAATTAAAATGTCTAATTTTGAATTGTTAAGTGACCAAGGACTACGTTTAGATGGTCGTAGGCCTCACGAACTACGCAGAATCAAATGTAAATTGGGTGTATTTGAACAACCGGATGGCAGTGCTTATTTAGAACAAGGCAATACCAAAGTGTTGGCTGCTATTTATGGTCCACATCAAGCAACCAGTAAAAAATTAGATCTAAATGAAGTGGTCATTAATTGTCAATATAGCATGGCCACATTTTCCACGGCTGAGAGAAAAAATCGTCCCCGTGGAGATCGAAAATCACAGGAAATTACACTCTATCTAAGGCAGGCCTTGAAGGCTGCAATTAAAACTGAATTATACCCACGTTCGCAGATAGACGTTTACGTAGAAGTCTTACAGGCTGATGGAGCAAATTATGCCGTGGGTTTAAATGCTGCAACTTTAGCATTAGTTGATGCTGGTATTTGTCTTAAGGAATATGTGGTAGCGTGTACCGCTTCGCTTAGTAAGAATAACATACCTCTTACGGATGTTTGTCATTTTGAAGAAGTTTCGGGTGGCCCTACACTAACTGTTGCTTCTTTGCCTACATCTAATAAAATTGCTTTTATGGAAATGTCTCAACGATTTCACTTAGATAATTTGTCAAAAGTAATGGAACAGGCTTTGGCAGGTTGTCGAGAGATTCAGGCAATTATGGAAACTGCTGTGCGTAAGCATTTAATGCAAATGGGATCTGCCGGTGATTGGAGTAATATAGCTAAATAAATAAAAATCATTTAAAAACAGTATTATCTTTTTATTTTATTAAGAGTTCACTGGTAATTTTGATGAAGTTTGTTCTTGTTATTAAGGCTTAGCAGTCGCTATTTTCTCTTCGTTCCAATTTTCCACAATTTCAGCTAAGTGTTTTCGACGAAATTCCATAGAAACTTTTTGTACCAGACTATTCAGATGTTCGCCACCTTCCAGAAACTTCTTGAGATTGTGCATAGTACCACCCTGTATGCGATGATCAGTTATACGATCTTGCACAAAATTATAAGTACGAATTTTTTCATTACGATCTAAGTTTCCTTGTTGAGCTCTGCGGGTTGCCTTTGTATTAGCTTCAGAGGATTCTAATTGTAATTTCACTAACCGGGCTTGTATCTTTTTTAAAGCAATTTCTTTATTTTTTATTTGGGATCTTTCCGTCTGACTCTCAACTGCTATACCAGTGGGAATATGCACTATACGTACTGCGGAATCAGTAGTATTTACATGTTGACCCCCTGCTCCACTAGCTCTTTTCGTTTCAATCTTTAAGTCTTTATCGGCTATAACAACATTTACATCGGCCGGTCTTGGTATTACAGTAACTGAAGCAGTGCTTGTGTGTATACGTCCTGATTTTTCAGTAGTTGGTACTCTTTGCACTCGATGTACTCCAGCTTCATAACGTAAATGTTTATATGAATCTTCATTATTAACAACAACATTAGCATGTCTTAAACCTCCGATATCCGTTAAATCCTCATCCAGAATCTCATAATCCCAGTTGTTGTTGTCAAAGAAATTTATATACATATCATATAGTTCCTTGGCAAATAGCATTGCTTCTTGCCCACCCGCTCCTGCGTTAACTTCAAATATTAAGGACGGATAATACTCAGTATCAGCTAGTGTAAGCATTTTTTCCATGAGCTCCACCTCAGTTTTTTTAAGAAGTTGTGTGTAAACATCAACTTCTTCTCTTATTAATTGTTTCATATCATTATCTTTCTCTGCCTCAATATCTTGCTGGGATGGCATGTTACCCTTTATTGCACGATGTTGTTCCAGCATTTTTACTATATCTGATAGCTGAGCCATTCTTCTATAGTCTTCATTTTCGCCGGAGGCATTTGTTCGTAGTACGTAAAATTCTTTGCGTAAAGATTCCAAATAGTTTTGTAAATTTTCATTATGAAAATCCAAATTATTTTTGTCTGCCACGGTGGCCAATAAACGCAGGTTTTGTACATTTTTACAATTGTATTTAAAAAAATGTACAAAATTGTTTCTGTAAGACACTTTCATTAATTTATTAACAAACATTTTAGTAATATATTTTACATTATCAAAAAGTATATATGAAGGTATAATTTGGGTTGAGTAACTCGCTAATAAACGGTTTTTGTTTAATGCCATTCAGCTGTTTTTTAGTCAAACGTTAAAACAGAGGTATTTTTATGAAAATATTTAAAACTGGGATGTTATTTACATACATTTGCCTGTAATACATACATACATATGTATATGCAGTTTAACTCAGTGCCAATAACTAGTTTCCGTAGTGTAGTGGTTATCACGTGTGCTTCACACGCACAAGGTCCCCGGTTCGAACCCGGGCGGAAACATATTCAGTGTTGTCTGTTCTTTTTATTTTTTAACTTTTTTAATTGTTTATTATTGTGTTATTAGTTTAATTTACAACAGATGGAATAATTATTTATACAAAATATTTGTGACTACATAAAGTTTAAATACGAACCCCCAATTAAATAGTCCAAAAATGAAGACTGCTTCTGTTTTTTAATGTTGCCTTTTTGCTTTGATATTTGTGTTATATTGCATACTAGCTGTGCCCGTCACTTCGTGAGCATCCTAGCAATATTTTGTTCGATTTTGCTTTGAAAGCAATCCGCACCAAAAAGATTTACCTTTAGTTTAAGGCAGCTCTAACCCTTAAACTATGCTTCAGTTATACATGCATTTACTTTATCAAACAGCGCCATCTGTTAGTGGATAGTGCTTCAGTTATGGTTTATGTATTTACTACGAAAAACTAAAAACTCATCTTCTAGATAAACTAAGCGTCCTACAGGCAAAAGGACAAAAATCTGTGATCAATTATAAAATCCATAGATGTGTATTTAAGAAGGTACAACAAAATAAGATTTTCATATAAATTTGGTAGGGGATCACGGATTTTTGTCCTTTTTTTCGATTAGAAGCTTATTTAAAAAGATACAGCAAAAATAAGATTTTTATATAAAAAAAAGTAGGGGATCACAGATAATATATTTTTTTGAAAAATTTGGTAGGGGATCACGGATATTTGTTCTTTTTTCGATTAGACGCTTATTTAAGAAGATACAGCAAAAATAAGATTTTCATATAAAAAATATGATTTTCATATAAAATAATAGATTTTTTTTTTTAATTTGGTAGGGGATCACGGATTTTTGTCCTTTTTTCGATTAGACGATTATTTAAGAAGATACAGCAGAAATAAGATTTTCATATAAAAAAATAGATTTTTTTGAATTTGATGGGTGATCACGGATTTTTGTCCTTTTTTCGATTAGAAGCTTATTTAAGAAGATACAGAAAAAATAACTTTTTCATATTAAAAAATCGATTTTTTATATGAAAAACTTAAAACTCATTTTTTAGCTAAACTAAGCGTGCTACAGCAAAAGGACAAAAATATGTGATCATTTATAAAATCCATAAAAACGGGTTTTTATTAAAAAAATGGATTTTTTATATAAAAACTAAAAACTAATTTTTTAGCTAAACTAAGCGTCCTACAGGCAAAAGCACAAAAATCTGTGATCACTTCTGAAATCCATAAAAACGGTTTTTTATTAAAAAAAAAATATATTTTTTATACTAAATACTAAAAACTCATTTTTTAGCTAAACTAAGCGTCAAACAGGCAAAAGGACAAAAATTTGTGACCACTTATAAAATCCATAAAAAGTGTTTTTTATTAAAAAATTCTATTTTTATATGAAAAACTAAAACGGCATTTTCCAGCTAAACTAAGCGTCCTACAGGCAAAAGGACAAAAATTACTTATAAAATCCATAAAAACGGTTTTTTATTAAAAAATATATTTTTTATACGAAAAACTAAAAACTCATTTTTTAGCTAAACTAACTGAACATAAATCAAGAATGTTGCAATTTGGACAGGGTTGGAGAACTATGAAGTTAGAACGTAAAAAAAAATATTTTGTTGATTAAATAAAAAAAATTATTGAATAAATTTTATATGAAATTGTACCAAAAAAGCATTAAGTGATGTTTCGATTGTACCAAATTTGGTACAATTGTACCACAACTCCCAACACTGCTAGGCTTTAGAGAGAATAAAATTTCATCTATGTATATGTAAAACAAATAGTTCGACTTTTAAATTTTAAATATTCTTTATTTTATTATTATTATTAGTAAAAAACAATTCGACAGCAAAAAATCGAAATTTCTTAATTGTTTTATTTTAATAGATTGCAAAATAAATATCTTGTAAACTCATATTCATATTCCGCACTGCCGAATCTGCAATATTCTTAGAAAATCTGGTAACTTTTTTTAGTTACTTCTTTTCTTTCTTGATTTCTACTTTTCTTCTACATCAATTGTCAAATACCAATAGTCAGCTGGCAGTCTTTTGTACACAAATTTTCTTATCAGAAAAAAGGCGTAAAACTTTGTAAAAAATATGTAATTTTGAAGAAAAATTAAATTTCAAAATTTGTTGCATATATTCATTAAAAATATTTATGATACGGACAACAACTTAATATACTTTTTTAATTGGTTGTAAAACGAAAATTAAAAAAAGGAAGGAGAAAAATTTGTTCGTATAATATAAAAACAAAATACAGAAGAACTAAAAGAATTGGCTGGCCAATTAAAATTAATTAAAACTAATTAAAGAATAAATAAATAACAGCAATAATTAAACGAGAAGGAGAAAAAAAGTTAGTTGGGAAACAAGTGGGCAACAAACATTTTGTTGTGTTATTATTATTGACTCTTTGTTAAGGAAAAAGATTGCTGCTGTTGTAGGATGCCGCCATTGAAATCATATTCTCCACAAAATGAATATAACGGTAACGGAAACAATTCGCCTACCGACGCAGGTGCAAGTGGCACAGACTCGTCAGCGTCGAGTTCTAATGGCACCACTTCTTTAAATATAAATACGCTACGTTCTACTAAAACACCACCGTATTGTAATGGCCAGTACCCATTTAAAGTATTGACAAATCTCAATCAATTGCGCTCACAAAAACGCTTTTGTGATGTTGACATAGTGGCTGGTGGTGCCACATATGCAGCTCATCGTGTTATTTTAAGTGCTGCTAGCGCCTACTTTGAGGCCATGTTTAGACCTGAATTAGGTTTGAATGAAGTTAACCAAAAGACAGTTGTTTTACATACAATTGATAGTGAAATCTTGAATATATTATTAGATTTTATCTATACAGGAAGATGTGAAATAACACAGGTAATTTATGTTTTAAATTTTTTATTTTAAATATACATATATTTTCTTTAATTTGTATAAAACAGTTAGTGCTACAATTTTTAAAATAAAATAGGTACCTATGAAAAATGTAGATACGATGAACGCTTAATTAGGAAGTAGCGATTTGTTAATTACTATTTTTAATTTCGTTTTTGGCGAAAACACATTTTTTAATTACAGTAAATTTTTGATTATTTTTAATTTTTAATTTTTCTGCATTATTGTATTTATAAAAAGTGAGATCATAATTTTTCATTCAGGTTAATTTTAAGTAGATTATGAAAAGTCAGTTTCCAGCTGAATGTTGTAAACAGTTTCTACTTAAAAGACTTTGTATTATCAAGAAATTTACAAGAAGACTTACATATTAACAAGAAAAAACAAATGGTCTACAGCAGTCTTTGCTTATTATTTGGAATTTTACTTTGCAATGCAAGCACCGTCAACGTTGTAAAAAACAGGTTAAAAAATTCCTTATCTAAATCTTACCTTATATAGTGTCTACAACTGGGATAAATTTATCTTGATAAAAGCCAATTTCATATAATCCTACCTTACATATTGTCTACAACTGGGATAAATGTGTCTTGATAAAGGTCAAACATCATATAAAAAAATATATTTTTAATACCTACTGGATTTTCTTATATGAAGTTTGACTTTTCTCAAGTCAAATTTATTCCAGTTGTAGACACGATCGCTAGATAAAATTAGCAAAAATCGTTAAAATCTTTCTTATTGTAAATGTGAAAAATTAGCTAACGTAATATTTCATAATTTTCAATTTACTTATTTATTCAATTTCATTAACATTTTTATGACTTAATGAACTGTATGGTGGTATTGAATCATGCGACTTCAACCTATTCTAATGATGAACTATTTGTTTAAGTGTCAAAGCTGAAAGCTGTTTTAGTGTGAAAGCAGTACTGAAATATAGTGCGTATAGTGCAGTTCTTTTGTTTAATTGATATTTTTTTAGTTTTTACTGTATAAATTCGTATATTCCAGTCAAATTTCATTAAAAAACAATAACATTTATATATTGTTTATATTTTTAGAAAAAGAAGGGAAACATTGGTCTGCATATTTGCCTTTTCCACCTATTAAGAGTCTAGTTCAAAAACTAAAACCAAGTTCAAAACTAAACCTATACAGGCTTGAAAACTTTACAAAACTACAATTTGATTTATATTTTCTATTGAAAAATCCCCCACTGTACCTACGACATTAATAAATTTTCATTAAAAGTTTGTTTTAGAACATGTATTACTTTTAGACGTTCTTAGAAAATTCTTTAAATATGTCTGTCTACATGCAAACGTACTTAATCACATTAATTTAAAATCAATTTTTTTTCATTGCTTTTCTTCATTTACCACAAAGTCCAACGTCCAAGAATTATTAGCTGCTGCTGATATGTTGCAGCTGCATGAAGTAGTAGATGGTTGTTGTGAGTTTTTGTGTCGCGAACTACATGCTAGTAATGCTTTGGGTATTTTACGCTTTGCTGAAGCTCATAATTGTGAAGCCTTAGCTAAGAGTGCATTAAACTTTGTGCATGCCAATTTTCCAGCGGTAAGTGTTAACATAATTTGTTGTTTACTAATTGCAATAGTAAATTTTGTTTATTTTCCTCATTTGGTTTTATTATGAAAAGATTACTCAGGAAGATGAATTTTTAGAAACACCACAAACTTTATTGTCACAACTTTTAACCTCAGAACTTTTGCGTGTTGATTCTGAATCTCAAGTATTCCAAGCGGCTTTGCGTTGGATCAAACATGATGTCACCCAACGAAGATGTTTTGTTTTCGATATTTTGTCGTTGGTACGTTTGGCTTTGGTACCGGTCAAAGTTATCGATCAGGCTTTAAGAGATTGTCGTGATATGTCGGTTAAAATTGCCCTCAGATCCATATGTCGCGATATAGCGTCTAAAAGGGGCCAACTGGTGCCTTTGCGTGTATGTCCTCGCCAGTTGGCCAAGAAAAATATCTATATTATAGGAGGTTCAAGACGTGAGACAACTTCTACGTGGAATCCTGCCGATGATATATTTGATACGGTGGCTAAATTTGATATATTTCGTAGGGAATGGACGGAAACTGCACCTATGGAAATTGGACGTATATTACCAGGTGTAGCGGCATTAAGTGGTAAAATTTATGTTATTGGCGGCGAGAGAGGAGCTCAAATATTAGCCAATGGCGAAGTATACGATCCACAAAATGATTGTTGGTCTCCTATAGCTCCTATGATAGTGCCACGTTGTGAATTCGGTTTATGTGCCATGGACAATAGTCTGTTGGCTGTTGGTGGCTGGATAGGAGATGATATTGGTGGATCTATGGAACGCTACGATCCCGATAAGGATGTTTGGCAAATAATAGGCAATCTGCCAGAGCCGCGTTTTAGCATGGGTGTGGTTAGTTTTGAAGGTCTTATTTATATAGTGGGTGGTTGCACTATATCCAGTCGCCATTTACCGGATTTAGTAAGGTAGATACAAATTACTTTTTATTTAAAGTAAATATTTAATGCATATTTTTCTTTTTAGCTATAATCCCGTTACCCAAGAGTGGCAACCCCTGGCAAGAATGCAAGTAGCTCGCTGTCAGATGGGTGTGGCCATATTGGATCGTTATTTGTATGTGGTGGGGGGTAATAGTAGTTCTCAGGCCGTTTTGAGTTCAGTAGAACGTTACAGCTTTGATGATAACACTTGGTCAACTGTGTGTGCCATGTCGGTACCACGAGCAATACCCGCCGTTGCAGCTGCTGATGGTTTACTCTATGTAGCTGGTGGTGACCAGGTTTGAATCCTAAATTTTTTTATTTTAGTTTTTTATTAAATATTTTTATTTGTAGCCTTGTGAGGCCACATTTTACCGAGCCCAAGTTACTATAAGTGCTGTAGAGTGCTATGACCCGTTAACAGATACTTGGAAAAATTGTCCCGATTTGCCAGTTAGTCGCTCGGAAGCCGGAGCTGTTGTTGTTTAACCCTTAATATAAAACGAAGGCGGCAATATCTATTCTCAATAAGCTGCCTAAGTTTTAATCAAACATTTTTTAGGAGTTATGGAAACTTTAACAAACATTCTTGAGTAAAAACCAGTATAATAATCCTTATTTAATTTATATTTATAATATAGTTTACACTATTTTAATTTTAAGTTTTTTATACCCAAATATTGTTTTTAAACCAAAAAGAAAATAATGCAAAGCCAATCTAACAAACAATATCCTTTCAAAGATTTAAATTCTATATAGGTTCAAAATATAATCCCAAATCAAGCTAAATGTAAAAAAGTAATTATAAAAACAGATCACCACGTATTAATTGATGTAATATTGAACATAAAAATCCAAAAAATAAATCGTCTTTCCCTGAAAAGTTTTAAAATTTAAATATTTCACCTCTATGGTCAGAAAAAAATTAAAAATATAAAAAAGATTTAAAAAGAAGTGCCAGATGTAATATACAAGACATGGCTTTGGCATAAATAATCTTTTTTCAACCTGGCAGCTTTGCCTAAATACTGACAACAAAGAACTTATCGAAAATCAAAAGCAATCAGCTGTTTTTACCATCTTTACCAAAAGCATTTTTGTTCTGTAACCGGGAAAATTTTCTTCTAAATAAAGTTTTCTAAATCACCCTAAATAATAGATCAATATCATGAACACCTTACGACCATGTGGTTGTAAAGGCGTACGCACTTGCCTTAAATGTGAATCAGATTTTAATATACAAAAACCTAATCTGTGGCATGAATTACAGAAACTGGATCCATGGTCCTGGTGCATTGAATGTAAGCTTTTATATCCAGGATGGGATTGTCAGAAGGTACAAAAAGATCACCCGGACCATAATCAAGAAAAAGGTTTGGCAATACGAGGTATTTTTGTTAAAGAAAATTTTCTTACTCCAACCGAAGGAAATGAAGTCATGAGGCAATTAGATGATTTACCCTGGTGTGTATCGCAAAGCGGCCGGCGAAAACAAAATTATGGACCAAAGACAAACTTTAAGAAAAAGAAATTACAAAATGGTACATTTAAAGGATTTCCTAAACCAACACAATTTATACAAGATAAGTTTAAAAATGAAGAACTACTGAAGAATTTTCAAACTATAGAACAATGCTCTTTAGAGTATGATCCAACAAAAGGTGCCTCCATAGATCCTCACATAGATGATTGTTGGATTTGGGGAGAACGTGTTGTGACAGTTAATTGCTTAGGACATTCAGTGTTGTCATTAACTCTTTACAAAGATGCTTTAGAAAAGAAACTGACAGATATAAGTAAATATAATCTAGATTTGGTAACTAAATATGAAAACAAATTGTTGGAGCCTTTATTAGTGTCGGATCAATTGAAAACATTTAAGGATAAAGTCATTAGGTTAATTATGCCAAAGTAAGTACTAAAATAATAATTTACACAATTATATATTTTAGAAGCTAACCTTGAAGATGTATTTTATTCTAAAAAGGCACTCTCTAATAGTGTTATATGGCCCTGTACGCTTTCAATTCGAACATTGTGTATTACGTGAAGATGTTTCGGAAAGACGGGTGTGTTTGGCATACAGAGAATTTACTCCCTTGTATATGGAAGGTGGTGAATCATGCGAAAAAGGCCGGGAAGTAATAGAAAGTTCTTTGAATTTTTGGCTGCAATAATGAGAATAAAACTAATGGCCAAAACAACAAAAAAACTTAAGCTTCAGTAGTTGTATTTATAATACTTTAAAATCAAATAAAAAGAGATAAATGGTAGAAAGTATTCATTAAGTTCATATTAAACTAAAACAGTAAAATTTTAAATTAATTTATTTCACTATTGTGTTCATTTAACATTTCAATGCAATCATCATTTGTCCATACATATTGTGTATTTAAATGTATATCGGTCGCTTCTAGTTCTTCTTGCAAAATTTCCACTTCATTTTCTTCCATATTTTCCTCTAGCGACGTTGATTTAATAAAATCTAATAAAGTTACTTTGGCTGGCAGTTTTATGCGATGTACTCGTTTTATATGATGCCTTAAATTTGTACGAGAGCTAAGCATTTTGTGGCAAATAGCACATTTGTTTTCTGTGTGAACTTCGCGTATATGCCTAAATAAATCCTCAGTTACATTAAAGGGTTGTGTGCAAAATTTGCAAACATGAGACTTATGTATATGAGTCTTAAGATAGTCAGATTTAGCAAAAGCCTGGGGACAATATTGACATATATAAATAGCAGGTTGTATTAAATCGGCACTTGTTTGGGATAATTCTATACTTTCAAGATTTTTCAAGTCTGTAACTTCAACTGCTTTTAAATTCACTGTTAGCAATTTCTGAGGAGGTGGAAAAGGTCCTTCAACATTATCTTTGGTTTGAACTGATATATATTTTTCGGTTGTTTCTAGAGTTTCAGATATGAATTGGGTTACAATAAACGAATCGTTCTTATCCATAACTATTTGTTTTGCGTGACCTGATTTTTTAAAAGTTGTTAGTTGATTTGTATTGTTAAACTCATACTGTGGTAAATTTAATATTTTTTCCTCTTCCAGTGTTTCTATTAGACTTGTATTTTTCAATTCATTTAACTCGTTTTCATCTAATACTTCTATAAGATGCTCTTCCTCAATGCATTGATTTAATGACTCCTGGTATAGAGTTTTTAATTGTACATTTGCCAGTTTAATTTTTTCATAAAAAATATAACAAAATTTTATATCTTCCAAGCATTGACAACACAGGAAAGGAAATTCTTCAGTTAGATTTAACAAATCCTGTAAAATTAGAAAAATGTTGTGAATTACTAAATCAGTTTAATTATTCCTGTTTTATTAAGTTGCTTACTTGACTATTGAAAAATATACCCATTATTTCAACAAATTCTTTTTCCATTACGTTATTCACACAAGAGTTGTCCTCATTTTTTTCATCTTGTTGTTTAAATAGAACTTTATAATCCAATATGTTTATATCACCTTTATTTAAGCATATTCGACATGTCTGTTGTAGTTTTTCTAAATTTACATTTAAATTCATTTTTCCAATGTTTGTAGTTATATTTTATTGCAGTGAGAGATAAACAAAACAAAGATATTAGTTTACAGTGATTAGTTATTTAGCAACGCTATTTAAACCAGACATGTTATTAATAAAACAATATGGTAACACAGCTTTTGGTTCTTAACAGTACCGTTACAAATATTGATTACTGTAATAAGGATATAAAGTTAGCTGCCTCTGAAACAAATAAATTATCAAAATGAGTAATTTATGCACTATTATTGAATTCATACAAAATTTGTGCTCAGAGGATGATGAAATAAATAATATGTTCAAAGAAATTGATGAACTAAATCGAGAAAATGGTAAATTTGAAAATCAATTGGAGGGTAAGATTAAAATGCAGGTTATGGGGATAAATATTTATAATTCAAATTACTTTTATCTTTAAGAATTTGAACGTGAACATGTTCGCCTTCAAATTGAACTTTACAATTTAGAAACGATTATTTCCCATAACGATATTTCTGCCATTGATAACTTTAACAAAACATCAATAAAAATGTATCAGGACAGTGTTGAATTAAAAAATTTAATCGAAAAGATAGATTTTACAAAAATCTTGCAGTGTTATCACATGGAAATGGAAGCAAAATGTCGCAAGGAATGGCAGCCAATACAAGATTGTTTTGTAAAAACACTTAAGTGGCATGAGCAAATGGAACAAAGACATATTGTACAGAAATACCGCCAAGCTGAAATTGTGTTTCAACAGGCCGAAGAAGCTAACAAAAGTCAACAAGATTCAATGGTTAAATCGTTTAATCAGAGTTTGGAACTTATAAAGCAGGCAAAAAATAAGAGAAATGAACTAATTGTATCCCTGATAAAGGGAAGTAAAGATTTCAATGATTTTAAAGTAAAAGTAATATTAGTTTATTCATGTAATATAGACTATATTTTGTTTAATATTTAATTTTTTTAAGATGACAAAATTAAGCCAGTATCAAGATTATATAGAGGCGCTAAGACAAGAAAAACTGAAAATTTTAAATCAATTGGAACAAAACGTGCTTAAGGTAAAAAACTTATCTTTTACAAAAAACTTAGTAAATTTTCATAAAATATTTACTGAAAAGTATTTATTAAATAAAAAAATATTTAAGGTCTTCTGTCGTAATAGTTAAAAAAACATTTTAATCGCCAAGATGAAGATCTTTTTTAGAGAACAAAAAAATGGAGAATTGTACTAAAACGGAAACAATAGATGAATTTTACCTAAAGAATACTATAAAACAATAATATAATACTATTAAAAATGAAGCTTATTGCCTTAGATTTCTATAGAATGCTATTATTGTTTGGTTTTTAAAATAACACTTCCTTTTCATTTCCTTAGGCTTTCAATCCGTTGCTGAACGTAAATAGTAATCACAACTTGACGAAAACTCTAAATATAAATACTGAAAGTTGTAATTTCGTTATGCCGAAATTACCCTCTTTTACTGATATTTTAAAAAGCTTTAATCAAACTGAAAATATAACAATTGAAAACACTACAAATTTATGCATAAAATCAATTTTACACACTTCGAGTTGCAAGCAATCGGTAACTACGAAACAAACTAAAAATGTACGTTTTAAAGTACAATTAGAGGAATATCAAGAGACAACTGAAAATGTCTACAATAGCGAAATGGAAAGTGAAACCGATGTAGAAATTGAGGAACTACCTACAAAAACTGCTATGGAAATTAACGAATGCCAAGAGGAAATGGATAATTTACAAGAAATGATAGATTTAGAAAGGGATTCTGAAATAGAAATTGTAGATTTGTTAACGCCAGCAGATAATGTAGAGGAAAAGTTTAAAGAAAATTCAGAGACCATGACTTCTACGGTTTCTAATGCAAATACTAAAAATCAAAAGCCTTTAATTGAAATACAAGAATGCATTACTTTCAAAACGCCATTTCCTATACAAGAAATTGCAAATATACAAATTAAAGAAAATGTTTTAAACAGTTCAACGGTCAACTGCTCCAAACAATCAACTGATACAAATTCATCAAATTCACCCCAGGCGGATATTAAGGATATTTTAAACACTACTAAAAAATCATTTTATGAGGAATTTTTAAATAATTCTTCTTCTTCTTCTGCTGAGGCAGCTTCAAGGATGTCAACTCAAAGTAATAGTAATGCATCTAATTTAAATAATTTTGCCACGTTTTTTAATGATGATAAGGATTTTTTATTTGTCTCGAAAGAATCAAATGTAGAGATTAAAAACAATTTTGAAAAAAACTCAACGACCGTGTCAGATGTTCAAGATATTTTAGAATTTGGCTCTAATAAAGGTTTCACTTTTGATTCCGACGATAATATGACGGATAATTATAATGCAGGAAATATGGATTTTATGTAAAATAACGAAAAAAATATAATAATTCAGTTGCTAAAGTTATTTTATTGTTAATATTTTAAACCTCTTTGTTTATTTTTAAGTTTTCAAGTCAAACATTATTTTTCTATATTCATCTCTTCATCTTTTAAAGTTGAATACCAACCTATGAATATTTACTTAAAAAATACAATAAAAAATTGAATTCTTTTTATTTTTAAGTATTAAAATTCTAAATAAAAAATAATACTTCATAGAAGAAAGAAGCCAAAAAACAGCACAGCGTAACAAACTAAATACTATGAAATAGTTTGACTGTTAATTTGTTTTTGAAACATTTTGCAATACAATAATAATAAATATATGTATGTATGTATTCGTTTAGGCAATGAAACCGGTATGTATGTAAGTATTTAAAAGCAGTATTGTAGTTTAAAAATTATCTAATATTCATCTAAATCGAAATCCTCATTATCCAATTCGTCAAGTTGCATACTTTGGAAATCCACCTTGTAACGCAATATACCTAAGGAAAGAGAGATTTTAAAATAAAAAGAAAATCAAATAAAAAAGTTAAGAAAATTTAATAAAAAACATAAACAAAAAATAACAATGAAAGCTTCATTGGATAGTGCAAAGTCTAAAAAACTTCACCGAAATATGTATATAATAAAAGCAATAAAAAGCAAAAGCAGTTATAACTTAAAAACAAACAAAAAAAATTTGGAGTGATCTACACTCCACTTTACCATACCCAATGGAAACAGCTATTTTTATAGATATATTACATCAAGAATATACATATATAAGTTCACAGCATATACGATTCGAAAAATTAATTAATTTCGGTTTGGGATGTTAAGTAAACTACCTCTCCCCCGTCCCGATTATGCCCAAAATTTATACAGCTCTTCATCTCCATAAACCAAAGGGACACACTGAATTACATTTTGATACGGTATGACCTGTAGAGCGTTTACAAAATTTGGGAGTAAGTAAACTACCCCTTTCCGATTATGACCAAAATTTACACAACTCTTCATATAAAACTTTCGTTTTAATATGTCATACGGTATGACATGTAGAGCGTTCACAAAATTTGGGGGTAAGTAAACTACCCCTAGCCCCCACACGATTATGGCCAAAAAAAATATACAGCTCTTCATCTCCATATAACAAAGGCACATACTAAAATTCTTTTTGATACGTCAAACGGTATGACCTGTACAAACTCCACAAAAATATTGGCATAGACATAAACGCGAAAATAGCCAAAACAAGGATTCAGGAGACCTCAAAACGTATAAATCCGTCGAAATCCCGATCTCGATTTTTTCATGATTACTACACTTTAACTTATACTACGTATGGTAAAGTAAAAAAAAACAAGTTATTTCTAGATATTTTTTTGGACAAAAAAAAAAAAATTTTAACTTTTATATTTTCTTGAAGAAAATAAAAGTTAAAATTAAAAAGGGTACAAGAATTAAAAATTTTGTATCGAAAAAATTCTTTTTAATTTCTTTTGTTTTTTTTTCTGTTAAAACAAATCACTTTTTTATTGTTGCTAAAATAAAAATATAAAAGGATAAAAATATAAAAAAAATATATAAAACGCGTTTTTTTAAATTTCTTCATTACGATTAAATTTGTGTACTTTGCATAGTTCTACGAAGTTTGCTTGTTTTTTCTTCAAAAATCTAAACAAAAACTGATTAAAAGTAAATAAGCATCTCTCTCTATCTATTAAAGAAAAAAGAAAATATTTCCTTTTCTAAAATTATTATATTAAACGAAAAATTTTATTTTTTCCTTCCCAGTCAACAAAATATTCCGACATTCGAACTAAATCAAACAAAACAGTAAAATATTTAAATTTTTTCAGAGATTTCAAACAGATTTCTGTCAAACATGCCTAAAAAAAAGAGTTATTCGACATGTCCAATTGCCCTCTGATCGATTTCGTATGAAAGATTTTATTTGTTTTTAAACATTTACACGTGTATGTATGTACAATATAGTTGCATACATATGTATGTCTGATACGAGTAGATTTCTGTCTGTCTTTTAAGTTTTTAATGAAAAAAAGTTTGAAAAATATTACAGAAGATTTAATTGCATTTAAGAATACAGTAAATAATTCGCTATACAGTTAAAGAAAAAAAAAAAAAAAGAATTTTGATTTCTCTACAACTTCCTTTAGAGATTTTCATAGTAAAGAATATTCTAAAATATTACTAGGCATTAAAAGGAACATGTCAAAAAAGGACAACCAAGTAAGTCTTAGATTCTATACATTGATTATAGCGAGATTTAACAAACAGCTGCAGGACAATGTGAGCGAGTATATACGTGTATATAGTAAAATTCAAAGATTAGAATTACGAAAACATTTCAGATATCTGTTAGAAATCCAAACGAATGTTGGTTAATGTTACAGAATTTTTCATGTTTTTCTTAACATGTGCATCAGAAAAAGCGGCTAGAAACTCAGAATCTATCTGTTAGATAGCGTGTCTTTTACTCAATATATTTTTTTATAGTGGTCAAAACTTTGACAAAATTCGTATACTATTTTGGATGTTTGGCAGAAGAAACACTTGTTGTCAGGGTTATTACGGAATCGGTACAAATCGAAATTTTTAAAGAAAATTGTAGAAATTATGAAGCACTATCTATGCTAAATGCATAATCAATGTAAATTATTGAGGTAAGTGTATTTCTTGAGTTATATATGGTGTAATAGCCCTTTAAAGAAATAATTGAAGTATTGAAAATACGTGAGAGCTCGAAAACATCGCAGTTAACACAAAGGGACCAGCACTAGGACCCAAGTGAGCTGCATTGAGGCTGCTTGCTTAACCTAACCTATTGCTAAACAAATCGTTATGTTGTAGAATGTTATCGATCATTGTGGTTCACTCGAATTCTTTTTGTTTATATAGGTGGGTAGTCCAACCAATGTGTAGTATCCGTTTTTAATTAAAAATTATTATCGCTTACATTACAGTTTATGCTTTTATTATCTACCACATGATCTCATATCACATCCCTGAGCGAAACGGGTACCCCAGCTAGTTGTATAATAATTTTGCATAAAAATTATTAATTATGGAACAGATATGGAACTGCTTTGAATTAAAATTTAAGTAGTATTTAAAAATTGTATAAGAAATTTGTTATGCTTTGTGGCATTTTTTTAAAGAACGCTTTCGTAGAGTTGAATTATTTCTAAAACTAATAGTTTTAGAGAAATATCCTGAGTACCAATAATTTAATTTATTATTGTGATACTGATAGTTTTTGGCTTAAATCTACTTTTTTCTCTTTTTTTAAACAATTTTTCTAACTACACTAAATTTAATTCGAGTCATTACATGTTTAAATAAAGAATGCATTTTCTGAAATTTAAAGAATGCAAGCCTTAAACTTACTGTTAAATAAATTTGGGGCTTTGAAGAAATTATTTTCAACCTCCTAACTTAATATTCCAAGCAATCCAAAAAATCGTGATTGTTAAAAGAAAAAAAGAAAAAAAGGCCACCCAAAATATATACAAAACATAAAATTTAAATTAATTAATAAAATACCAACAAAAAAATTATTAAAGCAATTAATCATCTTTCATTTAAATCCATTTTTTATTACGCTTTTCATTTATTTTTACTCATATTACGTAGATAGCAGCTTGTAACTTTAAAAAGTTAAAAAAAAAATAAAACTAAAAATTATACAGTTTTTTAAATGGAATTCTAAAGAAGTATTTACATATTTAAATGTAATTATATATGTACTTAAATATGTTAAATGGTAAGGAAATATTACATAAAAACACATATTAATAAATTTTATTAAACAAATTACTAGCCACCATAAATGTAGCGTGTAAATATACAATTTAGCAATGACGAATGTTAAAGTATTTCCTTTTATAATTATTATAAATATTAATGTCAGATGAACAAGCTGCCACTGCTTTGTTAATTTGTTACGTTTCTTTTCAAATATGAAAAATGCTGAAAAAAATATAATTGTATGATAATAACAAATTTAATAATCGTCAAGATCGACATCCTCCAAAGGTTCGTCGGCTTGTAGTGACTGAAAATCAACTTTATAGCGTAAAATACCTTTTTGTTTGTGGGAGCATACATAAAAAACGTTTTTAAAATAATACACATTAAAAAAGGATTATTAAATAAGCAATAGAAAGGATGGGAAAGAGAAGAAAAAGAAGTATACGAAAACCAATTTTAGTTTAAAATATTTTTTTCAAAGATTACTGCTATAACTAGCCTACTATTATTGTTGATTTTTCAAAGGTTAAAAGAAAATGTAAAGAGTAAATGTGTAAAGAATCATGTAACTTACCACCAATGCCGCCAAAGCCTCGCACAAATTGGCTGCCTTCTTGAGATTTGTCAGTGATTATTTCCAAAGTGGCTCCAAACATTTTGTAATTGTTCGCCAGCCATTCTAACAGGGGCTGGGATTCGATCAGTTCCATTTCTACGCCAGTCTTAAGGAGAATAAAAACAAAATGTGTGGCTTGACACGAAATTCTAAAAATTGGCTCTAATAAAATGGTTTAACATGAAGTTGAACTTTCGAATAAAAATTATAAAATTTGAGGTTATATTAATGGTTAACATTTAATGTTTAATTTTTGGTCACATTGTTTATTTAAAAGTTAAAAATATGTTTGTTAGTTAATTCAATACAACCACCACAATGCCCTAAAAAATTTTGGGGTGGCCAGCCAGCCCTAGACAAGGAAACCCTACAAAAATATATTGAGGAAAAATTGTTCAGTACGCACGGAGCAAACGATAAGGAAACTTGGTTGCCCGAAATACCAAGATATTTTAATATTACAGGCTATTCTTTCAACAATATGACAGGAAACTATACCAGGCGCAAAAGTAGGAGCAACATGCGTTGATTGTTTCCTTGGGTATATTTAGCATAGTCCAGATGTTGAAAGAAACAAACATTCGTCTAATTAAAGCCAGTATTCCTGCAGTAACAGTCTGACTCTTTCTTATCTACACAGCTTTCGCTGTACTCATCACAGGAAATACCCACATCGACAGTGGCCTGCAAAGATGCCTACTAGAAGCGATAGGAAGACGAGTCATGTCTTCATCTTTTACATTATAAGCAAAGGGTAAAGAGTTCTAAAGCGTTTTCATAAACAATTGTAAGCCGTATCTTTACGAGTGAGTTCTTTAGTTATATTTGACAACCCGTCCAGGAGAATATATATATAAAGCTTCCTGTGAGTTTGCTACATTTAAATCCTCATACCTAAACAACATCGAAATGTGATCTGAGTAGTGCCAGATAACAAATGTAAACAAGCTCACACCACGCAATTTTCCTTACAGCCGTAAGGAGAACATCGGATTGCTCAATGTCTCAACAAAAAATAATTTTAGGAAGAAGAAAAATAATTTGCTATTTTAATATTTTAAAATTTCAATTTAACATAAATAACTTTTCTATTAGACCGCAAAAAAAATTCATTCTATTCAATGTCTTTTTTGTAACAAAAAACAGGAATACTTACCTCTTTATCCGTAAAATGTGATTTATCCTTCTCTTGTTCCGGCGTTAAATGCAATACAGTGGTAGATGTTGAATTGGCATGATTTTTCAAAACATATCGTTGTATATCTAAATTTTCCCAGCATATTAACGTTTCCACTGAGCCCAATTCTAAGGCGCGCAAGGTATCTTCAACACCGAAGCAATATTTTCCCGTATCCTTAAAAAAAAAAAACAAAAAATATTAAAAATCTTTTCTTATTCAAATAATAGTAATTTTTATTACCTGTGAAATCTCATCAAAATATCGACCAATTAGTTTCTTTTCCTGAATAAATTTAACATTTTGTAAAGATTCTGCGGCCAATTCAATGGCTTGATTGAAACCATTTTCGCCACCATAAGAAACGTCAACAAGTTTGATGACTTTTGATTGCAGTCTCTAAAATAAAAGATTTGTAATAAAAAATTTCAAAATTCAGTTACTCACATACCGGATCAAACATGTCAGATTGACTCAGTTCAGTTTTAAAATCTGCACTACCCGCCAATATAAGACCAGCTATGTTGGGCTTGTCATTCGTAATAAACAACTGAGTAGCGACCTCGGCCACTTTACGCACATAATTGTGTCGTTTTTCCATACGTAAACGGGCAAAACGTAAGGCCGACTGACCACCACGACCATGCTTTTTCGGTAGATCAACGGTAAACTTGTGCAAAACTTCCCGAGTATTACCTTGCAAAGTACCAAATAATGCACCATTACCATCCATAACAATAAAGCCAAATTTATTGTCATCGGCCAAAAGGGCGGTCAAAGCTTCAGTGTGAAATTTATTGTCACACAAGTACAAAGATGTATTGATAGGCTTGAAGGGTTCAAAATCGATATTAACCTTTTTTTCTTTTCCCTCTTCGGTGACAATAGTACCGCAGTAAATGACCAAACCATTGGGAGGCACTAAAGAAAAATTATGAATACAAACATAACAGTATTTATAAAATATTTCAACCTTACATACCTTTGGTGTACAATTTAAGTCTATGTTGGACTGAGGTAATAGCACCCAATACAGAGAGACGGTTAACACGTGACTTAATGTTGGAGGCGGTGCCAAATTCATCAGCCAACATTTTACTCACTCTTGATATTTGATCCTTGGGGGGAATTATTAAAGAAATCATGCTGGTCCCATTTCTGATATAAAACGAAAAATAAACATACTTCTGGTTATTTAAACATAATGTTTATTCTAACCTTTTCTTAATCACATTGCACAATTTTCTTTGATTCAATAAAAAAAACTTAAGTTTATTAAACCACCTACCCACGAGCCATTTCCAGACTTTTTATCAATTTCTTTATTTTCCATATTTCCACATTGCGATCTGCTGACGTTTCTTCTCCAGACATGTTTTATTAATTTCTACAAATACCTTTTACACCTCCAACTATATTAAATTAGATTAGAACTCAAAAACTTTCTCTACCACCTTTAAAAGACGCCCCCTTCTTCAAATGGCTTTTTTCCCCAAGACTGTTTAAATTTTTCTAATATTTTTATGCACTCCAATGGTATTTAGCTTTAAAATTTTCTTTTCTCCAGTTAAGTTTCGTTGTCTGACGTCCTTCTACTGAAAAAAAACGACAAAAAAGAATATCATGAACTAAATTGATAGGAAAAAGGCGCAGGTCATCATTGTTGTATGTATATGTTGCAAATTGTGTGTAAAAATTATTGTCATCGCTGTTCTCATAGACGCAAAGAAAACGATTTAAAGTACTTTAAATTTTTAATTTATTTAATCAATTGCAAATTATAACTTACCCTCTGTCAGAGTGCGTTTAGAAGGATATTTTTTCAAAAATTCAAGGATATTTTTACGAATTTTAATACATAACTTAAAGGATAAACAAATGAATTGGCCAAAGCAAGTAACAGACTATTAGCAGGGTTGCCAGACTTTTGCCAAACCGAAAATGCTTAAAAATAACCGGATTAACCAATCTACAAAAATATTTTAATTTAATGTCCACTGTAGGGGAAATTAATTTAACGGTATTGGCTATGGCGCATTCTTTAATATGCTCCGTTACTCGAAATGCTGAATTCCATTTGAACAAATATTATTCTTTTTATAAGCAAGCAACAAATTAATGACCTTACAAAGGCGAATTTATTTATCAGATGATACTAAAAACACACTTTACAAAAGGGTAAAAAGCTTAGAATGTATAAAAATATCGTATGGAACGTACATTTTTACCTTCATTGGGATTTTCTCATTTCATCTTTTTAGGCAATTTAGTTTCGGACGCTAAATGTAAAAATTGTTTTTGTTTGAAGCTCTTTGCTCTTTTTGATTTCTTAAATTGTTTTTAAAAAGGACGTAAAAGTCAATAAAAGCAAAAGAAACTTTAAAACACAATAACTTTCATTTGTACGTTCGGCCCAGTCCACATAAGAGGCCGTCTTCATTAGCCGTCAACATTTAACAAGAGTCAAACTACATATAAAAAACACATTATGTTTAATACTATTTTTTTTATGAAGTTTGACTTTTTTTAAGACATGTTGATGGCTAATTAAGACGGAGGGTTAAGTTTTATACTTTCTGCCAAGGCGAATTAACTTTAAATAAAATTAATTCTGTAGGAACGCAAATGCATCTGGCAGCCATTTTTGAAATAAGAACTGGCATCTCTACGACATTCACAAATAAATAATAACATAAATCATGAGGGTAGTTCAAAAAAATTTATGAATGAGCGCCAAAAAGAAATAGAATAGTTTTTGTGTACAACTTGAAGCGCAATTGTTCGCGGCGTTTGTTGAAAAAAGTGAAAATATTCTCTTAAGGTTTAAAATTAATAAATAATTTTAAATCACCAATTAAAAAAAATATTTTAAATATTTCAAGAATAAAATGCCACCCAAAAAAGCAACCAGCAAGAAAGCACCAACAAAAGTAGCAGCACCATCAGCAGACGCTGAGGTGTTCAACAATGGCGAAAAAGAGGTGGCAACAGAATTAGCAACTGACGCGAAAATTTTGGCCAATGGCATTGAACTTAATGATACAGAAGATGCTAAGGAGACAACAAAATCTAAGGCAACCAAACGAGTAAGTGGTCGAGTTAAAAATGTTGCTTCGGAATTGGAAGCAGTAGCTCCTCCTAGCAAGAAGCCGGCTGCTAAGGGTAGAGGTAAAAGGAAATCGAACGAAAATGAGGTTAAAGAGAATGAAACTTTAAGTACACAACCCGATATTCAAGAAGTTGAAACAGAAGAAAATGAAGAAACCACAACGAAAGTTAAAGGAAGAGGTGGCGGTAAAAAGGCTGAACCGAAAACAAAAAAAGCCATCAAAGCTAAGGAAAATAAAAAGGAAGCAATCTCTAACAAGAGTGTACAAGAAGAGGAATCTAACAAAGGTGATGAAGCTAAGGTGCCAGAAAAGAATGCAAAAGCAACGAGTGGAAGAAAAAAGAAACAAGATGCATCAAAAACAGAGGAGTCCTTAGAAGTAATTCAAGAAAATGAAGAATTGGGTGGAAAAAGTCGTAAGTGGAAAATGATGTAAAGATTATATATTAAGATTTATTTCTAGCTTAATTTGAAGCTATTTAAGCTATGTGATTTAATATACTCTTTCTTTACAGCTTCTAAAAAAAGCTCCAAAACTTCAGTTCAATCTGAAGAAATAATTGCTGAAACTGAGCCTCAAAAGAAGAAAGGTCGAACAGCTAAAAAGGAGAAAACAGTTGAAAAGCAGGAGGTCGTGTTGACAATAGCAGAAATATATGATAGCAAAGCTGATGTTAAGGAAAAGAAACCAACTAAACGAGGCCGCACTGCTGCTAAAACCGCAGTTGCAGTCGAAGAAACACCGGCTACTAATGGTGATACTGAAGAAGTTTTACCTAAAAGTAATTAAAGCCATTACTAATTTCCATTAAGGGATTTGAATTAATTTATTTATTTTTACTTTCAGAACGTTCCCGTAACGTACCTAGCATTGAAAAGGAAACTGTAAAAGAAAAACCTAAAAAGGGACGAGCAAAAAAAGCTGATAAACTAAAAGAGGAATTGGCAGATAAAGATATAGAGTTGCAGGGAGAAGTAGATGATGAAAATGCAACAAATGGTCAAGTTGAGAAAACTGGAGATTTAGAAGGTTAGAAGTTTATATTTCTTGTCATTTCTCCAACGCAAATTTTATTAACAACTCGAATTAATAAAATACGGAAATACGTTTTTAAGTTTGATTTTAAAATAGGAAGTAATGAATATGCAATGTAATAATTTTTTTAACAAAACTAAGCTCTAGTTTATATATAAAAAAAATATTTGAATGAATATCAGAAAAGGAATTAAGCGAAATAATTCATGAAAACCTAGTTTGATCGTTAAATCTTATTTGCCAAGTTTTGTTTTTCTACTGAGTGTACATACATGAGACATAATCCCACTATGCTAAAAAACTACAAGTTAATGAATACCACTGTCATACTATTCCATCTATGTATATATAAGTTTATCATACTGTTTGTTATACCATCTGCAATAATCATTTGCAACCTCATGAAGCATACATATCTTGGATCCTTGTAAGTAGAGAAATCGATTTCCTGGTGACCCATCTGTCCGCTTAGGATAGAAATTATTTTTCACCGGATCCTAGACAACTTTAGGAAATTATTAGTGTCAGATAGAGTTAAAAAATAGATATTAAATTTATTCACAATCGCATGTACATTTTTTTACAAACAAATATAATAATTCGACAAAAAATATGAAAATTCGCGAAAACAAAAATTTAAACATTGGGTTTTCAACAATTCACATTTTTACGAAAACAACACTTATTTTTAATTAAAAAAAAAATCGTAAATATACCGAAAACCAAAAATTGGGAAAACTAATTACATAACCGAATCTAAATTTTAAAAAAATCACATTCTTCAAAACATAAAAATTTAAATTTTATCAACCGAAGAAAATCTCAATTTTACCAAAACAAAAACCGAAAATTTAGAAAAAGCTTAAAAAATTAAAATTCTTTAAAAAATCTTAGGATCACCACAAAAAACAACATTTTACAAAATCTAAATTAAAAAAAAACATGATATTATAATTTCAGTAAAAATTTTCGATAAAATCTGACAAGATAATTAGAATTTTAACAAAAGAAAAAAATTGCTATTTAAAAAAAAAAATTCATAAAATCACTAAAAACTTGCAATGAAAAAGTTATAAAAAATTAAAAAAAGGGGTTTGACGTTTTACTAAAAAATGAAAATTTATCACATATTTATTTTAAAATTTACAAATAAATATAATCTTAATATTCACAAATTCATATTTAATTCTGACTTAATTTACTGAGCATAGTAAGGAAAACCTTCACTCGTTGTAGTGAAACATATAGATTCCTTGATGAGGAAACATAAAATTAAATTTAACAACAAATCTTGTTTCGAATTCGTAATTTCGCAAAAAAAAAAAAACGAAAACTCACAATTATCACCAATTATTGATATTTTTCTAAAAATCTTTCATCAAAAATCAACACCAAGAAGTCTCAATTTACCAAAATTCCCAGAAATCGCCAAAAAAATTTCAAGTTTACCAAATCTAAATATTATCAATTAAATTACATTCGCATCAAATATATCCATTCTTCTCGTAATCTTAAAATTCTAAGTTTAATTTCAATGTAAAAATTCAAAATTTGGCAAAAAATCGAAAACCAAAAAAGAGCTGAAACTAATAAAGAAATAAATATTAACCAAAATTTAAAATTTCACCAATATCTATTGTTTTAACACGAGGGCTACATATGTACATCGAGTAATAAAATTAAAGGGTGTCCCCAGAAAGATTCTAAATAGCTTATCTCTCGACCCGTAATAATTACGGCCCTTTTGCTAGGTTACTGAAATTCAATAAAATTCTCTGATCTCTACAAAAAGGTTGTAAAAAACATTAAATTAAAAACTAAAGGGTGACCCACATGAGATGTGTTTTTAACGTAAATGGATCTACACTTTGCACTGTAACAGGCAGACTCTTAAAATTTACACAGAATCAGTGTTACTTTGTCCGGTTTAGCGATAAGTATGAAAAATTAAATTTAAAGGGTTTTCCCATGTAAGACATGACTATGACGTATATTGTTTATCTTTAATTTTTTATTTCGATAAGATTTGATGATCAAGCCAATTTTTAGACAACAGTTTAAGTCGATATGAGGACTTAAACTGTTGTCTAAAGCGCATCGATATTTATCAGGTGGTGGAAAAGTCTAACTAATTAATTTAGGGCATACTTTAAGTCAGTGAGTGCGCATTATTGTTAAGGTTACCTCAAAACGATGCCTAGTGTATCTTCAGCTTAAAAACAGAATTGATTACGAAAGGCGGAATTAAAAAAAGACGCGCTTCGAAAATCGCAAAATGTATTGTTTTTTTTTTTTTTTGGGGTGATAAAAAGCTTAAAGTGCGGTGCTTTTTGTTTTTATAAAAAATAACAACAAAATTTCATTCTCTCTCATTTACCAATAAAAAATAAACTTAAATATTTCCAAACTCGTCAACTTCTTTACAGAACACCACAGCTTAAATAAAAAAGAAGAAAAGCAACCGGAGCCGGTAGAGCCAGCCCCAATAGCAGAGGCAGTAATAGAAAAAAAAGCAAAAGGTGGTCGTAAACGTGCCGCACCGTCAACTAACAAGAAAAAAACATCAAAAACTACTGCGGATGATGGTGAGGAGTTGGACGACGGTGTGGTTAATACCGAATTGGAAGACGAAGCGGATGGTTCGAAACGTAAGTTAGATATGACGTGCGGCACGCAACTGAAAAATCTCTTATTTTCCTGTTTTACAGCTTCTAAGACAAAGAAGAGCAAAACTGATTCGGCTCCTCTAAATGCCACAACAACTATTTACAATAAAGATGACTTTGACTTGCCTCCACTCGGCGATGGACAAACGGCCGAAGAGCCTAGATTTAATTTGAAAATTTCTAGCTGGAATGTGGCAGGCTTACGGTCATGGGTTAAGAAAGAGGGTTTAAAGTTTTTAGATTATGAACAACCCGATATATTTTGTATGCAGGAAACCAAGTGCACCAACGATCAACTTCCCGAAGAAGTTGTACCCATACCAGGTTACCATCCCTATTGGTTGTGCATGCCGGGCGGTTATGCAGGCGTGGCCATCTATTCGAAAATTATGCCCATTAATGTCGAGTATGGCATTGGAAATAAAGAGTTTGATGACTGTGGTAGAATTATAACGGCCGAATATGAGAAGTTCTTTTTGATTAATGTTTACGTACCCAATTCGGGTAGAAAACTGGTAAATTTAGAAGCTCGCATGAAATGGGAAAAGCTATTTCAAGAGTTCGTACAGAATTTAGATGCGCGCAAGCCAGTAGTCATCTGCGGTGATATGAATGTATCACATCTAGAGATTGATTTGGCAAATCCTAAAAGCAATACTCGTAATGCCGGCTTCACCAAGGAGGAAAGGGAAAAAATGACTGAATTACTGTCGCTCGGTTACATAGACACATTCCGGCATTTGTATCCGGAACGTAAGGGCGCCTATACTTATTGGACATATATGGCCAATGCAAGAACACGTAATGTGGGCTGGCGTTTGGATTATTTCATTGTGTCGGAACGTTTTATCAAACGTGTCGTTGACAATTGCATACGTAGCCAATGTATGGGTAGTGATCATTGTCCTATTACTTTATTTTTGAAATTGTAATTTGATATCCCTTACATGTTCGTCTACAACATATATGTATGTATTACGTGTGTAGCATCAATTTAAAATATTGAAAAATTATAGATCTTTTTTAAGTCAGAAAAACATCTTGTTTAATTTTTTAATCAATTAATTTGTTGCGGATTGTCTGTATTGTCCTACAAATTATAGAAATAAGATAATTTATCGCTCTGCATTTTAAAAATTTTAACTTGTCTTTATAATTTCATGGAAAGTGTTAAGTTTTCATTATAAAATTTTCTTCTAAATCTAAATGCGGTTGGTCCTTTTAATTTTGAATTTTTAATCATTTGTTAATGTTTGTTTACATTTTTTATTATTTCTTTAAATTGTTTTTTTCCATACTTTTATCGTCCTTAATTTGTTTATCAGAAATTACCAGATGTTATTTAAAACAGTTTACATTTAAAGTTTTTTCCAATAGGAATCGGAGAACTACTTTTACATTTTATTAATTTAATTTCAAATATGTATACTAGTATTAAAAAAGTAGCGTTTTATCAATAAAATAAAACAAAAAGTAAATTAAACTTGTTTTTTTTACTAAGCACTAACGATACCCAGTATGCATCGTTACCCAAATCGCCCCCAGTCTATATTACGCCCCGTCTTCATTTGCCATCAACATGTCTTAACAAAAGTCTAATTTCATATAAAAAATACATTATTTTGAATACCAGTTTTTTTTTTTATATGAAATTTGACTTTTGTTAAGACATGTTGATGTCTAAACCCTCGTCTACATTAGTTATTAACATGTCTTAATATTAACTTTTGTCATATATAAAAAACGGCATTAATAAAATTGTTTTTTTATATGAAGTTTGACTTTTGTTAAGACATGTTAATGACTAATGGAGCAGAGGTAAGATAGACGTGCACTTAGACATAAATTGTTAAACATTAACACTAACATCATGTTAGTGTTAATGTCCTTCATTTGCCAACAACATGTCAACAAAAAAAAATATTAAGGCATGTTAATATCTAATGTAGACGGGCACTTAAGACTGCCCATGTTAATGTTTTTTCCAGGTCTTAACATGGTTGTTAAAAAATTTGTTATAAAACCTCATTTATAACATGACAATGATGTTGTTGTTTTATTTTAGTTTGACAGCATTATTTGCAAACAGCGCCATCTGTTGCTCAACCGTACTATTACTATTTGCTGTTCAACAAGCATTCGAACAACATTGTTTGAAAACAGAACATTATGTTGAAACAGAAAATAACATAACATAACAACATGTACAAATTAATTCCGTTGCTCTGTCGGCGTCATGTTTATGGTTTGTTCAAATTGATCAGAAAAGCTTAGTCAAATTTAGAGTGTCACTATTGCAGAGCCGTCTCCACACTTTAACTCAAAAAAACAAATTATACGCAAAGTACAAAATATGAACACTTTACACGAAGTCTTGATGAGCCATTGTTTTGTTTGCACATGAACATAGCGGCGGCAGAATAAGAATCAATAATTTGTTTACTTTTTTCTGTGTGGAGAAAACTTAAGATGTGCTTGTTCCTTGACTAAACATAATTTTCTGTTTGTCGTCAATGTTGTAGGAATGCTTAAGGCCAGGATTAACTATCGTACACAATCGTACGACTCAATCACAAAAAAATCCGACAGAATTCTGTCCTACTCAAAAAATTGTTTCAAAATGGTGATGTAGATGCCACAATATCATACAAAATACGATTTTGCAACTCTGATCGCATGGAAAAATACTATTTTATAAATAATATAAAATCGTACAGATCTGTCAAAAAGTCTGTCACACACATACACTTTTAATCCACACTATTATACTTGTTGAGCAAACATACAATTTTTGACAAATCGTACGACTGAGTACGATAGTGTACCTCCCGTCTCCATTCGATTTAACATGCGTTAAGTCCCCTTTCACAATAGGACAGAAACAGGGCAGACAGACAAGATTTGTAGGCAAGGGGTTGAAGAGGTAAAGTGTAGAGTTTCTTGACTATCGTACTGGACATTTTTTCGTTTCTCTTTTCTGCTTTTCGCTTTTTTCCGTGTTGCTTCACATTATATTTCTCAAGTCGACGTATACTTGCTTAAAATTTCTCAACAAAGTACATCTACCACAGATTTTTAAACACACACACATGTAAAGTAAATAAATCCGAAAGTAGAATGTGCACAAATCTGTCTGTCTTGTTTACGTCCAATTGTAAAAGCATTAAGACAGAGCAAAAGAGAATTCAAAAAATGTCTGCCCTGTTTCTGTCTATTGTAAATGCAGTTTACAAAAGTCAGACTTCATATGAAAAAAACATTATTTTTAATACTGGTTTTTTTTATAAGAAGTTTGACTTTTGTTAAGACATGTTGATAGCAAATGATTAACACACCCTTGATTAACAGATGGCGTTCTCTAAAAACCAAACTTTCATGCTAAATATGTACAACATTTGATGGCAGACATCGTTGTGCGAGCAAATCTTCGCACAATGCTGTTTGAACAAGAACGCGACTCGACGACGAATGTCGAGAGGTTTTGATGTGTGCACATCAATTTGAACAAATCAATGGCTTGTCAAGACGTAGTGGTAGCTCGCTAGATTCACGACAATAATATTCACAAATTAAATGAAATACTGTTGCCATATCTTCCGTTTAGAAACTACAGGATTTTTTTTAACCCTTCGATACGTGTCATAATGACTTTGAATCTAAGTTATGGATTCTAAAACTGAGTTTAACATTTTAAGCTTCCGTTAAACCTAAACCATACTTTATTAAAAAAAAAACAAATTTAAATTTAAAATTTTCCGTTTGTAAATTCGTCCAAACCGTTTATTTAGTTTATAACTTGTTTAAAGGAATTCATATAAAATATTTACAATTATTACAAAAAAAAATTGAATCTTAAATCTAAGTTAAAAAACTTAATTTGAATTAAATTAATTATAAAACAATTTTCTATACACAATCATTAAAAAATCACTGGCTTTGAATTAAACTTTACTTATTTATCACAATCGTTAGATATTTTATAAGGAAGAACTCTATAGGTATCTCCTTGAGCAGCTGACATTTTCCACGTCAATTATGTTCACTAACCCATAAGATTGTATGAATTGAGATTTCCTTGTCTCTTTAGGATCTCGCCCATGCATAGGGCGGCTCTTTGCTTTTGCAATATTATGGCAAATGTCTGAGGATTAAATTGATATTGTTGTAAGCGATAGAGGGGATTAAATATCATTGTGGCTGGATTTGTAAAATATGTATTGTTAGTAGTGGAAAATGCTGGCGAGGCTGGTATGGAAGGTGTTGACAGCGTTGTATAAGCAAATCTTTTTAATTCCATTTCGTTTTCCTGGCTGTTTTGTTCGCTTTGTAGTTCATGATGCTTTCGTTTTCTAGGTGTTTTATCGGGCAGAGCATACGGTCTGAAAATATCAGCTGTAGAACGTTTCGTTGTAGTGCTGGTGTTAGTTTGTTCTACACTTTCCTTTAGTATTTTCTCATTTGCTTTAGATGAAGCCTTTATTTTGCTAGCCTTTTTGGGTGGCGTTGATGATACACAAGCTCCAAATTTTTTATGAGCATAAATTCGTTTGCCTTGAGCATATTTATCATTTTGTTTGATAATATCCATGTTTGGTATTGGCGCCATTGTTTATATTTTTAATGTTTTTAATTCACTTTGTTTTTTTTTTATTTTATTTAACAATGATCTTTACTCATTGATGTCTTAAAACAATCTGTTACGTTATATCTGATGATCACTGATTTTATATAACAAACCATCATGTTCTTTAGTGACCTGCATAACCTCTTCTACCAATTTCAGGTAGAAAAACTGTTTACAGTCATGCATAGCCCTTGTCGTTTGTTTGTTCTATCAATAATTTATCATTAACCATAAAATTTATGACACCTTTAACACAGCCCAGTTCTAACTGCTGGAATACAGGTTGTATAATTCTTCGTAAATGCTCTAGTTGATTCTAAAAGAAAAATTAATAACAAAAACAAAACATTTTTTCTCAACAATTTGGGAATTTTCAAAAGGCATTATAAACATTATAAGGGATTTTTTACAACCCGACATGTTAATAGGTAAATGTCATCTTGTCATGTTTCGGTTACCTGGAGCGTCTAACTATTGTTTGAAATTTGTTTTTAAACCAACTAACGCTGTTCATTTACCTGTCCTGACGTACGTATGTACCTTCAGACAAGGTACCAAAAAGTTGAATGCCGACAATGGAAACCAATTAATACTTCATTTAGTTATGCTGTTGTAATCCACTTTGAAACAGTTAAAGTAATCGTAGGTGTCTCACTTTAAGCCATTCCTTTTCAACCAAATGTCTTACACAATGTTTAAAATATTTAAATGAAATTCTTAAAATTCATTTATAATCTTACATACAAGGGCTATTAAAGAAAAATATTAAACAGTTGTGAAGAGCATGGAAAAAAAATTTAACAAATTTGTATTTTCATAATTACTTTTAGAACTTTTTTTTAGTAATTATATACCTAATAGGTACCTATTTGCTTTTAAACTTTTAATTTTTTAACTTTTTTTGGTTAATTCGCCCTAAGAATATTAAATGGTCTTCCTTATTTGATTTCTTATAGTCCCTCTTTCGTTCAATGATTTTTGATAATTAATTGAGTAATCGATACTTGAAAATCATTGCTTTTGTCAAACATTCGATTGTTATTGCCAATTGCTATCGATGATAATCATTACTTATTGTTTTTTGGTGATGGTTTTTAATGAATCGCAAAAGCTGTAGCTAAGACAATGTGACAAAGTTCAATTTTAGTTTCCCACATATGATTCAAACACAGATTCTTGTTGTATTATTATGAAAAATTAACGCGGTTTCCGCCCCATTTTTTTGGGCCTTTAGCGATACATATTGCTAGTTATTCTGCTCCAGTATCTGAGCACCTAAACATTCCACGTGGCTGATTAAAGCAATCACCAATTCAGTACAGCTATTCGAGCTAACGGCCTGATTGACGTTAAAGCCCTTTTCACACTATTATACTGAGTAATTAAATCCAATGAGATAGTGTGATAGTGTGAAAGCAGTATGTTATCAAAATGTGAAATAATACGGAAAGAAATTTGACATCCCATAATACCAAAACATTTTTAGAAAATTTTCTAAACGATAACATTTTTCATTTTATCAGGGTTGTGTTTTTTTAAAGCAAAGAACCAAGGTGAGTGAGTCGCAGCCGATGATATATTTTCTTTGTGCTGCACCTGCCTTAAATTGCCACCAGTCTTAAAGCCTATGTATGTGCTTTGTTTCTGCCATGCCTAGAAATTTTTAAATGTACGTATTATATTTTTTGTGTTATTTTTTATTTTTTTATTAACTGAAAACTTGAACGGCCGTCCACATAAAATTGCTCAGCCGACGCCGTTCAATGTCTCGTCTCGGCTTGTTCCTTTGCTGATATTTTTCATATTATTTGAAGTGTGATAGTGTTAAAACGAAATGTTATGTTACGTTAGATTTTTTGACAATCACACAATTCTCATTGGATTTCTATCTTACAAAATCCAATGAAAATCTTAATACTCAGTATTATAGTGTGAAAGGGGTTTAAGCGATAATGACAATAACAGCGCACGTATTCCCCCACCCAGAGCCAGAGCGCGAAGCTAATCGGCTAATAGCCGCCTATTAGTCGCCGCCGAAATAAATTGGAAGCACTTAGACGAAGCCAATGTGATCGGCTAAAAATTTTAGCCGGCTTCATTAGCTAAGCTGGCATTTTTATTTAATTTGATATTATTTATTTTAAAATTGATAAATTTAATTAAAGGTGCAGTGTCTGATTAAGATTTAGCGTCAGAACTGGTCATGAGGGACCTAACTTGATGGTGGTCTTACCTGTGATTAAAATTTTGGCATAGCATAGCGCTCTCATTGTAAGATAAGTAGCAAATTATAGAACTTGGAATGCCTGGAGCCATGTTCTAACCCTTTGTTTGGGTGATTTTGGAGAACATCAAACTTCTGACATTATTGGTGCCTTTTGTTTATTTTCTTAGCCGCCGCCGGTCGTCATTTCATATCGGCTTCGACCTTTGCCCAAAGCTACTTTACGATTGGGTTGTATTCATTGCATCTTCAAATAGGTTTAATTGAACTAACAATAACAGCCAAATGTAGCAAATCGCGTCGAGCGCAAACTAACTTTCGAATATTCTCATGTATTGATGCATCCAACTTCAGTACATAATAGCGAAAACTAAACAAGCGCGTTGAGTGCAAACTAACTTTTCCTAACTAATTTAGGAAAACCTAAATAACGCGGCGTCAACGCTTACTGACTAATGTTAACTTATTTTGTTTAATTAAATCTAATAAATTAAGGCGCAAAATAGAGATAAAATCGCTAGATGAAGCAGAAAATAGCTAAAATGACACCACTCTTACACAACAAAAAAACAATAACATTTACTACCTAACTCTCTGTCAAAATTGGATTTTCCAATTGCCAATTGCGTTGACGCCGCTATCAAGGCGAATTCATACCAGGTGTGAGCAGTAGGACAACAACAACAACTTTGACATTAGATTAGCTATAGACTGGTATGAATTCGCCTTGGCCGCTATTTAGGTTTGCCTCATACATTTTTATGTACATGAGAATTTTTGACACATATTTTACGCCTTACGCTCTTGTTTAGGTTTAGCAGTAACCTTAATAAGCGCGCAAGACGTAGCGCTGTCTAGCACCTATTTGTAAACAAACCTAAATAAGAGCCAAGGCGAATTCATACCAGGTGGAGTCGATAGCCCAGCTGATTGTTTTTTGCTCTCGTTTTTTGCTAATATATTGTCAAAAAATACATTGTTTCATATCTGCTAATCTAATGTCAAAGTTGTTGTTTTGTTGTAGTTGTTGTCATGGTTTTTTTTCGAGTTATTACTGTAGTAATTATTTAATTTTGCTTGTCTAATTTATTTCTTTCTTATTTACTTTTTATCACGATTTTTCTGGTAGAGTTTTAGGTTTTTGGCAATTTTTAAATTATTTTTTAACATTTCGAGTTTTAAGCGATATTTTGCTTCTTATTCCAAATTTGGATTTAATTTCAGAAATTTATTTATTTTTAACCATTTTTAATTATCATTTAAATTTTAGTTTATCTATTATTATTATTTATATTTCTTTCAAGAAATGGAATCTGTGGAATATAGTGAAGTAGAAATTTACATTGATGAGTCGTCAACTTATTCGGAAAATATGCTTGATTCAACACAAAGTAGCGTTGCCACTACATCATTAGATTATAGTGAGACCTCTTCGCCACAACAAATATCCCCAGATTATACAGATACTTCGGCAACAACATCCGAAACTAATGGCTCGGAAGACTTTTATGAAGAAATTTTAAAGAGACTTAAAAATTGGGAAAAACAAGAAGAAAAACGTAAAGCTGAGCAAAAAATAATGGATGAAAAATGGCACCAGCTTGAAGTTAAAAAGAAAAACCTTATGAAAAAACTTGAAAAGGATAATGAAGAGTTAAAAAATGCTGTAATTAATTACTTACGAAACAATTAAAATATTTTTAAAATATATTTAATGCATTTTTCATAATTCCTTTTTTTAGGGTTCCGTACCCAAAGGGTAACGTAATCCTATTGTTTTCGCTACAATGTCTGTCCGTCCGTTCGCCTGTCACCGCCTTTTATCTCTGGAATTGTAATAGGTAGACTCTTGAAATTTTCACAGAATAAGTTTAATTTCGTTTGCGAAATGTAAATGGAAAAACGAAACCAGCTTTTTTAATTTCATAATTCACATTAAAATGTGTGCAAAATGTTTATGTATCAGACTATTACCCTTTGCTATGATCTGGTAGCATAGAAAAAACGCCATGGTTTTGGACATTCCAAAATAGCGAAAGGTAAAGGACACAACAGATTTTGTTTCAAAATTTTAAAATCCACTCGGGTTTAAATGGTGATTAACCAAACAGTCAACACGCAATTATGTACAATCCCATAAACATTTAACAACAAAAAAGAATACATATGATTAATGCAATACACCGCAAAAAACCCACCAATTAACGATACAGTTAATTGAGGCCAATCACTATCTAGTGCGAGAATGAGATAGTAAAACTCTAGAATACAGAGAAACAGAAACAAGCCTGGCCATCTTTAAGAATTAATGGCAGTGACGCGTGACGTGTTTCTCAAACCAAGATTTACCTTTTTATAATATTAGTATAGATTAAGGGGATCTCCATTACACAGGGGTATGTTTTCTCAGTTCACAATATTAATGTTTTGTTTCTTATTTTATAGGTACAAAAAAAGCAATTAGCAACATAGTCAAGCATCGCGTAATATTTCGAATTTTCTTAAACTCCTTAATGTGCAGGCAAAAAAAAAATCGATTTATCTATTTTATAAAAGCACTAGCTGCCCCGCCACGTCGTGGGCGTCCTGACAATATTTTGCTTTGAAAGTATCCACACCAATTGTAAGAATCTTACTTTTATAGTGCTTCAGTTATGGTTTATGTATTTACTTTATATAAAGTAAATACTTTATATAAAGTAATTATTCGATAGAATATTTATAAAAAATTCTAAAAATTATTGTAAAGCTCTGTAAGAGGTCTTTTTAATATTTTAATAACAATCGAATTCCAGAAATTAAAAATACATATTTTATTCAATTGGCGCCATCTGTTGCGCATTCAAAAGTAAAAGTTGCGCAACCGTGTTTAAAATAACCCAATTTTAAACCGAATATTTCAGTACCTTTAAACCGGAAATTACGTACTTTCACTGTTTTTATTTATTTATTTATTTCAATACAAAGAGGGCTTAAGGCCAATTATGTATGTATTGCTTTTTCACCACTTTTTCTTGGAAATGAAATATTTTTGCGGAATAAAGTATCCTATATTGGAATCAGGAAGCTAAGGTACCTCCTCACAAAATGTTGTTTTTACGTGATGCGAACGCAAAAGAAAAAAAGAAAGACTTACAGACAGAAATGAGTAACTATTTTATTATATGTATAGATAAAATACAACGCCGCTCGAATTATCTCGAGCTTACAAGTTCAGGGGTTAAAGGTGTGGCTTGCCGTAACTGAGTTTACACTGTCAGTAGTTCAACTTATACCTTCTCGCAGTGTCAGCCGCTACGGGCTCTTACTTAGGTCTTCTCTCTAAAGGAGGCTTTCTAAATTAGATCGAGTGAACTCGTTCGTCGACGTCCAGTTTTAATATTATTTATTTATTTATTAAATGTTACAATACAATTACAAATTATATTCTAACTTAATTATTGAGCTTAGTAACAAAGACCTTCACTCTTTGTAGTGAAACACCCAGAGTCTTTGGTGGGAATCGAACCCACAACCCCCAGACTGATAGACTAGCACACTACCCACTAGCCTACCGGGGCACCCCAGTTTTAATAAAGATATCTATGGAGATGGAAATCTTTTATCCACTACTGGGAATTGAACGATTTCTTTTATTGAAAACCGAACCATGAGAATCCTACAGGGATGGACAAGAAAAGCCCCGTATGAAACGAAGAAGATAATCCTGAAATACCTAAGGTTTTTATTGACTGAAGGAATGAGATGAATTAGAATACATTACAAGAGATGGACGGATTAATCTCTAAAGAGATTACTGAACCAATCGGCAGGAAGTTCAAAAAGTTGCTGGAATATAAACGAGCTACCTTAAGACAGAAACACTGCGTTAATAACAGATCATGCATCATAAATATTAAAATCGATGAAGACAAAGGCTGGAAAGGACACATTAGAATTAGGACCACGGGCATAAAAATGGTAAATGCTATAGGGAATCATATGTGCTGGTTCTGTATTGGGAGCGAGCGATACGTCTAGAAAATTTGTATAGAAATAACTCAAAAAATGGAAAAAGAAGGTCCAGAGTCTGAAATAAGTACGGTCCCAATATCAATATAGAGAGTCAATGAAAGTAAGTGGTAAATTGGCAAGCAGTAAATTACCGAACTGTTGTCGCCCCTATTATTGTTTGCAGGGAATAAAAAAACTTAAAAGACGCAGCACTCAATGAATCGAGCTTAACGGGGGAACATGATGAGAAATATAACTATTTTTTGCCGAATAAGACACCTGTAAAAACCAATCACCCCTATCGCCAAATTTCCCATCGTAAATAATTCCAATAACAAATTTACTCGTATTTTACGGTTGACTGATTCGTTTTTTGTTAACGACACTAGTCTCACTATTACTTCGTTTACACGCAGCACTTATTCACAAATAAAAATATTGCAAATAGAAAAATTTATTGTATAAACAGTGAAGTAATTTTTTATTTGCGAATAGTTAACTCACGAAAGCAATGCCTGATTAAAGACACTATTTGCAAATAAAACGTATGGCGTTGCCACTTCTTTAAAATATAAAATGTATTGTGTGAATTAATGGAAAATTTGCTCCCACATTGCATTAATTTAATTGTAAAAACAATTATTATGTTCGCTCACTACATTAAACATTTAAGAAAACAGCACTAAGCAACAAAAACTTAAAAAAATATATATGTAACTATTAGTAAGTGCAATTTTCCGCATAAACAGTGAGTTAATTATTTGCGAATAGTTTTTATTTGAGAAAAGGCTACGTATAAACATGGTTTCTGTTACTTAGGGCACGGCAGAGAAGTTTAATAATGCATTCAAGTTCCAATTTGATCTCCTGATTCGTCCTGATTCACCCACTGATGAATCACTTCCTTTGAATTGCTTTTTATTAATAATCTTTCAATAAATCTAAATCATTAAACTCGTTTTTCTTTAAAGATCTTATTCCGTCTTGATCTTATTTTAATAAACAACAACAGTATTGTTCGTTCCATAATACTTTCTTTGAATTATTATCTTTTTTTTAAACAATCAAATAACAATCTGTCTTTTATTCATTAATTTCTTGGGATTAATGTTTCTCACTCACTCACACAAAAGAAAAGTCCTGTTTTTGTTTTTAGGGATTTTTATGTTTTCTAAAGACATGGAATTCCCTCTATGTCATTTTACCTGAAACAAAATAGAAGAAAACGTTAATTTCAAGGGGTCGTTTTTTCTTCGTTACACCTTTCCACAGAACATGGCAATAAAATAACAATTTGCAAAAGGTAACAATATCAGAAAAAAACACACCTTTATGATCGAATGTTTGCAGGGTAAAATCTGCTAAACAAAGGTTTTCCAAGAAAGTTTGGGTTGTGCATTTTCACTTAAAGTGAATTAAAACGTTTATTGCACTGGCGCTTCATAAAGAAATGCTCAAACTGTGCAGAATTCTTTAAAAATCAAAATAAATCCTTAGATTTCTATTAAAGGCACCATTGTCTTAATTTCTATAAAATGCGTAAGTTCGAAAGACAGGATACACATTTGTGGTTAGAGATAATTCTCTAGGAAAAAGTTAATTAGTGAAACAAGCAAAACTGCAATAAAATTAATGGAATGTAGAAGGGATTAAATACACTGGTCAACACAACGCTTGTTTCCTTAAATTTTTTTTTCTGTCATTTGGTATTTCTATGGCTCTGACCATTAAAAAAATGCTGCGAGATTGCTAACTGCTTTATCTTTTAAAATATAAAGTAGGTTGGTCCAAAAATTTAAATTTTAGAAAACGTATTCTGCAACAAGGAAAAAAATCAGGTTATTTGGTCAAAAATGTTAAATCATAAAGACCTCTAAATAGTCCCTATGATTTAACATTTTTAGGTCAAAAACAGTATTTTATATAAATATCCAATATTTTGTTAAAATAACCTTATTAAGGATATAAATTTATAAAGAAATACAGTGGAAATATTATATTACATTTACAATAGCTCTAAGTTGTCCTCTCGAGACTGCTTTGACTGATCTGGTTCTATAAAATTGTTTGCGTATCGGAGTCAAATAGATTTTTATAGCACGGAGAGTATATTTCCTCGTTAATCTGAGACCAGTATTTCCTGAAACGCTTAAAAATAGCAACATCTGGACCCCCACTTACTCCAAAAGCTGCAGTGAAAACAGACGAGAGCACAATTTCAAGTACATGGTGCCCACATGGAATCCATACAATATTAAAATCTTTAGACTCTCTTCTAGAATAGCACACGCACCACTTTTTAATAACAGCTGCCTGTATTGGCAGCTGTTATGTAAAAAAACGAGAGCACGAACATTTTCCTGGTCAGTCCCTTGAATCATCTTTCGAACGCTTATTAACTTCTCTATTCCATTTCCAGTGTTAAGTATCGCTACATCCTCTATTTTTTCAGTGCCGCGCCATTATCTACAAGTAACTTGTCATCCCAGTGTGGAAAATAAAGGCTTTTCAGATGAAAAAGTTGACTTAATATTTTCTCTTACCGTCTCTCGTGCTTTCATGCGGTTACGCCTGCCTGATGGTGCCGGTTACGCCGAGATGCTGACAACTTATGCAAAGTCAACCGACAGGCTTCAGAAGCTGCACTCACGAAAAATATGGCTTTGCGATCTGATTCTGTCAAGTGATGCTGCTACTTTGGTTGTGAGAATCTTCTTCCTTTTTGCGGATGGTTTAGCAATAATGCTCGTGGAAGGTTAATAATTAGAATCAGATTCTTGAGAACTATCACTTGAGGATTCTTCAAATATTTTCACTTTATTTGAAGCGACCGTAGACCTTTTGTATTTCATTGACAGAACGCTGATGTTTTAACTCTTCTTTAAGTTTTCGGGATTCTTGAGCAACTAGATTCTTGTCTACTCCTGCCATGCTGCAGCTCTTTGTGTCTTCCCGCTAATAAAAACTATTTATCTTCAGCGGCAGTTATCGAGAGGTGTATTTTTATTTCTTTTATTGAGATAATCGTTGTACAATTTACTAAGCTTTCCTTCAATCGCATCTATTCTTTGTCCCAAACATCCCAACACATCTTCAGTAGTGCCTCTTATTCCTTTTTTAAAACTCAAATTATTGTTAATATGGTGGAAAATAACTCTTTGCAGTGTCTCTCCTTTTGTGGGTAACCTTGTTTTGGAAAGTGATTCAGTAGGATTACCAATAAGCCACACTTCAGATGATGCTCTAGTAGCAGACATAGTCATCAATTATTCAGAAACAATTCTGCAACCACGAGAGTTGTATAAGATGTCTTATCTTTTCGTGAACATTATACATCGATGAACTTAGTTTTTCATATTAAAAAAATGATTACTCTCACTACTACTGCTGCTACTTAGCTTATAAGTATAGAATTATTTATCCTTCAAGCAATGTGAAGTGCTGCTATCTAGTAGAAACTGGCCTAACTAAGGCTTCATTAACGTGGATTCTCAGATTACATTGTAATAGGTGATTAATTTTTATAAAATGGCTTTCAAATTGCGAAATCTTAGAAACGAAAATACAAAGTCACAACTTTCAATTCATAGGAAGTCCTAAATATTATCCAATTGATCCAAATTTTGGTCTGGTGTTTCAGTTTGCATAGTGGAACAAAGGCAGTCGTATTGAGCTGCTTAAGCGCTATATCTTCAGGGGCTATGAATGCTATACTGTATATAATTGCAATAGACCTTTATGTAATGCCTATATCCGTGAGCAGAGCGGCTAGATGGACTGCATCTGGATTGTGGAGATCTAGAACATACTGTCATGCTAGGATCTTAGATCGGCTGTCTACAGATTTAAGGGGTTTTTCCGGCTACTTAACACTGTAATTAAATTTTTTTAGATTTTTTAGGATATTGTTCCTTTTTAGGCGGTAATGTAAAAAATGGTAACATAGTCCAACACTGTAACACCAGGGTATACACTGACGGTTCCAAGATGACATGTGGTTTTGGCTTTGGAATTTTTTCAGAAGAACTTGATTTACGACTTTTTTTATCGTCTCCCCAACGGGTCAAGTTTTTTTCTGGATGTTAGGAAGGCATATAGAATTCTACTTGAAAAGTCGCCCAAGACAAAAACTTTGAATTCCTCATACAAAATTGAATAATGTTTTAATAATATTCAATTCTAAATAAAATGAAAAGTAATCCAAATATTTTGAGTGTTTTTAATCATTTTTGGAGATTAACTCATATTTTGGGCGATTTTTCATATAAAATTTAAAATAAATCGCTCTATTAAAAAAAATATTTTTATGTGTTTGAAGTTAAATATTAGAATTAACCCCCGTCTTCATTTGCTATCAACATGTCTTAATAAAAGTCAAACTTCATATAAAAAAAAACAGTATTAAAATAATGTTTTTTTATATGTAGTTTGACTTTTGTTAAGACATGCGACATTAATATGTCTTAATAAAAGTCAAACTTCATATAAAAAAAAAACAGTATTAAAATAATGTTTTTTATATAAAGTTTGACTTTTGTTAAGACATGTTAATATCGCAGGTGAAATTTTTACATAAAATATGAAAAAAATCGCGCGATTTTTTATCTACACATGTAATAAACTGTAACAGGACCATTTCTGTACATCAAAAAATTTTAATAAATTTGTTGCTGGTGCAAATAGATTTTTTTTGTCCGTCCATCTGTCTGTCTTCGGGATGTGTTTCAATGAAATTAGTTTCTCGGTTCTAATATAGGATACTTTTTTGCCGTAAAAATATCTCAAAATAGAGAAAAAGTATTGAAAGTACGCAATTCAATGGTACTGCAAACTTGGAAGCACCTTTTATTTTTGTCAGCGGGAAATTTTAAACGCTACTAATAGAACTCCACATGCATAACATGCATACTTCTCATTGTGTTTTGTAGAATTTTATTACTTATAGAGTATTTTTGGCTTCGCTATAATTAGGAAAAAGGTTTCGTGATGATCTGGCCTGAGCAACCAGTGAAATACGTATAGGAACTATCTCTTTTCCCCCAACAAGTAAATTACATTTTTATTAAAAAACGTTTTATTAGCATAAAAATTTTATTAATAACATTTTGTTTAAATTTTATGTTTCTGAGTAATTAACCAGGCATGGGTAGGTACCATTATATAAAGTTAATACATAAACTATATCTGAATACATAAACTATAAACTATAAAAGAGTCTTAAACTTTGGTGTGAATCAGGGTTGTCAGATGTGGCGATTTCTCGCCAAACGTGGCGATTTTCAATCTTATTTGACGATCAAATTTTGGATTTGGCGACATTGCGACTTTTTGATTATTTTTAAAAATATTTGGCGATATTTAATTGACTTTTGGAATGACTGAATTAAGGAATATCAAAATGGATAACAAAGAAATTTAAGTTTTAAAAGTAAATTGTTTTTCATATTCAAATATGATTTTACTTCTGGAAACAAACCGGAAACTTTCGAAACATATACATAAATTTATTTAAAGTTCACGAACATCCTTCCATTTCTTTTAAAAATGTTTTTCGTATCTAAATATTATTTTATTTTGGAAACTGGAAACTTTATTTAAAGTTTACAAACATCTTTCGATTTTAAAATGTTGCAATTTCACAAACATCAAAAATTTTTATAAATCCTAACATACTTTTGGGTACTTATTAACCAAAATAGAAAATATTTACTTTTGTTTTAAAAGATTATAAAATATTAGTTTTGTACTTGATGTGCTAGTAATTCCAATGAATTTTTTATGCTTATTTTTTATATAAAAAGTAAGTTTTGAGGTTCGTAAGTTCGTTTAATTCTCTCTAAGTTGAAAGAATATTTTTTTCAAATTAGGTGATTAATTTGAAAGAAAAATTGGATTTTTTTTTAAATTTATATGCTGCTAATTACTGAATAGAAAGATCGATTTCAATAATAAATTCCACCAAAACTCGACTGCGAAACACATGCTAAAAATAATATGAATTGAAATGTTAAACAAATTTAATTCATATAAAACATATTATAAATAAGAACACGATGACAAATACATTAAGGATGGGTACGTTCAGGTCTTCATTTATTATAATAACCACTATTTTTTATTGTTTTAAGTAAAAATTGTACCTTTCTCGTGTTCACTAATCATTTTAAATAAAAAAAAAATAATTATATATTTTGGCGATTTTTTTTTTCATTTTTGGTATTTTTGGCGAATTTTATCTATTTCGATTAAATTTATTTTTTGTCATTTGTAAAAATAATTTTTAAAATTAAAAAAATGATGTATATATTAGAGGCAAATTTTTACAAATAATTGTTTTGGCGATTTTTCTCATCGATTTTGGCGAAATAAGTGAAAATAAATCTGACAACCCTGGTGTGAATTACTTTTAAATCAATATGGAACAAAATATTGAAAAGACGCTGACGAAATGGCGGATACAGCTAGTGAAACATAAAACACTATTAATATAAAAATAAATAATAAAAAAATCAAGATTAAATCTAAAATTTAACTTACACATTTATCACAATATTTAAATATTTTAACTCATATTAACTAGCTAACTATTTATATTTTTCACAGGGCCATTTTCATGCATCCTTAAGTAAGAAGACGCGACCCAAGGGATATTTTGTACAACATTTACATTCACCGAACAAGTTTAGCCGATAATCTTATACAGTGAAAGATCATTTATATACCCTGGATACAATAGAGAGCCTCCTTTGCATTTTGTTCTATGAGACCCCAGGGCACGAAACGTACAAATTACCTGCAGCTTTTCGAATTCAGTGGTAAACGAAGATCGCAAGTAGATTTAAGCCACTCTTATTGAGTGATAGTAGCTCTGGGATGCAAACGAAGATAACGTAATAAAACGTTCTGTTTGTCTGCTGAGCCCTTTCTAATGACGAGAGAATTCTGTTTCGATCTAGAAATCAGGTTTTATCCTTAGCATATACAAAACAGGGTTCTGGTCCAATAAATCTACGTCGCACTGTGGCACATATTTTGAGAAGGCGGCCAAAAATCACTTTTTTATGGTTACTGATTTCAAAGCCTTATTACTCATTTTAAGGTAAATACCAGAGTACCTCGGGAGCCAAAATATTACTAGTCTATACAGGGTGGTCCAAATAGACATCCTCTGCAACAACAACAAATTTTTAGATATTTCTAATTTTTAAATGCCTACATCTTTTTACCTTTAAAATATTTTGTTACAAAATAAATTTTGTATAATTATATAACTTATAACCTATTAGATCCAAAAAAATTAGGTCTTGTGGCTTTCAGAAACCTTTTTTTTTGAAACCTTTTTTATTTTAAAAAGGTCCATATTGCTTTAAAACCTCCGACTTAATAGGTCTAATAAATCTTTCATCAGCTTGTAATCCGAACCCTCCCCTACACTCCTATACCCCATTATATATGCGCTGGGATGCGACCGTGTGCACCACCAGTACAATTTTTCTGACCCAAGGTCCGATATTTTCTGTACAAATTAATGAATACACAAGTTTTACAAAACGTATTATTTTCTGCACAGCTTTGCAATTATGAAATACACAAAAACTTAATTTTTGGGGAACTAATAGCTTATAAGTTATATAATTAAACAAAATTTATTTTGCAACAAAATCGTTTAAAACTAAAAAGTTATAGGCATTTAAAAATTAAAATTTTTAAAATTTTTTTTATTTGAGCAAACTACAAAGAAAGTCCCTTTTGGACCACCCTGTTCTCTGTGATAATGTTGAAATAGAGCAGTAATATTTTGGATCCCGATGTACTCTGGTATTTACTTTGAAATGAGTAATAAGGCTTTGAAATCAGTAACCATAAAAAAGTGATTTTTGGCCGCCTTCTCAAAATATGAGTAATATAACTTCGAAATCGCTAACCATAAAAAATGCTTTTTGGCCCCTTTATGTTAAAAGCTTATTAATAAGCATTATAGCCCATTCAAGCTATAATCTAAATCTTAAGTGTTCATACTGGGCTTTTTGACATATGAGTTAATTTCGCAAACAGCTGATCACGTTTATTTACATTTATATAATTTAACTATTTTGCAAAAAGCTTTCGCAGAACAATTTCGTACTGATTTAAAATATACATGAATATTAAAAACAACACTACAACAAAATTAATGTACAAATGTAATGTACAAAATTAATGTACAATTAATATGTATATAATATTTCCATTATTTCATTTGGCTTTTAAATTTTTTTCAAACAAAACGGACTTTCAGGGTTGTAAATCTGGTCATGGTTGCAAAAAAAGTAGCTTTTTCTACAAAACCAGCGTTGTATATCGTAATTTCAAGTTAATTTCGACGAAATTAAGTAGAATGAGTTAATTTGGGCAATGGTAAAATATATGTGAAATTACGTAATTTCAAGTTGATTTCGGCCGAAATCACGAAATGACTTAATTTCGTGGCATCCTGAACGGGCTATTAGTTTTATTACTGAATATTTAAGAACTAATAAACCTTTTGTAGCATTTTTTATCACTTCACTTTCATAATAAAATTGAAATAAAAATCAAAATGTATTTTAAACCCTCCATAACTTTCTTTCTTATAGGTCGATTTTTTACATTTTATATCAAAAATTAAAGACCAAAGTCTCACCTACAAAGCAGAAAAAACCGCGTATAAAAATTCCAGTCCAATCAAAAGTTATTGATTTTTTACCGATTTCTCGTGAAATGGTACACTTTGCGTCGGTACCGTATAATAGTTAAACGGGCCGCCCGCTCATTACTAACGTGAATCTACTTCGTGGTTAAGAACCCCAAATAGTGTTAAACAGTTGTGGGTTCGAGTTCATTTAGAGATGTCGCACAATTTATGAGTATTTCTTTGGTGCAGCTTGGCTGTCTTTCTTCTCAAACATTTCCTGGCGCAGAGAATATAAAAACCTTGGTTCAGCTTATTTTAATTTTCTGGCATAAAATTAACGAAATTAGAAAAATGTTGAATGTTCTATTTCCCCTCCCAAAAGGGTGTCATCATTCTCTTCTATATAAAATAGGGTTCTAAAAGGCAAATAAATGAAATTTTGTATGTGACTGAAAGACATCTAGATGGAAATAGTTTTATAGCAACAAATCATGAGAAGCATTGAAAAATATTATGTGTTTCCGGGGGGCCCCGCTTTAGGCGATAGTATCAGTCCTAAAATGTAGGGCAAGTTCTCATTGAATCCTTAATTCAATTTTCTGTCATCTCTGCTGCCTTAAACGGCTGACTTATTTTCAAAAGTTTTGGTTCTGACCAACTGTGCGTTAATCCAGAAATTGACGCCATTTTTAAATTTATAACCTATAGGTCTAGTGATGGTAAATTTTCATTATATTTTGAAAATAAAAAGAAAATTTTGATTTTAAATTATATTCTTATATTATTTATTTGGTAATAATAAATAAGTCTTTTGTCTCTTTCTTTTTCACATACTCGTATTTACATTAAAAACACTTAAAATCTAAATTTTTATACAAATTTTCAAACTATTCTTCTTAAGAATATTTATCACTTTACAGCTTATATAACAAAATAACAATAGTTAATTAGGGCTTAGGGTAAACCAAGTCCTAACAGCTATTAAAAAGGGGAGCTGTAACATTGGGGTAACCCATGGGGTAACCAGTTGCAGTTTGTGAAAATGCAGCGGTATTTGATTGCTGTATCTGGGCCATGTAGCGCATATAAAGGGCGGCTCTTTGTCTTTGCAAACGCATGTTATAGGAATTGGGGCTTAAGGCTGAGTAGTTACAAGATTTCGAGGGTGTGTTTTCCCATGGACTGGAAATGTTGACGGTGAGATTTAGTTGATTTTGTTGTTGAGGTTGGCGATATTGTAGATTTAAAGCTGTTGGTGAGGTGTTTGATGAACGGACAGGTGTAGTATTATTACTCTCTTCTAAAGTTTCTAATGATCTGGAGATTTTGCGTTTTCTGGGGGTATTGCTTTCATCCAAAGCATAGGGCCGGAAAAGATCTTTACAGGGTTTAATGGTTTTCACTTCCGCCTGTGTTTGAGGTGTTTCTTTATTGTCCTGTTCACGTTTTCTAAGACGTAGTCCCAATTTTTTGTGTGAATAGCCGCAGTTAAACTTCTTGTGGGTATATCCGTGGCCCAAAGTTTGTTCTTGTTGATGTTCCATTTGTGAGGGAGCCATTCTTTTTGGTTTAGTTGAAAGATTTTATTTCTTAATTTATTTTTGGTTTATATTTAAAGTGTTTCTCTAGCTGACTGAAAGCAAACTGATGCTGTTTCCTTAAATTTCACCCTGCTTTTATAGTTCTCACTCTAATCGATCGTTTGTTGCCTCTCACTTTCTTTCTCTTCATTTTGTCTGGCAGGTAGTGGGTTTATGTTGAAAATTCTTTATCTCACAAAACATTTAATAACTTGTTTAAAGTACTGCTTGTTCTTTTATATCATTTTTCCATTTTATCATTTGTAAAACATAAAAACAATTTTCAACTTTAAAATCTCTTCATTGTTTTGGGATTCCTGTAAATCTTCTAGACAATTGTCTTATGTCTGTGCGAAGGATTATTTTAAACATGCGGGATTTATTTGTTTTAGTTGTTGTTTCTTTTTGTAAATCCTTATGTATCATTTAAAGACTAAACAGAATTAAAGCGGCAAACGAAAAAAGAAAATTAAATTGTCTGAAAAATCATGCATTTTACATAATCCTGGAAGCTTCTAGAATATTTTATGTTAAAAATAGCTATGTTTTAATGTACCAGTCAAAATTAAATTTTCGAAAAATATGAGAACAACCCTAAAGCTCTGGCGAAAGTTTTCGATCTAGAAATTTATCAAATTTATCTGTCGAAGCAGAGTAACCATAGATAATAGTCTTGAGAATTTAGGTGAACAGATGTAACCAATATTTATCGTTAGCATCTTCTATGACTGTCGTCTATGTGAATACAGTTCGTTTACCATCGTCCTTATATTTCTTGCAAAAAAATATATAGAAGCAGGAATTTCTGCATCATGGGTGTCTAGAACATGATTTTATCCTGAAGATATTGACATAAACAAAAAACATCACTGAATCAAAAGATGCTTGAGGATGGCTGTAGCTTAGGTAGTTAGCACGTTGACTACTAACCTTACATGTTGACTAGAGTCGCTTGGGTTCGTATCCCAGCCGCGCCAATTATAAACATAAGTTTTTTCTGAAATTTATTATTTTTTATACTCTAGTATACGGGTATAGACACTGGTATACTCTATAGCACTAAATCTTCGGCAAACTACAATATTAACAAAATGTCTATATATGTGGCTTCAAAATTAATGTGCCTACTTGACACCAGAGGCGCTGCAATATTGTTATAAAAACAAATTTGTCGTGCAATTACAGAGTCGCCAGAAGTTAAGCTTTCTTTCTTTGTTTCACCATCTGCTATATCTCTACGCTATCTCTTTCCCAAAGAAAGACACATGGTTAATTGGTAGGCACAATTGCCTGCCTGCCTGCTACATCTCTTTAAAAAAAAAGATCATCAATATCAATTGTTAAAAGTAGTCTGAGCTTCCTTGTGGTAGTACAAGCATAAATGCCATCAAACGTTTAGGTCACCCAAAAGATGTCGTCACGTCAGAAATAGTTGGCAAAATCCATAAAATAATATTGGACTATAGGAGAGTGAAAGGGTGTGAGGTGTCTGAAACTGTAGTCATTTTAGCCGAGCGGATACATTGAATTTTGCACGAACATTTGGGTATGAAAAAGCTATTCGAGTGATGAGTGCCGCAATCAAGAAACAGTACAAGTCACAAGTGTATTTAATATGGCAAAAAATCCATTATTGGATTTCGTCTTGTTACCCCATCCAGCTTTCTGCCCAGATATATCCCCTTGATATAATTTTCTGTTTCTAAATTTGAGAAAAAGGCTGAGTGATTAGAGATTTTGAGCAAACGAAGAGATTATCAATGAAACAAATGTCTGTTTTGAGAGCCTTAAGAAATTATATTATCTTTGGAGGAAATAAAAAAAACTAGAAAGATGATGGACTAAAACTATGTGGTTTAAGGAAGAATATATTGACAACTAGGGCTCAGCACACACGTTTTGTGTGCTAAGACTCTAACGCTAGGTTAGGTTAGGTTAAGAAGGGTTGTGCCAACATTGGCTCATCCACTCGGACCCGGAGGGTCCATTTTTATTATATGCGTCCTGCTATCACTTAGCTACCCGATTTCCTTGATACAGCCGACTACATTTGCGAGTTTGCACCGTGCGATGTCGTAGAGCTAATCGAAAACTCTTGCATTTAGCCATCTAAGTCTGCGGCCTTATAATACCGGGCAGTGACACACGATATGCTCCAAGGATGATAGAAGACAAGGTTACGCCATTCCGAAAATGAAATTGCAATTTACTGCGCATGTCGGCCTAATGACGTCACGAGTATAACTAAAAATAAATTATGATAGTTTCTTTGCGTACTTGTAAGCAATTTTTTACAGACTTGGCAACCTTACATTGTTCGAAAAATGTCACCTAAATCCCCTTTTACAATAGAAAGAAACAGGGCAGACAGACGAGATTTCATGACTATCGTACTGGAAATTTTTTCGTTTCTCTTTTCGCTTTTTTTTTGTTGCTTTACATTATATTTCTCAAGTCGGCGTCTATTTGCTTAAAATTTCTCAACAAGGTACATATACCACAGATTTTCAAACACACACGCACAAGTAAAGTAAATAAGTTAGAAAATAGAATGTGCAAAAATCTGTCTCTCTTGTTTATGTCCAATTGTAAAAGGTTTAGGACAGAGCAAAAGTGAATTCAAAAAATGTCTTACCTGTTTCTGGTCTTATTGTAAAAGCTATGTATTTGAAGCAATTTGTTGATTACAGACTTGGCAACCTTATATTGGCCGTAAAATGTCATCTAACAGGAAAACATGCGCATGGCGTAATTTTGTCTTCTATCATTCTTGATATGGTCTATAGTGCAATTTAATTAAAATTTTCTCTTCTTTTCTGCATTCGCTTAGCGGTTTTATTTGTTCTGAATAGATTTTAATTTAAGCTTTTTTCCTATTCTTTATTTAAAAAAGATCTTAAAACTGTATTCGCTCAACGCTTCTATTCTGTTTTGAGAGAGACTTTTAATTGTTTGTTTTATCAAAAAAAAAAAAAAAAAAACATGGAAGATATTGCAGTTTTTGCTTAAGTTGCTGTTCTATTTTGAGTCGTACTTTAATTAAACTTCTTTTTCCCAACTTTGTTTTTTAGAAATTATAACCACGAGAATTTACGCCAGGGTTCCGTTTAACAAGGAATGTATCAGTGTTTTTCAGTTAACTACAACTTTAGTGCTTCAATTTTATCATGATGTTAAGGTTGGCGACCCTAATCGATCCAGTTATCCATCACTTTCCGGCGCTTTAACATAAGGCCGCCTCGTAATTTTTCTAACTGTGCTTAGTACTAGTTGCTTTAAGGATTTCTATTGTTTTCAAAAACTAAATAATTTTTCATTTCACAAAAGACACAAAAATAAAACACATTTTGTTTTTTCCAGTTTGATTCTATTTTAAATTCATCTATTGTTTCTACTTATAATGCACCCCTGCTGTGTCTAATGCTTTTGATTTTTAATGCTCAATACATACGATACTTTGACGTGGCCTCCCTTTCTTATCATTTTTTCTCACAATGTGTCTGGACTTTTTTCTATATATACATACATTCAATCGTTACTATAATTTATTATTATTTTTTTAATCTTTAACATCAATTGAGAGGCGTTTGAATAGCAGGTGAAAATTGTGTGATAGTTTTGCTCTTCGAAAAAAAAAAAAACAATTGTGTTCATAACAACAATATCAGCTCTCTTTCTTGTGTCAAATATCGATGACACTGATGTTTTTTCAGGTGAAGTTGTAAAGAATTACGCAAGATAATTTGAAGAATTACAGATTTAAAATCCTTCATGGTAAGTTTTTAAAATTATTTTATCAGACTTTGTTTCAAATTGTTGCAAACAATTGAATAAAAGAGATGTTTTTTTAATCTTTGACAATAAAAAGCCATAAAGTCAACTGAGAAACAATCAGATCTGCGCTGGGAAAATGTTTAAAGTCTTTCTGAAGACTTCTTTTTCTGGATTTTGTCCTTTATTTTTCCAACTGAGATTATAACCCTACTAACGAGTGATTTTTTAAGAGCTTGAGAACTTTTTTTAAAAAAAAAACGCATAAAATTTGCAAAATCTCATCGGTTCTTTATTTGAAACGTTAGATTGGTCCATGACATTTACTTTTTGAAGATAATTTCATTTAAATGTTGACCGCGGCTGCGTCTTAGGTGGTCCATTCGGAAAGTCCAATTTTGGGCAACTTTTTCGAGCATTTCGGCCGGAATAGCCCGAATTTCTTCGGAAATGTTGTCTTCCAAAGCTGGAATAGTTGCTGGCTTATTTCTGTAGACTTTAGACTTGACGTAGCCCCACAAAAAATAGTCTAAAGGCGTCAAATCGCATGATCTTGGTGGCCAACTTACCGGTCCATTTCTTGAGATGAATTGTTCTCCGAAGTTTTCCCTCAAAATGGCCATAGAATCGCGAGCTGTGTGGCATGTAGCGCCATCTTGTTGAAACCACATGTCAACCAAGTTCAGTTGTTCCATTTTTGGCAACAAAAAGTTTGTTAGCATCGAACGATAGCGATCGCCATTCACCGTAACGTTGCGTCCAATAGCATCTTTGAAAAAATACGGTCCAATGATTCCACCAGCGTACAAACCACACCAAACAGTGCATTTTTCGGGATGCATGGGCAGTTCTTGAACGGCTTCTGGTTGCTCTTCACTCCAAATGCGGCAATTTTGCTTATTTACGTAGCCATTCAACCAGAAATGAGCCTCATCGCTGAACAAAATTTGTCACATTTGAACATTTCGAACCGAACACTGATTTTGGTAATAAAATTCAATGATTTGCAAGCGTTGCTCGTTAGTAAGTCTATTCATGATGAAATGTCAAAGCATACTGAGCATCTTTCTCTTTGGCACCATGTCTGAAATCTCACGTGATCTGTCAAATACTAATGCATGAAAATCCTAACCTCAAAAAAATCACCCATTATATGAGCCACAAATTCAGAAAATAAAAAACTCTTCTCTAAAATAAGAATAATAACTTAGAGATTTTTTAATTTAGTCGGTTAGATGTTAAAACTAACTATCAAGTATAAACGAAAAGTCTAACCAAGATATTCACCCCGATCGTGAATAATTATTCCCATGAAAACACTTCCAAACTTTCTATCGTAAATGATTTGTACCGTAAGTCCCCTTTCACAATAGACAGAAACAGGGCAGACATTTTTTAAATTGTTTTTTGCTCTGTCTTAATGCTTTCACAATTGGACACAAACAAGACAGACAGAGGTTTGCACATTCTACTTTCGGATTTATTTACTTTACATGTGTGTGTGTTTGAAAATCTGCGGTAAATGTACTTTGTTGAGAAATTTTAAACAAGATGACGCCGACTTGAGAAATATAATGTGAAGCAATACAGAAAAAGCGAAAAGCAGAAAAGAGAAATGAAAAAATGTCCAGTACGATAGTCATGAAATACATATTCTACCTCTTCAACCCCTTGCTAACAAATCTCGTCTGTCTGCCCTGTTTCTGTCCTATTGTGAAAAGGGTCTAAAATACAAGTAAATTTGTTAGTTTAATCATTGACGATATAAAATTTGGGAGGAAAATGACAACTTTCGTATTACGAGAACTCACATTTTCAGTGTCTTGTGTTAATAGAATCGTCTGAATTTTAGCGATAGCGTAAGTTATATTGACGTAAAGCAGCGCCATACGTGTGTACTAATAACATGGATTCGGTCGGATGTGATTTGAAATCGACAACCAACCAATTGCTATTGTTACTCCAAATTATCCCCACTGCTTTTTGCCATAAAATTCTTAGTCTGTAAAAGCTCATCTTGGATAGTTTTTTGAATTACAAATAATTACATCCCTGAAAATATTACTTGTCAGATCTCGATGCAGTTTCAAAATTGCCACAATCGGAGTTATTATTTTGCCATGTAAGTAGAAACCCTAAAAGGCTTTCAACTGGTATGGGTTTAAAAAAGTCATACTAGGCTTTTTAGGATGAACATGTACGTGAATTTTATGCGTTTTTATATTTATGGCATAATGAAAATAGTACGATTTACCTCCAAACTACAAATCGTATTGACATTAATTGTTGACATAATTAAATTGGATGAAACGAAAAAAAACCTACACAGGCTACCAGTATATGCAAATTGGCACACTTGACTGCAAAGGGAAGTGCAGTAATCTTTGAGGATTCTAAAACATTACGCTGGAACAAATCACTTAGTTCTTTAAGTCTGCAATATTTTGTACAATACCTATTCACGAAGAGACCCGCGTAAGGATACATTGTATAGTATCCTTTTCTTCATCCTGTCAAATTCTACAGAGATCATTGAAAGCAATCTTTTAGCATGAGCACTTAGAATGATATGCGCTCTAATCCCAACCACCAGTTTGTTAGTTGTTCTTGGGGCATACCCACCAGATTTGCAGTTTTCGTGCAATCGTTAAAAAAGGTTTTAAACTGAGATGTTACCATTTGGTCTGCGCATTCCCGATTAATTCCTATTAAAAGTTTATTTACACCAAATTAACGGCACCCCAACTTGCTAATTTATTTCCGGTTTTGTAGATGGGTTCCATCATCATCAGCATCAGCATTCACAATTCAACTAAGATGTCGTGTAAACACCCCGTAGAGAATTAATGGCGACCTTTTGGTATTGAATATCAGATTAGAAACTGTTGTATAGATTAAAGCCGTTATAAACTGAAAATACTTCGAGTTACAAGGACTTAAGAAAAAAACTCCACAAAGCAAGAAAATTAGTATCGATTGCTGGGAGCATATAAGGTGGAATGTTCGAATGACAAAAAAATCTGGTTTGTTCGACGGGATGGCTTTAAATTACAATTTGAATCCATGTACAAGCTGCTACCAAAAAAAAAGACCTAATAACTTTTTTTCTGTGTAACCAACCTATTCCATTTTTATTTTATAGATTGGATCTTTAGATTTCACGAAAATGGAGAATTGCAAGAAGGCCTTATCATCGATATCCCTCAGTTCGGACGCAGGAAAATATCGCTGCTGTAGCTGCTGCCATACAATCCAAGTTTCGACAAGGAAGTTTTTCGAAGAAAACGGTCTTACTGTTACGGTCAATGGAAACCGTTACTTAGGAATGTTGAAAGAGTTTTTCTTTCCAGAACTAAGTCGAAAGAGAATCTCAACTCTGATGATTTATAACAATCCATTCGAACAGTAATTGAGGCAATTCCGCTGAAACCCTCCAGGCAGTAATGAATAACTTTTTGATAAAATGTCGCACATGTGTCACCAAGGGGGGTGCAGGCTATTTAAATTCAATTATTTTCAAAACTTCTGCCCCTATTACGGTTTATAACTCAACTCAGTTGAGTTGTCTAAAAAACAACTTGAAAGACAACTGCTACTGATGAGTTGTAATTTGAAACAACTGCTATTGATGAGTTGTAATTTTTTTAAACTTTTGTTAACCGAACTAACACAGGGTTGTAAACGAAGAAACCACAGCAGAGTTGTAACACAATTTAAATTCAACTTAAAAATTTTTGACAAGTTGAGTTGTAATACCAAATTGTAAAATTTCAACTGAAGTAGAGTTGAGTTGTATACCGTAATAGGGGCCTTCATGAATTACTTTAATAAAAATGTATTATTTTTCAAATGAAATAATAAAAAATAAATTACATAAACTTTACAAAAAGTTATTTGAGTTTCTTAATGTAGCAAAATTCACCAGCCACCCTGTATAATAAGGTGACCTAGACTAGTCCCTGATAACGTAAATAAGTAGTTTCTTATGTTTGCGTCCAGAAATTTGATTCTCCAAAATTGAAATCTGGGATATTTGATAAAAAACCCTATCATACTTATCATGTAGAATGCCGGTATGACAATGTATATTGTAGGGCATTCTTAGTCTAATAGCATGTATACTGATTGTAAATACTGCTCTAAATACCTTACAGATGATACTGAACTAGGGTTACGTTAGCATAGACTATTCTGTGACGTTAGCTTAACGATGTAGCATTTACATTGATCTACCAGAATTGAATAGGTGGTGTGTGACAGAGGAACCAGCTGACGATCAACAAAATTTGCGAAACTCCCCCTTACACTTCTATTGTGTAGAACTCTAAATGACCTTCTTATAAATTTCTTAAATTTCTCTGAAAATATTCCAAAAATAAAGGCACGAATCATGTTCCATCCGTCATCAGGGTAAATAATGGCGTTGTAATCATATATTCCGTTTTCGTCTGGAAAGAAAGAATGCCTTAAATAGTTATAGTCGGAAAGTAGATATCGAATCTAAGATACTGCCATGACCATACGTCCTAGATCTCCATCATTGCACGACTATTGTAAATTATGGCTTTTAAACGAAGGTCTTTTATTAGTATTAAGTACAGACCTTAACAACCAGTTACACCAAAACAAATAAATCTTTAATCTCTGTACAGTGGGTCACAACATATTTTCTAGTTGTAGCGGTCTACCATACCAACAATACATACGTCAATATGGAACGCATAATGAACGTATACATCTATTTTAACACCTTAGAGCTTAAGCCTTTTTTATGTATGAGTGCCTCGGTAGACCGATTGGTAGCGCGCTAATCTATCAATCTAGAGGTTGCGGGTTCGATTCCCTCCAAAGAGTCTGGTTGCATACAAGCAAAAAGCTTCGTAGAGGTAGTGTTGTCTTAAAAAAAAAAGAATCATACATTTTACGACAGTTATAACCCTGAATTATCTCAGATATTTTGCATTATTAGATAAATGCTTTGAAATTTGGTCTTTGTCATGAACACTACCAGCTCCGTTTTATTTTAAAACTGCCACGGCCTTGCAAAAATTTAATTTCTCTCATTTAAATACTTATTTCCATAAATTAGGAATCAAGATTAAATATAAGATATTTTTAAAGGCCAACTTTTCTAAGAAAAACATTAAATTAAATTTATAAGGACATGAAAATGTCCTTTGTAGCAATTTAATGTTTAACATATGACGTTTTCCTGCTTCTTCTACAATTTACATCTTAAACCCCATTTAATGCTTTTGACTTCTCTCTAATTAACAAAACTCAAGGACTTATAATTAACAAAATTTTCGCGTTCACATTTTTAATTTCTTTGAATTTTACACATGTTCCCTTTTTCTCTATTTCTTTTTGTTTGTCCTTCACATTATTAAATTCACATTAAAGTCGTATGTGACATTGTAACAAAATGTACAATTAACCATTTGTTTTCGATTAGAAAAAAATTCTCATAATCCCGCACACATTCAAAACGACAGACAGGCAGAATTTCGCCTTGATAACATCGAAATGGTAAGACATGCAGAAAACCTGTGGAGATTATTCAGGACTATTATTGTAGGACGAATTAACGAAAATGTTTTATGATTTTTTTGTACTAAAATCAAACAATTGTAAATCCATATGACACAACTCCTCTTGTCATAAAAATCTATTGTTCTTTCATTCATTAATTTCGCACTTCTAGACAAAAGGTTCATGTTACCAAGCAAAAAAAAAGGGACCTGATTTGACAGCCAGCAGAACAAGAAGATTAAAAGAGATTGCGAAGAAAAAGAAGTACAAGAAAGCAAATAGTTTTTTTTTGGTAATTACCCAGGATATTTTTAACTCAGGTACTTAACCAAAGCAGGATCTCCTTACTTAAGTCAAATAACACACGCACACACACAGAAAAAGCAACAGACACAGTTTTAACCTTTTAAATGCTCAAGCAGCAACAACAGTATTTAAAAATTGTTTTCTGCTAGGTAAAGGGTGTCCCAAAATGTTTGTAAGATTTAATTTTGCCGCCATTTGTGTAGTTACTGTTGGTACTCTAAGGCGAATTAACGTTACCAGTTAATTATTTTTTGCTCTTCTTTCGTCCTCGCATCTTATCAAAAGTGCATTTTTTTGTTATGCTTGTAATGCTTGCATATTATTACACTTCTTTTTTTGTTACCGTAGTGCTCTCACCTAGTAACATAAATTCGCTTTGTGGCAAACCATAGCAAAAACCACAAAAAATTAACAGCTGACCTTCATATAAAAAAAAGGTAATAAAAATAATGTTTTTTGTTGCTATGAAGTTTGACTTATATCAAGACAAATTTTTGTCAAGTATAGATACTAGGTGACGGTTTATGATTAGTATCAAGGCGAATTTCTACCAGATGGAGCCATTAGCCCAGCTGATTGTTTTTTGCTCTCATTTTTTTGCTAATGTCTTGTCAAAAATACATTGTTTTATATCTGCTAGTAGAATGTCAAAGTTAGTAGTTTAGTTGTAGTTGTTGCCGTACTGCACACACCTGAAAGAATAGTAAGGTTTCATAGTTAAAGTCCAATAACTGACATTTAGGGTTTAGGGAACCCGTATGTGTCACTATTTGGTGTGGATATCATTGGATATCATTAGGGAAGTGACTTTCACTGGTGCTCCATTTCGTTTCATATTAGGAAAGTCCTTTCTGACGAAATTGAATGATATTGATGTGTACAGGCAAAGGGTGTTTGTTCTAAAGGTGTAAAATTTAGAACTGTAAGAGCATGACTTCATTCTATAAATATTTGAATACGATTTTGGGAATGTTAAAGCAGCGGCTAAATAAAATATTGCGCCTTCTGAAAGTTTAATTTTTAATAACTTTTTGAAGTATTTGGGATATAGTGTTGTCTTCTAGCTCATTACGTAATGGCTTCAGTAACCCCATAGAAAATTTTTTAAAGTCTTTTAATTTCAAAAGCCAATCGTCATCACGTGGAATTAATGTGTTCAGAATTATTTTTCTTTAGAACGTGGATTGTTTGACGCGTTGTATGTCATGTGGCACCGTCATGTTAAAAATATGTGTTTTTAGAAACATCTCATGCAATTTGGGCCCAAAAAAGTTGGCATTTATTGCTCTCTCTTACCCGCTGTCTACATTAGCCATCGATATGTCTGAACAAAAGTCAAACTTCATATAAAAAACTGTAATAAAAATAAGAAAAATTGATGCCTAATGTGAGGTGGGTTATTATACCAGCTACCCGAAAACGCACTAAAGGTGTTTTTTATTGCAGGGGAGTCTCTCGTGATAATTTGCGCTATTAAAATGTCATTGACCGAAAAATGAGCTGCATAACTGAACAGAATATTGCGATAAGAATTCTCGAATTTGAATTTCGAAATATATTTGCACATTCAAAATTTTTTGAATTCTTAAAACTAAAAATGACAGATCTGATATCTTTAGCCTTCTCCTTTAGCATCTGCAGCGCGACCTAAACCTTCGTATAGGAGGTGAGAATTTCAAATTCGGCTTGTTACAATTAAAATTATAAATAGTGCTCCACCAATTTTCAACTTATTGATTAAAATTTACGTTGATGCGAGTTCAATAATTTTTCTTCGACCAAACCGAGTAGACTTATGAATAGAAACCAATGTTAGGTGACGATGATGCGAGTTTAACCATTTTTCTTCAACCAAAACGATCAGACCTATGTATAGAAACCAATGTTAGATTACGCGGTTACGGTTGTGATAATGGTGACGATGGATACGGTTGTTGAGTTCAATAAGAAGTTTTCACTTTAAAAAACCATTAAAGGAAGAAAATTATTATCTCTATTATATAAATGTTGCGTAACTTTTGGCACACCCTTTATAATTCTGCACTATAAGCTGATTAAATCTTTATAAGAAATTTTATAGTATTTTTCACATTTCTAAGGAACTCAAATTTACAGCCAGTATTTTCTTTCAAGGATCAGATCGCACTTTAATATTCATACATGCTCTTACTCACTACCACTCGCTCACATGCCAACTCAGTTGTGGTGTCAAGAAAAACAAAAATAACCATTGCCTGCTGTTAACAAAAAATTAGAAGAAAAAACACTTAGACGCCGTTTGTAAAAAGGAGATTTTTTTTACAATTGATCCTTGCCAAACCCAAAAAAAGACAGACTTTTAAACTCTCTAAGAAAAAAGATAAAAACACTTAAACATTTAGGGGTCATTGTCGTTTCTTCTTCATCTTGTGTCTTTAAAAAGAAAAACAAAAAAAAAAAACAGCATTACCCGACAACAAGACGGTCGGATCGCACACGTATCATTTGTTTCATCTTTATCACAGCGAAGAAAAAATGTAACAGGATATGACCGTTACTAATGCGTAAGATCTATTAGTGACAATGACATTGTATATGTTTTTGTCATTAGTCATCAAATAATGTTGCTTTTCTATTTCATTTCATTTTAAGTCATTTCTGTTTCACTTGAAGAGCGTATCATGTTACATTATTATTAGATTTTAAAATTAAATTGCACACTAGTGCTATTCATGTTCCCTTCTGTCATATTCATTCAATTGCTTAATTATTTTGTTAATTACATATGTATGTAGATGAGATACTTAAGAAGGAATTTCGTTTAAGATTCTTCGTTCCTAAGCAATCTCGGTTTTCGGCTGGTAGTTGCCGACCATCTTATATATCACTGAATGGTAGTTGTCGATTTACTCTCTCATAATTTTAGGCTGAAATCGCCTTTAACAACGACATTTATATTAATCTGCTTGTGGTCATCAAGATGCTAGAGGTTCACACCACACTTGACAGGTCTTGGAAACTCCAAGTATCATCTAGCCAAGAAAAAATCAAAGAAGATGATACTTGCACATTCCAACCGAAAGTGGCCAAAACGGTAGCGTACATTGTGTGTGAATACACACTGTGTATGAATACACACTGTGTATGAATACACACTGTGCCCTCAAAAATGTTGGGCCTCGATGTCATTTTTGCAAAAAAATGATCATTTACTCAAGCTCATATTTTGCAAACCGTTTGAAATTTTGATATACTTTCTGAGGCAAAGTTGTAGCTCTTGTCATTGGTCGTGATAACCTTCAACGCGGCACATCAGAAATGCTAATTTCAAATTGCCTTTCTAGAGGCGTGCTAGGTTCCACTATCTAGGATCGGACGCATTAGTCTAATCAGTCGTTTATTTTAAATTTAAGGATTACTGAAACCACAAGAATTGGCAATGACAATTGTTATCAACACCTCAGTTGGTGATTAAATGGCTGCCTCATAGACTTGGAATACTTAGAAGGCATATGTAGGTCTTCAGTCACAAACTGAGATATATAGAAGTCAACGCAGCAGCATGTGAAATTAAAATAAATTTACCAAAAACTGTGAGAATTAAAGCAACAAGAACGTGAAAGCACACTACTCTGTAACAAAAGATCAAGGAATGGCAGACCCTTTGCTATAATGTTCCTTGGGTACCACAATAACAACATTTGTTATTGTGGTGTTACTGCAAACCACAGCCATCTTATATAATTTAACTGAAAATAAATATATTAAACAGCTGTGTTGTATGGAAGCGTATCTTGGATTTAAAATCGCTGCGATCTCAATGCTGTATAAATCTTCATCAATAGCTGCCTCCCGCAAATTAATGAAAAAATACTATAAGAAAAATACAGCCTATAAGCTGTAACCGAATCAGTGAGTGCCCTACGAAGACAGTAGAACGCCATTACCAGGGTAGAATGCAATAGATCTGAACAGTCGCAGGCAAGTCCGACCTCTTTATAGAATCAGAAGTAATTAGCTGAAAGGCATAGCAACAGATAAAGGAGAATGAGATGTAGACGTTGGGCTCTATGACCTGCGAGGACAGTAGATCGCCGTCACCAGAAAGGAATGCAATGAATGACCTGAGCAGTCCGAGTTTGTTATAGAAGCAGCATTATTTAACTAAAAAGCATAGCAACAGATAAAGGAGAATGAGATGTAGTCGTTGAAGCCATATGCCCTGCGAAGACAGTGGAATGCCATCATCAGAATAGAATGCAATAGACCTGAGCAGTCGCAGGGAAGTCCGACCTCGTTATAGAAACCGCAGTAATAAGCAGAATGTCATTACTAGAATAGAATACTATAGACCGACCTAAGCAGTCGCAGGCAAGTCCGGACTCTTTATTGTAACAGCAGTAATTAGCTGAAAAGGGTAGCAACAGATAAACGAGAATGAGATGTAATCGCTGAGGGCCTATACCCTGCGACGACAGTGGAATGCCATCACCAGAAGAGAATGCAATAGACCTGAACTATCGCAGGTAAGCCTGACCTCCTGTCCTCCTGGCCTGATTGAAACAGCAGTAATAAGCTGAAAAGGGTAGCAACAGATAAACGAGAATGAGATGGGCCTATGCCCTGCGAAGACACTAGAATAGAATGCAATAGTCCTGAGCAGTCGCAGGGAAGACCGACCTCGTTATAGAACCTGCAGTAATAAGCAGAATGTCATTACTAGAATAGAATACTATAGACCGACCTAAGCAGTCGTAGGCAAGTCCGGACTCTTTATTGTAACAGCAGTAATTAGCTGAAAAGGGTAGCAACAGATAAACGAGAATGAGATGTAATCGCTGAGGGCCTATACTCTGCGAAGACAGTGGAATGCCATCACCAGAAGAGAATGCAATAGACCTGAACTGTCGCAGGTAAGCCTGACCTCCTGGCCTCCTGGACTCCTGACCTGATTGAACCTGCAGTAATTAGCTGAAACGCATAGCAACAAATAAACGATAATGAGATGTAGTCGTTGAGGCCCTATGCCCTGCGAAGACAGTGGAATGCCATCACCAGAATAGAATGCAATAGACCTAAGCATTCGAAGCCAAGTCCGGCTTCTTTATAGAATCAGCAGTAATTAGCTAAAAGGAATAGCAACAGAAAAATGAGAATGAGAGACAGTAGAACGCTATCACCATTGATTGGTAGAGCGTTAGTCTAACAGTCTGGGGGTTGCTGGTTCGATTTCCGCCAAAGACTTCTTGCTGTTTTCAGCAGACAAGCACAAAGCTTCGCACTTAGTGTTGTCTTAAAAAAAGACCGACTTCGTTATAAAAGCAGCAATAATTAGCTGAGATGCATAGCAAAAGATAAACGATAATGAGATGTAGTCGTTGAGGTACAGGTACATGGAATTGCTAAGATTTATAAAAAAATAATGCGGAAGTACGATGCATCGTTTTCGTGGTACATTAAAATTGCCTTTATTCTAACAACAAAACAAAATTTTTATAATAATAAAAATAAATACAAAATCTTTTTTTTTAAAAAAACCTCTTAATTTCGCTTTGGCTGTTGGAAATACCCAACAAATAAACTGTTAATTTTTCTTGCGGCGTAACAAATTTTCCCAAAAAGACTTATTAAACTTCAAGGACTATAGCTAAACAATAAAATACATACTTCATGGATGGAGAAATTACAAAAATAACACGATTAAGAAAGCGATAGACTGACATACAGCATGTTGCTAATTACTTACAAACACATTGCGGTAAGAATAGCAATGTCCTTTTGAAAATTAAACTCTCGTCGCGATGGATAAGAAGAACAATAAAATTAATCTAGAGAGAAAAAAGATCCGATAAGTAACGATCAAAAGTGTGCAAAATTGATTAGATGCCGGCAAAACACTAGAAAGGAAAGACACACACGGGCAGGTAAGGCAGGACTAGAGAGCAGAAATTAATAAGAGCGACGAGGGATGGAAAAACAATAGAATATGGAAATATAAGCCCCTGGGGTGTTTAGGTAGCAACAAAGAAAACAGTTAGATAATGCAAATACAAAATAATTTTTTTCTTGGGCTGTTAAACCGTTGCAGGACTAGACTAGTCAGACGAAACAAAAGGATTTTGACAAAAAAAATATTTTTTTTATACAAAACAAAAGCTGAATTTGCAACACAGTTGGAAACTACAACATAAATGCCCTTAAGTTAATTATAATGTAAGGATTTTCTTTGCACATGAACGACATATGATATGAAAGGACAGACATATCAAATGCTTATAATTCTGATGAGCATGAACTGCTATAAAAGGACGAGCAAATAACGGAAACTTTATTAGTCAAGCAACCAACTTAAGACAGCAAACATCCTCACCTACATTACATATGACAATGGCTCCTTCACAATACCAGAATATAGAAACTCTGGAATATACCCACAAGAAATTCAATTGTGGTTATTCACATAAAAAGCTGGGCATGCGTTTGTTAAGCCGAAATAGCCAGGGGGAGGAGGAGAAGGAAATGAAGCAACAATTTATACAGCAAGAAGATAATGAAGCGAATAAAAGCTCTGGTAAATCCACGCTTTTTAGACCCTATGCTTTGCATACTAAGTCCAACAAGGAAGCAAATGAAGCGCCAAACCCTCAGTTGCAACAGACTTTCACTACTTACAGGCCGCCACCTCAACATTATACGCCTTTTTATTCTGTACAACAAACGGCTCAACAGTCACAGGAAGAATATGATCTGAAATTACAAAGACAACGTGCTGCTCTCTATATGAAACAAGTCATGCAATTTTATGAGAATGGCAACGGCTGGCCCTCGGTACATCCCAACGCTCTAAATAATTCCGCTCTCTATTCCTGCCATAATTTTTGAAAAGAAAATTTTATTGAAAAGGTCTTACGTTCCCAAGAATTTAATTTCGAAAAAAAGTTTAGTGATATATTATTCTTCGAGAAGAATTATTTTGAGTGCAACGTTGTTGTGGTTGTTTTACAGATTAAATATAGATATTTATATTTATTATTATTTAGTATTTAAGTACACTTTTCGATTACATTATTTTGAAAATATGCTAAAAATCGATAAAACTTCCCGTTTGTGTTTTAAAAATTAAATAAAAAAAAATTGGATTCTAAATTATCAGCATAATAAACGCCATTTTTATTTGAAATTGAAATAATTTTTGCAGATTAATAATATTGTAAACATGCTAGGGAGTTACACTAGGTACAAAAAGTTATTTCGCAAAACTGCGAAAGACCTTTCAAGTGAAATAACTCCCAGCGGAAAATGGAATAATATCCGACAATTTGTCTATAGCGACTTATTTTATTATGAAACGGAATGATTGGATGGATGGAGGTTCCATTCACCGCAAAGACTGTCAGCTTGGTACCATTGATTTTTTCCGTAGTCTTAATAAAAACGCGTCATTGCTCCAATTTCTAAGGAAATGAAATCGATTTAAGAACTAGCGAGGATGGGGTTTGCAATGAACTTTAAGATGTTGCAAAGAACTGTGCAACTACCGATCAGTCACTATTACAAGAACCTTAACAGCTGATCAGAGAGGTAAAGAGAATTGAAGGGTGTCTTAGCGATATAGATTCTATGTAAATTTCAAATGTCTGACTATAAGGGCTTAAAAGTTTGGCCATATACATCTCATTATATCAAATATGGAGACACCCTTTAATTTTGAAATTTTAAATATTTTTACTTGTTATTATAACGGACATAGTAATACACATTCTATCAAATTTTAAAATGTATGTCAAAAATTTTTTGTAAAGATTTTAGCGAAAATTTATCGAATTTTTAGTAAAATTTTTATTAAAAATTTATAATTTAATTATTTTTATTCGCAAGCTTTAGGTCGTTAATTATTTTTATTATCGATATTTCGCTACTTCATTGTGTAGCATCATTAAAAAAAATTATTTTTTCCATAATAAAAATAAAAATAATGAACGACCTAAAGCATGAAAAAAAATAATCAAATTATTAAAAAAGGTCAAATAAACTATATCAAAATAAATTTTATTAAAATTTTTTTGTAAAAATTTTTTCTATTTTTTTTTTGTAAAAATTTGATCGAAACTTTTTGCAAAAAATTTATTGAAAATTTTTTAGATACTGCTGTAAAATTGTATAGAAAATTTGTGGTAAAAATTGTATTCAAACTTTTTTTTTAAGATTTTATCGAAAATTTTTTTGTAAAAATTTTACATACAATTTTTATGTAAACATTTTACAGACAATTTTTTGTACAATATTACCGAAAATTCTTTGATAATTTGTATAGAAATTATTTGGTAAAACTGTCGAAATTTTTTTGTAAAAATTTCATCGAAAATTTTTTGTAATAATTTTATCGAAAACTGTTGTAAAAATTATATCCAAAATTTTTTCTAAAAATTGTATCGAATATTTTTTGTAAAAATATCGTAAAACTTTTATAAAAATTTTATCGAAAATATTTTGTAAAAATTTTATCGAAATTTTAATTAAATTTTTTCGTATAATTTTTTAAAACTTTTAGCGAAATTTTTTGGCAAACATTTTTGTAAAATTTTATCAAATTTTTTGTAAAATTTCATCGAAAATTATTTTTAAAAATTTTACCGAAGATTTTTTGTAAAAATTTTATCGAAAATTTTTGAAAAAATTGTATCCAAAATTTTTTCTAAAAATATTATTGAAATTTCCTCGTAAAGATTTCATCGAAAAATGTTTGTTAAAATTTTTACAAAATTTTTTTTTTCAAAAATTTTATCGGAAATTTTTTGTAAAAATTTTATCGATAATTTTTTGTAAAAATTTTATCGAAAATTTTTTGTAAAATTTTATTAAAATTTTATCGAAAGTTTTCGTAAAATATTCTTGTAAAAGTTAGTACCTCCCCACGATCTATATGGCGTTAGAATTGTCAGACTAAAGTACATTGAGGGAGTCATATCGAACCCACTATGTTCCTATTTATTGCTTCTGTTCCTAGTTGGCACCCTGTGGGTCTATTGGCTACCTTTATGTGTACTGCTTTCTATATATATAACTTTCTACAGCCCTAAAAACAAACAAAAATGCAATCTATTGGTCGCGGTCTACAATTTATTTAACAAAAAAAGTCCTAAAACAACGTGAAAATATAAAGATGGGCTTTTTTTGGTCCGCAGCCTCGAATGGAATGGTCTGATGTTGCTGAATTGTATTAGCGAAATTTTCGAAACTATGCCTTGCAGATTGGTGGGCCTAAATTTTCTGTATCTCTTCTGGTGCCTTAGCAAAGTTGATTTCAATCCGAACACAGACGGATATCGCTTTTTTCTCTATGTATCTCTATGTATAAGGATCCAGAATATATATACTTTATGGGGTCGGAAATGAATATTGTACCCTTTCCACCCGTGGTGTAGGGTAAAATAAAATAAATAAGAAAAAATTAAATTAAACATTAATAAATTAATTATTTAGGCTTAAGTTCTTAATTATAAAGAGATAAAGAAAAATTAGATACCAGCAAAGCAGAATGCATTTTTTAGACAGCTAATAAAAGCCGAAGATATAGTGTTGTGAAATTGGAAATATTCAATACCTAACATCACTATGGTGAAGGGTATATAGGAATCGGCTTGGCCGAATGTAACACTGTTACTTTTAAAATTAAATTTCAAATATTAAATTAATTTATTGAATGATTATTGTCCTTCTTAAATAAATAAAATAATTTATCGGTTAAATTTTTTTTATCATAAATTTATTTATTCCATATTATTGAATAATAATTATCACAACTAAAGTTTAATGCTAGAATATGAATATCACAGTATTAAAATTATACTTAATCTTAATTTCATTATGTAAATAAATCTATTTTTGTCTTTATTGTTTAAATGCAATTTCGCTGCAGTTGTTGCCGATGATGTCTCATTATTTGTGGATGAGTGTAAGAATCGAACTTGAATTCTTATCGATTTTTTTTCTAAAACAGTAAAACAGGGCCCGTTGTGTTGAAGAACAGCTGACCAGGATTTTTAGCACTGGGAACTGCTGGATGGAATTTCATCTTGGTTTTTTAACTTGTCTCCAAGAGATTTTCTTTTAATTTTTATAATTATGACCTTGTTGTTGGCTGTACACGAACAGCTGTTGCTGCATTTGTTGCTGGTACATCAGCATTTGTTGGTGCTGTTGCTGACGCTGCTGTTGGGCCCATAAATGCGACATTATTAACTGACGCTGATAGTAGGCCTGATGTAGAGCTAAAGCGGTTTGATTGCGCTGTTGATGCACAGCCATTTGGTAGGGTGTCAAAGGAAGGGGAGCAGAGGGTAAGTGTTTGTTATTTGGAATATCTTTTTGGTTGTTAGCTGTTTCTATTACAACCTCCGTTGCTTGATTATCACACCAGGGACGATAGAGTGTTTTCGGTTGTCTTCTTTTGGCTTTACTATGCATCTCAGAATCCTCTTCACGTGCACGTTTTTGATTGCTTAAATTCTTGTCCGTATAGTCCTTGCTATTGATGGACACTTTTGCTGGTTGTTTACTTTTGGAATTCATTTTTAAATAATTTCTTTCTTTTTTATTTTTATTTTAAATTTCTTTCTTAGGTCTTGTCACCGTGATGTTTGAATTTGTAATACTGAGTTTTATAAAAATGTCCTGGTTTTTATACAAATGGTATTTTTTAAGAAGCATGATATTATATAATCTCTAACACATTTCTATTGCTTTCTTCCAGGTACTTAACTACCGTTCACACAGCCAAAGAAAAACCCTTATTGATTAACTAAAGATTGTAATAACATTGTTTAGGTTCCGTTTTCTGTAGTTTTTTTTTCAACCAAAACAAAGAAAACTACCTGCTTTTATGTCCTTTTTGGTAGGGACTTAGAGAACATATGTCAGCTCTTCTTGGTATTCACCAGTAGCCATAAAATAATTAGCGTAGCAAAATATTTTAACACTTGAAACTACATGTAAGTAATCTTCCAGTTTTCCCTAGATCTTTCCATTGTTCTTTATTTTTATTATTTGATGCTTTTGTCCTTAATGTAGGTGTTTCACTTTCCTGTGGTCTGTGCGCCTTTTATAATTGCCGTAAATCTTCTTTGTTCACGTTTTACTTTTCGTTTAATCCTTGAAGCGTTTTACTTTCAGACACTGTCGTCTAAAGCTGTTTTAAGATTCCTTCCCTTAATTATTATTTATGGCTTGCACTTCTTTTTGTAGCGTTGGCTTTAACAGCAAAACCGGATATTAGTTTTAGTCCTGTTTGTTCTTCCAATCTTTTTATTTGTTTATTTGGAATTTACAACAATTAATTAGTATTAAAATTGGATTTTTTCCCAACAAAACAAATCATCTATAGTTATTTGTTCTTATACATACTCGTAGAGACTTTCTGGAAATTGATCACTGTGCAGATAACAGACAGGATCATGCTTATAAAGGGCTGTTTGTATTTTAAAGAAATAGAAAAAAATTATAATCTGACATTCACATATTTAGTTGAAGAAATGTTTAATCACATTTTAGTTTTACAGGGGGTTTCAAATGATCGCATAGTCAAAGAATGGCGGACATCCTTAAAAGTAAGAGCGTAAAATTTCATTCATTCATAGCATTCGGCAACTCTGTTGAAAAATAAAAACTGGAGTGGCCTACTTTACCATACCAAATGGAAACAGATATTTTTATGGATATATTACATAAAGAATAAAAGTTCAAATAGAAAAATATTCGAATCGAAAATCTAATTATTTTCGGTTTGGGGTGTTAGGTAAACTACCCCTTGCCCCCTCCCCATTATTTATACAGCCCTTCATCTCTATAAACCAAAGGCACATACTGAATTTCATTTTGATATGTCATACCGTATGGCCTGTAGGGCGTTTACAAAATATGGGAGTAAGTAAACTATCCCTTGCCCCTTCCCGATTATTCACAAAATTTATACAGCTCTTCATCTCCATAAACCAAAGGTACATACTAAATTCCGTTTTAATATGTCATACGGTGTGACCTGTAGAACGTTCACAAAATTTGGGGGTAAGGAAACTACCCCTGATTATGCCCAAAAACTATACAGCTCTTCATCTCCACATACCAAAGGCACATACTAAATTTCATTTTGATATGTTAAACGGGTTGACCAGTAAAAACTCCACAAAAATAGTGGCATACCTACCCACTCATGAACCCACCCACAGATATCATCGCGAAAATAGTAAATGAATATCTAAGCTTAAGTTTTACGCTGGACACCATCCTCTTCATCCAGGCGTGGCGTTAAGTGGTCTCAAAGTTGGGTACCTCGCATCTGAAAAAGTAAAAATTTTAAATGTGCAATAAAATTTTTATTACTTTATTAAATTCAAATTAAATTTCCTGTGGATATGTAAGTAGTCCTCGAAAATCAAATGGTAAAAAATCTGTGACATTAAGGTAAGGGAAATCGCACAATTTCCAAAATAAAGACCCAAAAATTCCAAAATTTAAATGGCTGAGCTATTTTCAAAATATTTGGATTCTGCCTCACTGTGCACCGCAAGAGAGCACAGAGTCTGGTATTGTTAGCAATGTTGCTTTTTCATTCGTATCCAGTCAAGGTTAGTTTTTCGACTGAGTCAAAGCGCAAAACGTTCTGTGCAGGCCAATAAAGGATGTGGCATTTGAGTGCCACTATGTGAAGCGTTCATTAAGAAGCTGCCTACCCGACATCAGAGGCACGGCAACACTTTTCTAAAAATAATTATCACGTTCAATTACAGAGTTGCCAAAAGTGAAGCTTTTTTCCGTTATTTCATGACCTAACTATCTCTACTCTTTTTCTCTTTCCCAAAGAAAGTAATACAGCTAATTTCTCTTTAAGAGAAGTAACTTGCCTGAGAATTACTTCTCTTCAAAAGAAAAAGATATTCTTCCGTTTTGGAGAATAAAATATTCCTTTATTTTCCTCGTTGTGAAAATTTTTCACAAAAGCATTTGCTAGCAATCTTGGTGTAGCGGCATAATTACTAAGTCCCTTAGTCTTTCGAATCCTAGCGGACTTTTAGTACAGAGTCCATGTAGTCTAGGCTAGTTTATTCTCCTGTTTAATAATATTATAATAAATAAAAAATTTATTTTTCGTTAAAATTCTTTTTAACCGACTTCAAAAAAGAAGGAGGTTATCAATTCGTCTGAATGTTGCTTTTTTATGTATGTATGTATGTAACCGCAGAACTCAGCCATTTCTGAACCGATTTTAAAATTTTTTTCTTTATTTGAAAGGTTTTGCATTCAGGTTGATCACGTTTTAAAAACAGTTCATTATATTAAAAATTAAAGGGTGTCCCCATACAACATACATGTTTTTTACGTGTATTAAGAACCGTAAAGGGCACCAAATTAAAATTTTAAAAAATTGCGTATCGCTATAGCTCCCAAGAAAATAAATTTAAAATTTAAAGGGTGTAATTTAAAGGTGACGTAATTTGACCTTTTTTGGGCCTATCTTTTGAACCGTTATAGACAAAACCTTGAAAATTTGACAGAATGTCGATTACTCTGACCGTTATAATAAAATGTATAAATATTCAAAATTTTAAATTAAAGGGTGCTTCAATAGTTCATTTAATTTAATGTATATGGCCATACTTTTGAACAGTTGTACACAGGCCGCTGAAATTTACAAAGAACCTATATTGCCAAGTCAGCTATAACAAAAAGTATAAAATTTGAATTTGGAAATAAAAGGGTGTCCCAATAGTTAATGTAATTCTATGTATGTGGTCAATTTTTTGAACTGTTATAGACAGACAGCTGAAATTTACAAGGAACCTGTATTGCAAAGTCTACTATAGCAAGTATAGAATTTGAATTTAGAAATTAAAGGGTGTCCCCATAAATTATGTAATTTGATATATATGGCCCTATCTTTTGAACCGTTAAACACAAACACTTGAAAATTAGCCAGAATGTCCACTACTATCTCTGGTTTAATAAAAATTATAAATATTTGGAATTATAATGTATAGGGTATCCCAATAGTTCATATAATTTGATATATATGGCCAAACTTTTGAACCGTTTTAAACAGATAGTTGAAATTTACAAAGAATCTTTGTGGCCAAGTCCTCTATAACAACAGGTCTTTAATTTAAAATTGTAAATTAAAGGGTGTCCGTATAGGTGATGTTATTTTATCTATGTGACTCTATCTTTTAAACCGTTATAGACAGAGGCTTGAATGGTGTCCCTAAAAAAGACGGATGCTGGTGAAAATAGCTTAAATTTTGAACACTAATAGGGAGAGGCTTGACATTCAAATAGTCTTTAGTTTTTTCCCTCTAATTTTGGCGCATCTTTTATTTGGTTTAAATCTAATTCTTACAGATTACTTCTTACATTTTCAGTTTAGAATTAATGCCCTTCTATCTGTTTTGAAGTTGGTTTTTTTTTTGCAAGAATTATTAAATATTCACATGCTCATGATTAAATAAAAATGTTACCCATAACTTTCTAAACAGAAGTAGAAATTTGTAACACCTCCTCTAATGAATTTTTAAATATGGAAATTTTCAGCTGCCTAATAAATTCACACACATGGACATAAAAAAACGATTAAATCTAATCTTGGAACAATTTAAAATCTTTAAGAGTGTTGAATAAATCTACCAATGAGTATAATGTCGCCGATACCTACTTATCCCTTATTCCTGATCCCTTATTATTTTTCCTTTAATAATCCAACTTTGTGTTTTGCTCTCCCAACAATTATGTCATAAACTATTTAAAAAAAGATCAAGCGAAATCAAGTTAGCAAAAATAAAAGGAAAAATAGTTTAACACACAAACAAAAATAAAAAAAAAAAACAGGCAATAAAATCTCATTTTTAAGGATCAACACAAATTCTCCAAAAAAAAACACCTTTTTTGTCCCGTCAATAATTCTAAGAATCAATGACAAATATTTTTGTTACAACAACAAAAAAAAAAAAATAACTAAAAAACAAATAACCCTTAGAAACAAATGAGTCTGTTAAATTGAAAAAAAAAAAAATAAAATCAAACCATATCTAATCTTTTTGTTTAAAATAGAGGAGGTTCCATTATTGATGACATGTTTTCCTTAATTAGCCACACAGGCACAAATCACCCGAAAAAAAGACAACCTTTTGTATTCCACAAAAGAGATTAAATAGTGCAGACAAACAGACAGATACAAGACAAGAAGGGAGGGGCAAAGTAAATAAAAGATTTTAAAAACCTAAAACTATAAAAAGGTTTTCCCATAAGGACTGGTAGGTTTCGAGAGTTTTTGAGAGATTAAGGACATGATTCACTATTATACGCAGTCGTACGATCTGTCAAAAATAGCATGTGTGCTATAAAAGTATGATAGTGGGGATTAGAAATGTATGCGTGTGACCAAGGCGAATTCATACCAGGTGGTTTCGATAGCCCAGCTGATTGTTTTTTGCTCTCGTTTTTTTTTGTTAATAAAAGATTTTAAAAACCTAAAACTATAAAAAGGTTTTCCCATAAGGACTGGTAGGTTTCGAGAGTTTTTGAGAGATTAAGGACATGATTCACTATTATACGCAGTCGTACGATCTGTCAAAAATAGCATGTGTGCTATAAAAGTATGATAGTGGGGATTAGAAATGTATGCGTGTGACCAAGGCGAATTCATACCAGGTGGTTTCGATAGCCCAGCTGATTGTTTTTTGCTCTCGTTTTTTTTGTTAGTATCTTGTCAAAAAATACATTGTTTCATATCTGCTAATCTAATGTCAAAGTTGTTCTTTTGTTGTAGTTGTTGTTATTGTCCTACTGCTAACACCTAGTATGAATTCGCCTTGCGTGTGACAGACTTTTTGACAGTTCTGTACGATTTGATAATCTTTTGAAAAAAATCATAAAATAATATTTTTTCATACAATCAGAGTTGCAAAATCTTATTTTGTGCGATAGTGTGGCATCTATATCGCCATTTTGAAACTATTTTTTGAGTAGGACAGAATTCTGTCAAATATTTGTTGATTGAATCGTACGATTGTGTGCTATTTTTCATTCTTTATTAATTTTTACCGTTTTTTATTTCTTTAAAGGCAAAACACCAACACAACTTTATTACTGAAAAAAAGGTGGATCCATTTAAACACCTGAAACTCACCACAGTTGGTGAGATAATGTAACGGGTGGTTAAATTTTAAGGGCCGATGTTAAACGTCAAGTTTTTTTCTGCATTTAATTTGACATTTCTCAATTTTGGACTAACTCAATTTGAACCATGGAAAGAAACACAATCGAACAATGGTCAGAATGGTGGCAAGAAATGGGAACAGTGGATGATCGATTTTCGTAGAAAGTCATCTTCAGTGATGAGGCACATTTTCACCTCCGTGGATTCGTCAATAAGCAGAATTGCCGCATTTGTAAGAATGATAATCCAAGAGTGATGGTTGAAAAACCAATGCACCCCCAAAAAGAGTGACTGTTTGGTTCAGTTTTTGGGCTGGCGGCATCATCGGCCGTATTTTTTCCAAAATGGAGCCGGTCAGACAGTTACTGTGAATGGTATTCGCTATCGTGAGATGATAACGAACTGTTTATGAATGTGGACGATATGTGGTTTCAACAGGACTGTGCCACTTGCCACACAGCTAACGAAACAATGGTTCTTTTACGCGACAAATTCACGTGATGGTGATGTCAATTGGCCGCCAAGATCATGTGATTTGACACCGTTGGACTTCTTTCTTTGGGGTTATTTGAAATGAAAGGTGTACGTCGATAAGCCAGCAACAATTCAAGAGCAAAAGGATGAGATAATTCGGCATATTAACGACATAGAACGGCATAGAGGTGTGCCACCGAGGTCGCAGTGGCCATTTGGCCGATATTTTGTTCCATACATAATTGAGCCATATCAATATTATCAAAATAAAAAGAAATGACAATAAACTCCTAAATAATTTGTGTTTTATTCAAAATCAACATCGGCCTCTTAAAATTTAACCACCCTTTAGAATGCATCTAAAGCAGATAATTACGAGTCGCACATACAAATGCGGAGTTTCGCTATTAACTATTTTTGGAACCAATAGAAAGACAAGGGGCTTAGAGGCACATGGTTTGCCTCGTAAAAGCAGCAAGAACTAATTTCTGGTGGAAAGTGATTTGTGGCACCGTTAATTTTTTCAGAAAAAAATAAATTTTTTTTGTTATAATTGACCCTATAGAAGGTAGACCAATGTAAGACTGGTATATAGACACGTAGTCTCTAAATGGTGAAAGGGCAAAATAGGTTTTGATTGATCGCACATACTCGAAAAATCCTGAATTTGAATTTAAATTCAAGCTAATCTGGTGCCTTATTCTATAATTCTCGTAGCTAAATCATTCGCTAAAATTCTAAAAAAGCACCAACAAATTACAAGTATTCTTACAACAACACTCATAATTTGTTTGTGCATTTTTAGAATTTTAGCGATAGATTTAGCTACGAGAATTACAGAATATGGCATCTGGTTGCCATAAATATTAGAAGCGAAGCAGCAAGGCCCATTTCAACGATTAATATTTTCTACACACTCATAATTCTCTTAAAAGAAATTTTAAATAAAACAAAAAAATTCAGAGCTCGTCCCTGTTGGTACACCCTTTTATTATGCTTTCGAACAAAAAACAAAAACATACAATAGAGCGGATTTTCTTAAGATTTTTGTTACATTGTCGGCTTTGTTGTAATACATGTCAAGGTCTTTTTAATTTAATAGAATTTAATAGAAAAGAATTTTCCATTTTAGGAAATTACAACAAAAGAAACTACAAAGGTTCGGCATTTCATTTTAAAGGTGAAAATTTTAAAGTATTGTTTAATCCAACAGAACAGACAATAATCCTAAAAGAGAGATTTATTTTTGTGTTGATGGGTTTGATACGGTCTTAGAATTTGTCTGCGAGAATTGTGGTTTCGATTTAAGAAAACATGACGAATTATTAAAACGTGCTTTAATTTTAATTGATGCTTGAGCGCTAAGAAGTATAATTCTCTAGTGTTCCCAAAGGATTTAGTTTTAGTTTAAATATAATCAAACGGAAAAAGGTTACAAAATTAAACAAACCCAGCCCGTTTTGCTGGTTCTGAGTTTCCCCTTTTTTTAATTTGTAGAGGGGATACCGAAGCAGTACACCAATTGCATGGGTCCCTTTTCGACCTCCTTCGTTCCTTAATGATTTCTGATGTCTGACTAGAAATTTACTTTCATTTAGTGTCTTGCTGTCACTAACCTCTTTTACCACTTGTAAGGTTAAGGTGGTTGGTAGCTGTGCCGAGAACCTAAATGGCTAGTTAGTGGTGGAACAGAATACGCCAGGGTTGCGTGGTCAAGAGCGTGCTTGACCTTTAGTATGCGAACTCTGACTAGTAAGCGAACTCCAGTTTCAATGTAGACTTACCCCCACGCATAAGGAGCTCTGTGTGGTTGGACATCGTTTTCTCAATAATGGCCTAGGGAAGAATTCATAAGGGATGGACAGGAACGCCTCGCAAGGGGTGAACAGGTTAATCTCTAAAGGTTCTCATATGGCGTTGAACCGGGATATTTCGATAGGGATGGACAAGGAAGCCTCGTTAGAGGTGGAAAGGTTAATCCCTTTGCCACTTGACAAGGGAGGATATCAAAAGAGAATGACAAAGAAACCTTGCAAGGGGTGGACTGGTCAGTCTACGAAGATACTCCTGCGGCTATGGAGGTAAATGTGAATAAATTGGACGCACCTGGCCCTGTAGGCTTAGATAAATCGGAAGCTTAGATAAATCGGAAGCAGGCACCTCAAAACGTTCCATGAACGTCGAGTCGAAGTCCCTACAGCTCATGCCTAAAAGTGAGTGGCAGAGGCAAACGAGGAGACAGGGAAAGAAAAGAGGCTGAAACGGCAGCGCACATTGTGCATGAATGTACAACACTGGTTAGCATAAGACTCAGGACTACTGGCAGAAGCCTGTTAAATGTGGATGCCCTGAGGGACCTGAGCCTTAAAAAAATTATAGCCATTACTAGAGACTGCATGATGAGAAAGAAGGCCGACAGTTCCCAGTCGACAGTCTGAAATCACTTGAGTCAAGATTAAAGGCTGGTTGTAGCACGTGACTCAATGAAAGTAAATCGCCGTAAATTACATTTCGATATTCCCCCTACATTAATAATAACCTCTTACTCTCGACTCTAGTTATTTCAGACTGGCGACTAATACATGTCGACATTCTTCCTCATTACAGAGTCTATGGTAATTGCTTATATTTGCTTAAGGCTATGTATGTGGTACAAAGCCTTTTTATGTTAGCATTTTTCCAGACACAGTCTGCAAGTATCGTATTACCTCGATTTTTAGCTTGGCCAGATAATACTTGATAGTCCGTGACCTGTCACTAACGCAGTTAACCATTTGTAGGCACCCAGATTATATCCAAGCTCCTTCTTGGTCTTCCTGCCAACTTGTAGTGAAAAATTATAGAGTCTTTGGTGGGAATCGAAGCCACAACATCAGACTGATAGACAAGCCCACACTACCTACTAGCTCATTGAGGCACCCGAGTTCTCCCTATAATATTTTTTTTGCATTTTTTAATTGGGTTACACAAATTTACGAATGAAAATATATAAATTTTTATATCTAAGACAATAATGTTATAACAGGTCGACGCCTCATTTTGCCTTGCCGTTTATAGGTTATGTTTATTAAAATTTTAGGGGTGAATTTCAGTAGTTTAGGAGATGCCACTTTTGTTGACTTAACTATTTTTAACCGCTGATTTTACCGTCTATTAGAAAAACGATAAAAAATATTTGATTTAAATGGAAGGTATTCCGTAAATTTTATTCTTTATTTTTATAACAAAATTTAAAGAATGCATTTATTAAAGTTGACTAATGGGGAAACCCATATATTTATGAGAAACTAATTAATACAAAGTTTGAAGGGTCTTACATTTTGATTGACTTTTTATAAGACTGATCATTATATGACAGGTCCTATATATAGCCTTTATCCCGATTATCTATACATATAATAAAACTGTAACAGCCATTTCTATACGTGAAATATTATTGACAATTTCGTTGGTGGTGCAGATAGTAATCGAAATGGAATACAAAACGGCAATTTATTCTGCTAAATTTTAATAAAACTCTATGAGGAGGTACCTTAGTATCTCGGTTCAAATATAGGATAATTTTTTTCCTGTAAAAATATCTCATTTCCAAGAGAAACTAGAGAAAAAGTAGTGAAAATACGCAATTTTACCAATTCAATGGCATTGCAAACTTGGTAGCACCTTTTATTTTTGTGAGCGGTATTTTTTTTAGCGCTATTTACAGAACTCTAGAATAATTTTAGAACTTTATATAAATTTTAGAATTTTATATGAAGCCTATGTACCTGAGTAATTACCCAAAGTAAAAGTCCAAAGTTCTTAAAGTTTGCTTGATTAATGGTTATAAGTATTTTTTTATGTGGTAGAAGAAGTAAATTTTATATGTGAGGTGCCATGCACTCTGCCTCTTTCTAACTTATTTTTAATTAAGACATGTATATTTTCAAGAGACCAATAAGTACAAAGTTTGAAGTCTTTACCTCCTAATGTTTGATGTATAAATACTAATAAATATTTTTTGTATAAAAGGTGCCCATGCCTCGCAACTTTTCCAATTTTTTTTAACCCCAAATACCTTATCTGGTCTATAACGAAAAATTTAGTCGAATCAGTGTAACTGTTTGCGAGTGAAAACGATTCCAACAAATATTATTTAATTTTAATCAATGGGATCTGAATAATATCGTTCTGATATTTGTCCGTCTGTTACACGGCCCTATTTTTTGAACCTTAATAGACAGGCACCTACAATCTTCACCGAAAGTGCATACGATAGCTGCCTTGTACTGTAAACACATAATAAATTTTAAAAGAGGTCCCCATACAAGAAACATATTCCTTATATAAATTTTAAAAAAACTTAAAACTATGCTCCTAATAATATACTTTTAATAAAATCTGGAGAACCTGCAGATATCAGAATAATAAAAATAAGGAGGAGAAACAAGACAATCCGACCTAGAAGATATATTTTATTCCCTGCCAAGTGATAAGGCATCTTATCTAGGCTGGCTCTACTGAAAAATCTCAATGGCCTGTGGAAAAACTAAAGAACATTCTAAGATATTTTTACTTAGAGATATGAGAGCTCTGAAGCATTTTTGTGTTAATTCCTGGTGTACTTGCTCCTCGGTCGGATTTCCTTTCGAATTCTACATATTCCACATACTAACCTATCTAGATTATAGATACTAACCTCTCCACATGTTGTCAAGCTTTCTTGTCCAGTAAACGTGGCACCTATCTTGCCGATGACTACTAAATTGATTTAATATAAATTTAAAATAACTGAACAATGTATTATGCCTGTGGACTTATAATAGTTCACTGTTATTTGTTGGTGTACGGTCAAGTTTGATCAATTGTGTAGATGGTCCTAAATGCTGGTACAGATGTGCTGTGATTTGTCTACTTTTTTCTTTTAATTCCCAACGTTAATTGCCCTTTAAGTAAAAGTACTTTTCCATTTTTAAAAATAACTAAAGTTATCTCTAAGCTTAAGTCTTTCCCATATGAGTACAAAATCCGCAATGTAATAATAGTCATGGATCGCACCGATAGTGTTTCGTCAGCTATAATATTAAATTCACCTTTCAGTCATTACACTAAGCTGCAAATAAAAACATTTAAACAAAAGGTTTTATTAACGGATAAAGGACATAAAGGACTTTTTTTTTATGACCCCAATAGAGACAAGAGACCATAAAACGCGAGATTAAGATTTTTAAGTAAAAAACTGGATTATAAATACTTATATAGGAAACAGGTAAATTTACAGCAATAAAAGGTCACAAATTTAAAAAGGTGGAAATTCGAAAACTAAGCATAAATTTACTAAGAAGTAATAAAGAACAGACAAAGTTATAATTCTAATGAAACAATTAAAGCATATCATTCTAGAAAAATTTCATCATCAAAAATTAATTTTAATTAATTTAATGGATATTTTTGCTATTTCGAATACTGTACTGGTATATCATTTTTTCAGTTTATATCATTATTGTGATAACGCTGACGGCAAGCGATTTTTTAAACAAATTTATCCCTCTTCTACATTAGACATAAAATGATAAACATAAACGTTAGCATCATGTTAGTTTTAAGTGGAGACGGGGGGTCTCCATTAGCCATCAACATGTCTTAACAAATGTCAAACTTCATATAAAAAACATTATTTTTAATACTGGTTTTTTTGTATGAAGTCTGACTTTTGTTAAGGCATGTTATTGATTAATGTAGACGGGGGTAATTTTTTTCCATGTCTTAACATTGTTGTTAAAACATTTGTTATAAAAGCTATTTTATAACATGACAAGGACGTTGTTGTTGTATTTTACTTTTACAGTATTATTTGAAAACAGCACTATCTGATAAGCATTCAAACAACATTGTTGGAAAACAAAAAATTATGTTCAAAACGAAAATGACATAAATGTTTAGGATATTCCCATTTTGTTGTTTGTTTTTTATGTTATTAAAGTTTTTACTTTGTTACATTGAAAACCAAAAATTCAAAAGAGAAACTCTAGATAACCAAAATATCGGAATTTCACAAAACAATTGAAATTCCTACATAGATATCACATTATCATCAAAATTTCCATAAAATGAAAACTTTTTCAAAAAATTATAGTTTCGATCAGAAGATATAAATTTCATTAAAACCCGAAAAGGCAAAAAAAAAACTAAAATCTCTGTAATACAAAAGTTCACAAGACAAAACTTGGATCAGTTTTGCTTAAAAATCATATGGTCACCAAAACATTACTAAAAAATTAAATTAAAACAAAATTAAATTCACCCAAAGGGTGGAAACGTTACCCTATTGGTTTCGCTACAATGTCTGACCGTCTGCCAGCGCCCTATATCTCTGGACCCCAATAGGTAGTCTAGTGAAATTTGCATATAAGTTTTATTATTGATGTTGCTATAGCAAAAAATACGTAATTTTTATGTATATGGCCTTAATTTGAAACTTTAATAGGAAATTTTCAACGAGGACCTATTGCTATGACGGCTATAATAACATAAAAATGAAAAATTAAAGGGTGTTCCGATGGTGAATACCCCTATTTTTTGAACCGTTATATGTAGTCATTTGAAATTTACACAGAGTATTCAAAACAATGTTAGCTATAGCAACAAGCATAAAAAATAAAACTAGAACTAAAGGGTTTTCTGATTGTGACGTGATTTTTATATATGTATATGGCCTTAATTTGGAACCATATTATTATGGTAGACTCCTAAAATTTTCACAGAAGTTGTATTATTGTGTTGGCTATAACAGCAAATACTAAAAATTAAAGGGTGTGCCGATTGTGATGCGATTTTTAACAATATCAACATAAAACAAATAAGAGTGTTATATTCGGTCATGTCGAATCTTATATGCCCTTCACCATAGTAATGTTAAATATTCCCTTACTCCGTTATGTTTCCCAATTTCACAATTATATATGTACTTTCGATTTTTAATTTTATGATTTTCACTTCAATTTATTTTTATTATTTTTAATATTACTATTTTTAAAATCTTATCAAAAATTTTATAAAAAATTTTTTTTAAAAATTTTATAGAAAATTTTTTGTAAATTTTATAGAAAATTTTTTGTAAATTTTATAGAAAATTTTTTGTAAAAATTTTATAGAAATTTTTTTTTGTATAGATATTATAGATTTTTTTTTAATTTTATAGATTTTTTTTTTTAATTTTATAGAATTTTTTTAAAAAATATTATAGAATTTTTTTGTTTGCAAAAATTTAATATAAACTTTTTGTAAAAATTTTATAAAATTTTTTTTTTTTGTAAAAATTTGATAGATTTTTTTTTTAAATTTTATAGAAATTGTTTTTGCAAATATTTTATAGAATTTTTTTTTTTAATTTTATAGAAATTGTTTTTGCAAATATTTTATAGATTTTTTTTTAAATTTTATAGATTTTTTTTTTATAAAAAGTTTATAGAATTTTTTTTGTAAATATTTTATACATTTTTTTTGTAAAAATTTTATAGATTTTTTTTATGGAAATTTTTTTGTAAAAGTTTTATAGAAATTTTTTTGTTTTGTATAAATTTTATAGAAAGTTTATAGAAATGTTTTTTTTTTTTTTTTTGTAAAAATTGTATAACATTTTTTTTTGTAAAAATTTTATAGAATTTTTGTAAAAATTTAATAGATTTTTTTTAATTTTATAGATTTTTTTTAAATATTTTATAGAAATTTTTTTGTTAAAATTTTATAGAATTTTTTTTTTAATTTTTATAATTTTTTTTTATTGATTTTTTTTTAATTTTATAAAACTTTTTGTAAAAATTTTATAGAAAATTTTTTGTAAAAGTTATGACCTTCCTGAGGAGGTCCATGCAACCTCCCAATATGCCTATTGGCTTCTTCTGACTCCCAGTGGGCACCCTGTGGGTCTATCAGCTACCTCTTTGAGTATTGCTTTCAATAGAGGCCTTTAATACAAATAAAAGCAGAAAACCCTTAACAACCTTAAAACGAACAATAATAAAATCGCCCCTCGCCGGGGTTATTGATCTCGCGGTCTAATATTTATTTAATAAAAAAAAAGAAAATAGTATCATTTCAACAAAAAAAAAAACAACATGAAAAAATATAGGTAGTAGGTTTTAGCCCGCGGCCTCGAATGGAATGATCTGATGTTGCTGAATTGTATTAGCGAAATTTTCAAAACTATGTCTGGCAGATTGGTGGGCCTAAAGTTTCTGTATCTCTTCTGGTGCCTTGGCAAAGTTCAAAGTTTCAACCCGAATACAGACGGGCATCGCTTAATCAACTTCTCTGTGTATATGGATCCAGAATATATGTACTTTAAGGGGTCGGAAATGAATATTGTAGAAGAAAGAAACGTGGTGACGGGCTCCTTAAAAGATATAAAAACAAAAATATCTTGGACTTTTAAAGTTGTATTGAAGTTAGTATGAAACTCTACATGTCTGAGTCTGACTTCAATTGGACTGATTTACTTACAATTGCACAAATGTACTGGCGAAATTAAAAGTTTTCTTGTTTGTTTATAAAAAATTAAATTTTCATATTTTATTTTTTGAATAATGATACGATTAACAATAAATAAAACTTAACTTAAAAAAGCTTATTATTAAAACTAGTTAAACTAGCAATTATCACATAAAGTTATTCTATAACTCAAGTCGAAAGAAGTTTGGTGAACTTGTGGCATAAATTACTGCTGGCCAAAAACAGCTAATTGTTGTTGCTTATGTACTGCCAACTGTTGCAGATGTCTCATATATAAAGCCGTTGCCATATTTCCTTGCATTAAAGCAACTTGATATTGCTGATAGAAGAAATATTGTTGTTGCAACACCAATTGTTGTGCTTGCTTATTGTGTGGAGTTGCCACCTTGTTGTTCTGATGTTGCTGTGGCATCAATAGATTTTTAGGTTGCTGCTGAGCCATATTACTGTTATATGTCAAGACATTTGTGTTTTGTATTACTTTTGATAACTTATTCTGCTTCTTATCATCATCCAGCCAGGGTCTAAACAAGGATTTCATTTGTTTTCTTTTTGCTAAAGGCTGTTGTTGGGCTTTCTTAGCTGCTTGTTCCAATATAGTATGAGCTGTGATTGGTATAATATTTTCATTGCCTTCCATCTCTTCATGTTTGCGTTTATTTAGACGTTTGCCGAATTTCTTGTGATTGTATTTTTCGGTCTTTAAATCAAACTTTTTATGTTGATACACTTGGACTGAAGCCATTGCAAAGTTTAATATTTTTTTTTAATTGTTTAACGTTTGAGTTGTTTCAATTGAATGATTGCCAAGCCTTGGTTACGCATAATATTTATAAGAAATCAATCACGTACCTGTAGCATGCCACAATTTGGGTGGTAACAACCCACTTTAAATGTACATACGAATGTACCTGTACCCTAATTGTTACCTTTTTTACCTAATTAAAGGTTCCATTAGGAAATATGTGAATTTAATGCATTTTGATTTTTTATGATCCTGTCCCTTTATCTTACACCCGGATTAGTTGAATAGTTTATGAGGGGGTAGATTACTGGTAATAAAATGGGAATTTGTCAAAAATTCCACAAGGAGATGGTTAATTAAACAATGACTGATGTGCTAGTGGTAGCGGATGTATTAGCACAAGGCACGGTATGAAATTTACTACTGGATTTTTATAAAATCAAACCATAAATTACTTTTCTTAACAAAATTTGCAATTATTAAGAAGATTCAATTTTACATAAATGTATATACATATGTATATATTGAATTTTGAAAATATATTCTCTTTCCAAAAGATTTTTAAAATAGCCATTTCGGAAACAGCCATTGCACTAAATTTCTTTTTAAGCCAGTTTTATAATTGTAGGTTTGATAGTTGAAAAATTACAATTGGACATTGGTTTACGTCGAATCTAATATACCCTTCACCATAGTAATGTTAAACATTCCCTCTCTCTGTTATGTTTCCCACTAATATACATTCGGTTTTTATTTTTATGATTTTCAACTTTTTCTTACAAATATAATAGGGGTTTTCACGATGGGTAGTGAAACCTGTGCAAACGATGCAAACGTGAGCAAAAATGCATAGTTTTTATAAAAGCAACAACAACAAAATATGTATGTACGTGAAATTTGCTTCCTTTGTTCGTTTGAACTAAAAAAACCTTGAGCAAAAATATTTGTGCTCAGATGCAAATAAAAATGAACAACGATTTTTGAATTATTTAAAAACAAAAATTAAAAATATTAAATCAAATTGTTTGTAAAAATCACAAATAATTTTATTTATTATTTTCCTTTTTATGTTTTTATTTTTATTTTTAGTTTATATTTTTTTTGTACTTTTTCATGAGTTGCCAGATTTTTTAAAGAAAATTAAATACTTTGCACAAAAATACAATATATTTAAAAAGTAAAAATTTTTAAAAAGCAAATTTGTAATATGAAAAATTGCACGATAACCATCGTGAAAACCCCTAATGTAAAGATGTAGACATTTTTTTTGTAAAAATTTTATGGACAATTTTTTGTAAAAATTTTATCCAATTATTGTTTGTAAAAATTTTATTGAATTTTTTTTGTAAAAATTTGATCGAAAATTTTTTGCTAAAATTTAATCGAAATTTTTTTTGTAAAATTTGTTAAAATTTTATCGAAATTTTTTTGTAAATATATACATTTTTTTTTTGTAAAAATTTTATCTAAATTTTTTGTAAGAAATTTATCCAAATTTTTTGTAAGAAATTTATCCAAATTTTTTGTTAAAATTTTATCCAATTTTTTTTTATCAAAATGTTACCGAAAATTTTTTGTAGAAATTTTATAAAATATGTTTGTTGCAAAATTTTTTTTGGAAAAATGCTATTAATAATTTTTTGTAAAAAATCTTGCAATCTATATTGCCTTAGAATGGTCAGTCTAAAGCACATATTGCCATTTAACACCTAACTGGTCTTAATCGTCTGTTTATTTCTATCAAATAACTTTTCATATTTCCAGCTTAGTACCTTCCAATGTTGCATCCGTGAATTATCATCTATTACTAGAGTACTGTAGAAGTTTGAAGAATCTGCATCTACAAGTTGATTTTTGACCAAGAATAAAAGAAGACAATATTACGCCATCCCGGGGTTTACATTGGTCGAAGTAAATCCCTGTCAACGCCATATAACGGGAAAACATGCTCTCGGCCTAATCTTTTTATTAATAATTATTCTTGATTTTTGTCAGCCATTTTAACTCGATGACCACACTTTAGGAATTTTCATCATAACTTGCAATATAATGTCGGCAGAGCAAATGTCATTATGATAAGTCATATATTATGATAAATCATTTGTAATTTTTCACCGCGAGAGTGATATTAAATTAACCTTGCCACACAATATTAAATACTTTTTATTTAAAAAAATAAGTGAACTAGTTAAAAGTGATCTTTTTCGCTTGTGCCCTTTTTTGCAATAAAAAAAAAACGTAAAAAACACATTAAAATTAGGTTTTATATCATAATATAATTGTCTGTACATGAGCTCTGATGGTTAGTTATATCACAACGCAGATATAATTCTAATAAATGGAGTGTACATGAGATGAATTTTCATCACGATATAAATTTATCAGGTGTAGACTCCCTGTAATTGAAATGAATTTCATGTGCTGATGAAATACAATTTTGTACCATCAGCGTAACCAAATAAAGGTTTGATTAATACTATGGGGACTCATAATTTTTAATGATTAAAAGGTGATTTACTCAGTTCCTTTGTGGTCGTACCATAACTAAGACTTGTGATATAAAAAGTACTAATGTTCACCCGAATGTTCTCCTTCTAAAAGTTATATATAAGATGATTTGAAAACTCTGCCACAGTTATCTGAAATTTCGTTAAAGGGTGCCAGAAAAGCCGTGGAGCATAATTACTTGATGTGGTATTTTATTAATACATCTATCCATTGCACCTTATTATTAATATTAAGAAATGTTTTTTTTTCTCTCTAATTCAAAACTTGTGTAATTTTTAAATGTCAATCACGATAACGGGAAAAAAGTTTTCAACACAGGACAAACCAACTTTCAGTACTTATTTGTGATTACCCCTAGTATATTTACAATATCAATACCAAATTTGTTTTGAACATATTTTACGACAAATTCCTCCTCTAACTGCTTTATCTAATAAAATAAATTTCCAAGTAATTGGACAATGGTAGCCTCCCTCATAAGTTGACTTCGATGTAATCATAACCTCAACGTAAAGTAGACAAATGTAAATAATATAAAACAAAAATAAATCTGAATTTATTTGTATTGAAACAGCATGATACAGTTTCAATTTTCAAAATTTATTATACAAATTTATACCTTTTTGTCCAAACTACTGATAAGAGCTGAATAAACAAATAATGATTTTAATAACTTTTTACATCCCTAACTAAACGGAGTCATAGTAGTGATAATTTATTTATTTACATACATTCATGAACTTATCGTTAATAAAGTTATAAATAAATGGCTGAAAGCGTAATTTTATTTGGTATGAGATCGAGTGAAAAGAGTGTTATTCCTGTGTCAAAGTCCGGTTGAGTAGCGTATTTTTATTTTTGCACTATGTCCTGACGAGCCGTTGATTTGTTCAACCATTGAAAAATTTCGTGTGCGCACATGAAAATGTCTCGTGTTGACTACCGTTGTCGATGTCATGTTCTTGTTTAAACAGCATTGTTCGCACAAGGAAGTCTGCCATCAAATATTGGTTTTAGTTGGAAAGTTTGATTTTTAAACAATTCCATCCCTGGATCAAAAGTGCAAATTCCGTTTCACCGCTTTTACAATAGACAGAAACAGGGCAGGTATTTTTTGAATTCTCTTTTGCTCTATCTTAAACCTTTTACAATTGGACATAAACAAGACAGACAGATTTTTGCCACTTCTATTTTCGGATTTATTTACTTTACATGTGTGTGTGTGTTTGAAAATCTGTGGTATATGTACTTTGTTGAGAATTTTTAAGCAATTAAACGCCGACTTGAGAAATACAATGTGAAGCTACACAGAAAAAAGCGAAAAGCAGAACAGAGAAACGACAAAATGTCCAGTACGATAGTCATGAAATACACACTCTACCTCTTCGACGCCTTGCCTACAAATCTCGTCTGTCTGCCCTGTTTCTGTCTATTGTAAAAGGAGACTTTGTTGTGCTATAAACATTTAAACAACATTGAAGACAAACAGAAAATTATGTTTAGACAGAACACTTAGAAGATAAAGAAATTTTTGTACCGTATTATACCGACGTTTTTTTCTTGAGCAAACAAATTTAATGGCTCGTGAAGACGGGGTGTGATAGGGGTAAATTTCAGCTGTCATTTCATTACGGTTTCAAAGATACAGACACGTGACAGACAAACAGATATCAGAATGATATTAGCTTTTGGGGTAGGGAACCCCTAAAACAGCTGTAAACTATAAGATTATTTTTGTTCTTTTTAAAATCTTTTACTTTAACTTACGATTAAAACTGTAAGTCCTCTGGGTATTTAATAAAAAATTGTAATAAAAAGCAACTTGTTTGCGAAACTATTTACGTATTTTTTGGAATTAATTTTAATATTAAAACTACTAATAATACTTAAACTAATAGTTTGCAGCAACAAATAATTAAACAAATAAAAACTAATTAAAAACTCAAACTACAAAATGATAAATTGTTTTTAAGGGGTGTAAATTACTTTTAGAAATATTTATGAATATCAAAAATTCTTAATTGAATTGAGTAAATTTATTATGGCAAATAGTTTTGTTTAATAAAAATAAAATTGAAAAAAAAATGCTTATTGTACAGCAGATAGTAATACGGTTGAGCAACAGATGGCGCTGTTTATAAATAATACTATCAAACTAAAATACAACAATAACGTCTTTGGCATGTTAAAACCCCCTGTCTCCATTAGCCAGCAATATGTCTTAACAAAAAAAAACATTTTTTAATACTGGTTTTGTATATGAAGTTTTACTTTTGTTAAGACATGTCCATGACTAATGTAGACGGGGGTAAGATAGTTTTTATAACAAATGTCTTAACAACCTTGTTAAGACTTGGCTAAAAAAAAAAAAAATCTACTTAATGTTTATCATTTTATGTCTAATGTAAACGGGGGGTAACAAATGTTGTAAAACGTAAATAACATCTGAATGTAGTTGCCTACACCAACCACTAACATTTTCTTACTGCTCAACCTAAACAAGGGCGTAAGCTGTAAAATAACTGTCAAAATTCTCATGTACATACATACAAAATGTATGAAGCAAACCTAAATAACGCGGCGTCAACGCTTTGCAATTGGAAAATTCAATTTGGGTGCAAACAAAATATTATTGTTTTTTTTTTGTGTAAGACTGGTGCCATTTTAAAAATTTTCTACTTTATCTAGCGATTTTATCCCTCTTTTGTGATTCAATTTATTAGATTTTACTAAACAAAATATGTTAACATTACTGTTTATTACAAAACGTTGGCATTTATTTAGGTTTGTTCAAAGCTGGGCGCTAGACGTCGTTACGCCTTACGCCTTACGCCCTTATTTAGGTTAGTCAGTTAGTGTTAATGTTTTTTATAATATAACAATTTTGTTATATTTTATTTTGAGTTTTATTTTCAAACAGCGCCATCTATTGCTCAATCATACTACTACTACTATATTCTGTGCAATAAGCATTTAAACAATATTGTTCGAAAACAGAAAATTATGCTCAAACAGAAAATCCCATTAACACGTATTCGGCACCTGTAACCTGTAGTGTCTATACCTGATAAAAATTTGTCAAATTTCATATTACAAAAAAAAAAAAACAATATATTTTTAATACTGGGTTTTTTATATGAAGTTTGACTTTTATCAAGACAAATTTTTATCAGGTATAGACGGTAGGTTACAAGATGCACAAATTAATTCCGTTGCTCTGCCGGCATCATGTTTATGCTTTTTTCGAATTATGGGCTAGTGAAGACGGCCTCTTATAAAAGCTCTTTTATAACACGAAAATGACTTTGTTGTTGTATTTTGCATGACGATGTTGTTGTTATATTTTAGTTTGACAGTTTTATTTTCAAACAGCTGCATCAGTTGCTTAATCGTACTATTACAATCTCGGTTGCTACATATAAACATTTAAACAACATTGAGGGAAAACAGAAAATTATGTTCAATTAGAACATGAACATAAACATTTTTTTTTTTATTCGCCAGCTATAACAACATGAATAAATGAATGCCGTTGCTGTGCCGGCGTTACATTTATGTCTCGCTCAAAGCGATGGCTCATGGATTATTACAAATCTTCTGTGAAACACCAATTTTGACAGACATGTATGCAGAAGTAATCAGAACATGATTACGTAGTTACGTAGCCACCTACAATAACATGAACATATTATTAACGTTGCTTTGCCGACTTTGTGTTTATGTCTTCTTCAAATCGATGGTTAGTGAAGACGGGGTGTTACATATGAATCACAAAAAACATGTCATATATTAGGAGATTCAGCAGTAGTAAGGATATGAACTTGAGTGTAATAAAATACAAGTACTTTGGCAATTATAATTATAAATGTAAAATTAAATTAAACTATAAAATTTTTCAATGTATACAATTTCAAGATTTAAATAGAATTTTCGATTTTATGAAAAATATTATAAAATAGTATTGAATGTTAAAAAGCCTATAGCTGTATAACAAAAAAAATTAATAAATCGAAGGGAGAGCATATATTTCCTAGTCATAAAAATTCTTGTTAAGCTGTGTGTTTACAAATCTTCTATTACATTTTTTAATGTTTATTTTGGGTTCTCTTTTTTTTTTAAATAAAACAGCAGTTATTTTGAAAAAGGAAACCAAATTTTATGATCTTCTTGTTTTTAACACAATAAATTCAAAATCACAGGCTCTAAACAAAAACAAGGTTGGAAAAAGTATATTCTATTCTTCTTAAATAAATTTCTCTAGGTAGTAACTAAAGGTCTAACAAAAACTAAAACAAAAAATAAAGATAAGCCTTTTGTTTGGTCAACGGTGTACGTTGTATAATGGTATTGTATAGAGTATTCGCGCAGGCGTATGTCTTATCTGTCTTAAATACATACAACACAAATGCACAGCAGGTTAAAATGTTTCTTTGTGTTGCTTTGCTAAACAAATGACTTGGTAAATTATTTAAACATGTATTTGATTTCATTCATATCGCCATGTGTTTATTTAGATCTTGTCAGCAATAAGAAATTTGTATAAGAAATTTAGAAAAAATTGAATTGTATCAAGCTGTTTCCATACAATATACATTTTTACATTTGCTATTACTGTTTACATTTGGCTACTAAAGGTTAAGGTTGTGATTATCTCCGAAGTCTACTTGTGGAGGAGACAATTGTCCAATTACTTGGAAAAAAATTATTTGTTTTAATAGATAAAACAGTTAGAGGAGGATTTGGGTTTGATTGTATTTAAAATTAATTATCACTTATAGACAACAGGGTATAATAACAAATATCTATTAGGGGTGATCACAGGTAGCTGGAGAATAAGAACAAAAAAATGCTTTTCTGATAAAATTAATCATTAATGACCTTTCCTTTTAACCTTTAAAAACATGAAGTTTTTTAACCTTAAAACGTGCTCTGTGAAGCTGCAGTACCCCCAGCCTGTAAGATGCCTAAAGCTTTTCACAAAGCCTATCACAAAAAAGAAAGTCTCACAGCCTTAAGACAGTTCGCGACCTGAAATGAAAAATCCGTTTACCCAGTTACATGAGCCTACATTTCTGCAGAGACGGGCAATCGTTAAAAAAGTGTTGAACTAACTTCTCCTTCCAACCAGTCTTTGCAACTCCAACACAACAAAAAAATTGCCATACATACCCACATAGTACTATTATACAGTGATCCGTAATAATTTCCACCAAAAGGGATTGGAATTTCTCCTGAAAGCTAGGTGGGCCTTTGGTCCTCCTCTATCGAGTGAGGACTAATAAATTTTAGACCATATCGAAGTGATTATGCTAGAAAATCCTACAAGACGTTTTCTCTAGCATCCATTCCAGGATTGTATTCGAAACCTCGATCTTAAGAATATAAATGCTCCCCTGTGCGTTAGCCGTTTCCAATAATACCCTCATGCCTTAGAAGCAAAAGAAAAAGCTTTAAAATAATGTAGAATAAGAGATTGAATGTGTTCCAGTATACATCTCGATTTTGCTTTCCTTCGAAACCAGGAGAGTTATTATGTATTTCGATTCGAAAGAAATCTTTTTCGAAACACAATGTTAAAGTCATACAAATTGAAATGGTTTCCTTTTGGAATCGAAATACGTAATAACCCCCCAGGCCTTTAATAACATCAAGAAACTCCAACAAAATATCAAAAGCCATCGTACAAAAATTGCTACAACTATTGCATCGGTAGGTTGCTGGATAGTGTGGTTCTCTATTTTTGGATGTGAGGGGATGTGAGTTCGATTCCCATCAAATACTCTGGTTACTGCACCATCAGGACTATGGTTATTGCACCATTAGGTTAACGTTAGGTTATTGCACCATTAGTAGAATGTGCGAGGACGCAGAGAAATTAAAAACTGCCTGTTATAACGAAGCCACAGATTTATCTGGCTACACAATGAGCTAATTGAGACATCGCTGGGTTCAAACTAAAAAGATGTCGTCGAATTCAATAGAGGAATTTGGGAGGCTAAGTGATGGGTAACAGAAAGTAAAGGAAGCGACTTAAGATTTTTATTTTGAAGAGAATCACAATGGACTCTCTAGGTCTCCTAGTGGAAGCGCACAACACATCCTAACCTAACCTGCTCCAATTGAATACAGATATATAGACTGAAACACGGTGATGAGTAGGGTAGTTCAAAACAGCCCCGAAATGTCGAGATCAGCGAAGATTTTCGATTCAGTGTCCATGTCTGTCTTGGAGCCGTCCGTTAGTAGTGCTGGCAAAGTAATGGCTGAGTAATGGGTACCGCGTACTCGATACTCGATAAATTTTTTGAGTACTCAATACACAAAAGTAGATAATCGATACTTTTGGGGTAGTATTTTTAAAAATAAATTTTAAAAATATTTGACGACTACGACAATAAATTGCCGCTGTTATTAGGTAAACAGAAGTATTGAGTACCCAATTGAGAAGTATTGAGTAGTAACGAGTAATTGAAAGTAGTAGAAATTGCCAGCACTATCCGTTAGTACTAAAACTAAATTTCCCGAAATTACACAGCAAAAAATATTTTCAGATTTAAATTTAATTAAATAATTAATTGATTCAATTATCTTTTTAATTAGGAAATTTTTTTGTTCTGTTCTAAACAAATATACATATATTTGAATCAATTAAGTAATTAATTAAACTTTAATTTAAAAGTAATTACAACCTTTAATTGGTGCAACAATTTTTTTTTGTGTACAAAGTACTTCCTTTATATTCATGGACCTTACCTACGTACCCTAAGGAAAAAATGTTGGGAAAAAAATATTTCGTCTAAGGGTCTGTTTTTAAGCAAGAAAAGTCCTCTTAACACGTTCGCTATATCATTCATTTTCATAGTGATGCAAAATGAAGTGAATGCTATTCAGCTATTACAAGTCATAGCTGAATAGCATTCATGTCTATTTTTGCAGCTCCCTGAAATTTTTAGCGTCCTCGATCGTGTTAAGAGAGTCTTAAGGCTCCTCCCCTTACATATAGTTTGTATTTGATAATTTTTCGAGAACCACTTTGCAGTTTAACACTAAACACTATTAAGGCCACTCACAGTAAAACGTATTAACGTATTAATCAACATTTTTTTAACATTTGTAACTTCATTACCTATTTTCCTATAATTATTTTAATATAATTTTCTATTGCTGCCTTTTCTCTATACTAAAAAAAAATTGCTTTAATGTTTTCCTCTACTTATTGTGATTTTATGGTGTGTTTAAAACGTGTTACAATACACCAATTAACAAACAATTAATTTTTTGTATAATTAAATCAAACTACCGAAAAAGCAACCACGTTTAAACAAATAATTAAAATAGTTTTTTTTTTGTTGTTAAAAACATACATATTAATTAAATTCTAAGAGAAAAAGCCAAAGACTTCCGCTGCTAAACAATATCGCAGTAATGGAAGTGAAGCAAACAATAAAAGTGGTTGACATAGTGAAAGGTAAAGTGACTTAAGTTAAGTTTTGTACAATCAATGAAAGTCAAACAAGCAAGAACGACAATATGATATGCAGACTTTTATGCAAAGCCATCATATTATAGATCTATTTCCCTCAATACTAAAATGCTAGCTCTTGAATACTTTGGAACAAGCTTCAATCTCTCTTTCTCTGCAATATATTGGTTCAAATATTTAAATTTTTTAATCAATTCAAGTTATTTCGTTTTACCGCAATCAAAAAAAATTTAATGAATGTTAATTACTCGCAGTTTGCAGTTTCATTGTTAAATTTGTGTTGTTGCTTTTTCGAGTAAAAAAAAAACTATAATTTTCTTTATAAATATGCAACCAAGTAAAAAGAAGTTTCCGTTTTGCGTGTTTCTTAATAGTGGCTGAAATTCATGAATGAATAATTTTTGCAAATTGAAATAAAATCTTAAATCAGTGAGTCAAATTATTGACACCATTTGTTGTTGTTGTTGATTTTTAGTGTTTTAATAACAGCAAAATTATGAAATCCATTAAAGAGGTAATAGAGACAAACAATTTAATGATTGATTTTTTTTTAAGTTTGATAGGCAAATTAAATTTAAAATCTTAAAGTTCAAGATAAATTTAAAGATGTTTAAATTTTTTAAGCAAATATTTTTAGAGTGAAAAATAATGGCAAAATTTACTTTAATTTTGCGAGGTGTGTTACCACATTAAAGACAATTATTCACTTTCGCCGTATAAGTCCGATTTTGAATTAATTGTTTCAATTGTTTTTCATATAGTTTCATTTAACATTATGTTTACACTGATTGGGCTCTAGTATTTGATTCTAAAGCTGGGAGTGACAAAAAAGTCAATAGATGTTTGTTGAAACGTTAACTATGTTTCTAACTACTAAAAAATTTCTGTGGAAAAAAAAATATTACTATCGAGATTAGAGCAATTAGAAATAACAGCAATGAATTTTATTCTATTTTGTGTATAAATTTTCTGAAAAAACAAAATGATAGTTATCGATAACCAAAAAAGTTTTGTAGCAAAAACTGTCTATAAATACAGAAAAATGTTTGATTACAAAGAATAGTCTTTTATTGTAATTATTGAAATCAATATCTCTTTTAAATAAAAAATTTCCTTAGAAAATAATACAATTATGTTAAATTTTCTAAAGGAAAATTTCTAGGAGACTATTGCAATTATCAAAAATATAAAAAAAATTTTTAAAATATGAAAAAATCTCAACCTTCGAAAGCTTTAAATATGTTGGTAAAGAAATTTTGTAGCTACAAAAACTTTACAAAAAATATTTAAACAAATTTGTAAGTTATCGATAACCTAGAAAACTTATAAAGAAAATTTGTTATCGATAACTACGAAAAATGTTTAAAAGAAGTTTTCATTTCCATGCCAAAATGTAACAAAACAACGAAAAAATATTTCAAAGAAAATTTTGTAGTAAGAAAAGTTTATTTTAATAATTTTTGTAGTTATCGATATTAAGATTTTTTATAAGCAACAAAAAATAATTTTTAAAAGAAAATTATAACAACGAAAAAATTTCTTCAACAAACAAATCTTGTTTAATGTTCAGCTTTATAGGAATTTTCGTTATCGAATAATACAAAAAATTGTTGTAAAATTTTGTAATCGAATGAACTTTTAGAGAAATTTTGTAGCTACAACATTTTGCATAAATTATTGAAATTTATTTAATAATTAGTTTGAAAAATTTTACTTGAAAAAGTTGTTGCATTATTGTTTACAAAAAAATTTTGGAAAGAAAATTAATAGTTATCGATACATACAGGTAAAATATTCGATAAGTATCGGTAAGTTGCAAAAAGTTTTTATACATTTTTAGAGGATCTTTTAAGTTATCGATAAATAGAAAAAAATCTATAGTAATTTTTTTGCTGAAAATTACAAAATATTTTCGATAAAACAAAAAAATTTGTTTAAAAATTTTGTAGTTATCGATATCAATAATTTTTTTGTCAGCAACTAAAAATAATTTTCTAAAAAAAATTAAAACAACGACAAATTTTCAACAAAAAACCAATTTTGATTTTTGTTTTATACAAATTTTCGTTATCAATTAACACGAAAAAAATTCTGTAAGGAATTATGTAGCTATCGAATAAATTTTTAGAGAAATTTTGCAGCTATAAAATTTTAAATAAATTTTGTAAAGAATATTATAAGGTATCGATAAATACAAATAAATTGGTTGTTATCAAAAGAAAAAAATTTTAAGACACAAAAAGTTTTTATACATTTTTAAAAAATCTTTTAAATTATCGATAATTAAAAAAATATAGTATATATTTTTTTATATATAGTATATATTTTTTTACTGAAAATTACAAAATATTTTCGATTAAAACAAAAAAATTTCTTATTGGTGATTGACTAATGTTTCGCTACCAATTTTTTTGGTATAGATAAATGAAAAATATTTTTAAATATATTTTGCAGTTATCAAGAGATTTTATTATAATGGAAAACTAAAATTATCGATATCAAAAAAAAATTTAAAAAACAAAATTTTTATCGATAACAGAAGATTTTCTTTAAAAAATGTATGGGTAATGATTTATTATAAAAAAAATTTGTAGAAAACTTTATTATCGATAACTATGAAAAACTTGCTAAAAAATAACTATAAATTTTTTTTCACATTTTCAAAACTTATTTCACAAAAAGTAGTTTGATACTTTTGCTAAAAAAAATGCTAAAAATAATTTTATGGTTGTTTATCAATACTAAAGGAATTTTATTGTTATCGAAAGATTTTTGTGTTTTTGAATTTACAAAACAATTTTATAAATATTAAAGTTTAAACTATATTATTAGAAACTAACTGTGCCCGCCACGTCGTAGACGCCCTGACAATATTTTATTGGGTTTTGCTTTGAATGTAATCCTCACCAAATTTTAAGACTCTTACTTTTATAGTGATTCAGTTATGGTTTATATATTTTGTTTATATAGAGGTACCCATGTCTGGATAAAATTCTAAAATTATGGTAGAGTTTTGTAAATATTGTTTAAAATGTCCCGCTGACAAAGATAAGGGGTGCAGTCAAGTTTGCAGTACCTTTAAATCGGTAAAATTGCGTCTTTCACTACATTTTCTCTATATTCACTTAGAAATGAGATATTTTTGCGGAAAATGTTACTAAAATTCATTCAGTATTTTTTACGTGATGCGAACACAGATAGCCGGACAGACAGAGAGACAAAAATTCTAATATTTTCTGTTTTGTATTCTATTTCGATTACTTCGATTTCGATTACAAAATTTTTACAAAATATTTCATTACAGAAATGATACTGTTACAGTTTTATTATATGTAAAGATGAATTAATCAGTTACTTACATATAATTAAAATTAATAAGAAAATTTTGAAATTTTTTAAATTATTATTAGTTTAACTATTTATGTATTACTTACAATGAAATTTATTAGTCAAGCTTAAGTTTTTATTCTCTCTACGAAATTAGGTGATAATATTAAAGAAAAATTGGGAAAATTTGTTTTTTTTAGACACCAGCAGAACGGAATGCACATTTTCTAGACAGCTACGTCTTTCATCAGAACTCTTCGTATCTATCTACTTAGGGTAGTGTTTAGTTGTAAGCATCATCTATTTAACCAACCAAATCCAGATAAAGGAATACGAGAAATCTTGTATTCAATTATCAATCGTCAGTTGGTGAGAACGAAGTCTACTATTACTTTAAGCTTCCCTCTTGTTGAATATTTTTATTTTAATATTTACCACCTTATATTTGTTGTTCCTTCATAAGAAAACAGTTTCTATAGAAAAAATTTCGATAACTATGAAAATTATTTTATAAAAAAATTGATTGATTATTGCTTGAGTATACAGATTGTTTGTTGTTATCGATAAAATAAAAAATATTTTCTAAGAAATTATGTTATTATTAGAGAGTTTTTAGTTATAGTAGTTTTAATAAATATTTAAAGAAATTTTTAAGTTATCGATAATTATGCAAAAAAAATTATTATCGATAACATGGAAAAATTTTCTGCAAAAAAATTATTTATTTGCTTTTCAATTAATAAAAAAAAATTAAACAATGTGGCGAATTAGAAAAATTAAAAAAAAATATTTTAATTAAATAAACAAAACAATTTATTTATTTTTACAATAAATGTTCTACTTAAATTTCTAATTATTATAAATATCTAAATTATCATTACAAATGTTTTTAAAAATTTTTTTAAATTAAATATTTAAAGAAATTTTGAAGTTATCGATAATTGAAAATTTGAAATTTTTTATATCGATAATTGTTAAAAAAATTTTATTATCGATAACTTTAAAAAATTTTCTGCAAACAAATTTATGTATATGGTTTTTAATTCATGATAAAAAATAAAACAGTGTGGCGAATTAGAATATTTAAAAATTTTTTTTATTAAATAAATAAAACAATTTATTTATTTTTACAATAAAGTTTCTACTTAAATTTCTAATAATTACAAATATATAAATTTTTCTAAACTTATTCTAAATAAATCACACAGTGATTATTTGCTTAAGTATCATTATAATTTTTTAAAATTGAATAATTTATTTTACTCATTTCCCGTTAAAAATGCCACGGTGAAAGGCCTTTTTTGAGGCGTCAAGGCAGCGGTTTTCTCTTTCAATATTTTACAGTCTGGAGTTTTCAATTCCGTGGAGTTGCAGGATGTTAATTTCATTAGTTCATGCAAATATGCGGTGGCTCTCATAGACTGTTCAATAATATCGAAAGTTTGTTGAGAAAATTCCTTATATTGTTCTTCGATGGCAATGTGTTCTAGTTTCTTAACACGTCGGCTCATGCGACAGGCAATGGTGTTCTTGTTGCGCCTCTCCTGATCCTTGGGAGTGCGTTCCTTTTTGGGAAACTTTCTAACCATATTCCCATGATATTTGCAAATGCTGCGCAAAGTTTCATCACTTATTTTGGGTAAAATAGCAGCGGCGGGTGGTACTACTGCGGCTGCAACAGTTAAAGGTGTTGACGTATGCTGGTGTAGGGTAGAAGTAAATGAATCTAGACGTGGTTTCTTAGCTGGGGGTAGTAAAAGAGTGTCATCGTTGTTATTGGAAGAGGCCAAATGTAATGGAGGTGATTTTTCAAAAGCAGCTTGAAGAAATGGACTTTCCGTTAGTCTCTCCATTTTTACCTTGATGCAATCATAGTCTTCTGTAGAGGAACTTAAAGAATCGGAACGCAAACGTTTGCTTTGATCGAATTTTTTATGGCGGTATTCAAAAGTATCTTCATAAATGGAGTTCATGGTTTTTTGTTCTATACAAAAAAATAATTTTCAAGAATTGTAAAGTTAAAGTTGTGTATGGCTGGTGATGTTCTTATTCGGCTGTCTTCTTGTAGACTACATTACGTGTCACTATTTTTTGGTGTTTTATATAGCAAAGGATTTGCTCGTGTGTTGTTCATTCTTATCACAGGCTTATTTTGCTAATTATTTTGTTTGTCACAAATAATATTTTATGATGTTGTTTGTCAATTTAACGACAACAGTTGCGAGCATTGTGTTGTGTGTGGAATTATCACTTGTAGCAGGTAGTGATAGAACTTTTATAGTGATAAGCCGTTTGTTTGTTTGTTTAGTCACTACAAGTCCCTACCTAAACAAGCAGCCAGCATGAACAATTTTTTGATGTGTATTTTTACACAAATTAAAAATTCTCTTTTGAGTCAACATTGGAAGAAAGCAAATAAATATCAGGCAATTTAGTTATTGGGTGGTTAGTAATGAAAACAATTGCTTAAATAAATTAAATTCAAAATTTATAAAAATAAATACATATGTATGTGTATGTATGTAACTACGAGGGCAGTTCAATATATAGTTCGACAATTAAATGAGGTCCGCAAAGACTTAAACTAAAAAAGGTGCTTTTTAATTGCAAGTTTTACAATAATACTGGTGAATTATTGAGCTGTAGGTATCGATTATAGAAGTTATATGTGCAAACATACGTATATTAATCATACATACATATATACATACATCTATATATACACACACACATACATACATACATATAACCTAAAATATAACTATCCCTAATGCTTTTTACAATATTAATACCTTATTTATGTTAATATATTAATATCATGCTCAGGCATGCACAATCTTGTTTATTTGCATAAGTACGTATGTACGTACATACAAGTTGTATTTAGAAAAAATGATTTTGATTCTGCATACCCAATCTTGTTTTGTAAACACCTGTTTCCTAGTATTGTTACTAGGCATAATAACAAATCATGATCGAGCATGCGCAGTCATGTATATTTTCTTACATACACACATGTGTATGTAAGATAAGTAGTTAATAATTTGTTAAACAAAACGAAAGAAATGTATGCATCACAACTACACAAATTTATGTTCAGATTTCATATATGAGTTATATATCGCACCCTAAATACAAAAGGGTCACAACTAAAAATTTTCCAAAACTGACTTTTTTCCATAAATTAATTCAGAGTACATACATACATTTCTTTCACATCACTATCTATCACTTTAACTGGAAAAATACAGTCATGTCTGCACATAAACATTTTTTTATCTCTCCGGAAAATATTAGTATTTTGAGTTGTGACCCTTTTGTATTTAGGGTGCGATATGTATGTATGTTGTATGTATATATTTACATACATATATGCTTACAAAGGAAAGGTAAGGTTAGGTATGCGGAGAAATTGTGTCGTGTTAGTTTTTACTGCTGTGCATGTTACTCTATAAGGCCATGTCGGGTTAAGAACGAGACATCATTGGGGTGTTTCGAAATTTTGCAGTCAACCTTAGTGGTCCATCTTTTATCCTTTATTTTTTTCTCTCTTTTTCTTCTTGTGCCGAAGTCTGAGCCTATAAAAGAGACCTGAAACGTCGAATGTGATACTAAAGTCTTCAAGGTTATTCTCCATATGTTATTGATACCAATTAGATGCAGTTAATTATGAGCATTTAAAGCCAACTGAAGCAATCATAGGTTATCGTTATTGAATACAACTTAAATTCACATGACCCGATCATTGATTTGGCAGTTTAAAAGCTACACTATTTCCAAAAAATGCTTTCGCCAATACTTGTCCTAAGCACAGCTCTTTGATCTGGCCATTTCTATAGTATTTTTTAGTTCTAATTATGAGCTTTTAAAGCCAAAGCAATCATTGGCGATCAATATCGAGTACAACTTTAATTCACATGATCCGATCATGGGCAGTTTGAAAGGTACATTATACCTTAAAACTGCTTTCGCCAATACTTGTTCTAAGCAAACGTCTTTGATCTGGCCATTTCTATAGTATTTTTTAGTTCTAATAATTTATTGAAAATTAATTTAATCAATTATTTTGAAATATTAACAAAAGTTATAATAAATTTACATTCACTGGACATTTCCTCCTCCTCATTTCTTTGTTAATTTAAATTACTCCTGTCTTTACTATCATCATCACTAAATTAAATTTTCTAATCAATATAAAATCGTGACTTGATGATAATAGACATAGAAAAACATTCCCTGATTAGCTGGTACTTTAAACAAAAATAAATTATTTTATTTGTTTTAATTTGTTAAACAAGTGGCAGACTTATCACGTTTGATATAAAATTAATTTATCACGAGTATCTTTCGAACGCTTATTTATTAATCTTACTCACAAATTTGCATAAATCCATTTGAATTTAATTACTAGTCGTATATAAAAGTGTCGAACTTCTTGAAAACTCATAAAGCATTGCCTCCTCCTTCAATTAAAATGTTATTGAAAGGTTTTTTATGACGCTTCTGAACTGTGACTTCTCAATTAGAAACAGTAAATGTTAGAATTTTTGCAATTAAAAAATAACATGAGGAAAACTTTTAAGTTGTTCAATTATTTTAAAGCTAAAGAATAAATAATGGAAAATTTTCAGAAAAAAAATAACTTAAAATGTGTAAATATTTTCTATGAGCAGCAGAGTTATATATACTTAAATTTCCTAATAAAATCCATAAAAAAAATAAAACTTTTTCTGAACGTTCCTAAGAAAATGGAATTGAAACACCATATTTTCACATTCTGCCCACATCAAAATTATAAGAAAATAACATTAGTTACACACTATTTTAACAATTTTTCATTTGTAAAAAAACTAGACAAAATGTTCCTAAGAAAATGGAATTGAAACACCATATTTTTACATTCTGACCACATCAAAATTACAAGAAAATAACATTAGTTATAAACTGTTTTAACAATTTTCATTTGTAAAAAACTAGACAAAATGTTCCTAAGAAAATGGAATTGAAACTTCAAATTTTTATATTCTGAACACAATAAAATTATAAGAAAATAACATTAGTTATAAACTGTTTTAACAATTTTCATTTGTAAAAAACTAGACAAAATGTTCCTAAGAAAATGGAATTGAAACACCATATATTCACATTCTGAACACAACAAAACTATAAGAAAATAATATTTATTATAAATTGCTTGAATAATTTTTCATTTGTATAATCCTAGACAAAATGTTCCTAAGAAAATGGAATTGAAACACCATATTATCACATTCTAAACACATCAAAATTATAAGAAAATATCATTAGTTTTAAACTGCTTTATGAATTTTTCGTTTGTAAAAAACTAGACAAAATGTTCCTAAGAAAATGGAATTGAAACGCCATATTTTCACATTATGAACACAACAAAATTATAAGAAAGTAATATTCATTATAAACTGCTTGAATAATTTTTCATTTGTATAATACTAGACAAAATGTTCCTAAGAAAATGGAATTGAAACACCATATTTTCACATCCTGAACAAAATAAAATTATAAGAAAATAATATTGTTTATAAACTGCTTTAATAATTATTCATTTGTAAAGAAGTAGGCAAAATGTTCCTATGAAAATGGGAATGGAACAAAAAAAAATTTTGGTGAATTTTATAGAACAGATAACCAGTGCTCATAACTTAAACAAGTGTAAAAAATAATTTGAATAAAATCTTTTTCAAACGTTCCTATAGAATGAACGAGAATGAAACATAATTTTTTTTAAATTTATAAGGAAAAAAGGGAAAAATTGGGGACCACTTACCAATTGGAACACTTACCATTTGAAGTAAAGATGTATTTATCATCGTTTAGGTAGAAAACTATAATATGCAAAGCTTTTAATATGATTATGTGTAGGCGTAATCCCTTCAACAATTTATTCTTTTTGCTCCTATGTGAAGCATAGGGCCTCAATGTTAAGGATATTTGTTTACGGCGAATGACTGATTTGAGCAATCGACATATTGTCAAGGCGTGAAGGCATTTCTTCTGCGAAATTTTTTGATAGCGTTGGCCCGCTCATTGTCGGGCGACAGAGCCTCTTTTGTGATAGCATTTTACATTGATTAATCGAATTTAGATTAATCGAATCGTATATTTGGAGAACTATATCCGCTATGGTCTTGACCTATCCGACAGGAAAGGAATGGTTGGTGTGTCACTTTCCATATAATATTAATACTTCTCATAGTGTAGCTATAGAACTAGAAAAAGGTAGACTTTCAATTTTGTAAAAGTGTGCACTTGACCTAACCGACAGTATAGGAACAGTGGGTGTGGAACTTCCCATATAAAGTAATTATTTCTACAATCATTTAGCTATAGAACTATAAAAGCAGCGGTCTGGAAATTATGTACGAGTAAATCCTTTAGCAAGGCGAATAGTTTGAACCAAAAAAAGGTTGAAACAGGATAGTGGGCGTGGTCTCTTTAATACGAAGCACAGTACAACTATCGTTTTTATAAAGAGCTACCATAGCTAAGGTTTTTCAAACTTTGCTAAGCACACTGAGCCCAAAAATTGACAGAATTGGAGTAGTGGGCGTGGCACTTTCCATATACAGTTTATATTTATCATTGTCTAGATAAAAAAATATAAAAGGTAGAATATTTAAAATTTTTAAAAGTATTTTTCTTATTGATGTACATCAGCCGAAAACTGAAATATGGGGCGTGGCTGCCCCGATGTAGAGTAAATATTTTCGTATATTTAAAAAATGCTATCCTATTAAGAAATCTATTGTGGTAAAATTATGAGCGAATAACTTTTTTACAAGGCTTAATCTTAAATCGATAGAGTTGGAACAGTGGGCGTGAAAAGTAAAAATTGGTAATATTATATTTATATCGAATCCAAGTGAGTAACTTTTTTGCTAAACGATATAATTCAGCCAACATTTGGATGTTAAAAAAAAAAAATTACTATTGTAAAGGTATAGAATCTGCGTGATAAGAAAGAATGCCAAAAGTTAACAGTCGACAGTCTGAAATCACTAAAGTCAAGTGTAAAGGCTGGTGGCAGCACGTACCGCATGAGAAGTAAGATTGCCTTAAATTACAAATCGGTTGCCTATAATTATTGAGGATTGAAGGGGATCCAAAAGGGACCTATTAAGCAAGTGGTCTGCTTTGATATCCGCTCTACATCTATACATATAATAAAACAGCAATTTATTTCATGTCTGTTTGTCTGTTTTTTTCTCTGTGTTCGCATCACGTAAAAACTGGATGGATTTTAAGGATTTTTAGCGCCCTGATTCCAATATAGAATACTTTTTTTTCGCAAAAATATCTTATTTCAAAGAGAAAGTGGAGAAAAATCAATGAAAGTACGCCGTTTTTTTTACCGATTTAAAGGTACTGAATGCTTTAAGCCATCTTTTATTTTTGAAAACTGTCTATTCTAAGCAATGTTGAGCAATAGATGGCGCTGTTTTTAAAAAATGAGTAACTCATTTCCTGTCTGTCTTTTACAGAGCTTTACAATAATTTTTAGAATTTTATAAAAATTTTAGAATTTTATCCAGGGATGGGTACCTTTATATAAAGTAAAGTACGTAGGAGTCTTAAAATTTGGTGTGGATTAATTTAGAAAAAAATCGAGCAAAATACTGTCAGGACGCACACAGCGTGTGTGGGTACAGTTAGTTAATAATAAAGCTATAAAATGTTAGAGTTTTGTGTCAGTTATTGAATGCGTGATTTTCATATTATTTTGAATTTATTTATTGACCTGGTAATCTTGGACTTGACCAAGTTCCCAGTTTAAGACTGAAGTTCTAAGTTGTGTTCCAGTATGAACCTTTGTTTTTGTTCGCATTTGCTTTTGTCCACTTTTACCTACGCAGACTGTTAGTTCATTTAGTATTAGTTATTACCTGATCCCAAATGCCCAAATAATACGCAGCCTATTACTGAGTATCTTTCCGCTCTCCTCTAAACGGTCTTGGATGTGACCTTTTGAACACAATTGTTTTATCTGTCCATGGAGGTGTTAACATCCATTGACCTTAAGGGGTATAAGTAAGCCGGTTCACACTCTTTGGTTAACAACACTATTATTTGAATATCAAAACCATATTAAAGGTTTCCGAAATAAGTGTAGGGCCATTGTTTATTTAAAGCCTTAAAAACCTTACAATTTTTCGCTGGGTTGTTTTGTTTGTTTCATTGTTCAAAATATTCAAATTAAATAATTTTATTATTTAATACTTTAATTTGTAGTTTATGTGTTTTCCTACAACAACATTGTAAAGTGTTTTCACTTATACTTTTGCTTTTAACACAATTAAGCCGATTAACTTTGTTAGCAAAAAATCATCTCTGTCTCTGTCTCTCTCACTCTCGCTGCTCATAAAACTTATTTGTATTTTAACAAATAAATACATGAAAACAATTAATTAATTATTTTTATCACATCAAAAAATCAATGAGTACTTATGTATGGAAGATTGGCTTGGCTGTCTGTCCATACCCAGCAAACAAACAGGTTTAAGCTGAAATAAAAAATGATTCAAATCAAGCGCTTTCTTAAATGTCAGAACAATAGCTTAAATTCTCAAACTAGGAAATGAATTTGTTCTTAATTTATGGTTAAAAGTTGTTCTTATAAGTAGATTGTATTTTTTTTTTGTAGATTTCAAACAAGAACATTTTATAGTTTTTTGTTAATTGTGGATCATTTCAATTCCAGTGAAATGTTTCTCCCTCACGTTAAAGTTTAAACAAGTGGCGATGTATAGTAGTTTGCATTTTTTCTATAATTTATTTGGAACTTTTCATCAGGATTACCAGATTGATTTTCTTTTCGTTTTTAACCAAATTCGCTAATAAAAATTTTCAAAAATTCCAAATAAAGCTGAAAGTCCACGTCTACGCCTTTTATACCTTTTATGCATTCTACGCTTTTTCTATAATTCATGTTACGTGAGACGGACGCTTTTTACGCTGTAGGTTTTTTGTTAATAACACGGGAGATATATTTACCTTCTTTCTCTTAATGCTCTTCCCCTATCTGAGCATATTGCCTTGGCGATAATGTTGCCAGAATAAATGGGGCCCCAGTCGCCGAGGTTTGCACTGGCCCCTGAAACTGGAAGATAATAATTCTAGAGATCTAACCATTGTACAAACGACTAGTACCACGGGAACAGGTTATCCACGTCCTTGTAACCAGTGATCGGTAAGGCGCTTCGTGGGGTAATATGGAGACTGTGGTTTGAATGTAAATCGTTAGCACGTAGCCGTGTTGGCCCTTATCCGACGGTGGTCTTACCACGAAGTGAAATAAAATCGTAGACTGGAGCCCTCAATGTAAAGTACAGCACACTTTATGACAACGTACCATGTGTAATGACACCCATGTCGCACTAGACATAATGCATAGTCACAATAGGTTGCAATTTATAGAACATGGTTTTTTGGTGACCATCCAATTCCTTTCTGTTGAGAGTGCCACAGCACACTTTGATCAACAATGCACCATCTCTGCATACATCTTAACCACAACGTGAACCCCTGAAGGCTACCTCACCAACAACAGGCCACAGAGATGAGAAAGGTTCTCTTTTCCTCTTACTCCTGCAAAAGGCAAAGAGCCGCCATTTCCGTTTCGGTACTCGGGTTTGGTTTAAAATGAATGACTGATGGAGCCAAATAATGCCAGCTGGGCTATCAGTAATGCCTCCAGGCAAGCAATGACCAGTGGATTCAATTACTGCAGCCTCACATTTATAACGCCCAACATTGGTAGACAGAGTCTTGTCTGTTGTCGGCAGGATGCACCAGGTGAGGTTCCCATTTTGGGGTAGGATAGGGTATATAGTAGAGCACTCATGAAATATATGGGATTTACAAAAAAATTACCTGGGGATTAAAAACTGATATGTGCATTAAAATTTCATTCTTGAAACTGAACTTTTAGTGGTTATCATTCATTTCTGGAGGCATGTAAATACGAACTCTCCTCATCATGAGATAGAATATTTTGTGCTCATTTAGTACTTGAATAAAGGATTTTTGAATGTCGTCCATTTTATGTCTTAATGACCAAAAACTGACTCAGGCCTGCAATATTATTAAGTAAATTTAAGTAAATGCGCGGGGAGCGAAAAAAATAACACATTTGCATATATGGGTGGTCTAGTATATAGTCACTATGGAAATTTTGATGGTGGTGTGCAACTACTAAGCAATGGCTGAAACCATAGTCCTGTCAGCCATGCTGTGAAATTACTGCTTGCAGTATTGCTAGGGACATTTTTAGACGCACTATATTCATGCAGTGCTAAAACCAGTCTGGTTAGGGCCAACACGTCCAGATACTGACATTAATCTGTATATCCTAAAGCTGTCGATTGCACTCTTTTAATTACTAGTCGTATATAAAAGTCTCTAATTTTTGAAAACCCATAAAACATTGCCTCCTCCTTCAATTAGATTTATTGAAAGGTTTTTATGACGCTTCTGAACTGTGACTTTACAATTTTTTACAATTAAAAAATAACATGAGAAAAACTTTTAATTCAATCAATTACTTTAAAACTACTATTTAGAATAAATAATTTTTAAATAAAAATTTTTCAGAAAAAAATTTACTTAAAATGTGTAAATATTTCCTATTAAACAAATAAAAGTTGTAATAAAACCCAAAATATTAACAAAATCTTTTTGAAAATTATTTAAAATAAGCAGCATTACAAATTGCATATACAACTTAAGTTTTTTTTCCTTAAAAATAAAAATTTTTCTGAACGTTCCTAAGAAAATGGAATTGAAACACCATATTTTCGCATTCTGAAAACAACAAAATTATAAGAAATTAACATCTATTATAAACAGTTTTAATAATTTTTAATTTGTAAAGAAATGGAAAAAATGTTCCTATTAAAATGGAATTGAAACAAAATATTTTTTTATATTTTATAGAATATATAACTAGTAGCAACAACTTTAACAATTTACAAATAAGAATATGCATAAAATAAATATTTTTTTCAAACGTTCCTATAGAAACGGGAATGAAACATACATATTTTTTTGAATTTTATAAGGAAAATAGGAAAAAAACGTAATATTTTAATAATATTGCCATTGTTTGACCACCTGTTTGCTGGGCTATAATAAATAGTTCTTATTGTGCCTAACTAAAGGTCTTCATGCTAAAAATTGTACATTTTCTAAAACAAAAGCCAGCTTAATATTTAAGGTATGAGCTGCAGTCGTATAAATTTAAAAAAAATATATATAAGTATTTAATCGTGATTTCGGTTTAATCGTCATTTTATTTTTTTCTACTTTTTTTCAATTTAAAAATTACGTCGACTTTAGCCGATGTTGAAGCTTTAAAAGTTTTGTTTTAGTTGTTGTGTATTTGGTTTATAACTGCTTGGTTTGTCTCCTCTGTGATCTAATGAAGTTTTATTTTATTTTTTATTGTCAATAAATACACGGTTGACCACTAGTTTGCAGTTTAGATAAGGTCTAGACTTGAAGTAAAACGGGTTAAAACTTAAACATTGGATTAGGAAGTATTAACGACCAAAAAATTAATTTAATTAAAAAAAAAAACGACAAAATTAAGAGAGAACAAAAGCAACAAATTGAAAATGATGTTCAAACATTTGAATATTTTTTTAATTTTTTGTTGGAATTTGTGTTTCATTTACGCGGCACCCCAACATCCTGTATTGAAGCAGGTTACTGATATACGTGAGTGGAATAAAAAAGTGGGAATAAAAAAATAAAGAATTAGATTTAAAAAGGATTAAAAATTAAAAACAATTTTTTAAGATGAAATTAAATTAAGAACAGCACAGAACTGCATTTTATTAATATTAAAAATAAAGTTAATAAGTAACTTAAAAACTATTATTCTCAGGGTTACAGGTTTAATTCCCACAAAAAACTCTGCCTTCAAATAAAAAAATAAAAAAAAAAGAATATTTAAATATTCAAAATCAATAGTTTTTTTTCTAAAGTTTTTAAATGCCAACAAGTTAATAACTGGCTCAAACCGAGTGCCCGGTAGTCTAGTTTGTGGTGTGATGTTATAGCTGTCTGTGTTTTTTCCGATTTATTGAAAAAAAAAGGTCTAACAAAAAGCAACAAACAAATCAGTATACTCCTTCCTACTCATATATAAACATTAATATACCCTAAGCTGACCATCCTTATGTTTAAAAGTTTAAAGAATTACCAAGCATGCATTGGAGATGGAGTACCTCTTTAGTAGCAGCAAAATCCATCCAATATCCCTACAAATCGCTGGGTCACAGCACATCAAGTTCACAAAATTTACGCCACAAATTGACGAATAATTTGATGCATCAATTAGAATTAGTGCTGGCAAACTACCGAGTATATGATCCTTTCTGGAGTACTCAATACTCAAAACTAGTTACTCGATAGTTTTGGCGTTATATTTTTAGAAACAAATTGAATAGAAAATTCGGAGTGCTATTGAGTACCCAATTGATAAGAATTAAATAGTATCGAGTAATTAAAAGTGGTAGAAATAGCCGGCACTAATTAGAATCTTAAACAAATGTCGTTTAATTTGTGAAACATGTGTGTGAAGTTGTGAAACATGTGGTGATTTTTAGAATGTGTAAGGAAGGCCCAACACTACATAGTTAAAGGTTTTTTTTTTTTAGATATGGAAGCCCTTAAGCTCAGATGCGTATAGTTAAAGGCACTAAATCGGCAGAGAAGCTAAACGCATATGACCATCTAAAAAGTCGGCCGTGCAACGGTTTTGTGGAAATAAAAATGTTTAATGAAAAGTCATATTTTCTAACGAAACTCATTAGCATCTCCATAGTTAAGTTAAGTAATTTTAAACTTGATAGTTAAATAACCATGTGAATCGATGCATCCTTAACGACCAGTGATCGTTATTTTGGACTGTTTTTCTTTAAGAAAGAATGACACTTAAAGGGCAATGGATTTATGGCATCTTTTAAGTTATATGACAAATTTTTAGAAAATTTTTTTAATCGATTAAAAAATTGTTTACCAATAATAATTTTTTTTTATTTTTAACTAAAAATTTCATTTATAATAAAAAGTTATTCCAGTTAGTCGAATAATTGCATATTCGCATAAATAGTTTTTAAAATTTGTGTATTTAGAGATAAATCCGTAATAAAATTGTTATTTGTCTCAATGTTTTTTTTTTGGAGCAGCTGCGATTTTATTCGATTAAAAAAATTTCATTCCAATTATAAAAATGTAAATTTTATTTTTAATTACGTACAATCAATCAATATAGGTCATTAAAAACAAAACTAAATAAGTTTAATTTTTAATTAATAGCGTGCTAAAAACTAAATAATTTTTTTAATTTGAAAAAAAAAGTTTATTAATTATTCGATTAAAAAAGTTTTATTCCAATAATAATAAAAATTTTCATTTTATTAATTAAAATACAATATTGGTCATAAAAAACAAAACCGCAAATAAAAATTTTACTTTTAACAAAAAGTTATTCCAGTTAATCGAATAATGGCATATTCGAATAAATTATTTTTAAAATGTGTGTTTAGAAAAAAAAAAAAAATCCTTTATAAAATTGTTATATGCCGCACAAGTTTTAGAATTACTTTAATCGCTATCTATGTTTTTTGGAGCTGCGATTTTATTCGATTAAAAAAATTTCTTTCCAAGAACAAAAATTTTTATTTCATTTTTAATTATGTACAATCAATATTGGTCATAAAAAACAAAACTAAATAAATTTAATTTTTCATTAATAACGTGCTAAAAACTAAATAGTTTTTTTTAATTTGAATAAAAAGTTTTTTAATTATTCGATTAAAAAAATTTTATTAAAATAATAATAAAACAATTTTAATTTTTTTTAATTAAAATACAATATTGGCCATAAAAAACAAATAAAAAATATTCAAATATATTGTTTTTAAAATGTGTGTATTGAGAGAAAAATCCTTTATAAAATTGTTATTTGCCACACAAACCTTAGAAGTACTTTAATCGGTCTCCATGTTTTTTTTTTGGAGCAGCTGCGATTTTATTCGATTAAGAAATTTCATTCTAATAATAAAAATGTTTATTTTATTTTTAATTATTTTTAATTTATTTTTAATTATGTACATAAAAATATATTTAATTATTCGATTAAAAAAATGTTGTTCCAATAATAAAAATTGTTTTTAATAAATAATTATTTCAGTTAGTCTTATAATGGCATATTCAAATAAATTGCTTCTAAAGTTCGTGTGTTTAGTGAAAACTTCTTTGGAAACTTGTTATTTGTCACACAAAGTCTGGAAGTACTATAATCGGTTTCTATGATTTTTTGAGCAGCTGCGATTTTATCGAGGGTTTTAGTGCAAAAAAAAAAAATTATACCACTTCAGGAGGAAACAAATTAATGTTGAAAAATATAAAGCTTTTTATTTTTAAAATAAAAAATAATTCGATTAATTTTAATCGATTAATCGGATATTCGAATAAAATTATTTTATGCTAAATTGTTCTATAAACATTTTTCAGAGTTTTATTAAACGATAAATGCATAGTAAAGAAAAAAAATAACAAGATGAAAGAACCTTTGCAAGCTTTTGAAAAAATACGCTCACGAAAGAATATAGCACATATTCTTTCGTGAGCGTATTTTTTTAATCAACTGCGATTTTGACGAGGGTTTTAGTAGAACACAAATTATTCGATTTAAAGAGGAAAAAAATGTATATGAAAAAATATAAAGCTTTTTAATTTTAAAATAAAAAATAGTTCGATTAATTTTAATCGATTAATCGGATATTCGAAAAAAAAATTTATGCTAAATTGTTCTATAAATATTTTTTAGAGTTTTATTAAACGATCAATGCAAAGAAGAGAAAAAAATAACAAGATGAAAGAACCTTTTCAAGCTTTTGAAGTACTATATTCGTTCGTGAGCGTATTTTTTTAATCAACTGCGATTTTGACGAGGGTTTTTGTACAACAAAAATTATTCGACTTAAGAAAATAAAATTCATATTAAAAAATATATAGCTTTTTAATTTTAAAATAAAAAATAATTCGATTGATTTTAATCGATTAATCGGGTATTCGAAAAAATTTATTTTATGCTAAATTGCTCCATCAATATTTTTCATAGCTTTAGTAAACTATAAATGCAACTAAAAGAAAAAATTTAACAACATATAACGAATCCTTGCTAATTTTTTTTTACCATCGGTATCTTAGTATTTGGAGCAATCGGTCTATGAGTTTTTAATAGTTTCGATAATTTGTATTGACACAACGGCATTTTGAGCAGGGTTGTCTATCTATCCAAAAGCGTACGAATAATTTAAGAAACAAATACATAATTTGTGTTCAAATGAGAATATTTTTTTCAATTTGTAAGAAAAATTTTAGTCGAATAAACGAAAGACGAATTTTTAAGCTATATTTTTCTTATAATTTGTGAACAATAATTTGTAACAATATTTTTATTTTCTCTTAAGTTCTAAACAGGCTTTGTGTATTAAACATAGAATATACGATAAATGAAAATTGGAGTAAAATAAAAAATTAATCGATTAATTTTAATCGAATATTGGAGATTAAATAAATTAAATTTTAGAAATTAGATTTATAACATATTTTAAATTGTTCCAAATGAATCATCAGCAATAGTAAGCACAACAAATTTACAATTATACAATACTTGCCATCCCTGACTCAGCTATTTAACAATATATTTTGGTACCTTTACACGTTTTGCAATATGTAATGGCCAATTTGGTATCACCAACCAAAAAAATATTTTTTATGGTATTTAAAGTAATTTTTTATTATATTTAAGGAAAACTTTAAAAAGTCAAATTGGCTCGAAAAATAATGTATTCTAAACCATATTCAAATTTCGAATTTTAAAATGAATATGAGAAAATTAGTTTATACAACTGACGGTCATTATTAATATGAAATAGTTTAGCATCAAATTATAAGGTTATTTTTTAATTCAAGATGATTTTTTAAATGATTTTAATCAACGATGTTTTTTTCGAATATTTTACTTTTTCCATCCCTGTTTAGTAGAGACATTTGCCGAACTCTAAACAATGTCAACATTTTCAGTTCTTTTTTAATTTTTTATCATTTTCAGTTCGATTAATATTGATTAACGTCTTCAGTCAAGCATTAAGCGAATAGCGTGCATTGCCACAAACCGGTAATATGAGATAATTGTTATTTAGATTTATTTATGTTTGCCCCACACTATCTCTCTCACTGGCTTACCTTCTGCTTAAAAAACAAAAAAAAAAAACTTAATAATAAGTTTTATTAACAAAATCAGTTTTGCCTGAAGCCATTTGACAAATTTCAGATACAAATTCTACAACAAAAGGAAAGTTTTAAAAATGAGATTTAAACATAACATTTTTGTTAACATGAACTTGGCAATGAAATTTTCAATTTAATTTATATCTTATTGTATTATTTTAGATTTATTATTATCTTGTTTCATTACGTATAGATGACTGTGCAATTTGTTTACTTCATATTCGTTTCAAAAATTGAAACATGTATTTAAGATAACAGATATTTTTTACAGAGCACGTTTTAAATAAATAAATTCAATTTTATGCAGGAAAATAAAAACAAATAATAAATAAATTTAAAATTGAACAATAAAAAATGTTTAAACAAACTACTAAAATCAAATTAAATTAAACTGGGTGGAAGTTTTTAAACAAACATACTTACAATATTCTAAACTAAACTTTACAATATTCTAATGATTTGTAATGAAGTACATTACCTAAGTCTTTTGTTTTTATTGAACTAAACTTAAAATTTTTTTTAACATTTCGATAACTCTGTCAAAAATAAAAACAATTACACAAGTGTTAAATTTCTTTTGTATCAAAAATAATTTATATTCAGCTGCAAAACTATAATTCAGCAAGAAAAAAACTAAAAGTTCATAAAGAATTTAGACTTTAGAAATGTCTACAGTTTCTTTTGCTTATATTAAGCTGCTTAATATTTAATTCAGCTACCAAAAAAGTATTCCTTAATTATAATCAGCTTGAAAACTATAATTCAGCAAGCAAAAAACTAAACGTTCATAAATAATTTAGACTTAAAAAATGTCTAAAAGTTCCTTTACTTATATTCAGCTGTTAAATATTTAATTTAGTTTCTAAAAAAGTATTCTTAATTTATATTCAGCTGCAAAACTATAATTTAGCAAGTAAATAACTAAAACTTCATCATAAATTTAGACTTTAGAAATGTCTGACGCTTCTTTCTTAAATATTTAATTCAACTACCAAAACAATATTCTTTATTTATATTCAGCTACAAAACTATAATTCAGCTAGTAAATAACCGAATTTTTATAATAAATTTAGACTTAAAAATTATCTATAGCTCCTTTTGCTTATATTTAGCTGTTAAATATTTAAATTAGCTACCAAAAAAGTATTCATAAAAAGTATTCAAAATTTGTATTAAGCTGCAAAACTATAATTCAGCAAGCAAAAAACTAAAAGTTCATAAACAATTTAGACTTTAGAAATGTCTAAAACTTCTTTTGCTTACACTCAGCTGCTACCTATTTAATTCAGCTCCCAAAAAAGTATTCTTAATTTATATTTAGCTTCAAAACTCTAATTCAGCAAGCAAAAAACTAAAAGTGTATGATAAATTTAGACTTTAGCTTATATTCAGCTGTTAAATATTTGATTCAGCTACCAAAAAGTGTTCTTAAGGGAATTTAACAAGAAATTTTTGTTAATATGTTTTTATTATTTTTTTAATAATATTGCTGAAAAAACTAAAGTTTATCCAAAATTTAATTTTTTAATATAATTTAATCTTCCTAATTTAATTTTTTATTAATATTTTTATTTTAATATTTGATGGCAGAAAATATAAAAATTATTTACTTATATTTATATCAGATTAATATTGATTTCAAAAGGGTTTTCGATATTTATGTGCAATAAAAAAAACTATAATTAAAAATATTTTGTTCTTAATTTATTAATTTAAACAGTAAAATAATAAAATATTTTCACATTGATTTTAATAGAGGTTAAGTATCCAATCTCCCCAAAAAATTGAATTCAGCTGCGAAAAACATTAATAAAGCATGTTCTGAAGCTGGTAAAAGCCATTCAGCTTATAATTTTTGAGTCTGAAAGTGAAATGGTGTTTCAAAAATATTTTTAAAGCTCAATTTTTTTTTCGTTTTTTTATTATCATTTACTGATAAAATAGTAGATTGTTGTTGCTAATAAAAATAGTATTAACATTAACAACAATATTTTTCAGCATATAATGCTATTCAGCAGTGAAAGATCTAATTCAGCTATCAAGAAACCAATTCAGCTTAGTAGTTTGGTATTTTTATTAATTTTTTTTTATTAAAAACCTGTTATTAATATTTCCAAAACCAATTCAGCTTTTGAAACGTTTTGTTTGCAACTTATTGCTATTCAGCTGCCAAATTTTGAATTCAGCAACAAATATATATTATTTTTTATTTTTACTAATAACATCTTATTCAAATATCAATATTTTTTGAAATTTTTTCAATAACAGAAGTTGAAATTGTTTTTAATTAAAACCAAAAAATTATTTTTTTATTGTTTTGTTTCCATTTTGGAATCCAACAACAATACAAAATGATGTTAATTGTAACTTTATAAATGTAGTATTAATTATAGTTACTTATTTAAGCAATTCAGCTTCCGATTCAGAAATCTTTCATAGATATAGACATGTATGGGTTTAAATTAGTTTAATAAAATCAAAACAGTGTTAAGAATGCGTAAATTTGAATTTAATTACAATATTTTTTTAGGTGAGAAAGATTCTCAACTGTTATTATGCAATTATTACTATTCAGCAAAAAAATAATTGATTTCTTTTATTATTTTTTATTCACATTTAAAAATGTTTATGTTTTAACGTACAATAATGTCTAGTTTGATATTCAGCTGCCTGAATAGCAATATCTTGTATGTCAATAGATAACTTTTGTTGGAAAGGTTTAATATAGAACTTATTCTCACTTAGCAGGAATTCATTTCTGCAATATAAAAATAGCAATTCAGATATGAAATGTTTAATATTATAACAGTTAAGTATCATGAATTTATTTGATGGTGTTTTTTTATTCAGCTAAAAAATAACCAATTCAGCTAAAAATAACTAATTCCGCTAAAAATAACCAATTCAGCTAAAAATTAATTAATTCAGCTAAAAATTAATTAATTCGGATAAAAAAGTTAATTAATTCAGCTATAAATAAATTTGTACCTATTTGTGAGTATAATATTGTTCTTAGGAACAATTATTAATTTTTTTTAAATTTTGTAAATTTTCCTATTCAGCTGCCTAAATTGGAATTCAGCTATGACGATTTTAGCGAATTAAAACAAAAGTAATTTATTCAGTTTAAAATTTAAACCCCAGCAAAAACTTTTAATTTTTTCTTAAGCAAAATTTATGTGAATTTCTTTTCTTACTTATTTCCAGCCAGCGATATACCCCGTTGCAGAGAGGCTGATGAAAACTTAAGCGAATGCATCCTCAAGGCTTTTCAACAAATGGTGCCAAGAGCTGTAAAGGGCATACCTGAGCTAAACATACCACCCACCGATCCTTTAGAATTCGAAAAAGGCAGCTATGAATTCGCCAATAATATCATTCAGGGCAAAGTTGCACTGCGCAATCTTAAAATAAAAGGTATCAGTAAGACGGTGTTTAATAGTGTGGATTATAAGAGGCAGGGTGATAAATTTAAAATGGTGGTGAAATTTAAAACACCCAAATTATTTGTCGAGGGTCGCTATAAGGCGGAGTTAAAAATAAATAATGCCAAAATGAATTCCAAGGGAGTGTTTAATTTAACCATGAGTAAGTTGTTGTTAATTGTTTTTTAATTATTTAATAATTTTTTCAATTAAATTTTGTAGCTGATATCGATGCCACTGGCTATCCGGAGGGTGAATGGTATGAGCGCGATGGCCAAAGATATCTTCGTTTGACGAAATTTAATATTGAACCCACTCTGGGTAATATGCGTTTCTATGCCACCGGTCTAGTACCAGATCCCGTTCTAAGTAAGTTTTTTGTTTTACCGATTAACGATATAAATGATTTTAATTAATTTTTTTGTATTAATTGTTCTTTTCTAGACGATGCCCTTTTAGAATTCGTTAACCAAAATTGGCGCACGGCTTATAAATCTATTATACCTGAGACTAGATCTACCTGGGAACCCGAATTTCTTAAATTAGGCAATGAATATTTTTCACATTTACCTTTTGACTCGTTATTAACTAAAGAATAATTTAGTTTTTTTTTATATAAAAAAATTTTATATAAAAATTATAAAATGTTAAGGATTTAATTGCTGCATAAGGAAATTTATTATTTTATTGTAAAAATGCTGTAAAAATTAAAGTATGTGTAAATATCTATTTTAGTTTAAATTTAAAAACATTGATCACTAGTTATTTTTAAACTCAGAATAATAGTAATAAAAATTGTTACAGATGAAATGTTTTTTTTATTTTTTTTTTAAATATTCTTGTTTAGAAAATACTAGCTGTGCCAACACACGTTTTGTGCGTCCTGACAATATTTTGTTCGATTTTGCTTTGAAAGTAATCCACCCCAAATTTTAAGACTCTTAACTATTTACTTTATATAAAGGTACCCATCCCTGGATAAAATTCTATAATTTATATAAAATTATAAAAATTATTGCAAAGCTCTGTGAAAGACAGACTGGAAATGAGTTACTCATTATTTTAAAACAGCGTCATCTATTGCGCAACCGTGTTTAAAATATTCCGCTCTTAAAAATAAAAGCTGCCTTAAATTATGCAATACTTTTAAGTCGGTAAAAAAAATCGGCGTACTTTCACGGTTTTTCTCCATTTTCTCTTGGAAATATGATATTATTGCGGAAAAAAAGTATCATATATTAGAATCAGGATACTAAGGTACCCCTTCACAAAATTTTGTTATAATCCATCCAGTAGTTTTTACGTGATGCGAACACAAAAAATGAAAGTGCCCGCCACTTCGTTTTGTGCGTTCTTCAATATTTTGTTCGATTTTGCTTTGAAAGCAATCCACACCAAAGACCCTTACGATTTTAGTTTTTTTTTTGTTTTTAAGAGAAGTAACTAACACTCAGGCAATTAAGGCCTATATTAACAGTGTTACTTCCTTTAGAAAGGGATAGTAGTAGATAAGACAGATGGTTAGTGCGATAGTTAAGCTTCGCAAGCGCTTCTGGTGTTGTTTAGGCGAATTAGTTTGAATTTATAATTATTTTATTTCGCCGGCGATTTAGTGCTATGTGGTAATAGCGGCGTTTTTATTTCCGCCTTAAGATATGCTACGTATCAGTTTATGTATTTTTTTACTTTATAAAAAGTAAAGTATTCATATCCGGTTAGTTCAACTGCGTACTTTCACTGCTTTTTCTCAACTTTCTAAGATATTTTTGCGCGTAAAAAGTATCCTATATTGGGATCAGGACACTTAGGTATCTCCTCACAAAATTTTGTTCAAATCCATCTCGTAGTTTTTACGTGATGCGAACGTAAAGAAAATCAGACAGACAGACAGACAGACGGATATTAGTTACTAATTTATTATATGTATAGATATGTTTAAATAATTTAGCCAAAGCGTTAGAATTACAAGCAGAGGAAAAACCTAATTATGGTACGTTTACAACAATCATAATATAATATCTGTAACAATACATGGTTGCGATGAACAAATTATAGTTGTTTTGAACATTAATTTAGTTACAATAAACAGGGTTTTGTTAACATTTCATCATTAAATGATTATGACGCCCAAAAGTGAAACATGGTTGGTTTGAACTGCATAATTTTTGCTTTCCACCACATATCCAAAATAATATGGTTTTTATAACCACAAAATATTTTTAATAAACAAATTATATCCAAAAATTTAACCAAAGTATGATTGCAAACAAATAAATAAATTATTGGTTTCCAAAAAATATTGAGATTTCGCACTCACTTAAATGTTTTTCTACCAGTTCAGTGGTTTGTTTATCTGTAAGTTATCGGTTCAGCTATTATTATTATTTTATAGAAGGAGATTCGGAAGGAGACCATGGGTCCCTTTTCCACCCCCTTCGTTCCTCCTTGATTTCTGGTATCCGACTGGAAATTTTCGAGAACCTTACTTTCATTGAATCTCGTGTTTTCGCTGGGCTTTTAGTTTCGACTGAAGTAATTTCAGACTGGCGACTGTTACTTGACGACACTCTTCGTTATCACAGAGTCTATGCGAATTGCTTGCTTAAAGCTAAGATCTCTACAGCATCTCCATTTAATATGTGTCTGACCGTGGTCCCAAGCCTTTTTATGTTAGCCTTTTTCCAGGCACAATCTGCAAGTATTGTCTTACCTTGATTTTTAAATTGGCCAGATAATTCTTGAGACTCCGTGACCTGTCACTAATGCAGTTAACCACTTGTATACACCCTAATTATCAGGCCTGTCACAGAAATTCATTTCGATCGAAAGTTATTTCATTTCCGAAAAAGCTTCTTCAGAAAATCAAAATCGACAAATTTCCTCGAAATGAAACCACGTTTCATTTCATGATCGAATTCGTATTTTTTGTATGTGATAGTACAAAAACAAACTTAAAACTTTCTTGTTTCAATAAAGAAAATAATTTGTTAAGCTTTTAGCTAAATTTTTTATTTTATTTTGAAATAATTGAAGCAATTTTTCATGTTTTAAGTAAAAAAGTAAACAGATGAAAAAATGAGCCTTTGAATTTTCTATTTCTTCTTCTGTCATCTGCAGCTTTATCCAGTGTGAGCATAAAACATTCTCCGCCGCATTTATTACCCTGCACATCAACGTTGAAACCGTACTCCTCCCAAAATTAATATCATTGTCCTTAGCTGAAAGTAATATATTTAATCATTTATGTTCTTGTGACAAATGTACACAATACTTATCTATAACACCTTGAAACGAGCCTGTGGCCAAAAACCGCAATAATACAACCACCAATTATACAACCGTCACTTGTATAATTGGTGGAATTGAAGAATTTTTTAAATGAGAACTCAGTTTGTTTAAAACCATTACAAACGTTTTTTTTTAATTTAATATAAAAATTTGTCTGTTCTATTTAACTTTATTTTCTTCTTTAATAACCATATGTTTTTGTGTTGGTTTTCACAATATAGCCACATTTAGTGAGCAATATTGCCACATTTAACTTAAAACTAAGGAAACTAGAATTCATCGGAATGAAGCAAATCAATCAAAGTCTGAAGAAGGCAAAACAAATTCGATCGAATTGAAAATTCGTAATCAAAACCATTCCGAACAAATTCTGTGACAGGCCTGTATATCCAAGCTCCCTCTTGGTCTCCCTGCCAACTTGTAAGGTTTTCTCTACAGAGCCTTTGGGTGAAATCGAACCTACAACCACGGATTATCATTACACTGCCTCCTAGTCCAATGAGGCACCCTCTATTTGATTATAATATAATACACATATATTATTTTATGGTCATATTATATTATACTATGCTTATATCCAAACATTATTATGGTTATATATTTTAAAATGTTATTAATATTATTATTGTTAGAAGAACATGGTTATAACAACAATATTTTTATGTTTAATATTTTAAATATAATATATTTTTCTTAGATTATATGGTTATCTCAATCACGTTTCTTCTTTGTGTGACCCTTTGGCTAAGGCAAACTCAAATTCTTTGTGACGTTTCAAAACACGATCTTATTAAGTACAATATTAATTGCAAAGTACCCCAATGGGTGCAACAGCACTTTGACTTATTATTTTAATTTTAATTTAATTTAATCATGGTGGAAGTTACTAAGTCTCATTACAATTTACCAGTTTAACTGGTAATAAAGGAATTCTTAATATACAACACAGTTTGATTGAGCAAGTCATATAGATTAAAGCAAAAGTATGACACTTTATTGAAATTAACTTTTTAAAATTAAAAAAAAAAAAAAATTCCAAATAGACCAAGGCGTGTGATTTGACAAATTAAGATTTAATACCTGGGTGATCCAAAACCAATTTTTTCTTTTGGGTTATTATGGCTTTAAGGGAAATAACAAATATTTTAATTATTGATAGAACACGAAGTCACTTCTATATCACGAATGGTTTGGATGATATTAATTTTAGCGTAGATCGTTTCTAGATTACTCACATAACATCGGACTGAGACGGCATTCCAGAAGAAAAACCTTAAAGGGATCGAAATGCAGTTCCGAGACAACCAACAGCTGATAGCAATTTTACCCAACTTTAAGCCATAAAAAGTTTTTCTTTTTATTTTATAGACAACACTACCTGCTTTTTGCTTGTCTGCAGAAAACACCCAGAGTCTTTGGAGGGTATCGAACTCGCAATATCCAGCCTAATAGACTAAAGCATTCAGTCTATCGTGCAGTCAAAACTGTAGTAAAGGTTTCTTAACGCTTGCTAAAATGGCGAGCGCAACAAAAAAAAATGGGCCAATGATGCCACCTCTTTAAAATCCACTCCAAAATCATTGGCATCCCTATTTACCACAAATTTGCTTTATTGACATATCTGCTGAGATGCAGACTAGCCTCGTCAAAACAAAAAAAAAAAAAAAAAATGGTTTTCGGTCAAATTGGATTTCCGATTGGAGCTTCTGTAAGTACGAAACTGTTCAACCGTTAATGAGTCGAATTTGTGTCTGTGGAGGTAGACACACTGATAGTTAATAATTTAATGATACTTATATTTGGACCACCCTATATATATTATAAATATCTTTATAAGTTCGTTTATTTGTATAGGCATCAATTACGGCTGAGCCGATTTAACAAAATATAAAACAAAGGTAGATATTTGTCTAGAAGGTGAATAATTAATAATAATTTTTTTTCACAAGGACCCAGAGGGGAGAAAAGGGGAATTACCCATTTTAATAGAATTTAAAACATAAATTCATCTCCAGAAGTAGGAGTCATGGAAAGCAAAGAGAAAAAACGGTAATAAGCTATATCTATTCTTAAAACTCCGATCCAGGGGGCAAAAGTAATATTTGAAACATAGAATCTTTTCTTATCCCGAAGGTGTCTTTTTTCAAACTCGATCTCACAGGAAAAAGAAGGCGGATGAAGGCAATTTATGTGTAAAAACAGTGTGGGTATATGGCTATCTCCGAAAACGAGTTCAAAATGAATTTTTTCCTTTTTCCTAAGATCTAAGCAAAATGTTTTTTTGTTTTGTTATTCGGAACTTTGGTTAAGTGATGAGGGTTGAGTGCCCACGTCGAAAATTTGAATTAATTTAGGTGGCATCAATAACCAAAAAAGTCAAGCTAAAGTTACAGGCAGAGTGACTTAAAGAGAATTAATTCTAATTGCAACATTAGCGTAGGAGGACATATTTTCTAGGGGGGGACAAAACGAATTTTATTAGAAAATTATATTATGAAAATAAGTATAAAGTAAAATTTTTTAATAATCTGTGGGTGGAGAGGGCAAGACCAAGTCTGGAGGGGGAATTGCACCCCTCTTTCTTCGCCAATGAATTGCAACGTTGCTGAGAAAAACAAATTTTAAGTAAAAAAGAAAGGGCAATAGGCTATATCTGTTCTTAAAACTTCGAACCGAAGATGCCTTTTTCCATACTCGCTCTCAGAGGGAAGAACAGGCGGATAAAGGCAATTTATGTATAAAAACACATGTTATAGTGATGGTATATGGTTCGCTCCGAAAGCGATTTCAAAACGTGTTCAAATTGTGGCAGACTTAATAGATTGGACCTTATGGGCAGCACTTCTTGAAGAGATCTAAGCAGGTTATGTGATGAGCCGAAGACTTCAGCTAGTGATGGTGAACTTCACGCCTATCTACCGGATTAGCGAGGCCTCACCAGCCTTTTTTTTAATCATCATGTCATCCATTGGGCTAAGCCCAAGAGCTCCTGACAAATATGTTTGTTGTTTGGAACTTTGGATAAGTGATGAGGGTTGTGTTGCCACGCTGAAGATTTCACAGAAATAAAGTTTTTTCCACCAATTAAAGGTTTTAATTAGCTTTCAATTAAAGTTCAATTAATTTTTTAATTGATTCAAATATATATTTTTTTAAAACAGAACAAAAAAATTTCCTAATTCAACAAATAATTGAATCAATTAATTATTTAATGAAATTTTAATATGAAGCCAGTTAAAACCTTTAAATGATGAAAATATTTTTTTCTGTGCTCAACTAGTTAGTTGAGGTGGCATCAATAACCAGGAAATCAAGAAAAAGTTTCGTCACAATAAATACCCTAAAAGTGGATGCAGGCAATGCTAGATATAATAAGCTAGAAGATTATAAATGAAAAATCTGTTAGATTTAAGGTCGGGAAATTGGCGAGTTTTTGCTGTAATTATTTCTTTATCTGTATTTTTTTGTAAAAACCCCAAAGTTTTTTACAAAAAAAAAATTGGTGGCGAGTCTCGTTTATATATCCATGAGCCTACCAAATTGTTGACTGTAATAAAGCAACGTTAAAATTCTATTTATACAATCGAGTCGTGCGAATCCTCTGGCCGAAGTATTCACTGATTCATAATAAAAACTCTTTCTAAACTGATGCTACCAACTTTAAAAAGCTATAGCGTACCTGTTATGGCAACTATGACTGCTAGTTTCATTTTCATTTTCAATCTTATATTTTATATTTAGTTTTGAATTTGCCATAAAAACAATCTTGATTTATCAAGTGCAGTTTAATTACAAAACTCACTTGGTGCAACACGGTTTACATAAATTGTTTTTTACTAATCTGAACAATAAGTTTTTTTTTTGTTCTCTTAAATAAAACATTAAAATTACAAAATTATTTAAGTAAAAAAATATGTTGCAACTAAGTCATTTAATAATTTTGTTAAGCCTTAATGTGCTGCTTATCTGTGCTAATGATTCATCCGAAACATCATCTCCTAAAGTGGCAAGTAAGTAAGGTTTTTTATGTGTGTTCAAACATGTGTGTCTTAATCGAACTAATATGTTACAACTAAGTCTGGTCGGTCTGGCCTGACCTTGAGTTTTTGTTTTTTTTTTGTTTTGAAGTGTTGCAAAAAATTAAAAAAATAATGATTGACAGAAAAATTATTAAATTAATTTTTAGTGATTCTTAAACTGTTTTTGATATAAAAATCTTTTTCTCCATATTAAAAATTAATTTAAATAAAAAGAAATAAATTGAGTTCTTAAAAAAGAAACTTCAAACTTTAATAGAAAAATTGAAATAAACTTAATCCTGCAAAAAATATATATTAGTTACTGTTAGATCACACTTGCTATTAGATTTCAAATCTAAGTTCACAAACTACCAAATACTAAGCCAAACTTTCAGTTAATCCTATATTTGAAGAAAATACTTCTTCAGAAAGATATCTAATTTTACAAAAAAAAAAAAACAAATGTACCAGATAAAGCTTCGACTGGATAATGATACTACTAGTTGGACAAAAGTCTTCTTTTGTAACTACCCAGGCATCACAAAGAGATCTTCCACAATAGTTTTTGATTTACCTGCAGATATTGCTTCCAGATCAAGAGTTCAGACATTTAAATAAATATTCTTCAGATGGTATGAGGAACTAGTGTAATATAAAGTGCGTTAAAATAAAAACTATTATGGTTTTTTTATTTATCCAGGCCCCAGGTCATTTCAAAAATATAAAAACTAGAGTGCATTTTGCACATTCTGTACCGCTACATGTTTAAACTAACATGTAGTTTACAAAAAAAAAAGTTATAATAATAATTTAATATAATATAACACAGTGCAACACGAAAAAAATAACCATATACGGACACCACTACGTGATAAAAGACCAAAAAAGACCCCTTTCTCCCAGTTTTGCCCAAAGTCCTCCAGGTTTTTTTTATGGGCCCTCAAAGATGTGAGGCCTCGATGTCATTTTTGCAAAAAAAATGATCATTTCCTCAAGCTCATATTTGAAATTTTGATATACTCTCTGAGGCAAAGTTGTAGCTCTTGTCATAAAGAACAAAAATTGTGAACATATAAAATCAAAAAAACTTCATCTTCAAAGTCAAAATCGCAAAAAACTTAAAAAAATTTTTTTTACCTTTTTACCCCTGTTCAGGTCCATAGGTAGCAAACCGTTCAAAATTCAAGGAAACAATCAACTACAAAAATGAACCTAAGATCTCAATAAACAACTTTCTAGAACATATGAACTTCCCAGGAATGATTCTTAACTTTGCCTCAGAGAGTATATCAAAATTCCAAACGGTTTGCAAAATATGAGCTTGAGTAAATGATCATTTTTTTTTGCAAAAATGACATCGAGGCCCCACATCTTTGAGGGCCCATAAACAAAACCTGGAGGACTTTGGGCAAAACTGGGAGACAGGGGTCTTTTTTTTTGGTCTTTTATCACGTAATGGTGTCCGTATATGGTTATTTTGCCATGACTTAAAAAATTACACAGTGTGTAATTAAACAAGTCAGAGTTAAGTATATATTCGACCGTGTCGAATCTTATATACCCTTCACAATAGTGAAGTAAGATATCGCTGCAAAGTGGTTCAAAAACTTAACTTTGTATTTTGTAAATAATTCGGTAGTTCATGTACCGCTAAAGATATTTTAATGAAATTTCACAGAGGCAAAGTAAAATGTATATAAACATATTATGTGTTTATAAACATTTTTTACTGTTTCCCAGGTAATGTGTTCATATACGTTTTGCATTTTTAAAAAAATTTATTTATTAACTAGCTGTGCCCACACACGCCGTGGGCGCGTCCTGACAAAATTTTGCTCGATTTTGCTTTGAAAGTAATCCACACCAATTGAAAGACTCTTACTTTTATAGTGCTGCAGTTATGGTTTATGTATTTATTTTATATAAAGGTATCCATCCCTGGATAAAATTCTAAAAATTATTTTAAAGCTCTGTAAGAAGTGTTATTTTAATAACAATGTAATTCCACAAAGTAAAAATACAAATAAAATACAAATTTTATTCAAAATGGCGCCATCTGTTGTTTAAAATATCCCACTTTCAAAAATAAAAGGTTTGCAACCGTGTTTAAAATATCCCAGTTTTAAACCAGAAATTTCAGTACCTTTATACCGTTTTTTTCGCGGCTTTTTCTTCACTTTATCTCTTGGCAATGAGATATTTTTGCGAAAAAACTGTATCCTATATTTTAATCAGGACGTTAAGGCACCTTCTTACAAAATTTTGTTTTTACGTGATGCGAATAAAAAAATGAATACCAGACAGACAGACGGAAATGAGTTACTATTTTATAATATGTATAGACTAGCTGTGACCATACACGTTGTGTGTGTCATGACAATAGTTTGATCAAGTAATCCACACCAAATTTTAAGACTCTTACGTATTTACTTTATATAAAGGTACCCATCCCTGGATAAAATTCCAAAATTTAATTTAAATTTTAGAATTTTAAAAGTTATTGTAAAGCTATGTAAAAGGTGTTTAAAAAATATTTTAATAACAATGTAATTCCACAAAGTAAAAATCCAAATCCAATACAAATATTATTCACTTGGCTATTTGGCAGTAAGTAATTCATATTTTTAATTATTTAACCGTGCTTAAAATAACCCGCCATTATTTTAAAACCGCGCCATCTGTTGCGCATCTATGTTTAAAATATCACGCTTTCAAATATAAAGCATGCCTAAAAGTATGCAGTACCTTTAAATCGGTAAAATTACGTTCGTACTTTCACTGCCTTTTCTCCATTTTCTCTGGGAAATAAAATATTTTTTGCTGAAAAAAGGTATCCTATATTGGAACCAGGTAACTTAGGTACCTCCTTACAAAATTTTATTAAAATCCATTAAGTAGTTTTTACGTGATGCAAACGCAAACGAAAAATAGACAGACAGGAAATGAGTTAGTTTTTTATTTTATGGATAGATAGGCGTCCAGCTTAGGTGTCCAGCTTTAATATATACTTTTTACACAAGTAATTGGTACCACAAATAAGTGCATTACTTCTAGATTAATGCATCGTACAAAATTTTTTCTCGCGTTACATTTTTCTTTAACTGGAAAATTTTATAACTGAAGAACTGATTTTTTTTTTAGAAATAAAGTATAGGATTGGAATTGACACTACTTCTAAAGGACTTAAAAACTTTTAAACCAACATAAATAAATAACATAAATAAGCTTTCAAAACAGAATGACAAAATTATACATATCCTTCCCATCTGTAGTAAAGGGCATAAAAGTGACTCAATAGTCGATTTTTGTGAAATTTTTGATTTTTTTTTAAGGAAAAGTAAAAATTAGATCAATATTAATCACGTAAATTAAAAAACATCTAACATGAAGTAACCCGGTGTCGAACTCCAGTCAAAAAAAAAAAAAAAAAATAAAAATTCTTTATTCTTATTAATTTTTTGAACAAACCCATTGTGCAGCTATATAAGTTGCATTTCATTAAATTTGTTATTAACTCTTTTAATATGCTAAACAAAATTGTTAATTAATGTTATGAATGATAAATGTGAATCGAGCTAAACGTTTTCGTAATTAACAACTAAACGTAAGAATTGCAAATAATGTCGGGTAAAAAGTGATTCCTGAAATGACTGAGACTGATCTTTTATAATTCAGCAACTTTCGCTAGTTTTCTTTATAGAATATTACTGAAGCACCTCTAGTGTTTGTTATGCATATTAGTGCTAAGCCTAAAACGGGGAAAATCCAAACAGCGAAATATCGTTCTATATAAACAAAAGTACGAAATACAAATGACATTAAAAATTAATTATGGAAATTATGGAAAGATTTTATTCAGCATTAGAGGTTTAGGTGATTCCAGTAAATCTTACATTTAAAAACATGATGTAAATAATAGATTATTTAAGTATTCAAGTATTCTCTTAATCGACTTGATTACTTTAAATAAGGAAACTGGTATTTAAAATACAAAAATGACACTGCAAAAAATCGTTTCTTTTAGCTGGAATCGATGTCCAAAGAGCTGAACTATAAAATAATAATTTTTGTATTAGATTATTTTTAATTTATTCTAATATTACCCGCCGCTTAGCTAATTGTAAATATTATTAATTAATCATTGTATGAAGAATATAAATTAATAAAATTTTATTTAAATAATTATAGTCAAGCTTTTTTCTCGCAATAAATGGTAATCGTTAACCATAAACCCCCTGTAATTTATTGATGCGTCTCTATGAGCCTTATGCCAGCTAATCTTCAGCTCTATCCATAATTTTTGTAAAGTTTAACTTTTTTCTGATTAGTTTTTCTTTTAGCTGAATGAAAATTATATGGATCCTTATAAAAAATATTATAAATTATAGAAAAAGCAGCAGACACCAACAAACATATAACAGTTTTTTTGTTTTACTATAATTTTTCTTTAATTTTTTTTATCACACAATTTAACTTCTTTTATAATTATAGTTACCATAGTTATTATTAAGTCTAAAAATTATACTTAATAAATTCGAGCCAATGATAGACCTAAAAATCACACCAACAAACATATAATTTATTTTTTGTTTTACTATAATTTTTACCATAGATATTATTAAGTCTAAAAATTATACTTAATAAATTCGAACCAATGATAGACCTAAACATCACACCAACAAACATATAATTTATTTTTTGTTTTACTATAATTTTTACCATAGATATTATTAAGTCTAAAAATTATATTTAATAAATTCGAACCAATGATAGACCTAAAAATTGTTAAGTCTAAAAATTATACCTTATAAATTCGAGCCAATGAACCAATGAACACCAACAAACATATACATTTTTTTTGTTGTACTATAATTTTTACCATAGATATTATTAAGTCTAAAAATTATACTTGATAAATTCGAGCCAATGATAGACCTAAAAATCACACCAACAAACATATAATTTATTTTTTGTTTTACTATAATTTTTACCATAGATATTATTAAGTCTAAAAATTATACTTAATAAATTCGAGCCAATGATAGACCTAAAAATCACACCAACAAACATATAATTTATTTTTTGTTTTACTATAATTTTTACCATAGATATTATTAAGTCTAAAAATTATACTTAATAAATTCGAGCCAATGATAGACCTAAAAATCACACCAACAAACATATAATTTATTTTTTGTTTTACTATAATTTTTACCATAGATATTATTAAGTCTAAAAATTATACTTAATAAATTCGAACCAATGATAGACCTAAACATCACACCAACAAACATATAATTTATTTTTTGTTTTACTATAATTTTTACCATAGATATTATTAAGTCTAAAAATTATATTTAATAAATTCGAACCAATGATAGACCTAAAAATTGTTAAGTCTAAAAATTATACTTAATAAATTCGAGCCAATGAACCAATGAACACCAACAAACATATACATTTTTTTTGTTGTACTATAATTTTTACCATAGATATTATTAAGTCTAAAAATTATACTTGATAAATTCGAGCCAATGATAGACCTAAAAATCACACCAACAAACATATAATTTATTTTTTGTTTTACTATAATTTTTACCATAGATATTATTAAGTCTAAAAATTATACTTAATAAATTCGAGCCAATGATAGACCTAAAAATCACACCAACAAACATATAATTTATTTTTTGTTTTACTATAATTTTTACCATAGATATTATTAAGTCTAAAAATTATATTTAATAAATTCGAACCAATGATAGACCTAAAAATTGTTAAGTCTAAAAATTATACTTAATAAATTCGAGCCAATGAACCAATGAACACCAACAAACATATACATTTTTTTTCTTGTACTATAATTTTTACCATAGATATTATTAAGTCTAAAAATTATACTTAATAAATTCGAGCCAACGATAGACCTAAAAATCATACCAACAAACCTATACATTTTTTTTTTGTTTTACTTAATTTTTCTTTAACTTTTTGCCATAGATATTATTAAGTCTAAAAATTATACTTAATAAATTCGAGTCAATAAAAGACCTAAAAATCACACCAACAAAATAAAATTTTTTTGTTTTACTATAATTTTTCTTTAATTTCTTTATCATACAATTTATTTTAACTTCTTTTATAATTGTAATTATTATGGATACTATTAAGTCTAAAAATTATACTTAATAAATACGAGCCAATGATAGATCTAAAAATCACACCATAAAACATATATATTTTTTTTGTTTTACTATAGTTTTTCATTAATTTTTTACCATAGATATTATTAAGTCTAAAAATTATACTTAATAAATTCAAGCCAATGATAGACCTAAAAATCCCTATAATTTTTCTTTAAATTTTTTATCCTACAATTTATTTTAACTTCTTATATAATTGTAATAACCATAGATACTATTAAGTCTAAAAATTATACTTAATAAATTCGAGAAAATATAGATAGACTTTTAGGTCACACTAACAAACATGTAAAATTTTTTTTGTTTTACTATAATTTTTCTTTAAATTTTTTATCATACAATTTATTTTAACTTCTTGTATAATTATAACTACCATAGGTCTTATTAAGTATAAAAATTATACTTAACTTGTTCTAGCCAGTGGTAGACCAAAAAATCATGTTTTATTCTTCCTTTTTTGTTTCATTTCTCTGGTGGTCGTTTAATAAAGGCACAATCATTCTTTCTTAGTCGGATATAATCAGGATCATTGAGATTGTTGCGGACCAATCGGTTTAAATACGTTGCTACATATTTCTCGATTTCTGCTTTAACCAATGCCACGTTTATAACTTTGTGAATGTTTGAGTTGGAAATGGGAAACGAGGAATATTTTTATATTATTTTGTAGGGGGATACCGAAGCAGACCACTAACTTCATGGGTCCCTTTTCGAACCACTCCGTTCCTCAATGATTTCTGGTATCAGACTGGAAATTTACGAATACCTTACATTCTCGTACTGCCACTAGTCTTTTATTCTTAGATGTAGTGATTTTAGACTGACGATTGATATATGTCGACATTCTTCCTGATCATAGAGTCTATGGTAATTAGTAACATTTGCTTAAGGCTAAGTCTCCACAGCATCTCCATATAATATATATTTGCCAGTGGTCCAAAGCCTTTTTATGTTAGCCTCTTTCCAGGCGCAAGCTGCAAGTATCGTCTTACCTCGATTTTTAACTTGGCCAGATTATACTTGAGAGTCCGTGCCATGTCACTAATGCAGTTAACCATTCGTAGGCACCCTTAGGCATGCTCCTTATTGGTCTTCCTGCCAGCATGTAGTAAAAAATTCCAGAGTCTTTTGGTGGGAATCGAACCCACAACCCCGGACAGATAGACTAGTACACTACCTACTAGCCCATCGAGTCTCCAAGGGAAACAAGGAAGCGGCTGAGATTAATCGCACAGTCGTATTTTGGCAATTAAGAATTTTTAACCAAAATTCAAGCTGAGACAGTGCTCCCCAGTGATGAATTCCACATAACGCCATATTAGTTTTAGGATCGAAGTACAGAATAGAGATTTGCAATTTAAGCCAATTTTTGTATACAACATTCAACTTCATATGCGTCCACTTAGCTTCTTTCTTAGCCTTAGGTATGGCTAGGTTAGGTAGTACAGATAATACTAGACACCTCGGAGACCTATTGTGAATATCTTCTGTTGTCTCCGAAGGAACTCCCAGATACCCTATTTTGAAAAGGCTTTATATAATTTATAAGCCACTAGTCCTCAATCAATAAGGAAATGACGAAGGCACTACTGGCCATTGTATCGCGTCTACTACTAGTTTCATTGGATGTACATATGTCGGGGCGTATAAGAAACTTTCGCGGTAAGAGGTGTAGAAGCTGTCTGGATGAGAATGAGAAAGAGTCAGTTCAACATCCTGTATCTGTCCAGACCTTCTGGAAAGCAGGTTCAAATATTGGAGACAAAGATTCTTTGAGAACCTGAACTGTCTTAAAGATAAAACACTGGCCTGATAAGTTTTGCGAGAATCTCTTACGGTGGTGGTAGATGGTTGCCGGGGCATTGCAATAGACTTAATAGCCTCCAAGTGAACTCGAAATATGCTACTGGAAATTTCTCTATAAACAAAAGATTATGAAATTGAGACTATAGTATTTATTATATTTTTTTTTTATTTTGCAGCAGTTCTAAGTGACTTTCCCTCTTGCAAAGAAAAAGATGAAAACATCAACGATTGTTTGCTTAAGGTTTTTGCCGAAATGATACCACGTTCTAAAAATGGAATACCCGAAATCAATGTACCACCTTTGGAGCCCTTTGTAATTAATAAAACTGGTTTTGTCTTTTCTCATCCGATATTGCAGGGCAAAATGAATGTTCGCAATGTGAAAGTTCATGGTTTGAGCCGATTAACTATGAAAAGTTTAGAGTATAAACGCAAAGGAGATCAAGTGTCAGTAACGGCTAAAGCTTACATTCCAAAGCTGTTTGTCGAGGGCCAGTATAATTCTAGAATAAAATTCAATACCTTCAATATATCATCTAAGGGGCCGTTTAATGCAACATTTAGTAAGTTTAACTTAAATAAGGATTTTAATTTTATTTATTTATTTATTTTTTCTTAATTATCTAAAATTGTCTTTCAATTTTTAGTTGGCGTAGACGTCAACATAACAAGCCTTTTCGATATAGTAGATCGTGATGGTCATCGTTACATGCACCTTAAAGTCTTCAATTTTGAGCCCACTGTAGACAATATGATATTTAATGCAGAAGGTTTGTTACCAGAGCCGTTACTAAGTAAGTTTTCGCTGTATTTAGTTTATTGATAATTTCCATGATTTTTTTTTTTATTATTATTCTATAGATGATGCCATTATTGAGTTCTTGAACAACAACTGGCATTCGGTTTATAAGAATTTGATATCGGAAACTCGTTCTGCCTGGGAGCCTGTAATTATTAATCTCAGTTTTGAATACTTTTCTCGGATAATAGTTGATGCGTTTATTAAAGATGAATAGCTTGTGTTGTGGTATCTTCAATTAAAATATATATAATGGCATTTATTATGGGTGAATTATTAAACTAAGTAGGGCAATTGTAATTTGTGACAATAAAGAGCTTTTTTATTACCACACAAAGAATAGAGAATTTATTTTGGGGAAATATTTTTAATAAAAAAAAAAAATCCAAAAAATTGGGAGGTTTATGATGCCGAAGAACAAAATTAAAAAATTTTTATTCTCCTAAACTGTAAAAGAAAATTATCAGGAGAGACTAAAAGAAAACAGGAACAATCACAAAATTTGTAAAGTCGGTTCAGAAAAAGAATTTTGTTTTGGTATCATTTTATTTATAAAGCGAAAGTACTCCATAAGCGCTATCACGTCCAAATTCAAAATATTAGCTAGACTCGACCTCTTGTTTAGTCATATAAAGTTTCAATAAAATTATACTATAAAAATTATACGAATAATCGAAGAAAAAATTTTTTTTAATTTTTTGAATTTAGAAAACCTTTAATAAATGCTTTATTGGAAGTAAAATAATCCAAATAATTTTACTTATAAAATTTACTATGAATATTATTCGAATAAAAAATATTCGATTAATTAATCGAAAAAAATATATAACTTTTCTTTAATCAATACAATTAATTAAACGCCAAAAATTAAGAAAAAAAATTATAATAAGAAATAAAAATTTTGAATTAACAAAGAAATGAAATAAAAATTAAATTTATATAAAAAAAAAATTATTCGATTAATCGGAGAAAAGAAAATAAAATGTTCAATTAAGAAAAAAAAAAAAATAAAAAAATAAATTTATACGTAAAATACATAATGGAAGGAAAATAAAACAAAGAATTTAAAAAAAATTAATGAAACACCAAAAGTAAGAAAATTAAAAAAAAATATTATAGTAATAAATAAAAAAATTTTAAATTAAAAAAGAAATAAAATAAAAATAAATTTATATACAAAATAATAATTCCATTAGTCGGAGAAAGAACTTAGAGAGAAAAAAAAACTTAAAAAAAAAATAAAAATATACTCTTAATACAAATTGGAGTAAAATAAAACAAAAAAAAATATATTCTTCGAATAAAAAATATTCGATTAATTAATCGAAAAAAATTTAAAATCTTTCTCTAATGAATAGAATTAAATAAATGGCAAAAAGTACAAGAAATAAGAAAAAAACATTTTGAATTAACTTAAAATCAATTAAAACTGAAATTTATATACAAAACAATTAATCGATTAATCGAAGAAAAAAATAAAAGAGAAAAAGTAATAAATTAAATTTATAATTTAAATACAAAATGGAAGTAAAATAAAACAAAGAATTTTACTTATAAAATTTACTATGAATATTATTCGAATAAAAAATATTCGATTAATTAATCGAAAAAATTAAACGCCAAAAATTAAAAAAAAAAATTATAATAAGAAATAAAAATTGTGAATTAACAAAGAAATAAAATAAAAATTAATTAATCGGAGAAAAGAAAAAAATTAATTAATCGGAGAAAAGAAAACAAAATTTTCAACCAAGAAAAAAAAAATAAATTTATACGTAAAATACATAATGAAAGCAAAATAAGTAATGAATTTAAAAAAAAAAAATAATGAAACACCAAAATTACGAAAATTAATTAGTATAAATAAAAAATTTGAATTAAAAAAGAAATAAAATAAAAATAAATTTATATACAAAATAATTCGATTAGTTGGAGAAAAAAAAGAGTTTTAAATTAGAGAAAAAAAAACTTAAAAAAAAAAAAAAAAAAAAATATACTCTTAACACAAACTAGAGTAAAATAAAACAAAAAACAAAAATTATTCGAATAAAAAATATTCGATTAATTAATCGAAAAATATTAATAAAATTATTCTTTAATGATTAAAACTAATTAAAGCCAAAAAGTACAAGAAATAAGAAATACAAATTTTGAATTAACATAAAATCAATTAAAAATGAAATTTATATACAAAACAATTAATCGATTAATCGAAGAAAAAAATAAAATTTTGAATTAAGAGAAAAAGTAATAAATTAAATTTATAATTTAAATACAAAATGGAAGCAAAATAAAATAAAGAATTTTACTTATAAAATTTACTATGAATATGATTTGAATAAAAACTTATTTATTGGTTAAATAGATGAAGTTTACGACTTAACACTATCTAAAGTTGATAGATGCGGAGAATGCTGAAGACGGACGTAGCTGTCCAGAAAATGCATAACATTCTGCTACTGTCTAAAATAAAATTTTCCCTATTTTTCTTTAATATTCATCGTCTAATTTGCAATCAAAATTATTCTTTCCTAGAGAGAATAAAACAAACCTAAGCTTGTTTTCATGCATATAGCTTTATTTAATTTTCAAATATTCAATATTAAAAAATAATTATAAAATATTAAAAAAATAATTATAATAATAATTAAAAAATTTGAATTAACAAAGAAATAAAATAAAAAAAAAAATTATTCGGAGAAAAAAAAAAACAATTTTAAATTAGAGAAAAAACTAAAAAATAATAAAATTATACTTTTAATACAAAATCGGAGCAAAATAAAACAAAAAAATTCTTACTACAAATATTATTCGATTAATTAACCGAAAAATTTCGAATTTTAATTCTTAAATTATTTTCTCTAATAAAAAGTAATAAAAATAATTTTCGAATAAAAATTATTCGATTAATAAATTTAAAATATTTTACCATCCATTTATAAACTAAAAAATTAGTTTTAAGTATTTTTTACTTATTTCGCTAGTGTGCTACGTTTTCAACTGGAAAAATCGCCAAAAATTGGGAAATTTCTAAAATTTTGAACAGAATTCAAAACTTTAGGTTAGGCTAGAAATGGTTGTACTGATTAAATGGCGCCTAAAATAGTATGCCAGAAGCTACCTTGTGATTTCTTTTAAATTACTAAAAAAATCTTAAATTCAAAGAATTTTATTTATAAAATTTACTATGTATAATATTCGAATATAAAAATATAAAATATACGATTAATTAATCGGAATAAAATATAATTTTTATCTAATGAAAATAATTTAAAAAAACGCGAAAAAGTACAAAAATTAATAAAAAATAATTATAATATTAAAAATTGAATTAACATAAAATAAAAATTAAATTTATATACAAACAATTTATTCGATTAGTCGGAGAAAAAAAAATAAAATTTTTATTTAAGAAAAAAAAAAAAAATACAAAATTAAATTTACACTTTAAAAACATAATGGAAGCAAAAAAAAAAAAAACAAAGAATTTAACTAATAAAACTTACTACGACTTTTATTCGAATACAAATTATTCGATTAATTAATCGAAAAAATTTATAATTTTTCTCTAATGAATAAAATTAATTAAACACAAAAGAGAACACAAATTAAAAATTAAAGTACAATTAATTAAGAAATTATTATAAAAATAAATAACATTTTTGAATTAGCAAAGGAAGTAAAAGTAAAATTTTTATACAAAATAAAATATTCGATTATTTCCTTCGATTTGATTAATTAGAAAAAAAATTTGAATTATTAAAAAAAAAAAATTAAATTTATACTCTAAAAAATAAGAGCAAACTAAAACAAAGAATTTAACTAAATAAACTCACTACAAATTGTATTCGAATAAAATTCGAATAAAAATGATTCGATTAATTAATGAAAAAAAACTATAATTTTATTACTTAAATCATTCTCACTAATAAAAGTTACTAAAATTATTATTCGAATACAAATTATTCGATTAATCAGGATTTTTTTTTGAGAATCAATTTAAAATATTTTATTATCCATTTATAAACTAAAGATTTAGTTTGAAGCATTTATTGCTTAATTCGCAACTGTGTAACGTTTTCATCTGGAAATATCGCCAAAAATTGGGAAATACCTTTGGCTAAAATTTTCATTACCACGAGGTTATCTACTTTAAGGCAGTTTATCGTCTTACCTCTAAGGAATATAAAAACCAAATTCAAGACAATATCAAATTATGTTAGGAAGGGTTGTGCTGATGAAATGGCGCCTCCAATAGTATAGCCAGAAGCTGCATTGTGATTTCTTTCCAATTACTAAGACAAAGCCGCTCCGTCCTGTTATATATCACTCCTTGAACCGACTACATCTACATCACAGTTTATTCCAAAATATTTCGCTTAGCCCATCGTGAAATATTTCCCCTAATAACTGGTATTACGAAGCCACAGGCATATAATGACCTCAAGGATTTTGAATTCCTCTTTGTCCACGCAAGAAATATAAAGTACCCTTAAGCCAGCTACTAGTTCGTGATCACACCTACAATAAGTCTTCGAATTTTTCTGATCAAACCGAGTACTAGTTTGGTTTCCGTCGTGTGTAATATGGGTCCAAGAGCCCGTAAGATTCCACATTCTTCCTTATTTGCTCTGGACCGATTAGTTAATCCTGCTACCCAGTTGGTAGTAACAGATTATTCTCTTTCTGAATTACTTTCCTCTTAGCCCTGTCTTGCAAGTTCGTCGGCAATTTCGTTCCGCTAAACGTTGCAGTGTTTTAGAACCCAGCACAATCTGAATCTATAGTTGTCAATCAGCACATTGAGAGCTTATTTGCGCATTCATTTACTAACTTTGATTTGCTGCTGTGTCTTTTTAAAGCTTTAAGTGATTTGCTAACATGGTGTAGAGTGACCTCGTCAGCATCTATCATGAATCTAGACAACAAACCTGTGGCACTCAACATAGCTGGTATGTCTGTAGAATACACTTCATTCCTCCAACTCCAACTTTCATGTGCCAAACCTACTCACCGGTAGCCACAGTCATCTTCGAACTATCTGTAAAAACTGCAACCTTCTCGTAGAGTTTCTAGATTCCATCCAGGCACCCCTGTACGGTATTTCTACTGTGGGTGTCCTGCCTGCACAGTAACTCATATTGCGGTCTACTGAGCCCGACTTCGAGTAGGTGAAGAATATCAAACCACAGACACAGCCTGATTTATTGCTTGTGGATCTTCAGATATTCCACACCAGCCGTATGACTCGGATCATATTTTCTTTTCAAATTAAGCCAATATTCATTAAATATTAAAAACCTTTTTCGATGTGTTTTTGTTTTATTTAAAGTTCTTTTCATCTAAAATAAACACCAAGTATTTATTTTCAAAAAAGTGTCTCAATATCAAATAAGCAAAAATACTGGTTTTATTGGCATTGACCAATATTCTTGCGAGGGTCCAAATTCATGTGTAAATCTTTAAACATTGAACTTAGTGAACAGCTAGAACAAATATGAGAACTTTTTATTGCCATTTTGGAAAAATATTATTGTTTATAATAGTTTTCGTTCTTATACGAGGGCAGTTTTATAATTTCGTGAATTTTGGATAAAGATTTTTTTTGTTTTAAAGCATTTAATTTCTCCACATAGTCTCTTGCGATTTCAATACATAAGTCTAGCGTTTTTCTAGTTTTTTTCTATTCAAATAATAAGATCCCGCAGGGCCCTCAATATAGACTTTTGTTTTAGTATTCAAATAATAAAATCCCCCAAAATAGACTTTTATTCTTGCTTTAAATTTGGTAAGAGAAAATAGTCGCAAGGGGCTAAATCTGGAGAGTAGGCTGAATAGGTTAGTAATTCGTAGCCCAATTCAGGGATTTTTTTATAGTGATCACACGTGTGCATCAACCGTGCTTTGTTTTGATGAAAAAACATTTTTTTATTTGTTCGATGAGGCCGTTATCGCTTTAATATGTCTAAAAGTTCTGAATAATATTCAGCGGTAATCGTTTTAGCCTTTTTAAGGAATTACACTGCGTGCAATACCGATTATTAACCCCGTTTTTATTGTTCTTTATATAGTTCGAATAATCGAAAAAAATATCTTTTATATAGAATGAATAAAAATTTGAAATTATGAAAAAATTAAAATTTGAATGAGTGATAATAAGTACAAAAATCAAGTTAAATCAAATGTTATTCGAATAAAAATTTATTCGAATAAAAATTATTCGATTAATCGAAATAAAAATAATTTTTTTTTTTCAAAAGTATAAAAATTAAATTCATAGTTTTAGTGAGAGCCAACAAGTACAAAAACTTAAACAAATAATTGAACTAGGTACAAACGTCTATATTGCGGTTGTTTTGTTTTTGTTAACTAAAAAAATCATTCGAATAATTTTTTTTTTGTAGAATAAATAAAAACAAACTTTGATTTAGAGCCATAAATAAAGTAATTAATCCAGTGATACACTGATCCACTGATTGCTTACAGAAAAGTCTACGTTTTATAATCGAATAATTATAAATCGTTTTATCGAAAAGAAATATTTATTTAAAATGAACGATTAATCACAACAAATAAGCAATTGTTTCAATTAATCGCCGAATATAATTATTTTTTATCGAGTAAATTATATTAAAGGTTATACTATAATAAATACAATATAGTACAAAGATTAAAAAAAACGATAAAAATTTTTCTAATAATTCAGGAAATTAATATTTTTCTGAACTTATAAAAAATAAACTTTATTCTTCGACTTAGTAACAAAAACAACGGTTTAATTTTTATGTTTAATATATGTGTGGCATTGTATCAAACTTTGGTTGAATGGAAAAATAAAAAAACCAGGAAATCTACATTCGAATAAAAATTATTCGAATAAAAACTATTCGAATAATCGAAAAAATATATTGGATTTTAACTTCAAATTCAATTTTATAAACTTTAAATTAAATTCGATAAACTTTAAATTCAATTTTATAAACTTTGAATTGAATTTTATAAATTTCGAATTAATTTCGAATTAAACATCAAATTCAATTTCTACTCCAAGGTTAGAAATTTCGGCAATAGTTTTCCCTTTTTCATAACATTTAACTAAAATTATTTTCTGCTCAGCATCGACTTTTTTATATGGTGGTCTACGGTATCCCCTTTTAGAAATAAATGAATTTATTTTCTTGTGCGGATTCGCTTGAAGAGCTACTATCCCTAATACCCAAAATTCTCCTATAACTTCGTTGAAGTTCCATTATTTAGATACTTACAAAATAAAATTAAACGAATAATCGAATATTTTTTTTTTTTGAAATGAATGAAGGTCATGCATGGAGTTCAAGCAATTATCTTGCGTATATTACCGAATATATCCCCTGTTTTGATTGTTCTTTGATCTCCTGGTGGGGGGTTGTGATGGATGCATTTACTCCACTGTTATAAAAGAGCAACAATTTGTTACAGCGCTTGTAGTGAAGTCTGAGTAATCGCGAAATCGAATAACGAATCGCGAAATGTTTATTGTAAATTTAATGCACCCGGTTGATGGAGATGCCTACAGCCTCAGCCACCTTAGTCATTTTCATTCTAGAAACGTCCGATATATATTTTTTTAAATAGAAGAAGACACACTCAGGCAATTGTTGCCAACCAATTAATTGTGTTAGTTTCTTTGGGAAAAGGATAGAGTAGAAATAAAACAGGTGTTGAAATAAGGGAATAGAGGGAATAGAGATAAACTTTCGGCAACTCTGTAATTGCACGTCATAATTATTTTTAGAGTGTGTTGCAGCGCCTCTGGTGTCAAGTAGCCACATTAATTTAGAAGCTGTTTAGCCATTTTATTAATATTTTTCTTCGCCGACAATTTCGTGCTATAGAGTAATAGCGGCGAAGACAAGCGCCATAATATATTTCCTAGCAAGAATAGAAAAATTAATATATCAGAAAATTTTATATTGATGAATCGCGCTTTTGGGATACGAACCCGGGCAAATCAAGTCAACATGCATGGATTTTGTCGACTATTTTCTACATGATCATGACCTCTTTTGGGCAACCTAAACGTTTGGAGTCATTTGAGCACAACGGTCGTCACTAAATTATCAAACCATCCTCGTACTTAAGCAAAAGCTGCTTATAATACTTAAAATTATTTAGCAGAATAAACAAGTTTTTTGTTCATATTTAATTGTTGAAAATCTATATGGCAAATTTTAAAGAAAATTTTTGAAAATCTAAAATCTCTTAAAGGCCAAATAGTTGTAAAAAGAACGTTGAAAGCTAAAGTTGAATACATTTGAAAAATTCTTAGCAAAATGTTATTTTTGCACAGTGTAATTTTTATAATATCTTTAAAAGTTTTTGTTATAAAAAGTGCAGAAATATTAAATAATACAGCTGCAGATAGTTTAGCCAGCACAGAAAATATTTTTAATTCTCTTACTTTTGAAAATTTGCAAACAACTTCAAATAGTCCTGCCTACACATCATCTAAGGAAAAGGAATTTATTTCATTGAATTTCGAAAATTTGCCAACCACCTCAACGCATTTAGAGGAAAAGTCTTACTCATCATCTACCACAAATTTCAAAGATTTGAAGGATATAGAAACAACTCCTAGTTGGGAACTTATTTATCCAGAACAAAACTCTGCAACAACTCAAGTAAATTCTTTAAGCAACTCCCCAGCTCCCTTAACATCAGCTTTAACCAGCAAATCTGCCGAACTAGTTTTGCCTACATATTTTAAAGGTAATTATGAATTTCTGGGAACTTATTATTTTGTTATGTTTTTTTTAATATAAAAAAAACTAAATTAATTTTTTAACAAACACCACAAATAATTCGCGTTTATTTGTTTTTGTTTTTGTTCACCAATTAATTATTTTCTTGAACTGTGTCTAAAAATTTTATGTCATATTTTTTTGTGATTTCATTATTTGTTTGCTCTAGACTGTTACAGTACGTGACGTCCTTCACAACAAAAAAAAAAAAAAAAAATAAATAAATAATAAATAATAAAAATAAATAAAATAAAAACTGAAATTTGTACGTTTTAAAGAAATAAAATATTTTTAATGCGTATTCTGTTTAGATCTCAAATTAAAGTAAAGCGGATCATAAGAAGTGTCACCTATAAATTTAATGATGTTTGCTGTGGCTACGGTCGAATTGTTGACACTCTTCAGTTCACATAACATTGATATAGAGAAAACTTTGCAATTATAAATGAAAAACGTAGACATGTTGGCATGCATTAAACTTTAACTGAGTGGATAAATAAAAAAATAACAAATCCACTTTCGATTAAAAATTATTCGAATAAAAATTATTCGATTAAAAATTATTCGAATAATCAAAAAAAAAATATATCTCAATGGTCTTAAGTAGAAAGGTCCAAACACGTATTTTTTTTATTTATTGCAATAGTGTAAAAAGTAACGCTTTTACAAAATAAAATTTTTAATGTTACAGTTTCTATTTAGTTTTTACATTCTACTGTAAAGTTACAATTATTTGAGTTAGGGCCTTTCTACTCGAGATTTTTAAAAATTGCACTTTAAGCTCTAACTGAGTGGAAAAAAAATTCTAACAAATTTAGTACAATCAACATTCAAACAAAAATTATTCGAATGATCGAACAAAATATATACTTTTATAGCAGAAAATTTTTTAAAAATTTAAAAATTAAGACTTTGACTAACAAATCCACTTTCGATTAAAAATTATTCGAATAAAAATTATTCTATTCAAAATTATTCGAATAGTCAAAAAAAAAAATATATATATATATCTCAATGGTCTCAAGTAGAAAGGTCCTAACACGTATCTTTTTATTTATTGTAATAGTGTAAAAAATAAATGTTACATTTTGAATGTTAAAATTATTTGAATTTAGAGCCTTTCTAATTGAGACCAACGATATAATTTTATTGCAGAAACATTTTTAAAAATTGCACTTCAAACTTTAACTAAGTGGCAAAAAATACTAACAAATTTAGTACAATAAACATTCAAATAAAAATAAAAACTATTCGAATAATCGAAGAAAATATATACTTTTATTACCGATACATTTTTTAAAAATTAAATTTAAAAATTTGAATGAGTGGTGAAATAAAAAACTAACAAATTTAATAAAACCAACATTCGAATAAAAATTATTCGAATAATTTAAGAAAATTTATTTATTTATTGCAGAAAAATTTTAAAAAATTAAACTTCAAACTGAGTGGCAATATAAAAAAAACTAACAAATTTAGTAGAAAAGTAGAAAAAAGTATTCGAAAAAATTTAAGAAAATCTGTACTAATAATTTTTAATAATTAAAACAAAATTATTGCAATTTAACGAAAAATCATTCGATTAAACGGCGAATAAATAAAATTTTACTTAATTTTTTAATCACAAAATATACAAAAACTAAGTATAATAATCTACAAATTTTAATAAGTAAAGTTAAGAAGGTTGTCATTTAAATAAAAATTATTCGAATAATTGAAAAATATATTTTATAAAGAATGAATAAAAATTTGAAATTATGAAACCAAAAATAATATTTGTACTATGAATGAATTCTGTACAAAAAATCAAGTTAAATTAAAGGTTACTATAAAAGTTATTCGAATAAAAATTATTCCAATAAAAATTATTCAACTAATCGAAATAAAATATGTATTTTCGGAATAAAATATGTACTTTTCGGAATAAAATATGTATTTTTCAAAAGTATAAAAATTAAATTTATACTTTTAATGCCAACAAGTAGAAAAACCTAAACCTATAATTTAATTTAAGTGTAATAAACCGAATATTTCTTTATCTAAAAGAAATATAGTTGTCACTCGAATAAAAATAAAACTTGTCTTGAATAAATAAAAACTGAAATAAACTAAATAATCCAATGATTGCAGTTAAAAAAAAAAAAGATCTACGGTTGACTTTAAATAACTATAAATCGCTTTATCGAAAAGAAAAAATTATTTAAAATGTACGATTAATCGAAGCAAATAAATATTTTTTCTTAAATGATTAAACACGAACTAAAATATTGACTGAGTGAGCAATTAGTCACCGAAATATAATTATTTTTTATCGCATGAATTACAATTGAAATTTATATTTTGAGTAAGTACAAAAGTTAAAAAAATAAATATTCGAATAATCCAAGATACTAATATTTTATTCGAAATAAATAAAATTGAAGTTTATTCTTTTAACAAAACTTAAGTTCGGTAGTTATAATATGTTTTAACTTATAAAGGATAGAAAAGGGTTGAAATTTGAAATAAAAGAATACGATTAATCGAATATATATTTTTTTTTAAATGAATAAAACCGAAACTTATAAATTGACTAGGTGGCAAAAGCATACCAAATAGTACTGACAATAACTATTATTCGATCGAAATTAAACTAACACTATTCGTTTAATCGAATAAAACTATTCGGTTAATCGAATAAAATTATTCGGTTAATTGAACAAAATTTATATTTTTACTTGATTAAATAAAATAAATAAAAATTAACTTCGACTGAAGGCAAAAAAGTGCAAAAATTAAATAAAATAATTCAAGGATTTTACTTACAACAAGGTCTGGGTTGACTGTCGAATAGAAATTACTTTATCGGAGAGAAAAAATTATTCAGTTTTCGAATGAAAAAAAAAACTAAATTTACTTTGCTAAAATATATCAAAATTAGGTAAATTTAATCAATATTTTTACTAATAAAAGGAAATATTCGAATAAATCCTAAGCGATTAATCGAAAAATATTTATACATATATTAATTAAAATTAACCTTTCTAATCTAAAAGTACAAATATTAAGAATAATTAATTAAATAACTTTATTATTATATATTAGAAACTAGGGTTGTCAGTTGAAATGTGCGATTACCAAATACCAAATAAATTTTTAACTTGGTTCGATTAATCGAATAAAAATTATTCGATTAATCGAATAAAAATTATTCGAATAAAAATTATTCGTTTTATCGTAGACAATATATTTTTTTCGAACAAAGAATCCGTGCCAAAAAAATCAGAAACCAATAAAATAACAAAATTATTTTTTAATAATAAAAAACCAACGTTGCCTTTCAATTAAAAATTGTCGATTAATATTTTATTTATTTCTCAAATGTATAAAACTTCGATTTAGTAACAAAAGTAGAGAAATAAACGCTAAAAGCTAGCCTAGAATCGTTAAATCTCACACAATTAACTTTAATTTTTGCTTAGTTAGGCTTAAGTTCATTACTATATTTCAGTTAATCATTTTTAACACATTCCTCATTTCAGTTGATGACGTAGCAAATTGTCATAAATTCTTTGGCCAGTGCCTGAGACAAGTTCTCTCTAATGTTGTGCCTAAACTTAAGGATGGAACCCACTCTCCTAATATGACTTCCTTGGATCCCATCTACTTTAATGCCACCGCATTCCAGTATAATAGTGGACCTTTAACTGGCTTTATAACCATACGTTATGCCCTGGTTTATGGTTTGACAACAATGAAATTTAAAAAAGTCGATTTTAAGAAACAAGCGGATAAATTTAAAGCACGTTTAAATATTTTGGTGCCAAAAATGACAGTTATTGGATCGTACAAAGGAGACATGCTTATAAATAATGTGCGAGTTAGACCAAGAGGTGATTTCAATGTTTCCATGAAGGGCTTAGATGTGGACTTGTTAAGTTTGGGTGTGATTTTTAGACAAGACGATCATACATTTTTGAAATTTACAATAGGTAATGCTACGACTACGTTAAAGGATTCGAAAATAAATGCCACCGGTATATTTCCCGATCAGAGATTGAGTGAGTTTGGAAAATCTAATATTTAATTTTTTAGTTAAATGCTGTGGTTATAATTTTACAAATTTTTTTTTCAGATGACATTGTTGTTAATGTGGCTAATCAATACTGGCGAGATCTTTTCAATGTGGTGTTGCCAGAAACACGCAACAATTGGTTGCCCATCTTGTTGAGTGCTTTAAATGCAGCTCTGGCCATGGTGCCGTTTGATTTCTGGGAAATGGAAATTTAAACAAAATATTCTTTAAACGACCGTAAAAATTTTGATTTTAAAATTAATATTTTAAAATAAATAAAAATTTTTAAATTAAATAAATTGTTGAATTTTTACAAATATGTATGTATGGGTCATTTGTCAAGAGGTACAGAAAATTTTCTGTACCCCACCAGTCTGCCAGGCATAGTTTCGAATATTTTCGTATTGCAATTCAGTAACATCAGACTTTCTCATTGCAGGTTGCGGGCAAAAAGCCACGCCCACCAATATTTTTTCACGTTGTTTTAATTTTTTTTTGGTTTTTAATGATTTTATTTTGCCTGTTTTTTTAAATAAATACTAGACCGCGACAGTTAGATCACTAGAAGTGCATACAGATCTCGGGGGATCAATACGCCCCTGCGAGGGCCGATTTTTTGTTTATTTGTAGGTTAGTAAGGTTTTTCTGCTTTGATTTGTATTAAAGACCTTTATAGCAAGCAATACATATAGAGGTAGCCAATCGACCCACAGGGTGCCCACAAGTAACCAGAAGCAGTCAATATCCCATTGCGGGAGTTTGTCAATAAGAGGAATTTTTTTAAGGATTTTTTTGCTTTAGTCTCACTATTCTAACGCAATGTAGAATGCAGGAAGGTTTTAATGTTTACAACAAATTTTAAACTAAATTAAAAAAAAATAAAAAAAACATTTTTACAAAAAAGTTTTCAAAAAAATTTACAAAAAATTTTACAAAAAATTTTTCCAAAACATGTTTCCAAGAGAATATATTTCCAAAAAAATTAAAAAAATGTTACAATAAATTTTCAAAAAATTTAAAAAAATATACATTTTCAAAAATTTCAGAAAAATTTTTACAAATAATTAAAAAAAAATGGCAAGAAAAATTTTTTTTCAAAAAATTAAAAAAAAAACAAAAAATTCAACAAAGAATTTTTACAAAAAATTTTAAATTATTTTTACAAAAGAAAAGAAAAACTTTTCAAAAAATTACAAAAAACACTAAAAAATAATTAAAAATTTCAACAAAGAATTTTTACAGAAATTTTCTACTATTTTTACAAAATATTTTTAACTATTTCAACCTAAAATTTTAAACAAAATTTAGAAAAAAAATGTACCAAAAATTTAAAACAAATATTTTAACAAATGTCTTAAAAAAAATATTTAAAAAAAATACACAAAATTTAACAAAAACTTTCAAAAAAATGTTTAACAAAATTTTTACAAAAAATTTTCAACGATATTTTAACAAAAAATTTTCAACAAAATTTTTACAAAAAATTTTCAAAAAAATTTTGAACAAAATTTTTACAAAAAATTTTCAATAAAATACTTACAAAAAATTTTCTACTCTAGCTCTATTTATTAAAGAAACTTTTGGAAACAAAAATAATTTTCAAATTTGTGTTTAAGTCCATAGAAAAAATATAACAACGTTTTTACGTGGTCATCTAAAAACAAATAAAAAGTTTTTTTACTCAGAAATATTATTAGACATTTTAGTTATCTTTCAACAAAACTAAAAAAAAGCTAAGTGGCTTAAATGACGTTTAAAACCATTTTTATAAAAGAAAAATAATTCTTGCAAAAAAAAACCGACTACAAAACAAATATATGTGTATCAATTCTAAACTAACGGACATAGTAATATACGTTCTGTACATTCAAATGTCTATCCATAACGGTTAAGCAGATAAAGCCATATACGACAAATTACGTCAGATATGAGGACACCCTTTATATTTTTATTCTTATTATTACTGACACAGTAATAAAAAGTAACGGTTCCAAAGATATGGCCATATAGCTTAAACAATATCACCTAGGGGACACCCTTTAATGTGCAATTTTAAATTAAACAATTAAACACTTTAATTTTAAAGGACAGATTCTTTGTAAATTTAAAATGTCTGTTCAAAAGTTTGGCCATATGCATCAATTTACATCAACTATTGAGACACCCTTTAAAATTTTAAATATTTATAAATGTTATTATACGGGACATAGTAGTGGGGATTCTGTCTAATTTTCAAGTGTTTGTCTATAACGGTTCAAAAGATTGGGCTAGATAGGTAAAATTATATCAATTATGGGGACACCCTTTAGTTTCCAAATTTAAATTATAGACTTGATGTTATAAAGGACTAGATATACAGGTTCTTTGTAAATTTCAACCGTCTCTCTGTAACGGTTCACAAGTTTGGCAATATACATCAAATTACATCAACTATTGGGACACCCTTTAACTTCTAATTATAAATATTTAATTTCTGATTATAAATATTGGACATTCTGTCCAATTTTCAAGTGATTGTCTACAATGGTTCAAATGATACATATATTTAAATTGACGTCACATATGGGGACACCCTTTAATTTTTAAGTTTATTTTTTTATTAATTTCTGTTAGTGGTAGCTATAGTAATAAGCAGTTTTTTAGAATTTTAAAAGGGTGCCCTTTACGGTTCATAATACACGTAAAAAACACGTATGTTGTATGGGGACACCCTTTAATTTTCAAAATTCTGAACTTCTTTTAAAATGGGACCAATCTGTAAGCATTTCTTTTCTAATAAAGAAAAATTTTTTAAAATCGGTTCAGAAATGACTGAGTTCTGCGGGCACAAACATAAAAAAAGCAACATTCAGACGAATTGATAACCTCCTTCTTTTTTGAAGTCGGTTAAAAAGAAAAAATTCAATTCGCTTTCAAGTTGTTAAAGCAAATCAAAAGACTTAAGACACAAACATGCGTTATGTTTAAGAATCAGTTTTTGAGTTTTATTAACATTTTTTATTTTAGTAACTTTTATGTTGGTACATTTAAAAATTACCTTGATTTAAAAAAAAAAAAAAATAATTTAATATCTTAGCTGGGCTAATGATTAAAATTTTGTGATTTGAAAAATCTAAACAACCATACATTGGTTTTGTTTTGTTGTTTAATTTAAGTGACAATGTAGTTTTGTAGTTAGTTAAAAGCATTGAAAAAAGCTTTTCTTGGTTTGCAATAAGCTTTAGTATAAAATTTGATTTAACTTACAAAAAAAAAAAACAATATTGTAAAATGCACAAGACTTTTGGTTTTAAGCCGACAAACATACCAGCAACGAATAATTACACAAAAAATGTTTTTTTCGACATTTTTTGTTTCTTTTTTGTGAATAAATTGTATAAAACCTATAAATAAACGTGCAAAAGCAACATTTCAAGATTTGCCACAGTAAAGTGAGCATTAAAAGGAAATTTATAAAAAAAAAAAAAATAATAGAAAATTTAAGAAAAACTAAAACAAAAAATTAAATATAAATAATTAAGGAAACAAGTTTCCCCAAAAAATTAAAAAAAACTAATAATAAAGTGTTTATGTTAAAAAAAATAAATTACTTCCTTTTTGTGATAAAACAAAAAAAGTGTCTTTTGCAATTCAAAAGGAACAAACCACGTTTAATTTTAAGACAACTGATAAAAAGAAGCAACAATGTCGTATTATATGTTGCAACAACTAATTATTGCGGCAGTAGTAATCGGAAGTACAAAAGCTGCTATAGCAACATTGCCTAATGTTCAGGAATTTGCAACATCAACGGCCTCTCTGCTAAACGTTGATAGTCTGCTAGCATTTCCACAAGCAACAGACTCCAACAAAAATGTGAGCAGCAAATTCAGCAACACAAATACAAATAATGGTAATAATGTTTTAACAATTTAGAAAAAAAAACTTAAAGGAAATGTTGGATTTGAGAACTTGAAATCCAAAATTGTTTACATAATTGCAAAAACAAAAAAAAAAAAAAAAATAAAAAATTGGAAAGGAAAACATGTAGTTAGAAAACTCCTATGACTGTTAAAAATTTAATCGGGTTTCAGTGCTTTAAGTTTAAAATTGGCTTGATAAAAACAAAACAAATAATAAGTCCACAAATATTGCTGAAAAACACTGGTGGTTGTGGGTTAAAAAGGAAAAATAGTATAAAAATAAAACTAGTTTAATTCAAATGCACTTTAAGTTTACGAATATCAGTTAAGAAAATATAAAATCAAAGAAATTAGCCATAAATAAAAAAATCTAGAAAAACCACGAATGAAAAGTTTAGTCACGTTTAAGTCTATTTTTTTCAGGAGTTGAGTAATATAACAATCTACAAATATTAATTAAAGGTCCTTTAATAAACAAAAAAAATTTAACAACAAAAATAAAAATAAAAAATTTTAAGAAAATTCCGCCCCTGAAATTGACAACATTGTTTTATTAAGAAATAATTTGTTTTTGTTAAATTAAATAAAAACCGAAATTAGCTACTAATTAAAGTGTTCATATGTCATAAGAATTTTTTTGTTGGCCACATCGAAAGTACCTTAAAAAATTACGATAAAAAATTTATTAATGTAGAAAAATAAACTTTAAAAAAATAACTAAATACAAAATTAATATTTATTCACAGATTTCATATGGCACGGAATTTTTTTCTGTACTCCTATTAAAAGTGCTTTAAAAATTTACGATAAAACAATAATTTAAAATAAATTTGAAAATACGAAAATCCAAAATTAGTACTTAATTGCAGCTTCAATATGGTATAGAAATCACCTGGCTATCGAGATAGGAAATCGTATAAAAATTTACGATAAAATAAAATACGATTTTCAAAAAAAGAAAAAAAAAATAGAAAAATACAATCTAAATTTATAAAAACTCAATCCATACTGTAGATGCAATTTTAGTTTGTTTACATACCACAAGTTTTTTAGAAATGTACCTTAAAATTATTAAAGCACAAATAAGGCAAAGAAAAAAATAAAAATAATAAAAATAATAAAACTAAATTAAAAAATTACGATAAAAAAATTATTCTTTCTTAGAGAGAACAAGACGAACTTAAGCTTGACTTCAAATTTTCATCTGAATATAAAAAATATATTTATGTATAAACTTAAACTTTAAAATAAATTATTAAATACAAAATTAGTATTTAATTACAGATTTCAAATGGGAATAAATTTTTCTCTGAAGGCTTACTAAAAGTGCTTTAAAAATTTACGATAAAAATAATTAAAACTAAATAAAATTAAAAATACGAAAATTCAAAAATATTACTAAATTTTAGCTTCAGAATGGTATAGAAATCATATGGCTATCAAAATAGGAAATATTATAAAAATTTACGATAAAATAAAATGAAATTAAAAAATATATATAAATTTTCGAAAAATTTAATCTAAATTTAGAAAAATTCATTGCATATTGTAGATGCAATTTTAGTTTGGTTACATACCACAAGTCCTTTGAAAATGTGCGTGTATTATAATTATAGCAGAAATAAACAAACAAAAAAATTACATTACATTACATTACATTATAAAATTACGATAAAAAATATTTATGTATAAACTTTAAAAAACAATTAAATACAAAATTAATATTTATCCATAGATTTCATATGGTAGCGATTTTATCCGGAGCGCCTTTTAAAAGTGCTTTAAAAATTTACGATAAAAAATAATTAAATGTGAATTTAAAAATACAAAAATTCAAAATTAATACTAAATTGCAGCTTCAAAATCCTATAGAAATCACTTGGCTATCAAAATAGGAAATATTATAAAAACTTACGATAAAATAATATTAAATTAAAAAAATTTATATAAATTTTAGAAAAATATAACCAAAATTTAGAAAAATACTTTCCATATTGTAGCTGCAATTTTAGTTCGTTTACAAATTTTTTAATGATAATTAAACTTATAAAATATAATACATTTACGATAAACTGAAAATCCTTTATTAGATAAATGTAATTCTCGAAGCAAACACTTAAAATAAGGCAGTTTTCAATAAGTCTATTGTTTAAAGACTTTCGTAAACAGCAGTTTGAGTTATAGTATTAATGCGCTATTGACTCCTAACTTTGCTGGTATTGTCATCTTAAAAAAACAATGTGGACTGATGAATCTTCAAGATTCTTGTCAGTTGTTTTTAGTAAAAATGAAAATTTACATTTCTAAACTTATTTGAAAAAATTATAAGCTGCATGTTCTACTGGTATAAAATCTTTTTCGTTATTTAAAAAGATGAAAATAGATGAATGGATATGAAATTTAATACTGGAAACTCAACAATAAAAATTACATTATCTAAAATTCTTGTTTAACGTGTTTTTACAAGCAATATTAAAGTGTCTCTTTTAAAGACTAAAAAAATATTTCCTATAAAACTTTATTAAAAAGCAAAAATAGAAGTAATTATTTTAATTATAAACAAATTCGAAATTAGTGTTCAATTTAAGCTTTCATATGGTGTAATTATATTCAATTTAACCGTACTGCAAATAAATAAAAAATTTACGATAAAAACGAAAACGAAAAAATTAGGACTTTTAATAAAAATTTTGATTATGATTAATTTCTTTTTAATTTAATTTTAGTTTTTATTTTATTTAATTTATTTTTTTATTTAATTGAATTTAATTTTGAAAATTTTGTGGTATGGGTTACTAGTGTTTATAACGATTAGAAATCGATTTGTATAAAAGCCAAAAAAATAATACCAATTTCGATTTTTTTGTTTAGAAATTATAAACTTTTTTTTGTGTTTTGATTTTATCGTAATCTTGTATTCAATTAGAGAATGGGTAAAGTCAAAATTATTACACCCTATAAAAGCTTAAATTGAATACTAATTTCGAATTTTTTTATATTTAAAAAATACTGCTACTTTTATTTTATCGTAAAAATTTCAAGGGCTCACACAATGTCTTTGACGAAAAAAATAAAGTTCGTATTAAAGCCAATAAAAACTTATAATTTCAGATATAATAAATGTTTGATTTAACAAATACATAATAATGAATGCAATCTTTTTGTAAGTCTTCTTTTTCTTTAACACTATTTCGTATTTTTTCAAAAAATTAAATGCTCTTATTCATCAATTAAGCACAATAAGCTGAAAAAAATAAAGCACATTATCACACAAAAACCCCCTTTACAAAATATCAAATGTTGCAATTGTTTAACCAAAAAATTATAATCATAAGCAGCTGATAAGTAACGAATAGTAAGATCTTGACTCATTAAAACTACACCAAAGCATACAACCATTTATAAACAATAGGCCATTAACTGAGCAAGAAAACAACAACAAAATGTCATATTGTACTTCTTTTATATTCTCCTTATAATATTTAATTCACATGTTAATATAACACACAAAAAATTGATGTAGGTCAGTTAGCAGTATTAGGTTATGTGTCCGTAATACATATTGCTTTTGGAAAAATAAAACAAACCTCAATGAAAATAAACTATAATAAAGAAAAAAAAAACCTAAAGCAACTTTTAAACAATAAAATGATTTGAACAGTTCAAAGCTTCTGATTGAGTTATAAGCAGTTATTTCTGTCGGTGCTTTAAGGCAAGTTACAAATACTTATGGAAAAATCTAACGCGAGGTTTTTTTGTGCTTAAATTTTGTTTGGCGATTTCTAAATTAAAGCGAATGAGTCATTGAATGTTATTGGCTTCAACGATAAAAGAGAAATAAGACCAATTATAAATGAAAAAGATTTATTTCTTAAACTATAAAAAGTAATTGGCTTTGAGTACCTTAACTGCAATTTTTTTTGTAATCCTTCTCTGCATTAAAAATACAAGCTTTTTATGCCTTTTACCATATACAGCTGTCTGGCTAAACTAACCTTACTTACCTATATTAAAAGTCTTCTAATATTTTTGTAAAAGATTCAAATGTTTACTTTTGGTCATTTTAAATAATTTTTCTGTTTTTGCCAGATAAATATACATCTATTGTTAAAAACTTTTATATTGTATAATTCAATTTAATTGTATTCCCACCGAGTTTTAGAAAAAAAAAATTGTTAAATTGCTTTTCAAAAGGTTTACCTTGTAGAAGATATTAACAAAAAAACTGTTTGTTTTTGCGCCTAAAAAAATGAAAAAATAAATAAGTGATTAACAAGTGTTAATTTATATCACACACATCATGAAGTTTCGACAGAAAGTAGGAGTATGTATTTGCACTGATGAAATCAACATAAATTTCCCAATTTATAAACAATAATAACCTTCAATTTATTAACGAACAGTTTAAAAATTTTTATCTGTAATAAAATAATTGATATTAAATCTAAATAAAGAAAATAGTCTATGAAAGTCACACAAAACAAAAGACTTAAGATACAAACAGCTGGTTTGGGTCTTCTACTGAAAAAGTTCGTTACTTAAGTCTTTCGTTTTATTTTTATAGTGTTAAGCCAGACTAATTTTAAATGTTAAATTAAAGGTCTTAATAGCCATAGGTGATTTTAGCACTAAACGATGTGACTTAAAGATAAAGACATTCGACATGGTTCAAGTTTTGGCAGCCATTAAAACAAACGTTTATAATCCTTATCACGATAATAATAAAATATAAGTAAAAAAAAAATGTGAGAGTACTAGGAGAAGATTTTTAAAAATGTTATTTTTTTGTAAAAAATTTTATTGAAAATTTTTTGTAAAAAATTTTATTGAAAATTTTTTGTAAAAAATTTTATTGAAAATTTTTTGTAAAAACTTTTATCGTAATTTTTTCGTAACAGTTATATCGAAATTTTTTGTATAAATTGTTTCGAAATTTTTCTGTAAAATTTTATAGAATTTTTTTTGTGAAACTTTTATAGGAAGTTTTTCGTAAAATTTTACCGAAAATTTCTTGTAAAAATTTTACCGAAAATTTCTTGTAAAAATTTTACCGAAAATTTCTTGTAAAAATTTTACCGAAAATTTCTTGTAAAAATTTTACCGAAAATTTCTTGTAAAAATTTTACCGAAAATTTCTTGTAAAAATTTTACCGAAAATTTCTTGTAAAAATTTTACCGAAAATGTTTTGTAAAAATTTTTTGTAAAAATTTTACCGAAAATTTCTTGTAAAAATTTTACCGAAAATTTTTTGTAAAAATTTTACCGAAAATTTTTTGTAAAAATTTTACCGAAAATTTTTTGTAAAAATTTTACCGAAAATTTTTTGTAAAAATTTTACCGAAAATTTTTTGTAAAAATTTTACCGAAAATTTTTTGTAAAAATTTTACCGAAAATTTTTTGTAAAAATTTTACCGAAAATTTTTTGTAAAAATTTTACCGAAAATTTTTTGTAAAAATTTTACCGAAAATTTTTTGTAAAAATTTTACCGAAAATTTTTTGTAAAAATTTTACCGAAAATTTTTTGTAAAAATTTTACCGAAAATTTTTTGTAAAAATTTTACCGAAAATTTTTTGTAAAAATTTTACCGAAAATTTTTTGTAAAAATTTTACCGAAAATTTTTTGTAAAAATTTTACCGAAAATTTTTTGTAAAAATTTTACCGAAAATTTTTTGTAAAAATTTTACCGAAAATTTTTTGTAAAAATTTTACCGAAAATTTTTTGTAAAAATTTTACCGAAAATTTTTTGTAAACATTTTTTATAAAAATTTTATTGAATATTGTTTGTAAAAATTTTATTGAACATTTTTTTTTTAATTTTATTGAACATTTTTTGTAAAATTTAATAAAAAATTTGTTGTAAAATTTTTTTAGAAAAATTTTTGGAAATATTTTATAAAATTTTTTTTTGTCGAAATTTGTTTGTAAAAATTTTATCGAAAATTGTTTGTAAATATTTTTTAGATTTTTTTTAAATTTATTGAAAATTGTTTGTAAAATTCTTTTTCCTAAGTTTTTTGTAAATATTTTTCGATTTATTTTTTGTAAAAATTTTAAAGAAAATTTTTTGTTAAAAATTTAGTTTTTTTTTGTAAAATTTTATCGAAAATTGTTTGTAAAAACTATGTTGAAAAGTTTTTGTCAAATTTAATAGAAATGTTTTTCTTTTTAATTTTTATCGAAATTTTTTTTGAAAAAAATTTATTGAAAATTTTTTGTAAAAATTTAATCGGAATTTTTTTGTAAAAATTGTACAAAAAATTTTTTGTAAAACTTAGGACCTTCCTGCAAGCTATATTGCGTTATAATGGTCAGCCAAGCACATTGGGGGGGTCATATTGAACCTGATTCTTAGTGGGCACCCTGTGCGTCTATCGTCTACCTATATGTGTAGTGCTTTCTATAAAGACCTTTAATACAAATCAAAGCAGAAAAACCCTACCAACCTATTATTATTGACCTCCCGATATCTGTATGCACTCTATGCGATCTACTGGTGCCGGTCTAATATTGATTTAACAAAAAAATCTAAAGAGAATCATTACAACCTAAAAATATAGGTAGGCGTGTTTTTTTTGCCCGCAGCCTCGATGTTGATAAATTGCATTAGCGAAATTTTCTACAATTTGTAGTTTTATTGTAACTTTTAATAAAAAAAACTTAATGTCTTTATCTTAATTTTTTTTTTCAAATTTGTTACATTCATTCATGTTTTTACCTAAAACAATACAACAATTGTTTAGTCAATTTTCGATCTTGACCCAAATTTAAATGCAATAGTATTTTGTAAAGCTCGAGTTGCTTATTTTTGTGCAAAAGCTTAAGACTATTTATCCACTTAGCATTTGTTTGTGAATATATTGTAATGTGTTCTGTATTTCTTTCTGGTTGTAGTGTCTGAGAAATAAAATACATTTTATAAAGAAAAAAAATTTCATTGGAATTTAAGTAACAAATTAAATAAAAGTGCGTGAAGTAAAAAAATAATATTTGATTTATATAATAAATGGATTTTAAGGGCGTAGACAACTTAGAATAAATGTTTTACTAAATCAATATTTACGAAACTAAAACAAATAAGTTTCAAGTATGTAGCTTAATTAAGTTTGTAGGAAATACTATAAAAATAGCAACAAAAAATTGAGTTTTGTTATTGGAACTTGGTAATACCCCCCGAATGATAGAAAATCAAATAACCAACTTATAAATATGTATAACTAAAAAAATAATTTTTATAAACACAAATATTAAGATAAAATATATATTTATTTTTATCGTAAATATTTTCCTTGTTTGCAATTCAGCCTTCCTGCAATAAGTTAGATGTACCACGTAATAGCGTATATTGACTATTAATTTCGATTTTTTTATATTAGTAAAATTATTCTTTCTTAGAGAGAATAAAACGAACTTAAGCTTGACTAGAAATTTAAAAAGTTAAAATTTTTTTTTTTACTTTATCGTAAATTTTCCAGGCACTTAATATTATATGCAAGCTTAAATAAAACTCTAATTTCAAATTTCGTGAATTAAAAAAAAAGTTTCCATAAAAAATATATTTTTTAAACAAAAATATAAATATATTTTTTTTGCTGCAGTTTTTTATTTGAACTGTGTAATACTCCCAGAATGATAGAAAATTAGTTTACCAAGTTATAAATATAACTGTAATAATTTTTACTATTATAATTTTTATCCGAAAAAAAAAAATATTTTTATCGTAAATATTTGGCATGCTTGCAATTTTACCTGCAATAAATTAAGTTTACCTTAAATTAGGTTTAGCTTATATTGATTATAAATTTCAAAATTATTTAAATTAAAAAAAAAAAAAAAAAATTAAAAAAATTTTTTATCGTAAATTTTTGAAGCACTTGCAATATCTGTAGCAAAATATTTTAAATTAAATATACAACCTTAAATAGAATTCTATTTTCAAATTTAATAAATTTTGAACAAATATTAAAGCTTCACTAAAAAATATATTTTTTACATAAAACTATCATTTTATTTATTTTTGTCGCTGCAATTTGTTATTTGAACTTTGTAATACCCCCAGAATGATAGAAATTAACAAACTTATAAATATACATAACTAAAAAAATAATTTTTATACAAAAAAAAAATATTTTTATCGTAAATATTTGACTTACTTGCAATTTCGCCTGCAATAAATTAGGTGTAACACATGATAGCTTATATTGACTATAAATATCAGAATTATCTAAAATTAGAAAAAAATTAAAAAAATGTGTAAAAATTGTGTATTATATCGTAAAATTTTCAGACAATTACAATAACTATAGCAAAAAAATTTAAAAAGTATATGCAAACTCGGATAAAACTCTAATTTCAAATTTAATAAATTTTGAAAAAATAAAGCTCCTGAAAAAATTATATATTTTTTACACAAAACTATCATTTAATTTTTCTTTTGCTGCAGATTGTTATTTAAACTTTGTAATACCCCAGAAAAAATAAAAAAAATAATTTTTTTATCGTAAATTTTTCAAGCACTTGCAATATCTATATCGAAAAATTTTAAATTTTATTTATCGTAAATTTTTCAAGCACTTGCAATATCTATATCGAAAAATTTTAAACAGTATATCCAACCTTAAATAGAATACTAATTTCAAATTTAATAAATTTTTAAAAAATATTAAAGCTTCACTAAAAAATATATTTTTTACATAAAACTATTAATTTAGTTGTTTTTTTTTTGTGATTTGTTACTTCAAGATTGTAATACCCCCAACATAATACAAAATCGGAATATCATCTTAAAAATATAACTAAAAAAATAATTTTTATATAAAAAAAAAAATATTTTTATCGTAAATATTTGACTTACTAGCAATTTCGCCTGCAATAAATTAGGTGCACCATGTGATAGCTTATATTAACTATAAATTTCGATATAATTTAAATTTAGAATAAATTTTTTTTTTTATTTTATCGTACATTTTTCAGACACTTACAATAACTATAGCAAAAAAATTTAATTAGTATATGCAAACTTAAATAAAACTCTAATTTCAAATTTAAAAAATTTTGAAAAAAAAAATAAATCTCCTGTATAAAATTATATTTTTTACATAAAATTTACAAAAACAAATAAAAATTTTTGCTGCAGTTTGTTATTGAACTTTTTAATACCCCTAGAATGATAGAAAATCAGATAACCAACTTGGTGATAGCTTATATTGACTATAAATTTCGAAATTATTTAAATTTAGAAAAAATATTTTTTATTTTATCGTAAATTTTGCAAGCACTTACAATGTCTATAACGAAAAATTTTGAATAATATATACAAAACTAAATAGAATACTAATTTCAAATTTAATGAATTTTAAAAAAATATTAAAGCTTCACTAAAAATTTCATTTTTTATGCAAAACTATCATTTTTATTTTTTTTTAATATATAACAGAGCTTTTAAACTGAATTTGTTGATAAACTTACTAAGTTCACCTTGTTTTTTTACTAATTTCACCTTTTTTTTAAGAAAATTTCAAACGATAAATTATGTTTCAAACTTATAACCTCTACAATCAATTTAGTGCTTTATTGAGTGTCTATTTTATGTACAAGATTATTTCTGTGGCTCATTTTTTTAGCTTGCAAACAATTTAATTACACATATAATTTTTATAGTTCAAAGACCTTTACTATAATGAATTTCCTTGATTTCATTCAAGTCTCAACAACTTTCGGTTTCATTAAAACAAAAAAAAAAAAAAAAAAACATTTAAACCTTAAAGATGACAATGACCTTTAGGGCCACACAATTACAAGGTAATAATACATTTTACATTTGCCTCTTAAATGACTTTCAAGTACTGGCCATGTAACGAAAAGCAACAATTGAAAAGGTTCAAGAAAAATAAAAACAACAATTTTCTTTTGGAAGGTCAGGCATCAATGGGTTTGTTAAGGAAACACAAAAGGTAAAGATTAGAAAAAATACCTTAGCCATGAATTTAAAACAATGAAGAACTCCTATGTTATTAAAAGGTTTAAGGTTTAAGGTCTAAAGGCATAATGATGAGAAAAGAGATACAAATTACAAGTTTGTTGTTTAAGTCTTTTGTTTTAAGGCGACAAATAAAATTCAAATCGCTAAGTTGTTTATTTTTTTTTTTACTGAAAATATCTTTTTTCTTTTACTCTTTACAGCTAAAAATATACCGATTACTCCCTGTTCCCTAAGTGATCCCAATAAGAATGAATGCATTAAAAATCTAATGAACCAAGTGCTGCCTGAACTAAAGGTGAGGGAAACAAGAACTTTGTTTTATAAAATTTTTTAAATATTTTAATAACTTTCAAGGCTGGCCTACCTGAATACAGTTTGAGTTCCATTGATCCCTATTTCTATAGACGTGGCATCTTTCGTTATGCCAACGATGGCATACAGGGTGGCTTACTCATCAAGAACATGCAAATTCATGGCATTTCAGATTTGAAAATTAAATCATTTTTGGGCAATTTCACTGATAATGGTTTTGTAGTGAAAGTCGGAGTAGAAATAAAACAAATTATGGCTGATGGTCAGTTTAAGGCTGATGTTAAATTTGGTGGCTTGAGATTGGTGCCCAAGGGACCTTTTAATATAACCATTGGTATGTAAAACAGATGCAATGATGAAATTTCGAAAATAATGTTAAAGAAAAAATTATTCTTTTAATTTTCTTTCAGACAATGTGCGTGCTACCATTTTAACTGACGGCAACTTTATCAATAACGACAATAGTTTAACATTGCAGTTGCATCGTCTAAATGCTAATGTGGCTGTAGGAAATACAAAAATTATTGCTAATGGCATATTTTCAGATCGTAATTTGAGTAAGTTAATTCCAGTCTTAGGCCAAGCATATGTATGTTGTTGCTTTTGCATTTAAAAATAAAAAATAGTTATATCGAGGTAAATCCCTGGTCTAGGTTTTTCCCAGTGCCTATTAGAAAGCTAACGTTACAATCAAGTACGTACTCGAACATACCTTATAGGCAATTAAAATCAAGACCGTTTCTCTCAACTATCACGTATTGTTAAATTTTAAGGCATTATTAAGTTTATAGTTAACAAAAAACAAAAATTCTTTCATTTCATTATTAACCGATTTGAATATTGTAAAAGAGCAATATATACACCCTGTTTAATTGTTATCCTACCCTCTTTTCAATTATATTTTTTTTATAATTAACCCAAACCTTTTTAATTTTTTTCTCCTTTCAGATGCCATGATTTTGAATTTAGTGAATGAAAACTTGCCGGAAATAACCCGCATTGGCATACCAGCTACTCGTGAACAGTGGGCACCCATTCTAGTGGAGCATATTAACAATTTCTTTGCCCAAATTCCTATAGAGAAGTTTTTAACGCAATAGGTTTTTAAGAAGTTTTGCTAAACCAAAAAGAAGAAAAATAAAGAAATCACCAGTGAGATACATAATGTATTAAGTTTATTTATTTGTAAGATTTTTTTAATTTTATTATAACTTTTTTTAAAAATATAATTACTGAAACAAACACACACACATTTATAAAAATTAATAATCTTTAATGCTTTTTATTTATTTCAATTTTACATATTTTTATATTTTTTTTACATATTTAAAAAAGAAACAAATTTAGGTAAATTCAAGGCACATTGATCAGGCAGCCTCACTACTGAGGGGAAATATTAGGCGAAAATTTAAAATTTTTTTATATGAAGTTTGATTGCTAAACTTCCATTTAAGAGGGAAAATTGTAAGTTAAACCATCAAAATCCATATAAAAAAATTAAATTTTCGCTTTAATATTTCCCCTCTATAGTGAGGCTACCTTATTAATGTGCCTTGGTTAAATTGTTTATTTAAGAAATAAAATAAAATTAACCAAAAGTTTTAAATACAAAATCAGAAGACTTTTATTTTAACATCTGTTTTAAAAAAGATTTTAATGTTTAAATTTTTCTATTAGTTTTTTTTTAATTATTCGAAAAACCGGGTTGTGTCAAAAAAACGGGTTTTAAACCGGTTAAAAAAAATTGGGGTTTTTTAAGATTTTTGTCAATTTTCTATAATTTTTTTGTTGAATTATTTGAAAAACCGGGTTATGTCAAAAACCCGGTTTTAAAGTTTATTTCGTTTTTAAGTTTTTTCGTCAATACCTTTTTTTTTAGTTTGTATTTTTTTTTCAATACAAAATAGAAAAAGTTATATTTTAATATCTTTTTAAAAACTTTTTAAATTTTTTAAATTTTCTAGATTTTTTTTCAAGTTAATTGAAAAACTAGGTTAGGACCAAAAAACCGGGGTTGTAAAACCGGCTTTTTTTAAAGATAGATTTTTAAGATTTTAATGTTTGAATTTTTTTATATTTTTTTTCGTAATGATTGAAAAACCGGGTTATGTAAAAAACCGGGTTTGAAAATTTGGATTTTTCGTCAATACATTTTTTTGTTTCATATTTTTTTCAGTACAAAATAAGAAAATTTTGTATTAAAATATCTTTTTATGAAAAATATATAAATCTTTGAAATTTTATTGAAATTTTTTTCCTGTTATTTGAAAAATCGTGTTATGTAGAAAACAGGGTTTTAAACTGAACTAAAAAGACGGATTTTTTAGATTTTAATGTCTGAATTTTTCTATAATTTTTTTCGAATTATTTGAAAAACCGGGTTAAAAAAATCGGTGTTTTTCGCCAATACCTTTTTTTATTTTATAATTTTTTAGTACAAAATAGGAAAAGTTATGTATATTTTAACATCTTTTTTTCATATTTATGTTTTTGATTTTTTTTTGAGCTATTTGAAAACTGGGTTAGGTCCAAAAAACCGGGGTCTTAAAATTGTGTTTTTAAGAATGAGTTTTTAGATTTTAATGTTTGAATTTTTCTATAATTTTTTTCCAAATATTTGAAAAAAAAACCGGGTTATGTAAAAAAGTGGGTTTGAAAAAACGCGTACAAAAAGTACAAAATAAGAAAAATTATATTTTAATATCTTTTAAAAAAAATATAAAAAAATCTTTGAAATTTTCTTGAATATTTGTCGAGAAAAACTGGGTTAGGAGCAAAAAACTGGGGTTTGAAACCCATTTTTTTTTAAAAAACCGGGTTATGTGAAAAACCGGATTTGAATTCGTTTTTTTTTTATTTAAAATTTTTTAAGTACAAAATAGGGAATGTTGTATTTTAATATATTTTTTTAAAAATATGAAAGTGAAATTTTCTTGATTTTTTTTTTCGAGCTATTTGAAAAACCGGGTTATATAACCGGGTTTTTTTTAAAAGACGTATTTCTTTGATTCTAATGTTTGAATTTTTCTGTAATTTTTTTTCTTAATTATTCGAAAATCCGGGTTATTTCAAAAACCGGTTTTAAAAACAAATCGGGTTTTTAGGGTTTTTCGTCAATACGTTTTTTTGTTTTATTTTTTTTAAGTACAAAATAAGAAAAGTTGTATTTTAATATATATTTTTTTTTTGTGTTCAAAATATAAGTCAGAAATTTTCTTAAAATTTTTTTCGTGCTATTTGAAAAACTGGGTTATGTCCAAAAACCCGCCATTTCAAAACCCGTTTTTTAAAGGCGTATTTTTAAGATTTAAATGTTTGAATTTTTCTATAATTTTTTTTTTTTTTGAATTATTTAAAAAATCGGGTTTTTTTAAAAAAGGGGGAATTTTCGCCCATACGTTTTTTTGTTTTATATTTTTTAAGTCCAAAATAAGAAAAGTACTTTAATATTTTTTTAAGAAATATTTAAATCTTTGAATTTTTTTTAAGCTTTTTAAAAAACCGGGTTATAAACAAAAGAGAAAACCGATTTTGTTTACCGGCGTTTTAAAAATCAAGATATTAGACATTCCCTTTTTTGTTTCGAATTATGCGCTAAGATCGGTTAATTTTTTCTATATTGGCTTTTCATTTTTGTAATTTTATGCGTGTATTTTAGTAAACAAACTGTCAATGATCATAAAGAATAATAAGTTATTTTTATTAATATAATTATAAATCTTTTTTTGTATATCACACTGTGTAATTTTTTAAGTCATGGCAAAATAACCATATACGGACACAACTACGTGATAAAAGACAAAAAAAAAAGACCCCTGTCTCCCAGTTTTGCCCAAAGTCTTCCAGGTTTTTTTTATGGGCCCTCAAAGATGTGGAGCCTCATTTCCTCAAGCTAATATTTTGCAAACCGTTTAAAATTTTGATATACTCTCTGAGGCAAAGTTGTAGCTCTTGTCACAAAGAACAAAAATTGTTAATATATAAAATCAAAAAAACTTCATCTTCAAGGTCAAAATCGCAAAAAACTTAAAAAAAAATTCAATTTTTTTTACCTTTTTTCCCCTGTTCAGGTCCATAGGTAGCAAACCGTTCAAAATTCAAGGAAACAATCAACTACAAAAATGAACCTAAGATCTCAATAAACAACTTTCTAGAACATATGAACTTCCTAGGAATGATTCTTAACACCGTTTAGGTAGCGCTTAGGTAGCTAAAAAATTTTCGGGAAATTTTTCACTTTTTTTTTTGGTCTTTTATCACGTTGTGGTGTCCGTATATGGTTATTTTTTTCCGTGTTGCACTGTGTATATGAAGCGTGATTTTTTTTTGTGATGCGGGGAGCTTTAAAAGCTAATACAAGGTAACTGATTTAACAGTTTTCGGTTGTTTTAAGACTCGCGCCAAAGCATTGCTTGCATATTGTTAAAATTTGGTGTTGAAAATCATAATTAAATTTCGTAAATTCATCCATCGGGTATTACTTACATTTTATGATGCTCATAATCAGAGCTATTAATTCGAGTTACTATGTTACGACATACATATGAACAATGAATTTGTTTTCAAAACGATAAAGATTATAGTCGGGGGGGTTTTGTAAAAATCGCATTTCAAAATAAAACCTTGAGAACTCTGATATACGGAATGAAGTCGGCTTATTAAAAGCAAAAGTGGAATTTTAATGAAAATACCACTATGCTTTTTTGCTGAATATTTATTATTAATTTATTGCATACTTTTTAGTGATTATGAAATAAAATCAAACACAACAGTTTGAAAGCAATTGCTAATTTCTGCTTAGCATATTTTAAGGGCCATGCAATTTTTTTAAATAAATACAAGGGATGCCACATAATTTTTTTTTTGGGTCTATATAAAGTAGAAACGAATACTCTTCAGAATTTCATGTTTCATTTTGCAACCTGGGGTAAACAGTGGGAATATTGAACTAGAATGCCACAGTAGACTGGAAGGAAGCATACTACGGAACAAAATATTATCTCTACTTGTTTGGTTAAATTAATTTGCTTTTGGGTTAAATGAATTAGCGATGGAGTTAAACAATTCTACGTTTCTTATAAAGCGTTACCCAAAAACTTAAAACGTATGCTACAATGTCTGTCCGTCAGTCATCTCTGAAAGTGTAATAGGCAGACTCTTGAAATTTGCATTTATTTATACCTTACTAATTGCTAAAAATTAAAGGGTGTTCCGATAGTAACGTAATATTCATATATGTATGTGATCTTATTTTGTAATAAGCAGAAACTTAAAATTAAAAGGTCTACTTTGATAAGAAAATATAAAAAAAAAATAATTAAAATTAAAGGGTGTTTCCTAGAAGCCTTGATTTTAACAAATTTGGCCTTATTTTGTAAAAGCTAAACGCAAATTTACCCAGGATATGTGTTTTTATAGAGGTATAGAACTTTAAAACAACGATGTATTAATCGATTGACATGAATTTTATTTATCCGAAAGATAATCTTGTGGCATTACATTTTAAATATGATTTCTGGCATATGACCGCCATGGTTGGCGCGGACGTCCAATTTTCGATGACTTTTTCCAACATTTGTGGCCGTATATCGGCAATAACACGTCGAATGTTGTCTTCCAAATGGTCAAGCGTTTGTGGCTTATCCGCTTAGACCAATGACTTTACATAGCCCCACAGAAAGTAGTCTAGCGGTGTTAAATCACAAGATCTTGGAGGGCAATTCACAGGTCGAAAACGTGAAATTAGGCGGTCACCAAACGTGTCTTTCAATAAATCTATTGTGGCACGAGCTGTGTGACATATTGCGCCGTCTTGTTGAAACCACATCTCCTGGACATCACATGGTTATTCAATTCAGGAATGAAAAAGTTAGTAATCATGGCTCTATACCGATCACCATTGACTGTAACGTTCTGGCCACCATCGTTTTTGAAAAAGTACGGACCAATGATTCCACCAGCCCATAAAGCGCACCAAACAGTCAGTTTTTCTGGATGTAACGGTGTTTCGACACACACTTGAGGATTACCTTCACTCCAAATGCAGCAGTTTTGTTTGTTGACGTAGCCATTCAACCAGACGTGCGCTTCATCGCTAAACAAAATTCGCTTATGAAAATTGGGAACAACGGTAATCTCGTTTTGGGCACTATTTGCAAGCGTTGTTCAGGCGTGAGCAAGGCGAATTCATACCAGGTGTGAGCAGTAGAACAACAACTACAACAAAACAACAACTTTGACATTAGATTAGCAGATATGAAACAATGTATTTTTTGACAAGACATTAGCAAAAAAACGAGAGCAAAAAACAATCAGCTGGGCTATCGACTCCACCTGGTATGAATTCGCCTTGGGCGTGAGTCTATTCATGATGAATTGCCAAACCAAACTGAGAATAAATCACTTGACAGCTGTTAAATCGGTCGCCATCTTGAAAAGTAATGCCAACTTAAAGTTCTATACCTCTATAAAAAACACCACAATAATAACAAGTAAACAAAATTATTAAAAGATAAAGGATATTCCTGTAACGTGTGTATGCTTATGTTTTGAAACGTTACAAACAGACAATTAAAAATTTTTAAGATAAGACCTCCAATAGAATTGCATAAATTTAAATTTTTTTTTTTTTTTGTAATTAATGACTTGCAACACCGCTTGAATATTTTCCATTTTATGAGCTAGTATCTCAGTCTCTGTCATCCGAATAAATGTTTGAAAGAAGCGAAAGTCCTCTATTGACAGATAAGTAGTAATAAGTGCTTAAACTTCTGCAATTTACCTTCAATACAGGTTTGTAACGCATCTCATATATTTTTCATCAATACAAAATTTTTTAAGAATTTCTATCAATTTGTCATACTATACTTTGATAAAGGCTTTTTCATAGTCAATCAAACAGAGAAAAACACCTGTTTGAACATCTCTGCAATTTTGAAACCACACTTGTATGCAGAAGAGCGATTTTATTTTTTCCATGGCCGCACTGAAACAACTAAATTTGGTACGATACAGTGATGTTTCGCAGCATTGAGGCTTTTATTGCCTGCCAAATAATTGTGTGTTGCTTTCTTTGGTAATAGGTTTTGCAACTCTGCCATTGCACGTCTTACTTATTTTTAGAACAGTATTGCAGCGCCTCTGGTGTCAAGTAGATACATTAGCTTTGGGGCTTTATAGCCATTTTATTAATATTTGACTTTGACTACGACTTAGTGCTATAGAGTAATACCGGCGAAGAAGGGCGCTGAGATATATACGAATAAGAATAGAAAAAGCGAATACATATCAGAAAAAAATCATAAATGTTTGGCTCGGCTGGGATACGAACCTGGCGAGTCAAGGTTGCAGCACCCACAAAATTTTTGTTGAATTACACAGTGCAACACGGAAAAAAATAACCATATACGGACACCACTAAGTGAAAAATTTCCCGGCTACCTAAGCGTTACCTAAACGGTGTTAAGAATCATTCCTAGGAAGTTCATATGTTCTAGAAAGTTGTTTATTGAGATCTTAGGTTCATTTTTGTAGTTGATTGTTTCCTTGAATTTTGAACGGTTTGCTACCTATGGACCTGAACAGGGGAAAAAAGGTAAAAAAAATTGAATTTTTTAAAGTTTTTTGCGATTTTGACCTTGAAGATGAAGTTTTTTTGATTTTATATGTTCACAATTTTTGTTCTTTATGACAAGAGCTACAACTTTGCCTCAGAGAGTATATCAAAATTTCAAACGGTTTGCAAAATATGAGCTTGAGGAAATGATCATTTTTTTGCAAAAATGACATCGAGACCCCGCATCTTTGAGGGCCCATAAAAAACCTGGAGGACTTTGGGCAAAACTGGGAGACAGGGGTCTTTTTTTTTGGTTTTTTATGACGTAGTGGTGTCCGTATATGGTTATTTTGCCATGACTTAAAAAATTTAATTAAATTAAACCTAGATGCCAGACAGCAAACCTAGATGCAAGGTGTATCGAAAATTTTATTGCTATCAGTCAAAGTATGCAAATGAATCCAGAACAACCATTTTTATATTTCTCATACATGTGAACGCAAAGTGTGACCGCGCAAATAGACAGGAACTTAAGGGTAATAGAGCCGTTTACAGTTTAACCTTTTTACGAGTGTAAATACTGTTAACATACGATTATGACCAATGTTTATATTTTTTCGGTACTCAAATTAAATACTGAAAACCTTTTTTTCGACGTTAGAAATACTTTGGGAGATGTGGTACTGTATCCATTCGATTTCTTACTGAATTTGTCCTACAATTTCGACACGATTCAACTTCGGCGGGAAAACTTTCATTCTACCCCAATATAAAAAATTTTCGGTCCACCTATTCCTAGGTCTCTAGCTCTGTGCGCGGAAATAAGTATATGGTTCCCACTGACCTTCAACATGATTGAAATAATTGATGTCATAATGGACATCCTAACATTTAGCTATGTAAAACCCTGAATATGAAATAGAACAACTACGATTTTCTATCCTAGTTTTTTGAAAGTAAAAAAGAATTCACAGAAAAAATATTTGCACCAATTAAATGTTTTAATTAATTTTAGATTTAAATTGAATTAAATAACTAATTGATTTAACTATTTATTTAATTAAAAAATTTATTTCGCCTGTTTTAAAAAATTATATAATTGAATCAATTAAAAAATTAATTGAACCTTAAAACGAATTAAACTCTTTAATTGGTGCAAAAGTTTTTTTTTTCTGTGTTTGAACTTTCTATTTTGCTTGTTTTTATTTTTTTTCTTGTTTTATATTCTTAGAAAATGCCGAATTTCTATTTAAACAAATGTTTCCTTTTATCTGCTGAACAATAAAAATGACCGCATTTTTTAAATTAAATCAATTTGTAACAAATAAAAATTATCTTTAAAAAATACTCGATATTAAAAAGCAAGTGGGTGCTTAAGAAGAGTAAAAAAAAATTATTTTTTAAAAATGACACATGAACAATTGTGAATTTGTTTATAATGAATCACTCATTATTGATTTGTACGTGCAAAGAAATTATTATAATAAATGACAGTTTAAAAATGATAAATGTTAGATTTTTTTCATTTTTGGTAAAAAATAAAAAAAAATTCAAGCGAAGCAAGATCAAATTGATTGACATTCCATTAAGATAAGCTATAGAAAACATGGATTTTGGCAATTGGTACATACACATATTCCATCTATACTTCTGGGGAAATAAAGTGAGGGGAAATTATAAGATTTATTTACATACGAGTATGGAATTAAAGTACAGTATTTGTTATATTATGAATAGGATTAAAATAAAAAAACACTTTTTGCTAATTATTTTATTTAAAAGTTTATAAAAATAAATGACTTTTTAATTTGTAATTGATATTTTTAATATTAAACCACTGACAAGCCTGACATTGCTTTCGTTTCAGTTTCTGCTTAAACTTTCTGAAAAGGTAATTGACACCTTAAGACATCTGTACAACAGAGCTCAAAACATATAACACCCAACAAAATGACATTAACACAACAATCATTCCTTTAAGAAAACAAAAAAAAAACTAAATTTTAAATTAGTCTTTTTTTACAATTTTTATTCGTTGAATAAAACGATTTTTCTTAAGGGCAGGCAGGTTTAACAAAAATCGAAGCACATAAATTCTACTCAATTTAAATAAAATTAAAAAAAAAACACACACAGGCAACCACAGCCACAGCAGAAGTCTTGGTGGTCACGAGATGCTAAATAACTCATCACATTCATTCAAAAAGACCAGTAGGGTCACAATAAAATTTTTGAAACACGATGCAAAAACTAGGCACTCGTTCGTAGCTAGATTTTGAAGCGTTCAAGACGACATAGCAGAACCCAACTCATATGCACAATCTAAAAACATATTAAATATTTATATTAAATTAAAAGCAAAGAACTAAACTTGCGTTTTAAATTTATTAATTGAATTAAAGCAAGTACGACTGCTATATTCGGCCGTAACGAATTTTATATACCCTTTACCACGATAGTGCAGTTAGATATTGTTTTATGATCTTTTGTTTCCAATTTAGAAACACAATATCTTCTTATGGTTTCAACTGTCTTTAAATATAATTATAATATTAACAAGTAAGAGTGCTATATGCGGCCATGCCAAATCTTATATACCCTTCACCTTAGTAATGATAAATATTCCCTTACTCTGTTATGCTTCCCAATTTTTTTATCTTTATGATTTTCAACTTCATTATTACATACATATATAATATAAATATATAGATTTTTTTTTTAAATTTTATTGAAAATATTTTTTAAAAATTTCATTGAAAATTTTTATAGAAATTTTTTTTTGTAAAAATTTTATCGACAATTTTTTGTAAGAATTTTATCGTAAATTTTTGGGTAAAATTTTATCGAAACTTTTTAGTGAAAATTTTGTCGAATATTTTTTGTTAAAATTTTATTGAAAATTTTTGTAAATATTTTATGGAAATTTTTTTGTATAGAAAATAATTTTTATAAATTTTATCAAAATTTTTTGTAAAAATTTTACCAAAACTTTTTATTTAAAATTTCATTGAAAATTTTTTGTAAAAACTTTATTGAAAATTTTTTTTTTAAATTTTATCGAAAATTTTTTCTAAAAATTTTATCGAAAATTTTTTGTTAAAATTTTATCGAAAATTTTTTGTTAAAATTTTATCGAAAATTTTTTGTTAAAATTTTATCGAAAATTTTTTGTTAAAATTTTATCGAAAATTTTTTGTTAAAATTTTATCGAAAATTTTTTGTTAAAATTTTATCGAAAATTTTCTGTTAAAATTTTATCGAAAATTTTTTGTTAAAATTTTATCAAAAGTTTTTGTTAACATTTAATCGAAAATTTTTTGTTAAAATTTTATGGAAAATTTTTTGTTAACATTTTATCGAAAAATTTTTGATAAAATTTAATCCAAAATTTTTTGTTAAAATTTTGTCGAAAGTAATTTTTTTTAAATTTTATCGAAACTTTTTTATCGAAAATTGTTTTGTTAAAATTTTATCAAACATTTTTTGTAAAAATTTTATCAAACATTTTTTGTAAAAATTTTATCGAAAATTTTTTGTAAATATTCTATTGAAATTTTTTTGTAAAAATTTTATGGAAATTTTTTGTAAATATTTTATTGAAATTTTTTTGTAAAAATTTTATGGAAATTTTTTTGTAAAAATTTTATCGAAATTTTTTTGTAAAAATTTTATCGAAATTTTTTTGTAAAAATTTTATCGAAATTTTTTTGTTAAAATTTTATCGAAATTTTTTTGTTAAAATTTTATCGAAATTTTTTTGTTAAAATTTTATCGAAAATTTTTTGTTAAAATTTTATCGAAAATTTTCTGTTAAAATTTTATCGAAAATTTTCTGTTAAAATTTTATCGAAAATTTTCTGTTAAAATTTTATCGAAAATTTTCTGTTAAAATTTTCTGTTAAAATTTTATCGAAAATTTTTTGTTAAAATTTTATCGAAAATTTTTTGTTAAAATTTTATCGAAAATTTTTTGTTAAAATTTTATAGAAAATTTTTTGTTAATATTTTATAGAAAATTTTTTGTTAATATTTTATAGAAAATTTTTTGTTAAAATTTTATCGAAAATTTTTTGTTAAAATTTTATCGAAAATTTTTTGTTAAAATTTTATCGAAAATTTTTTGTTAAAATATTATCGAAAATTTTTTGTTAAAATTTTATCGAAAATTTTTTGTTAAAATTTTATCGAAAATTTTTTGTTAAAAAATTTTTTTGTTAAAATTTTATCGAAAATTTTTTGTTAAAATTTTATCGAAAATGTTTTGTAAAAGTTCTATCGAAATTTTTTTGTAAATGTTCTATCGAAAATTTTTTGTAAAAATTTTATTTTTTTGTAAAAATTTTATCGAAATTTTTTGTAAAAATTTTATCAAAAATTTTTTGCACCAAATTTTATCGAAATTTTTTTGTAAATATTTTATTTAAATTTTTTGTAAAAATTTGATGGATTTTTTTTTTTGTAAAAATTTTATGGAAATTTTTTTGTAAAAATTATATCGAAAATGGTTTTGTTAAAATTTTATCGAAAATTGTTTTGTTAAAATTTTATCGCAAATTTTTTGCAACAAATTTTATCGAAAATTTTTTGTAAATATTTTATTGAAATTTTTTGTAATAATTTTATGGAAATTTTTTTGTAAAAATTTTATCGAAATTTTTTTGTAAAAAATTTATCGAAAATTTTTGATAAATATTTTATCGAAAATTTTTTGTAAAAATTTAACGAAAATTTACAGTAATTTTTTGTTTTAAATTTTATTAAAAATTCTATCAAAAATTGTTTGTTAAAATTAGTTTGAAAGTTATTTGTAAAAATTTTACAGAAAGTTTTTGTAAAAGTTACGGCCTTCTTGCAATCTTTATTGCGTTAGAATGGTTAATGACTACTGTTGGTACCCAGTGGACACCCCCGAGTTCTGGGCGCGGTCTAATATTTATTTAACAACGAATAAAAAAATCAAAACAGAATCATCACAATCGAAAAAATAATAAAAACAACGCAGCCTCGAATGGAATTGTCTGATGTTGCTGAATTGCATTCGCGATATTTTCGAAACTATGCCTGCCAGATTGGTGGACTTAAATTTGCTGTATCTCTTCTGGTGCCTTGGCAAAGTTATTTTCAACTTGAAAACAGACGGACAGACGGACATCACTTAATCATCTTCTTTATGTAAAAGGATCGAGAATATATATACTTTATGGGGTCGGAAACGACCACCTACAGGTGGTCGTTTATACCCTTCACTACAGTGAAGGGTATAAAAATGACTCAATAAGATGTTTTGTTTATAATTTAATTTTCATTGTTAATTCTGCGAACTTTTATATTATTGACAGATTTTAGTTTCTTTTTGTTCATTTTCAAAATCTAATTAAATAAAATTTTTTATTATTTTTTTTTATTAAATTTAATTTTTTAGTAAAATTTTAGTAAAAATGTGATATTTTGATGAAATATCGATTGTTTATGAAATTTCAATTTTTTGGTAATCTTTAATTTTTCTGAATTTTCGGTTGTGAATTGAACAAAACTTTAACGATAATAACACACAATAACAACATGAGAAAAGAAGTAAGGAAAATAAAGGTACTCGCCTTTTTGTAACCATATCTCAATTAATTATGGATTTCAATAGCAAATCTTTCGAAACGATGTTTGGCAGTTTGGAGTACTTTATTTTTGTGTAGCTTTTTTGGGGACTTGGCAAAACTGATTTCCACCCGATTATAGACAGACAGGCATTGTTCAATCGTCTTCCCTATGTATACCTATAAAATACTTTATAGGCTTGGAAATGAATATTATAGAAATTACGAATGGAATGAAACACTTATATTTACCCTTTACACCAGTGGCGAAATATTGAAAAAATTTAAATAAATAATAACAATTTGTTTTCATACATTTAAAATTTTTTCATTCAATTAAATATTATTGAACTATTTTTATTTCCTGACCATGCTACCAAAAGGTGTAGCTAAATATTGAAAATAAAAACAAAATTAATAAGAAATAAAGCCAAAAAAAAATTATTAAAATAAAATAAATATTGAGAAAATAAAAATTATTAAAACATTTTTATAAAAAGACCTAGCGCTTATTAAAAAAAAAATTCAAAAATATAAAAAAAGGCCAAAAACTACAATAATTATTTAATAAAATAAATAATTATAAAATATTTCAAATATACTATTTATCGTAAATTGTTAAAACTCTTCTTAACAATATATGAAAAAATTTGGGTAGCATACGAGCGCTTTAAATTTATGTTAATTTCGGTTTTGGTTTATTAAGGAATTTAAAAGTGTATTTTACTTAATTTAAAAAAAAACTAAAATTTTTACTAAATAATTTTTATAAAATTTTTAAAAAAATTTCCATGCCAAAATCTTATTTATTAAAGATTTTTTTTGGTATTTAAAATATTTGGTTTTTGTAAAAGAAATTGTAATAAATTTATCATTTGAGTTCTTAAGAAAAGTGTGAAGATGAAACAAAAGACTTAGGAAACAAACTTTTTACAAACTCAATAAATGCGCGTAGAATGTTAATTTTTCTTTTCTGACCAAAGGCTACATGTTATTATTTTATGGAAAATTCTTGTTACATCTGCATAAATCAATTATAAAAAGACGAAGAAAAAAAAACTTCATTTAAAAAACATACAACAACCAGAAATAAATACTAGGGCACGAAGTGAATTAAAGAAATATTGACAGCAAAAAAAAAATCTCTTACTTGTAATGTAAATCTACCACAATGCTTTCATGAATTGCGTTCTATATAAAGAAGTTGTAATTGACTTCTTTATAGTAAACACAAAAAAAAAGACGATTTAAAAAATGAGCTGCTTAACGCAGAAATAAACAAAACAGAAACTAATGTGTGTAAGAATATAGTGATTGTATTTAGTTTGTGTGCCGGGTAAGAGTCATACATACAACAGCAACAACACACAGATCTGGTATAAAATTTGTATACATTTGTATTCTGCCTTATTTTTGCCAATCTTTTTTTTTTTCATTTTTGTTCTTGTTGTTTTTTTTTTTACCAATAACAAACGAAAAAAATAATTTACGATACAACTAAATCGAAGACAGGGAAAAAGAATCAATACGACTACACCACGACGTACATAACTGTTGTCGTAACATTGTCAATGTCCAGCCTAACAGATACACGCGAACCTTTAACGTAAACGGTGCTTTGGAGCGGTTGGATCCTAAGTTTCTTAAAAAAAACATACTGAATAACCACGAATAACTAAATTTTTTTTTTTTGTAACAAAAACTAAAAATAAATAATATATTTTAAGAAATAAATTTTAAATTTAAATGAAATATTACTACAACTAAAATGCTTTCTGCCTGCTTAATGTGATGCTAGTGATTAACAGATTTTTCTAAGAAAAGAAAAAATTTGAATTTTTTTGTTACTGTATTTTAGACGAGTTTTGAGAAAACATGTCAAAATTTATAAAAAATTATGTCTGGACTATAATGCTGTTGCAATGTCTTCATTGTTTGGTGGCTGTACAAAAATTAGAGAAAATAAATAGAAATTTATCGCAAAGTAATGATGACTTATGGACTAAGAACGTGACTTCAGTTAAAAAACATAAATTAGCTGAAAATAAGGAAACGGTAGTTGTTAAAGGGAAATCTATACAAGAAACACAAATGCAAGGTAATAATATTTAATTACAAAGAGTTTTAAATTTAGTATGATCGTAAATTTTTAAATAAGTACTCTAAAGAGTGGCAAGAAAAACTAAACAACAATTTATATATGAAAGGATTTCATCTCAAAAAATAAATATTATGATGTTAATATTTAAAAAAGGTTTCTATTATAATTTAAGGAAAAAAACTGAAAAATTAAAAAAAAAAATATTTCAAAATTGATCGTAAATTTTTGAAATACTTGTCGAGCAACAAGCAATATTATTTTAACACTTAGAGAAAGCATTAAATATATACTAATTTAGGTTATCACCGTTTTGGTAAAAATCAAATTCCAAACTTTATTTTTTATCTTAAACCAAAAATCTAAAAAAAAAAAATTTGTTCATTAAGGCTTTTTTAATTTTTTTCCTTAATAATTAATAATATCGTAAAGACAATTTATTATTTGTAAAAACAATTTGTTATATTTAAGCAGAAGAGAATTAAATCCTAAACCCTTTATAAAAGAATGACATATTAACTAATGTACACAATAAATATTATATTATATTACCAGAAAAAAAATAAGTAAAAATCAAATAAAAATATCAATAATTTTGAAAATAATAAATCGCTAAAACTTGAAAAATTATAAAAAAATATATTTCAAAACTTATCGTAAATTTTCAAAATACTTGTCGAGCAACAAGCAATATTATTTTACAACTTAGAGAAAGCATTAAATATACACTAATTTAGGTTTTCACCGTTTTAGTAAAAATCAAATTCCAAACATTATTTTTTATCTTAAACCAAAAATCTAAAAACAATGTACACAATAAATATTATATTATATTAACAAAAAAAACAAATAAAAATCAAAAAAAAATATCAATAATTTTGAAAATAATAAATCGCTAAAACCTGAAAAGTTATAAAAAAATATATTTTAAAATTTATCGTAAATTTTTAAAATACTTGTCGAGTAGCAAGCAATATTATCTTAACACTTAGAGAAAGCACTAAATATACACTAATTTAGGTTTTCACCGTTTTAATAAAAATCAAATAAAAATATCAATAATTTTGAAAATAAGATAGAAGTGCGTAAGCTCTTTTAAAATAAGCAATTAAGCAACTAAAAAAATTTACAAAATTTTAAAAATTTATATTAAATAAAAAATATCGTAAAATATAAAAATACTTGCAAGACAGTGAACGGGTTATTTATGACATTATATTGAGCAGTGATTGAATTACTTATATCGTATTTTAAAAATTACATTTAATTTTTAAAATTTTAAACATAATCATTATACAAAAGAAATATCGTAAAATCTAAAATTCTTTTACAAATATAAGCTGTTTGTTTTTTGACACTTTAGAAAAGAGCCATTTAAGTTCCTATTTCAAATTGTCTATTTAAATTGAATTTACATTCGATTTGGTATTTTTTTAAAGTAATTTTTAAATTAAAATTATCGTAATATTTAAAAATGTTCACCAGCCAGTTAGTTAACTAATTTGAACATTATTTTAAGCCTCCAATTTAATACTTATTTCATATTTATGTATTTTGTAAATTATATTTAAATTGAAAAATTTTGAAAATAATTTTGAAACAAATACAATATCGTAAGAATAAAAATTCTTGCAAACCATAAAGCTGCTTAATTTTATAATTATATTATGGAGTCTTGGAATCACTTATTTCGTATTTTATTTATCAAAAAAAAAAAAAACATTTTAATTAATAAAAAAGAAATCGTAAATATTTATCGTAAATTTTATAAAAATTTACAAACTTATAATCATTTTAATTTATCTAGAAAGTATAGCTGCTATATTAATATTAATTTCATATTTCATAATTTTTTAGAAATTATACTAAAATTTCTTTATATTATTCCAAAGAAAAAAAAAAAAATATCGTAAATTTTTAATATACTGCTAAAGGCAGCCATTTTTAATGCTTAATTACACTGTATTAATATTTATTTTAAATTGCTTTAAGATAAATTAGAAAATTTTTATATGACACAAGTCTGGTTATTATTTCTTATAAACATTATCGTAAATCTTCAGAATATTTAGAAGTCAGAAACTGAAAATACAAGCAGGCCATTTAATGGTCTTAAGAGTGAACTAATTTGGATTTTTGTAGAAAGTTAAAAAAAAAATTGCGATATCGTAATTTTCTACAATGAACTGAAAAAAAAAAAACTTTTTGACTCTAAAGTAAATTTGAAAAATAAGCTAGTTTCAATTTAGTTTTAAACTATAAATAAACTAAATATTTGAAGGCTGCTGAAATCTACGATATAGAATTATTGATTTTTCTTATAAACGAAACTTCAGTGATAACATTTCATTTTAATTAAATAATAACAAAAAGTTTGCTATCATTATTAAAAGTCCTTTATTGTGAACATATTTTCAACTTTTTAGATTTATCGTAAATCTTAAAATACTTGACTTTATAAGAAGATATAAATTGGCATACATGATGTCTCAGGAAGAAAATTTATAGCGCATTTTCGAAAAATTTAACTTATAAAAACAAATTATTAATTTTGTATACTTTATCGTAAATTTTTTAAATTTTTAGTAAACGTCTAAAACAAATTTGTTTGTTTTAAAAGTGTGTGTAGAAATTAAACTAATTTCATATTATGCCATAAATAACACAAGTATTTTCGTTCGTCTAAATTTACGATAAATATAAAATTATTAAAATTTTATATGCAAAAAATTTCTTTATGTAAAAAAAATATAAAAGTATATAAACTGACATACATGATGGACTTAGAAGAAAATATGTTGCGAATTTGGTTAGAACTTAAAATAATTTATCATATAAAAATAACTTATTAATTTTGTATACTTTATCGTAAATATTTCAAGCAGTTATTATAAGCCAAAAAGATATTTGGTTGCTTTAAAAGCATGTATAGAAATTAAACTAATTTCATATTAAGCCATAAATAAAAAAAGTATTGGTGTTTGCCTAAATTTACGATAAATATAAAATTATTAAAATTTTATTAAAAAACTCGTATTAAAAAAAATACCATTTTATTTAAATAAAACTATATAAATTTATAATGTTCTTAAAAGTTTAATCCTTTTAATTTTATCGTAATTTTTTATGTTTTTAAAAAATCTATTAGAGAAATATTACGTAAGTTATATGATGGTTTTAGAAGTAAACTTATAAAATTAAAATTTAAAAAAATCGTTTAAAAAACTCTAATTTTTATATTTATAATTTTTATCGTAAATTTTCCAAATATTATAAATAGGCTGTTAATTAAATTTTGATGTGTGAAATTTATAAAAATTAAACTTGACTTTAAAAGCGGATATAATACGACATACATGATGTCTTAAGAAGAAAACTTATTGCGAATTTGGTTAGAAATTAGAAAAAAATTAACTTATAAAAATAACTTATTAATTTTGTATACTTTATCGTAAATTTTTCGAGTAAGTAGTATAAGCCTAAAAAAAATTTGCTTTCTTTAAAAATATGTTTAGAAATTAAACTAATTTCATATTATGCCATAAATCAAAAAATATTTTGATTCGATAAAATTTACGATAAATATAAAATTATTGAAATTTTTTAAACAACAAGTTTTTTTATTAAAAAAAAAAATCTAAAATACCATTTTATTTAAATAAAATATATAAATTTTATATTTCTCTTATCGTAAGTTCTTTTTTGTGAACAATAATTTCAATAATTTTAATTTTATCGTAAATCTTTAAATATCGGAAAAACCAATTAGAGAAATATTACGTAAGTCATACATCATACACTTCGAAGCAAACTTATTTTGGGGTTTGTTAGAATTAAAAGAAGAGTATTTAAAAAACAATTTTTATATTAATAAACTTTATCGTAAATTTTTCAAATATTAAAAGTGGGCCGATAATTAAATTTTTAGATTTAGTGAAATGTATAACAATTAAACTAATTTCAATTTAGATAAAAACTACGTCATAGTTATAAGTTGGAATATGGTTGTTCAAATATCAGTTTTATATATAATAAAATTTCTTTGATTAAATTTACTAGGATTTAGCGTAAAAATTATTTAAATATTTGGCAAGTTAAAGTTAAAAAATCGTTTGTTCTATTGGAAAGTGTGCAAAACAAACAAATTTGAGTATAATTTTTTTTTATAAAGAAATATTTTAAAAATACTTGGGTATTTGATTATTATGTATAATTGAAGCTTTATGATAGTTAATAAAACAAACAAGAAATATTTTATAGAAGACAAAACAAGTTTTATTATGTGTTATTATTAATCGTTATAAATCATTTTTATAAGCAAACGCACTTCCACTGTCTAAAATATAAATTGGCGAAATGACATCAATCAATCAAACTTATTATAACTCAAATTTCAAGAACGTGAGTAAATTTTTATTTTAGTAGCATTAGTTTAATGTACAGAGCATATAAAACTCCTAGTAGCCATTCTTTTTTAAAACTATACAAAATTCCTATGAATACGAGATACAAAAATGTATATGTAACGTATTCACGTCGGGTATAAAAAAAATTTATTTGCAAATGTAAACAAATCATAGAAATCAAGAATGTTATAAAATACATACATAATTTTGAAGGTCAAGAGCTTATAGTATAGATAAGTTTTGTTGTTATTTTTATTAAGTATCAACATTTACGAGCAAATCACACACACACTAGTATCGATTTCATGAAATGTGACTTAAATTTTAAATTAACTATTTTTTACTATTTCTTTGTATAAAAAGTAGAGGAATTAACAACGTGCTTAACACAAGTCAATGAACCTGAAAAGGGAAATGTTTAAAGTGGAGTGCAGAAGTTTGCTGGAGGTAATAGAAAACTTAAACTTTTAAGTCTCTGGTGAATTAAAAAAAAATTACTACTGATGGATGATACTAAGAATGCGATCCAGAAAATGCATTACATTTTGCTAGTGTCTAAATTAAAATTTAATTTTTCAATTAAATTTTTAAAAATTATCCTCAAGTAAAAATTAATAGTTAGAGAGAATTAATGAACTTAAGCCTTACTTAACTATTCATTTATATTTTATTAGCTGTGCCCATACACGTTGCGTGCGTTCTGCCAATATTTTGTTCGATTTTCCTTTCCAAATTTTAAGACTCTTACGTATTTACTTTATAAAAAGATACCTATCCCTGGATAAAATTCTAATATTATATAAAATTCTTAAAATCTAGAAATTATTGTAAGGCTCTGTTAAAGGTGTTTAAAATATTTTAATAACAATTTAATTCCACAAAGTAAAAATACAAAGCAAATACAAATTTTATTCAATTTTCTATTTGGCAGTAAGTAATTTATATTTTGTCATTATTTTAAAACAGCGCCATCTGTTTCAATTTCAATTCAGATTTTGTCATTATTTTAACACAGCGTCATCTGTTACGCAACTGTACTTTAATATATCTCTCTTTCAAAAAAACATGCCTTAAAGTATGCAGTACCTTTAAATCAGTAAAAAAAAAATTGCGTACTTTCAGTGCTTTTTCTCCACTTTCTCTTGGAAATAAAAAAAAGTATCCTATATTGGAATAGGGATACTAAGGTACCTCCTAACAAAATTTTATTAAAATCCATCCAGTAGTTTTTAAGTGATGCGAACACAAACAGAAAGACAAACAGGAAATGAGTTACTTTTTTATTATATTTATTTTAGCAACCAAATGCCAATTTTTGACTATGACGTAGTTTATATGTAAACTTAAATAAGTTTAATTGTTATACATTTCACTAAACCAAAAAATTTAATTATCGGACCATGCTTAATATTTGAAAAATTTACGATAAATTTTATTTTTTATAAATTTGATTATGTTATTTTTAAATTAATTTTTTGTGTAATTCCACCAAGTAAAAATGGAAATCAAATATAAATTTTATTCAATTGGCTATCTAGCAGTATTTTTTGTCTTTATTTTTTTGTCTTAATTTTAAAACAGCGCCATCTGTTGCTAAACCGTGCTTAAAATATCACCGCTACCAAGGTACCTCCTAACAAAATTTTATTAAAATTCATCCAGTAGTGTTTACGTGATGCGAACATAGACGGAAGTACAGTCAGACAGAAAAAAGTTACTATTTTATTATATACTAGCTGTGCCCGCCACTTTGTGAGCGTTCTTGCAATATTTTGTTCGATTTTGCTTTGAAAGCGAGCCACACCAAAAACCCTTACTTTTTTAGTGCCGCCTTAAACTATGCTGCATATGGGTTAGTGCTTCAATGTTTTATGTATTTACTTTATAAAACAGCGCCATCTGTTGCGCTAAAATACACATTAAAGTATACATATCCGGTTAGTGCTTCAGTTATGGTTTATGTATTTACTTTACTACTAAAATAACTGTGAACTTTCACTGATTTTTCTCTAATTTCTCTTGAAAATAAGATATTTTTGCGGAAAAAACGTATCATATATTGAAATCAGGATACCAAGGTACTTTTTACGTGATGCGAACACAGACAGACAGAAAAATGTTACTATTTTATTATATATATAGATAATAAATAGTGCGACTACTAAAAATTTTATAATTAATATTTTTAAATAATTAAATTTTATTTAGCAATTTAAAAAATGTTTAAACTTCAACCAAAAATATAAATTTAGCTTTCACCGACGATTTAATAAAAATCGAAATTAGCTAATAGTGCTAATAATTTTACAAAAGTGAAATACTTGCAATAGCAATAGCTTAAGTAAACAAAAAATTTACGATACCAGTAATTTCGGAGGGCTGTAATGAAACTACTTTAATTTTTACGAATGTGTGTTAATTAAGAATAATTAACACCTCAAGATCAAAGTTTCAATTTATCATTTTTTTGCATTCTACAAGGTATTTATTTAAATTATTTAAAGATTTTCTATTTTTAAACAAAAGATTAGAAAGTAATGTTTTTTCCCCCAAAACTTAAATTAAACAAATACCTTTTTAAACTAAATAGCTAAAGAATAAGTAAAAATCGTGCTTTCTTTTTGATGTGCGGTTGAAAAAAGAAAATTACAAACAAACACCCACTATGATTGAGCACTTCATCGCAGAATTCTAGACGTCATACACTGTATTTAGCACACCTTTTTCTATTCAAAATTAAGCTTTCAAAAGGGCGATCGACTGCTTTAACTACGACAAGTTCTTTGTTTTATGTTTGCTATTGTTCAATAAAACAAAAAATTTTTCATTGTTACATTACTCTTAGGAATTGTCAACAACAAACACACAAAATGGCTATAATACATTATTTCACAAATTACTCCTAATTTAAGTTAAAATAAGTCAAAATCTAAAACAATATCAACACAAAATTATAAAAACAACGAAATTGGTAATAAGATTGACAAAATTTGTTTTACTTCCTTTTATAGAAAAAATATATTTTTCCTCAGAGAGCAAAATTGCTAACATTAATAAAAAATTAAAAAAAAAATAAAAAACTAACAAAATAACAAATTAACCAAATCTAATTAAAATTGAAATTAGCTAAGTAAATAAGCTTTCAAATTCTGTCAGAAAAACTTATGCAAGAGTATTCCTAATTAGTAAAAAATTTACGATAAAAGATAAGTGTAAAAAAGTGTATATAAATATACTAATTAGTGCAGTAAAACTTGAAAAATGTGCTTCTATGCATAGTTAAGATACGTTAAATAATTTAAAGAAATAAAAAAGTCGATACTAGCAGTATTTTTAATAAATTTTTACGATAAATAACTTTTTACGATAAGTAAAATGTGGGTAATATAGAACAAGTAATAAAAACCGAAATTAGTTTGATAAATAGACTTTAACACTGTGTTATAAATATTTAGTTTAAACAGATGTAACTACAAGAAAAATCTACGATAAACGAAACATTTAAAAATAAATAATTCAAAACTGTACTTTTAGATTGGAAATAATTTTCAAGAATTTTTATACAACGTAATATTATAAAAATAACAAAAAACAAATTATATACTTTGCTATGCCATAAAAAAATGTTCTTATTGGTAGCAGTTAATTGTTAAAAAACTTACGATAAATAAATTGTTGGAAATATTAAACAAACAATGAAAATTGAAATTAGCTAGGGAAATGAGCTTTAGCAGTATATTATTGTTATATTGATTTATCAAAGTAACTCTATGAAAAAAACTACTATAAATAAATAAAAAATAAAATAAAAAAAAACATTTTAAAATTTTGTTAAATAAAAAACAAACGAAAAATCGAAATTAGCTTAGATATACCCTCAAATACTATTATATACTTCATGCAGAGGTGTTCTATAGCATAAAAATATTTACGATAAATGAAATATAAAATTTAATCTACTTCAAAAATGACAAAGTTGCGACGAATTACGTGAGAAATTTTTGTAGCATTATAAAGAAACAAAACTGTGCCTTGTTTATTGTTAAAAAATTGCAAGAAGTACAACGCATCTTAATATTTTAAAAATAACAAAAACCGAAATAACCAAAAATCAAATACTTTGCTATGGCATAAACAAATTTTCTTAGTGCTAGCAGTTCATGGTTAAAAAATTTACGATAAATAAATTATAGCAAATGTGGGACAAATTATGAAAACTGATATTAGATAAATAAATGTACTTTAACAATATATTATAGCTATATTGTTTAAATAGAAGCAACTCTAAGAAAAAATTACGATAAATAAAAAATAAAATAAAAAATATCTTTTAAAATATTGTTAAATACAAAAAACGAAAAACCGAAATTAGCTTTGCAGATATACTTTCAAGTACTGTTACAAAACTTTATGCAGAGGTGTTCTATAACCTAGAAATATTTACGATAAATGAAATGTAAAAATTAATCTATTTAAAAAATTAAAAAAATGCGATGAATTATGAGAGATTTCTTGTAGCCTTATAAAAAATCCAATACTTTTTTATTATTAAAAATTTACGGGAAGTTTCGCGCATATTAATATTTTAAAAAATAACAAAAACCGAAATAACCACAAATCATATATTTTTCTGTGACATAATAAAATATTATTAATGGTACCAGTTCATGGTTAAAAAATTTACGATAAATTAATTATAGGAAATATTGAACAAATAACGACAATTGAAATTAGATAGATAAATGCACTTTAACAATATATTATAATTATATTGTTCTAAAAAAACTAACTCTAAGAAAAAACTACGATAAATAAAATAAAAAAAAACATATTTTAAAATTTTGTTAAATACAAAAAACCGAAATTAGCTTTTTAGATATACTTTCAAATACTGTTACAAAACTTCATGCAATGATGTTCTATTACCTAAAAATATTTACGATAAATGCAATGTAAAAATTAATCTATTTTAAAAATGACAAAATTGCCATAAATTATGAGAGATATATTTAGGAATGTCTTAAATAAATAGAAAAAAAATTAAATTAAACTAAAAGCAAAATCTTATAATAATTATATTATACGAATATTTTATACATAAAAATTAAATAAATAATAAAAAAAAATATAAAATAAAATTACTGAAAACCGAAATTAACTTGGTTTATGTTGTTAATAATTAAGTTGAAAAACTTCATAAAAAGATTGCGTGATTGCAAGAAACGTTTACGATAAATGAAATTTTAATATTCTTTTCAAATCAAAATGCCTTAAGTGACCTAAATTTCTTGACAGAAATAGCCAAAATAAATACTGGCGACATGTAATGACAGAAAGAAACATGTCATTGAAAAAAATGTATTAAATTAAATTCAATTGTTGTTGTTATTCTTTTAACAAAAAACATTAAGAATAATTGCATTGTTTACAACATGCCAATTACATTGATATTGGCATGTTGCATATTGTAGAATAATGCTGATGAGTAACAATATGTTTTCAAGAATTCATAAAACAAATGCAGCGAATCAATAAATACGATTAAGAGAACTGAAAAATATTATTTTAAGTAAAAAATTGATTTTTAGCATTTAAAAATGCCGGGCACGTTGAAATCATTTAAGTTTTTTTTTCTTAAAGGAGTTGTTGGTTTAAAAAAAAAATATTTTAAGTATTTTTGTTTTGTTTCATTTTCAGTTGCACTTAATCCTCTAGATGAAGCTGAGATTGCTTCAAAATCCATAAATCGCACAGGCCGCCAATTACTTTACAGCCCCCAATTTTTCCTCATACAAAACTATGAGACCATAAGGGGTACCAAGTGCGTCACCTCTAGCGGCTTAGTGGGTGTTTGCAAGACTTTCAACAGCTGTGTGCAAACACAAAGATTCAAACGACAGCCAGTAGCCTTTTTGGACATACAACCATGGCCCGTCCAACAAAACTTCTTGTCCTACTTGCAACAGCAGCAGGAATTTTGTACTTTTTACGATCAATTTGGGCGGTTATCTTATGGTGTGTGTTGTATAGACAGGCAACATGTTAATCCAGTACAAAAGCCGCCAGCAGTAATACCTTTGGAACAAGGTAACAAGCCAGAGCCAGAAATCCCGAACGAACCTAGTTTGCAAAAACCAGAGAGCAACGAGGACTCTGAAGTTTTAGAGGCTGATTTAAATAGTTATCAGCCACAACCGCCGATATACGATACAACCGACAACACTATAGATTATGATCCTATAGAGAATTTAAAACAGGCCGCCTTGTTAAATAATCCCAATAATTATATACGTTACCCCTGGCCACAACAATTTGTGGGCTTTTCTGGTATACAACAGTGGCCACCACCATTGCCTACACATTCACCCTCCATAGCCAGCTGGCCACCACCAGTGCCCACCCATCCACCCAATCATCATTATCCCACACATCCTCCTCTAAATGGAGCAAATGGAGGTTCACATTTTTATCCCAGCACTAGTATTACCACCACCCGCAAACCTTCATACCCCAATTATCCAACACACAGACCAATTACTACAACCACCACTACAACAACTACTACTACCAAAAAAACTAATCATGGAGGTACCTCAAACGTGGGTTTGCCTTTGCAATGTGGCTTAAAAAATGCTGGCAACCCAGATCAGGAAAGGATAGTGGGTGGTACAAATGCCAGTCCTCATGAATTCCCCTGGATAGCAGTGCTTTTTAAGTCGGGCAAACAATTTTGTGGAGGAAGTTTAATAACGAGTGTAGGTTCCATAATTGAATTAAAATTTTCCTTTAAAATTAATTAATCTTTCTTTACAGAGTCACATCCTAACTGCAGCCCATTGTGTGGCCAGGTAACCCTAAACAAAGACTTAAACTAAAAAAGAAAAAATTATAAAAATAAATTTCTTTTAGAATGACTTCTTGGGATGTAGCCGCTCTAACGGCTCATTTAGGGGACTACAATATACGCACCGATTTCGAAGCAAAACATGTAGCACGACGTATTAAACGTTTAGTACGACACAAAGGTTTTGATTTTAGTACCTTGGTAAGGAACCCATTAGCTTGAATGATTTGAACAGAGAATACCTTTAACAATTTTACAAACCCCACAGCACAATGACATTGCCATTTTAACGCTGAATGAACCAGTGCACTATACTAAAGAAATACAACCAATATGCCTGCCCACCTCTACGGCCCAACAGAGCCGCAGTTATAGTGGTCAGATAGCTACCGTAGCGGGCTGGGGTAGCTTAAGAGAGGATGGACCACAACCCTCGGTATTGCAAAAAGTACAAATACCCATATGGACCAACACAGAGTGTGCCCAGAAATATGGACGAGCGGCGCCTGCGGGTATAATATCATCGATGATATGCGCTGGGCAAGTGGCCAAGGATTCATGTAGCGTAAGTTCTTATGGTGGCCCCTAAAGCGGAAATACTTTTAAAATTATTTCTAACAGGGTGACTCCGGCGGACCTTTGATTGTTAACGATGGTGCCCGTTATATACAAGTGGGAATTGTATCGTGGGGTATTGGCTGCGGCAAGGGTCAATATCCGGGTGTTTATACTAGAGTTACTTCGCTGCTGCCCTGGATATATAAAAATATAAAATGAATTTTTAAAATAATTTATAAAATAATAAAAAATGTTTTATTCTTGTAAATTAAAGTGAATTTCGTGATTTTAAATAGTAAATAGAATTCTTCAATAAAAACATAATTATTTAAGTATAAAAATGTTAGGTATAAAATAATTTTTAAGTTTAAATTTATTTATTTAATTATTTAACTACACAAACTTATACATAAAAATTTTTAAGTATATAAACTTATACTTAAAAATTATTTTTAATAATAATATATAAGTATAAATTTTTATACTTAAAAATTATCTTATAATAATTTTGAAGTATTATTTTTTTATACTTTAAAATAAAAAAAAAATATTTTTATACTTAAAAATAAAAATTATACTTAAAAATAATTTTTATACTTAAAATATTTTTTATTAAATTAATACTTAAAATACTTTATTAAATTTATACTTAAAAATTTTTAACTATAAAAATTTATACTTACAAATTTTTAAGTATAAATTTTTATACTTAAAAATTTTTTTAAGTATAAAAATTATTTTTAAGTATAATTTTTATTTTTAAGTCAAAAAATTATTATTTTTTTATTTTAAAGTATAAAAAAATAAAAAATTATAATAAAATAATTATTAAAAGTTTTTAAGTATAAATTTGTATACTTAAGAATTAATTCAAGTATAAAAATTATTTTGAAGTATAATACAGTTGTTGTAAATATTTCACTGCTACATATTAAAAAATGTCAGGTTATTTTAAAAAAATGATTGAAAAGCACCACACGGTATTTATTACATTAGAGTTAACTTTTTGTCGCCAACCAAAAAACTAGCCGTCGAACTAGTAGTTTTTGTTTGAAAAAAAAAAATTTAAAGCCCAGAAAAATAATTTGAAATAAATTTCCGAATCAAATATGTATGTGAATTTACTGAGAATTACCTTTTTAAAAGAGGCAAAACCTGGAACAAAAAAATTCAGGAACATTTTTTAGAGATAGAAATATTTCAGAGTTGGAGAGTTTATAAAAAACTGAAGCAAATATGGTATGATCAACAAAAAATAACCCAGGGCTATGTCTGAACTGGACTTTAGTAAAAAATTCAAAATGAGCAACGTCTATCATTCTAATTTTCATTCTAAATTTTATATAACGGGTTTGGTGTCTATCTAACGCAGCTGAACAAATTTATGAATACTTAAAATTATTTTTCTTATGCATTAAACACATAACCGACAGCAGGCTGCTGACTACAACCTGTCGAAACTAAAATACAGACGTTTATACGAAGACGAATATTTTGACGCCATGAAAGCTACACGACCACCGTTGTGGCCATAGCCAACTTAGGCTAATTTCTATTTTCGTAAACGACAATGAGCAACAAGAGCTGTGAAAGAGGGGGAGATGAAATATTTTATTTTATTATACAGAAGAGAATATATGTATCTAAATTAAAAAATTTAAATTCATTTACAATCAAGAGGTTTTGAGGAAATAAATTTATTTGTTTTGACGTGATAAAAGTAATTTTTTAAAAAGTGATGTTATTTTTATAAAAGTAAAATATGTATTTCTACAGCAATGTCAGAGTTTTGATGTAGTTGTCTCTTTTAATATAACTAACTAGCTAACTACAAGGCGACGATTGTAGCCAACTGTCGTCTGTGTATGCATTAAACACATAGACAACATCAGGATACCGACTACAAGCTGTCGCAAATAAAATACCTTTATAGGTAAACGATTATTTTGAAGCCAGCTGTAGTCAAATTAGGCTAATTTATATTTTTGTATGCGACAATTTTATTTTATTCAACAGAAGAAAATGTCCCAAAACTATATTATTCATTTAAAATCACAGGGTTTTAAGGCAATATTTATTATTTTTTGAAAAAGTTATTTTATTCCATAAAATAAAAATATGAATTTCTACAACAATGTCCGAGCTTACGATGTATGTAGCTGACTACACGGCAACAATTATAGCTAATGGGATTTGCAGTAATGTAGCTGTGTAGCCGCTGTCGTCTATGTGTGTTTAAAGTATGAACCATTATTTTAATTTCACAGTTGTTATTAATTTTGTTGTTGTTATGTTCAGTTTTTTTTTAATAATTTTTTTTTATTTATTAAGAGGTCATTGTTTAAATAAATCACACAAATGGGACTCGGACTCACACACACGTAGGGTTCCGTGACACCGTCTTTCCATAACGGGTTAAAAATAAGACTATCAGGTGTGTTCTGTAATCCGAAACCGAGTGAAATTGAATCCGAATGAAATTTTAAATTGTTAAAACTTTTAAATCTTACAACATATTGATATTATTTTTTATACTTTTGATTAAAGACCATTCACATAACTTCCTTCATTTCCCTCGATTTCAATTTCACTCAGTTTCGGATTACAGAACATAACCGTATATTCGTCAAAATCACGACCTCTACGTGTTGTTATAGCTTACACACTAATACGTACTCTGTGTAAATTTCAATTTATTTTTTAAAATTAAGGTTATAGACGTACAAATCATGTTACTATTGGGACTTCTTTTAATATTTTTAGTATTTGTTGTTATAGCAGCCATAGTAATACAGCTAATGCGAAAATTTCAATAATTCACCTATTACAATTCCAGTGATAGATGCCTGTGACAGATGCGACAGATATTTTTAGCGAAAACAATAAAGCAAAAGCAAAACCTTGAAATTTAGCTTTTTAGATAAATAATTTTTTAATATGGCAATACTTCTACCACAAACAGATATATTCACCACTGTCTTTAATATAAAATGCTCTAACATAACATGCGGCAAGCAATTCAGTGTCACCCCTAAAGTATACTACAAAATAATTAAAACTATATTTACAAAGTTTTAGTTGTTTTCAGTAGTAGTGAAAATAAATAAGGAAAATTACAAAAATAATTAAAATTAAATATGTTTATATTTAATTTTTCAATGTGTAAACGATTGAAATAATTTCTCTTCGAATGTGTTTTCAGATGTGTGTACTTTTAACAAAAATGATTCATAGATTCGTTTGTTTTTCAAATTCATTTTGATGGACCATTGAACCACTGTCAAGGCTAATAATATAAAATGAAATAGAACATTAATGTTTCATTGCATTTTTTAAAAATATTTATTGAAAAAAAAACAACAACAAGAAACGTAAATAATATTTGTTTTTAATTTAAGCATTCAATTATCAAGCAAAATTTTTAGGATTAAAATATTGTTTCTATAAAACAATAAAGTGAAGAAATTGTTGTGGTGAGAAATAACAACTTTCAACATAATTTTTTTAAATATTTTTTATTAAAAATATAATTCAGAGATGGGATCATTGGTGTCATTTTACTAACGATCATGTACGCTCACATATAGAATAAAATTTACTGTTACAAAGTCAAACAGAACATTAATTTACGCGGAGCTTATGATTATATTACACGGCACAGTGGTATAAAAACTTTTTAGGTGGCATATAATTTCGCAATTATTATGAACCAATAGAGATATTAAGGAAATTTTACAGAGGCAAATAAAAGAAATTTTTTTTGGGTAGATATACAAATGACCGGTACTATTGTACGAAGGGGGTAAGCCTTCAAAGTGGAGTAACTCGGAGTTAATTTGTGAAATGTTGACGAAGAATGCTGACGAAAAGTGTACGGATTCAATATGTTCCTGACTTGTTAAAAAATTATCATCAAGATTGTAGAAAAATATTTTAAGAAGTACTTAGGAAACGAACTTGAGCCTAAGAATAATTCATTTAAAGTAATAAAATAATTCGATTAATATATGTAAATTAAAATAAGTTTATAGAAATTATTAAATACTTCTTATTATATTTTTTCAAAATAAACCTCTTTTTTCTAAAGAAAATCTGCTATAAAATAAATAATTTACATGTTTAAATTTTTTCTTTTGCTTCTTTTGCCACTTGCAATAAATGTCAATGTTCTAAGAATTTATTTATTTTTATTTTTTTTGGTTTATATTTGCAAACAAAACATCGTCAAGTGAATACAATAATACAGCATAGAAAAATAAAAATTGCGAATAAAAAAAATAAATTATATATTTTTAAAATGAAAATTGAAAACCACCAATAAAAAAAATTTTTTTCGTTGACGCACAAGACAACAGCAAGTCACTGAAACAAAAGGCAATATTTTCGGCCTTATGTACGATACATGATGTCTTTTTAATTCTAATGTTATGTCTGGCTGACAGTTTGTGTGACAGCCTTATTGTCTGCCCAACTTTTAGTCTATAAGATTTTATATGTGAACAATGAAAATAGTCTTCTGCCGAAAATCTAGTGTCTTAACATTAGATTAAATATAACAACAAAAATTAAGCAAGAAAAACAACCAGAAGTTTAGATAGTAGATGTGGAAAAGAAACACACAAAAGAAAAAAAAACAAAATAAAATTAAGTTCTAAGTGGGGTAAGTAACGAAATTGTAACACACTTCAAAAATTTTTTATTTTTTTTAAATTTCTATTAACTTTGGCCCACTGTGCTGTTGCTTGCAGTATAGGTTGACATCTATCTATGCAAACCATTTGCTAAAAGCTTGATTCCTGTTTTGTACTTTAACATAAAAGATGCATTTTCCAAAAAAAATTACTTATAAAATACTTTTTTCAACTTATAGCAAATAAAACTTACTTAAGCCTGACTTAAAAATTTCATTTCTATTTAAATAATATTTTTAATAACTTTTCTTTAAAAGGGGTTTTTTTAATTTAATTCTTGCTTTAGTAAAAAGGAACTTTTTTAGAAAAAGTACTTTAAAAGAAACTTTATTTAAAAAAAGAAAAGCTATTTAAGTAAATTTTTACTGTAAAAAGGTACTTTTTTGTAAAAGTACCTTTTTTAAGTACTTTTTGTAAAAGTACCTTTTTAGTAAAAATATTTTTTTCTTAAAACTAGTTTTTTTATTGATTTTTTTAACTTAGAGCAAATAAAGCTAACTTAAACCTGACTTAAAAATTTAATTTATATCTAAATCATTTTTTTAATAACTTTTTTCTTTAAAAAGGGCTTTTTTCATTTATTGTAATTCTTACTTTAGTAAAAAAGTACTTTTATAGAAAAAGTACTTTAACAGAAAAAGTTATTAAAAAAATTTAATAATTTTTTACTGGAAAAAAGTACTTTTATGTAAAAGTAATTTTTTTAGTAAAAATAATTTTTTCTTAAAAATAGCTTTTTTTATTGAATTTTTTTTTTCAACTTAGAGAAAATAAAACTAACTTAAGCCTGACTTAAAAATTGAATTTATATCTATTTAATTTTTTAATAACTTTTTTCTTTAAAAAGGGCTTTTTCTATTTATTGTAATTTTTACCTTAGTAAAAAAGTACTTTTATAGAAAAAGTACTTTAACAGAAAAAGTTATTAAAAAAAAGAAAAATTATTTTAAGCTATTTAGTAATTTTTTACTGAAAAAAAGTACTACTAAAATGGCTTTTTCCATTTATTGTAATTCTTACTTTAGTTAAAAAGTACTTTTATAGAAAAAATACTTTAACAGAAAAAGTTATTAAAAAAGAAAAGTTATTTTAAAGCTATTTAAATAATTTTTTACTGGAGAAAAGTACTTTTTGTAAAAGTACCTTTCTGGGTAAAAATAATTTTTCTTAAAAATAGTTCTTAGAGAAAATAAAACTAATTTAATCCTGACTTAAAAATTTCATCTATATCTAAATATTTTTTTAAAAACAGTTTTCTTTAAAAAGGGCTTCATCCCTTCTCCCTTCTATTTTCTTACTTTTAAATAACTTTTGTCTTTATTTAGCGCTTTTTTTAAGGCTTTTTTGTCAAATATCACTTTTATACATTTTTTTACTTTTATTGCACTAAAAGTATTTCGTCCACAAAAAGAGCACCTTTTTTCTTTTAGCTTTTAGATAAACAACTAATAAATTTAAAAAAAAAAATACCTTTATATAAAAAGTACTTAGTTAAGTAAAAGTAAAAAAAGTAGTTTGGAACAACCAAGAGCCTTTTAACGACAAAGTATTTTTTAAGAAAAACTGCGTCTTGAAAAAATACCTTTCGAAAATTTTTTTTAATACAAAGTACTTTAAATGAAAAGATTTTAAGGAAAATGAAAAAAACTTCTTTAAACAGTAGAAAAATACATTTATTTAAAAATAAATTTTAATATGAAAAGCAATTTCAATATAAAGTAAACTTTTCTTATACAAAATATATTCAAAATTTGTTTGCAAAAGTTTAAAAAAGTGCTTTTGTTTTTCAATCATTTTAACGGAAAAGTAACGTTTTATATATAAAGTACTTTTTATTATGAAAAGTAATTTAAATATAAATTAAACTTTTCTTTTTATATTCATATATTATAAATATAAATATAATTTAAATTAACTTTCCTTTTTATATAAAAATTCTTTTCTTTGTGAAATATAATTTTAATATAAAGTAAAATTTTATTCAAAATTATGTTTGTAAAAGTTTAAAAAAGTACTTTTGATTAAAATAATTTTAATGGAAAAGTTACTTGCTATATAAAAATACTTTTTATTTAAAAATAAATTTAATATAAAAGTTTGATATAAAAACCTTGGATATAAAATTTAATTTTCAAATCAGAATCACTTTTAATATTTTCAGATATATTTGAAAAGAAAAAAATCTGATTTAAAAAATGTTTTGGTTTAAAAAGAATTTTTTAATTATTTTTTTAGTAAAAAAGCCAAAACATTTTTAAATATAAATTTTTTTTCTAAAAGAAAGAATACTCCTAAAATGAATTGATTTTTAAAGCAAAAAGTACTTTTTAAAGAAAACTAAAAAACAATTTTTTTAATAAAAGTTAAAAAGTTGTTATAATGGACTAAAGTACTTTTTAAAGAAAATAGTTCTTTTTAAGGAAAAAGTAAAAAAAGTACTTTTTAAAGAAAAAGTACTTTTTAAAGAAGAAGAAGTAAAAAAATACTTGTTAAATACGAGTAAAAGAATAGTTATTAAAGAAAACACACTTATTAAAGAAAAAAGTACTTTTTTAAGAAAAAAGATCTGTTTAAAGAACAAAGTTCTTTAAAAAAAAAATAATAATAAGTACTTTTTAATACTTATTAAGGACAAAAGTACTTTTTAAAGAAAAAGTAGAAAAGTACTTTTTAAAGAAAAAATTAAAAAGTACTTTTTAAATAAAAGTAAAAGAGTAGTTATTGAAGACAAAAGACTTTTTAAAGAAAAAAGTACTTTTTTAAGAAAAAAGATCTGTTCAAAGAACAAAGTTCTTTTTAAAGAAAAATAATAATAAGCACTTTTTAATACTTATTAAGGACAAAAGTACTTTTTAAAGAAAAAGTAGAAAAGTACTTTTTAAAGAAAAAGTTAAAAAGTACTTTTTAAATAAAAGTAAAAGAGTAGTTATTGAAGACAAAAGACCTTTTAAAGAAAAAGGTAATTTTTTAAGAAAAATGGTCTGTTTAAAGAACAAAGTTCTTTTTAAAGAAAAATAATAAGAAGTACTTTTTAATACTTATTAAGGACAAAAGTACTTTTTAAAGAAAAAGTAAAAAAGTACTTTTTAAAGAAAAAGTAAAAAAGTACTTTTTAAAGAAAAAGTTAAAAAGTACTTTTTAAATAAAAGTAAAAGAGTAGTTATTGAAGACAAAAGACTTTTTAAAGAAAAAGGTAATTTTTTAAGAAAAAATATCTTTAAAGAACAAAGTGCTTTTTAAAGAAAAAAAACTTTTTAAAGAAAAAAGTACTTTTTTAAGAAAAATATTTATTTAAGTAAAAAACCTTTTAAAGAAAAACAACCAACGAAACTCCTTACAGAAAAGGTATATTTTAAAGAAATAATATTTTTTAAAGAGAAAGTACTTTAAATGGACAATTTTCTTAAATAAAAATTTAAAACAAAAACAATCTTTTTAAAATATTTCTTTTCAAAAAACTTTATATATACTTTAAGTGCCAATTTTTTTTTCCTAAAAAATAGTTATTCCATTTAACAAGTAAAAGTATTTTTACTATTAAAAATTATTTTTAAATTAAGAGGCATTATTCCATTGAAAATAAACTATTAGAACAAAAGTACTTTTTACATTAGAATCAGGGCCAAATTCACTAAAATATTTCGGATTTTTAGAAAGAAGTTTTATTAAAAATATATTTACGAAGATTTTCTTTAAAAAAATTTTTAAATAAACCTTTAATAAACTAAAATTTAAAAAAAAAATAAGTACACCTTTTATAAACTAAAAATACGAACTTGGCCCTAATTGTAAAGTAAAAATAACTTTTTTCTAAAAGAATATTTTTAACGGAAAAAAGTGGTTTTTAATTTAAAAATTATTTTTAAAAGTATTTTTAATTTTATTTTTCAAGGGAATAATTATTTTTTGTAAGAAAAAATTCGCAAAAATTGTAATATCACTATAGATGTACAAGTTCGTATTATTAACATGAAATGGTGTAAAGTATTTTACAATAAAAAATTTAGTACTTTGATTCTACATATTTCTTGGTTTTATTCCATTTAAACACATCCAATTACTGCGAGTAGCAAGCAGCCTTAGAAAATTTTCTACCCATTTTTTTAAATCGTTTCAAATAAAAATCCTATTTTATTTGCATTTGAACAGATACACAACACAAAATTCTAGATAAACATAGATTTTTGTGAAAATTTATTTAGCTAAAAAGAACAACAACTTAAATTTAAAAATCTATTTATCAGCCAAACCGGCAACAGCGCACACATGTGTGTGTCCATTTCACTATTTTTGTTAAAAAAAATAAATTTAAAGAAAAAAAAAGCTAAATAAAAATTTAAACTAATTGAAGGAAAACATTACAACTACAACTACAAATGCAAAGTAAATTAAATAAATTAAATACAAAATAAAATCTATAAGTATCATCATGTGGTTTAAATGGCTTTTAGCGTATAATTTTTTAGTACTTATGGTCAAGGGTAAAATGGAAAAGCAGCAAATTGAAGAAATTTTTATTAAAATTAAAAAGTTTATAACAAAAGATTAAAATTTATATTGAAATAAAAAAGAAACATGAAATTTGTCTGCTTAATTTAGTAGATTTTAAAAAGAAAATAAAACGTATATTGTCTTCAACATCCTGTTCATTATTTTTACTAAATTATTTAATATAACCGTACGTTTCAACAGAATTATGGAAAAAAGATCATTGAACTTATTTTAGATATCTAGATCATATATTTGACAGCAAAATTTATAATTTAAAAAAAATTCTTAAACGGTGTTTTTACATAGAAAATACCTTTGGGGTACTTTTTAAAAAAAAAATAGTACTTTTTTTTAGAAAAATTAATTCAAACAAAAACGACTTTAAAAAGCCATTTTGTTTTTTAAAAAAAGGTACATTTTAAAGAAAAATATTTTTTGATTTATAGCCCTTTTGTAGTGAATCTTCTTGTTTTTTTATATTAAAAGTACTTTTTTGATTAATAGGTTTTATTTTTGTATAAACGAATGGTTAAACTAAGACTTCAGTTTGTTTATCCCCTATAGCTACTAAATTTATAATTATAAAATTTTTAATATAAGCACAAAAATACCTTTTTTATATTACGTTGGCTTTTAATAAAAAACTATTAATATAGAATTGGTCATGGTGCATGTTATTCGACATTTTTATGTTTAACAATTGTTTTCTTAAGGTCCTTAAGCTTAGAAAAAATAAAACAATTGTTTTATTGTTAAAATCTATTAAATTTAAAAAGTATTTTAAAATTAAAGTATTTTTTATATTTAAAGTATTTTTTATATTTAAAGTATTTTTTTTCTTTTCAATTAATTATTTTTTCATTGAAAAATTTTGCAAAAAAAAAAATTCTAAAATGATTCTTTTTAAATAAATCTTTTGTTTGTTGAAAAGAATTTTAAAAAAGTGCTTTTTAAGTATTTTTTTAATAATTTTATAAAAGGTACTAAACCTTTCTTAAGAGTTTTTTTTATTTATTTATTTAGTTTAGTTTAATCGAATTACAAGCTTTAAATTATAAAATTACTTTTTCTATGAAATGTACTTTTCTAAGAAAAAGGTGCTTTTTATATTAAAACTATTTACACTAATTTTCTAATAAAAATTTTAAATTATTCCATAAGGCTTTTCCCTTTTTTTTAAAAGGACGTATTTGTTAAAAAAAATACTTTTTCTTAATCTACTGTATTTAAAACTACATTTTTTAAAAAGTACTTTTTTATTTTCTAGTAAAAATTTGAAAATATTCTATAAGTCTTTTTCCTAAATGAGACAATTTTTTTAAAAAGTACTTTTTGAATAAAAAATACTTTTTCTTAATCTATTGTATTTAAAAATACTTTTTTCAAAAAGTACTTTTTAATTTTCTTGTAAAAATTTTAAAATATTCTATAAGTCTTTTAATGAGCATAGTTTTTTTAAAAGGACGTATTTATTAAAAAATACTTTTTCCTAATCTACTGTAATTAAAACTACTTTTTTTTAAAAGTACTTTTTTATTTTCTAGTAAAAATTTGCAAATATTCCATAAGTCTTTTTCCTAAATGAGACAATTTTTTTAAAAAGTACTTTTTTAATAAAAAATACTTTTTCCTAATCTATTGTATTTAAAACTACTTTTTTTTTAAGTACTTTTTTACTTTCTAGTAAAAATTTTTAAATATTCTATAAGTCTTTTAATGAGCATAGTTTTTTTAAAAGGACGTATTTATTAAAAAATACTTTTTCTTAATCTACTGTAATTAAAACTACTTTTTTTAAAAAGTAATTTTTTATTTTCTAGTAAAAATTTGCAAATATTCTATAAGTTTTCCTAAATGAGACAATTTTTTTAAAAGGACTTTTTTAATAAAAAATACTTTTTCTTAATCTATTGTATTTAAAACTATTTTTTTAAAAAGTACTTTTTTATTTTCTAGTAACAATTTTTAAATATTCTATAAATCTTTTCACTAAATGATTTCAGTTTTTTAAAAAGGTATTTTTTAATAAAAACATATTTTTTCTTAATTTTCTTTATTTGAAAATAATTTTTAACAAAATTATTTTTTTTATTTTCTCGTAAAAATTTTTAAATACTCTTCTATAAGACTTTTTCGCACAGTTTTTTTTTTAAATTACCTTTTTAATAAAAAATACATTTTCGTAATCAACTGCATTTAAAACTATTTTTTTAAAAAACTACTTTTTTATTTTCTAGTAAAAATTTTTAAATATTCTATGTCTTTTTCCCAAATGAGCACAGTTTTTTAAAAAGGACCTTTTTAATAAAAAATACTTTTTCTTAATCAACTGCATTTAAAACCACTTTTTTTTTAAAGTACTTTTTATTTTGGGAAGTTTTTCTTTAAATTAATAAACTATTTTCCAGAAGTACTTTTTCTTAAAAATATTGCATTGAAACTACATTTTAATAAAAGTACTTATTTCCGGAGTTTTTTTTTCTTGCATAAAAAAACTTTTTTCGAGAAATAATTTTTCCTAACAGTAATGTAAAGGAAGACTCACTTTATATTTTTTTTTTATTTCAGGAGTTTTATTAAGATTGCAGATTTGTTTTAAAAAGGTACTTTTAAATTAATAGTACATTTTCTTTAAGAAGCAATTTTCAATTAAAATATACTTTTTATTAAAAAGTACTATTTCTTTAAGTGTTTTTTCTAAAAAATGTACTATTGTTTATAAATATTGGTTTTCTTAGAAAAGTACATTTTCTTAAAAAATACTTTTTCTTAAAAATTACTTTTTCTTAAAAAGTACTTTTTCTTAAAAAGTATTAAAAAATACTTTTTCTTAAAAAGTGCTTTTTTAAATAAAAAATACTTTTACTAGTAGTTTTTATTCTCTTTTTCTTGAAACTGCGCTTTTCTTTAAAATGATAGTTTTTCTTAGAAAAATAACTTTTCTTAAAAAAAACACTTTTTCTTAAATAGTACTCTTTCTGAATAAAGAGTACTTTTGCTAGCCTGTTTAATTCCTTTTTCTTAAGAATAAATTTTTTCCTTTCTAACCAATATTCTAACCAACTGATGATAGAGGATCATGTAGAATTTAATAAAAATTCTCGTAGTCCTTTATCTGAATTTATTTGTTGAAAAAACTGATGTTTACATTAACCAAAGTAGATAGATATGAAGAATGCTGAAGAAGGATGTAGCATTACATTTTGCTAGTGTCTATTTTTTTTACAATTTACTTAAAAAATTAATCATCTAGTGTGTAAAAATTATTCTTTCTAGCCCATTAGGTAATAAGAAAGAATAAACGAACCTAAGCCTACTTAAGAAAAATTTATTTGTATTATAGTTTTTCAATAAAAGACATCTAGTAAAAAAATTGTACTAATAATACTTTAAAAAATTCCTTTTTAATAAAAACCTTCTAATTTTATAAATTTAAATTTAAAATTTTTTAAAAATGCATATTTACATAACAAAAAAACGTTTTTTTTTAAGTACTTTTTTTTGTTCTTACCTCAAATATATTTTTCATATATTAGAAATACTGAAAAGATTTATTTTTTAAGTTTTTTTTAAAAGTACCTTTTTATTAAAATTAATTTTCTTAAAGGTCCATTAAAACTACTTTTTCTCTAAAAGTACATTTTTTTTAAAGTACTTTTTCCGTAAAATTTAAATTTTTAAAAACTGCACATTTCCATAACAAAAAAACTTTTTCTTTAAAAAGTACTTTTTTTGTTCTGTATTTTACATTAGATGTTCTGAAATTCTAAAAGTACTTTTTTTTAAAAGTACTTTTTCCGTAAATTTTAAATTTTTAAAAAATGCACATTTCCATAACAAAAAAACTTTTTCTTTAAAAAGTACTTTTTTTTCAGTATTTTACATTAGAAATAAGTTTTTTTAAAAGTACCTTTTTACTAAAATTATTTTTCTTTAAAGGCCCATTAAAAGTACCTTTTCTGTAAAATTACTTTTTCTTTAAAAATACTTTTTTCTGGAAATGTATTATTTCTTTTATAATTATTTAATCGTTTTTCCTTAAAACGTGTTTCTTTTAAAGTAATTTTTTCTTTCAAAAGTAATATCTTTTTCAGAAGCACTCCTTCTTATTTTAAATTATTTTTTCTTATTAAAATTAAATTTTTGAATTCTATAAAATAATTTATCTTTTATGAGTATTTCTTCAGTTATAAATACTAGTTTTTAAGTACTTTTTTACGTATTGTTTAAAATATTAAAAAAGTACCTTTCAGAAGGTTAGAAAGGTATTTCTAACCTTTTAGAAGTACTTTTTCTTTAAGAAGTATAGCAAAATAAAAATAGCGATATAAAATATTAGTTAGGAACACACGCCTTGTTTTGAACACTAGCAAAATATCTGTCTCAGAGTCTTGATTTACTATTAACCCTAATAAGGGACACGCAATTTAAATTAGTTTCACCTTAAAATAAACGACTTAATTTTATACTCTAAAATCTATTCAGCCTAATATACATATGTATGTATTGTACTTTAGTCAAATGTGCTTTTTCTTATTGTACAGCAATAAAACACACATTGATATAAAATTATAAAATCTATTTTATTTTAGACGAAAGTGTGAACAAAAAGTTTATTTTTGCAAATGAACGTCATGCCAATGATCGCTGGCACGTGTTTTAATTTAGTCTATTTGTGATCAATTTAATATTTTGAAAAGATTTATGTCAACCATCTATTTATTTGATAACAAATACACGTTAGAGCTTGAGTCAATATGTTTAAAAATAGAAAATATATTTATTTATGTAATTTAATTTGCAACTGTGGGAAATATTACACTTCATGTGATCGCGTTACGCTGCTTGTGTTTACACAAATTGATCTTGGTTTCTTTTTACCAAAAATAAGTTTTTAACTATACAGTTTAATGATAATATAATGGATAAGTTGAAAATTAATAAAAAAAATATATACTTAAGCCTTAAAGGAACTTTTAGAAAAAGGTACTTTTTTTATAAAATACAATACTTTTTAAATCGTATCTTTTTGAAGAAATGCACCTCTTTGTTGTTTTCATATAAACAATTTTGAAAATTTATTTTTAAAAAAATTTTTTTTGAGATTTTTTTATTTTAATTGTTTTGACAAATATCACTTTTTAAAAATCCATTTTATTTTTAAAGTTTCTTTGGGGGGCTTTATACAAAATTTTTATAGGTATATAGGATACTTTTATTAAAAAGTATATTGTTGAGAATTATATTTTTGAAGGGCAATGATACTTTTTTAATTTTTTTAAAAAAACATTTTTTAATGGTCATTTTTAAAAATGTACTTTTTGAAAGGTACTAGTTAAAAAAATGATATTGTTTTAAAAAGTTCTTATTTGTAAAATTTATTTTTTTTTTTAAAGCATTTCGAAAAAGCTTTTTTTTAAAGATTTTCGATAAATGTACTCTTCTAACATTAAAAGTATATTAAAACAAAAAACATTAAAAAGTATATTAATGAGACAGTTATTTTAGGGGTGTTTGTAATAGTACTTTTTTTAATTTTATTTTTTTAAAGGGCATTTTTTTATTCTTTTTTTAAAGGTACTGGTTAAAAAAAAATTATCTTATTTGTAAAATTTCTTTTTTAAAAAGGTGTTCCTTATTTTATTTAAAGTTATTTTTATAAATATACTGTTTTTAAATCTACTTTCTCTGAAATTTTATTTTGTACTGTTAAAGGCATTCTTTTTTTAAAAAGTATATTATTATTATAAAATAACTGTCTAAAGAGTTATTTTTTAAGGGTGTTTGTAATAGTACTTTTTAAAAAAAGGTAATTTTTAAAAAAGATTTTTTTTATTTTTGAGAAGCAATTTTAAGTCATTTTAGAAAAGTACTTTTTTAAAAGTACTTTTTTTAGAAAAACTTTTTGAAAATGTACTTTTTTAAAAATACTTTTTAAAAATTTACTTTGTAAAAGGTACTTGTTTTGAAAAAGGTTTTAATTTAAAAAAGTTCCTATTTTGTAAAATTCCTTTTTTAAAAGGAACCTGCTTAAAAGTGTACTTTGTAAAATGATTATTTCCTACATATGCGTATTAACATTGTTCGTATCTTTTTCGTCACAAAATAATTTTTGATTTAAAATAAAAATTAAGGGTAGGGACCAGAGATTAATTTAGTGTACAAATTTTATCCTCTATACACACAAAGTTACACAATGGACTTCGAAAAAAAAAAAATACATTGAAAAATGTATGCATTGAAAAATGTATGAATAACTCTTGAGTGTACACTTCTGTGCATTATATCTAAATGTGTACATTGAAGACATTAAAAGCATCGAATTAACTTTATGCACATTCGTGGTGAAGATACCATTGAATTTGTTTTGTAACTTCATAAGATTAATGTGTGTGTGCGCAGTAAAAGCAAACAGCGTTGCCGTTTTTGGTTGTTTGTACTTTTATTTAAATTTGGTTAGTTTTTTGCTCAAAGTAGAAAAAACAATTAATGAAAGTTTTACTTCTTTCTAAGGAATTGTATTAGAGATTTGAATTTAAAATATAGATTATTTTATGTTTTAAATAATATAACAAAAAAAATACTTTTATTTATTTATTAATACTTCGCTTTGGTGAAATTAAGTGTAAATCAGTACAAACATTTAACTTAATATTGAAATTTATAAAATTGAACTCGGTCCTTCAAACTATTTTTGCATAATAATAAATATAAATAAATACCCAATATCACTTTTATGTCTCTAGTTCAAAAGTTACAAAAAACACTAATATGGCAACTCCCACCCATGTGTTTGCTTGCTAAAGCATATACACAAGATGTACGCAAGTACAGTCATAGCCACACATTAATATCAGATGTACATGCCGAAAGAAAGGCAATGTCTTCAATGAATAGAAGGTGAACAGTGTTTTCAAGGTGTCCATTAAAATTTCTTGTACATTTCTACGATCTCTGGTAGGGACCTAATATGTGCAAAATTAATTTAGTTCAATTTAATTTAATTTAAATTTAATTTAGTTCCCTAGTTATACGACAAAAATTTGAAGTCTCTAACTGAGAGCAGCAGATTTGTATTTATTTATATATTTACTTTGTATAGAGTTACCCATCTCTAGGTAATTACTTCGAGTGTTGAAACACAGGTTTGATATAAAATTCTGTTATTGTTAAGTTCTGTTAAAGAATTTTGTCTAGAATTTATCGTTTGGTGCTGTCAAGTTTCCAGTATTATGAAATTGCATAATTTCACCTTTTTTTTTTAAAGACCCATCTTTTTGCTTGTCTGCAGAAACACCCAGAGCATTTGGTTGGAATCGAATCCACAACCTCCAGACTGATAGACTAGCGCGCTACCAATCGATCTATCGAGGCACTCCATTTTCTTTTGGAAATGAGATATTTTTCCCGTAAAAAAATATATTTTTTATTTAAACTAAGGTACTAAGGTACCTCCCTACAAAATTCTATTAAAATTTCTCTAGTAGTTTTAAAGGTGATGCAAACACACACAGTCAGACAAAATTTTCGAAAATTGGAATTTTTATTCCGATTAATATCGGTATCAGCAACATAATTTTCCAAAAATATTCGATATACAGAAACGGTCCTGTTACAGTTTTATCTTATGTATAGACTAAAAGATAAATAAATGACAGCTAACAAAATTATAAAGAATAATGACGATGATTTATTAATGAACATGAGCTAATGTTGCAAACTTTAAAGAAACAATTAAAATAATTTTCGATTTTAAAAGAGAGTGTGTTATGTCGGGTTATGCCGAATTTTCCAGACTCTTCATTATATCAAAAAAAAAATCGGGGTTTGCAAAAAATAATTTTTATATTAGAAAGAAAACATCTGGTTTTCTATTGGGCTTTTCGATATTTTTTTTTTTTTTTTTGAATTGGTGTTACGACTTTTTAGAAAAAAATTTTTTTTTCTGTACTTTGTTTTCTGTTCTTTGTGGGCCGTTTTTTCTTTTTTACAAATTTCCTTTGTTTTTGGTAAAAAAAAAAAATATTTCTTTCAAAATTTAAATATTTTTGTAATTTTTTTATTTTTCATATTGAATTACAGCATCAACTAATTGAAAAAATAATCACCCCTATAGCGAATAATTATTCCCATGAAAAAAAAATGTCCCAAATTGTCTATTGTGAATGATTACAATAACAAATTTACTTGTATTTTACAGTAGAAATTATTCACGATAGGAAATTTAGCAGTTTTTTTTTCATGGGAATAATTATTCACGATAAGAGAGATTATTATTAAAATGAGCATTTCCTTTGACTAAAATATACATGATGCGTTTATTTTACATGATCAGGGTAGCCTGTCGAATACTGAGAATTAAAATTCAGTTAAAAGCTATATTTTAAAAAAAATTTTAAATCTGTTTAAAACATTGTGGCTCTTCGTAAGAGAGTGGTGGAGTACCCTACACAGTTATTTTAAAGCCACGCATAATAACTTGACTTTGGCAATCATCAAAGTTTGATAATAAATTGTGATAGAGATGCTTTTCTTACAGCTTACCCCGGACTAACCTGTAGTTTAGTTAAAGCTAGACTTAAAAAAAACTAAAAAAAGGAGGAGCAGCCTTTATTTACTAAAGTAGATTTTTTATTTTTTATTTTTTAATCGTTTAAGGCTGTAATAAGCTTAAAATACTTGCTATAGGGTGACACTGAGTAAGTACAAAAAAAAAAAATAAAAATGCTGAAAAAGTGTGTATGTAGCGGCACAGAAAATAGAACTTATAAATTAACTTTTCTTGTATTTTATTAATTTATAGCAGTCATAAATTAAACATTTTCTTTTTAATAATAATTCAATATTATTTTAATTAAATATGACATGATTTTGCCAATATTGTTTTCAGTATAAAAACTTAAATATTTTTTGCTAAATTTTAACTAAAATACACTTTTGGCCGTCGAGAGTAGTTTTTTTTATAAAAGTTTTTTGTTCAACTATAAGGCCGGCCGATGTGTTTTTTTTTGTAGGGATTTTAAAAACAAAATGAAATAAATTTTCGAAATTAAAAAAAAGAAAATAACAAAAAATTTGGCAAATTTTCAAAAAGAGCACAAAAAAGAGAAATTTTAGTTTTAAAAATCAAAAAAAAAAAAATAAATAAATAAAATTTGATAAAATCATAAATAAAAAAATTATAAAAAAAGGGTTGAAAATAATTAAAATTAAGGTTTTTCAATAAATTAAATTTAAATATATTTTATATACATTTTTTTCTTGATTTATCAATATTTGGGAACATTTTCTATGGTCCAGTCTGTCCGTTTATACGATTTCGGTATTCGCCTTCAATTCAGTATCTATTGGATTCTGCGCATTTTGTGCGTGTGCTGGTTTTTTTCTACGAATTTTGAGAAAAATTTTGGCGTGTTTTTCTATTAGATTTTTCTTAATTTTATTTTTATTATTTTTTTTTTTTTGTGCCAGTGTTCAGCTAAATTTTGTAAAATTTTTATGTTCAAAAATCAGTGCGACTTGGGCTACTTAACTGAACGCGTTGTTTAACTCTTCTTAATTTATTAAAAAAAAAAAAAAATTGCAAAAGATTTCTTCTTTCAACACCACAAACGCAAGAGAAAAAAACAAAAAAAGAAACACAAAAATTTAGTATCGAAAAAAGTATCTATTCTATAATAAAATTTTAAACTAAACACAAAGTAAATGTACATAAATGTGAACTTATGTATTGAATTAAATACCTTGAACACATAAAAAGGAAAAAGAAAAAAATAAAAAAAAGAAAATTAAATTAAAAACCAAAACCAAACCAATTTTAAAAAATTTTATGATAATATTCTAAAAATATTTTTAAAAATATATATAAAATATTCCTTACAATAAAAAAAACCTTTATATAACATTTAATATAAAAAAAGAAAAATTAAAAAAAAAATACTTTGCAAACCGGAAATAACCCACAAAACTGTCTAATAAAGTGCCCTAAGATGTGCAAAATTTCCTAAAAAAAATATTTCAATTTAATTTCTAGTTTATTTTTCATTATAATTTTTATTTTCTTTAAAATCTATTTTCAGTGTTTAAGTGAAAAAAAAAGAGAAATAAATAAAGAAAAAAAAAATTAATTTCAATACAATAAATTTTACAAGTTCCGTTCAAACGGAATTTTGCGTATGTGTTCGTATGTTCGTATTTGTGTCTGTTCTAACATTGAGAAAGTGCCAAACGTGAAATTTTGTTAAAAATAAAACAAAATTTTGAAAAACCAAAACTCATCTGAAATTGAAAATTCAGAAAACAGCAAAGAAAGAAAAGCCATCAAAATGAGTTCTGGGTAAGTTAAATGCCAGTGAAATAAAAATCAATCAAAAAAATATTTTAAATTAAAATAAATTTAAAAATTAATCATAAACACAAAAAATATTTTGCATCTATTAAAGGTTTTAATTAGTCCCTTCAATTATTTATTTAATTGTTTTTTTTAATTTTTAATTAAATATAGAATCGAGGTTTTAATTAGTCCCTTAAATTAATTCAATTATTTATTTAATTGAATTTTTTTTTAATTAAATATATAATCAAGTCAATTAAAATATTTATTAAATTCGTAATTGAAACTAACTACGGAGTTTAATTGGTACAAACAAATTACTAGCTTCATTTTAACTTGTAATTAATTCAATTATTTATTTAATTGAAATATTATTTTATTCATTCTTAATTAAATATATTTATGTGACGCGGTCTATGACAAGGGAAAAGGTGGCTTATGACTCAAAAACAAAATTTCGAAAAATTAGCTGTTAAAGATAAACAATGCAACAACAACAGCAAAAAGTGGAAAATTTTTTTTTTCAGTCATAAGCCACCTTTTCATAGGCCGGGTCACATATATTTGAGTCAATTCAAATATTAATTAAATTTTTACCTGAATTTAATTAAGGAAATTAATTGGTGCAAAAAAATTTTTTGTGTGAAGCTTACTAGCTTCAATTTAACTTGTAATTAAATCAATTATTTATTTAATTGAAACTTATTTTTTTAATTTTTAATTAAATATGTACTTGAGTTAATTAAAAAATTAATTATTTTTTATTTGAAACTAATTAAGGAATTTAATTGGTGCAAACAAATTTTTGTGTGAAGCTTATTAGCTTTAATTTATCTTGTAATTAATTCAATTATTTATTTAACTGAAATTTATGTTTTTAATTTTTAATAAAATTAAATTTTTATTAAAATTTAATTAAATTAAATTTTTATTAAAATTTAATTAAATTAAATTTTTATTAAAAATTAAAAATTAAATTTTAATTAAATCTGTATCAGAAACTAATTAAGATTTTGAATTCGTGCTTCGGAGCATATTTTCTCATTTTATTATGATTTTTATACATCTAATAACTGTTTTAAAATAAATTAATAATTTTCGCCTTAATATTTCGATGTTTATGATGTTTTTTAAAAAAATAATAAATTTCGCCTTAATATTTCCCCTCCGTAGTGAGGCTACCTGATTAATATGCCTTGCGAATAACTAAGAAACTGCTTTTCCACACTGAAACAGACTGAGAATTTTTCTAGTCGATATCTAAAGTTTTTTGCTTCGCCGACGATTTAGTGCTATAGAGGGCACTGTAGTATATACTAAACGTGAGCATAAGACGTCTTGTTAGACTAACTTCATAATGTTCAATAATGAATTGGTCTCTTTTTTCTTGCACTTGATTTCATGTGTACACAAATATTGGTGTGCTCTTAAATAAAAACATACAATAGTATTTGCTCTTCTTCCAACCAATGCAATATTTGTTGTTGTTTGAAATAAAATTTCAGTAGTGAATATTTTGTTTCAATAGTGTCTCTTGATATGAAATACTGTTATAGCAGACAACATGTATGTAAATGTATGATGTTAAAAGCAAGGGTTTGTACTTTGTATTTTAGTTATTTTATGTTATTCATTGATGAATAAAAAAATCTAATTTAATTTTTTCTCTCAAAAATCAGAGATTTTACTCTGAAGAAAATTTAAGTAAAATGAACTAGTGAACAGTATGAAATGCTCAGCATATTTATTGTACACTTGATAAAACTGTCTGCTCAAATGATTATTGCACTGTTTGCTCTCTTGTTCTACACACTACACATACAATAAATATATTTGCGCTTCAAAAACATGCAATACTGTACACTTTTTAACATCATGCGCTCACGTCTAGTATATACAAAAACACTTAAGGTTTATGATTCGAGCGGCTGGATTATGAATCCAGGTGAATCAACCCAACTTGCATGCTTAGTAGTCGACGTGCTAACGAGTAAAGCCACAGTAGCACAAGAGAAAAGTCGTTTCAAAACTTTCTCTATAATAACAAAAAACAGTATTAGGACTTGGAACATCCTAGAGATTTGCCAGGGAATAATGAGGATGTATCATTAGGCTTTTAGATCTCCGGTGTAGTTCAATGGCCGGTATTGTATACTAAAAGTGGAACAAGTGATGCAGTAAACTTAATTCCATTTGTAAGGGCATAAAGTGCTTCCTTATGAAGGTGAAGAGTTGCCATATCGTAAGGACTAACAGATTTTGATACAACCAATTTTTTAACAAGCAGGGCCGTTGATAGGCAAGTCTGTTTTTTAAATTTTCTGGCGAAAAAACATTTATGTTAAATTTAATTATTTAATACTCTTCAGTATATAAGCTAATAAAAGAAACCCGGAAGCTTTGAAAGCTTGTCAAATTTTTAAACTTCAAAATGGGATTTTTTTTAAATGCTTATAAATTAGCATGATCTCATTCATGACCGTTTTATAAATAAATCTTTCTTATTTTTTATTACAAAAATATAAAGAAAATAAAAAAATTGCATTTTAAACTATATTTTTTAATAAAATTTGTATTTTAGTAAAATTTTAGCTCTTAAATAAATAAATAATTTGCACAAACACATAAACCACAAAGAAACACCCACTTTAAAATAAAACATTTTTAAATATTTAAATACTAAACAAATAATCTTATTATTTAAATGAGTCGGAAAATAATTTTGCCAGTTTTGTGTTTTCAGGAAAATTTGTTTTTTGTTTTTTTTTTCAAAATCTAGGTCAAGGAGTAAAGAGAAAATTAGAAAATATTTTAAAATGTAAGAAGCAAAAAAAAAACACAAAAAAGAAATAAAAAGAAAACTTTATTTTAAATTGTTTTGAAGAAATAAAACAACTAATAATCTTGTATCATTAATTATGAGTCAGGCAGATAAATTTATGTCAGACATATTTATAGTCAATCCAAAATGGCTTCCTAAAAGCTGAAACTGTACTGAACTCAATAATCGGCCAAAAATCATTACTTATTCTAATTCCAAAATTATTTTTATTATTAATAATTTTAATCTACCCAGCAAACAATTTATATAAGTGTAAGCTTTAATCCATGTACTTCCCTAACCCCATCATCAATAGTAACGTAGACCGAGCATAGTAACGTAGACCTTAACTCGTTATAATTAAACACCCAGAGTTTTGGTGGGAATCGACTCCACAACCTCCAGACTGATAGATTATCACACTAACTACTAACCTACCGGGCACCATAAAATAAAATATATGTACATCTTTTACTAAAAAAAATTGTTTATTTATTAAATGTAATTGTTGGCTGATATCAATATTGATCAAAATTACTTAATCGAAATCAAAGTTTTAATAAATTAAAAAATATATTATCAAAAACGAGTTTGTACACATATTTCAATATTAACAGCAATCTGAAAAATAGGTTAAAAAATTAATCGATTAAAAAATCATTCGATTAAAAATTTAATCGATTAAAAAATAACCGATTAAAAATATAATCTTTAACTAATAGCGTGCTATTAACCCAAATTATAAATTCGTTGAAATTGATTACTACGCATCAAACTAGTTTCTATGTCCATTTCGCCAAGTGCTTAATTTATCTTATCAGGTGCCATATTCTGTAATTCTCGTAGCTACTAAATGTATCGCTAAAATTATAAAAATGCACCAACAAATTACGAGTATTCTTACAACAACACTCATAATTTGTGTGTGCACTTTTCTAATTTTAGCGATAGATTTAGCTACGAGAATTACAGAATATGGCACCAAATTTTTAGATAAGCTAATCGATTAAAAAATTAATCGCTTAATGTTTACACTGTTACATATATTTATATGATTTCTTCCTATTTTTCAATAATAATTTATAATCGTAAGACTTTTAATCATAATTTTTTTTAAGTTGGGATTATGGTCCCCCCTTTATGAATCTGATTTTTAGTGCAAATTGATTAAAAACTAGAGATGGGGCTCTAATATTTCTCTACCATAATTATATTTTTTTTGAGTGAAAGCTGCAACAACGTTTCATCGTCCCAGAAATCTTCCAATAAATTTGAAGAATATATTTCGCAGTGTTTGCTTTATTCTCTTAGATATACGAAAGATGTCACGCCCGCCCACCCCTAATTGAAGCAAGAAAGTTTCCAAATAATATTAATTTCATTTATGTTGACAAAACATAGTTGTTATAGTTTGAAAGATATACAAAAATTAATAAACATATATTTTTTCTGGGAGGTGCCACGCCCTTTCTCTAACCTCTTTTAAATCTGCGTAAGAAAATGAATTAATAATTAATTTTCATTAAATTTGTACAATAGAGTGGTTACCGCTTTATATTATTTGTGCTCTTTTTTGAATTGTTGTCATAAGATGATTGAAGGGCCAAACTACACCATCTGCTGGCCAAACAGATTAAAATTTTAAGCTTGCACAATCCAGTTGTGTAGTGTAGTGTACTGTTTTCGTGTTTTTACAGCCGCTTAAAGCTTGTTTTTATAAGAAAATGGATTTTGCTTATTTTGTTTGCCATAAGGGAATTTTGTCAAACCATTTGTAAAAAGTAAGTGTGTTGTCAAATTGTTTCATATAAAAAATGTTGGTAGGGTACAATCGTCGCGATCAATATTTTTTCACTAATAAAATTTATTTTTGGTGCAATGGCCAATTATATTAGTAAAACTGTCGCATTTATAGTATATCCAAAAAAAATTTGTTTGCTGGGCTTTTATGGGCCATTGGAAAATTCGGTAATCACTTCTTAACATATGAGAATATTACCCTCAACGGCGAGCGATATAAAGCCAATATTGCCATTTATTTAGTGAAAACATTTTTCTCCAATAGGATGTCATTACAGGGTACGTACAGGGTATCACGTCAGACAAGCAGACAATTAACTTACTTAGGGAAAAATTGTACAAACACGTTATTTTTGAAAATAGTCCAGTCCATGGGTCACCAAGACCGTTTGATTTAATAAAAGTACATTTGTAGTATATTTTATAATTTATCCAAGCATTTAAAATAGAGATGCTGCGCTACATCACATCCAAGATGAAATCATATTCAAACACTAATGGTTGTCCTTCTAAGAAATCCAATTTTTTTTTTGTTTGAAATTATTTAATCTGAGTATATTTTTTCAATATAAATTTCTATACTTATAAAAAAAATACACCCTTTCTATATACATACATATGTACATATAATAAAACAGTAACTTATTTCCTATCTGTCTGTCTTTTTCTTTGTGTTCGCATAACGTTAAAGCTACTGAATGGATTTTAGCAAAATTTTGTGAGGAGGTCCCTTAGTATTCTGATTCCGCAAAAATATCTTATTTCCAAGAGAAAGCGCAGAAAAAGCAGTGAAAGTATGCCGATTTTTTTTTACCGATTTAAAGGTACTGGATACATTAAGATATCTTTTATTTTTAAAAACAGTATAATTTAAGAAATGTTGCGCAACAGATGGCGCTGTTTTAAAATAATGAATAACTCTTTTGCTATATGTCTTTTACAGAGATCTAAAATAATTTTTAGAATTTTATAATGTTACATATATTTAAGAATTATATTCAGGGATGGGTACCTTTTATAAAGTAAATACGTAAGAGTCTTAAAATTTGGTATGGATTACTTTGAAAGCAAAATCGAACAAAATATTGTCAGGACGCACACAACGTGTGTGGGCAAAGCTAGTCATTAATATATTCTGCAATATCCAACAATTTTTTTCGTTTCTTCTTTTTGACCAAATATAAAATGACTTCACACCTCTTAAAATAAAATTTTAAACATTTTATTAGATATAAAAATATTCATATTTTAAGCAAAATTTGCTACATTTCAACGCCTCTATTAAAAACAACCGGTTAATTTTAGGTTTGTTTTTTTTTAAACATTTAAGCGCCATTAAGAACAAAAAAAAATATAAAAAATAACGATCACTGCTTTTAAAGGCAATTTAACACCTACTTAAAGCAACAAAATCACTGTCAATAAATACAATTAAATTGCGTTTAATTTCATATTAAAATTACAAAAGCACAATATAATCATTTAAATCATGAAATGTATATTTTACAAATAAACAAAAAAAAACAACAACAACAACAACAATTCAATTTAATCAATTTTTAATTAATGACGTTTGAGTGTGTAATTGAACAACAGCTGTTATTATTAGTGGAAACAAGTTTCTTTGTACCCCAGCAACTACAACTATGCAAAATGGCTGACTCACTTCTTTATTCCATGTAACGGTTTTTTATTAGAGACATTCCATAGAGAGTAAGAAATGCAGGGGTTTGTTTGGGTTTCTATGAAATTTCTTTGTTATATTTTTTTCTAAAGAATTTTATCAAATAAAGGGTGCGTTTGCAAATGGAAAAATTTTCGATTGCGTTGCAAGATTATTAATGAGACCATAAATCTATTTCAATTTTTCTTTAATACAAAAAAATATACATATGTATATACATATGTATATTATATGTATGTTTAAACCTGCTATGACTTAAAAGCAAAATTTATTTAATTAAGTAGAACCCAACCTACAGAAAGTTAACACTTTCAAAATATTGCACAATATGCTTGCAATATAATTGTGCAATATTTCCTATTGTGCCATAATATCACCCATATGTATGTCACATAATGTATTGATGCAATACATATGTAACTATATTGACATATAAATTGCGCCATAATTTCGTTGTATTGATTGTGCCACTTATTAAATAGTTTAGCTGACGAGCAAAGAACTTTGGACTCTTGCAAGAGAGTAATTATGCATTAACGATCCTTATCGATTAGGCTATTAGTCGATGTGGAAATCTTATTAGAGAAGAACAAATTTTATTAAAATAAAATACAAAAAAAAAAAAAATTACCTTGTCAAAACAGACAACAAAAATTTCACGTTTGCGCAAGCCATTTGTGTTGTGTATGGACTTGTTCGCATAAAGTGGTTTTAAGAAAATCTATATAAATAAAATCAAATGTCGTTCGTTGATTCATCATAACCCAACTCATTTATATATGGAAAGAAAAATTGACCACGCCCACTTTTACGCTCACCTTTTCAAGTAGCTACAGAACTATAATAGGTAGATTTTGGTAATTTTGCACCAGTAACCCCATTATTAATATATATAATTCAACGAAACACAGGCTGTATTGAAATAGTGGGCGTGGTACCTCCCATACTAAATGAAAATTTATTATCGTGTACCTAGAGAACTAAAAAAGGTAGAGTCTTTAAATTTTGCAGAAGTAACCCTGATACTAATGTGCACAATATAACAAAACACAGACTATATTGGGGCGGTGGGCGTTGTACCTCCCATACAAAGTGAAAAATTATTATCGTGTAGAGAACTACAATATATAGAGTCTTGAAAATCTGCACAAGTAACCCTAATACTAATGGACATAATCTAGAAAAATACAGACTGGATTAGGATAGTGGGAGTGGTACCTCCTATACAAAGTAAAAAAAAATATTATTATGTTAATACCCATAGCCTAGCAAAAACAGTTTGAATGGGAACAGTGGACATCGTACCTTGCATATAAACTGAAACAGTTTTGTCGTGAGAATAGCGTGCGTTTTCGAGTTAAAGCTTGACCATACTTTTCTTCCAAGTGTTTATTGTATTTTTTGTGGCAGGGTGTAGAGAAGCACACCAAAGACAGCTAGTATAGTTATAAATTAATTTATTTTGTTTATATTTTGTCTGCAAACTAAGGTTTCTAACAAATGTTAAGACCCAAAAGATCTTCACCATCTAGATTTTGAACAACCAAATTTTTTTTTAATGAAAACTAAATAAAATTCGTGTCTTATCAAATATTTTTTCTTGAACAGCAAACCAAAATAACGTTCACAAACATTAAAAACCAGCCCGATACGTTGGCAAGAACCACCCCAAGAAGACGTGCTACAGTCGAAGCAACTGCCAACGCCGCTAACAATCTGTTCTCTATAATTTGGTTTTCCTTTCCACTTGTTCATTTTATGTCCAGTGAATTCGGGAAGAATAATATTCGACCACCTTTTCTAGCATCTGCACCGTGTGGTCTTCCAGTTCGCTAACTTTATTAAATTTCACGATATTTGTGGTCATTTGATCTAATAATTTCGCGAGATAATGAGTCTGACAAATATATCATATCGATTGTTGAACGCGCTCTAAGATCTCTGGTACCGTCTTATTGGAAAAACATGTCTTCAATACACTTCTCATCAAATTAGAGCCCCAAATAATTGGCAGTCCTTGCTCTATACCGCTTGCTGTTGAGAGCAATGTTCTCGCCGACCTCATTTCTGAATAAGTAAAAACCGAAACTCAACCGGATCACTAAGTAAATCAAATTTAAGTTTTTTTTTTTTTGTAACGGGGCTAAAAGAATGTCTCGTAGGTTTTATTAACTTCAAATGCGGTAATGCCTAATTTTACACGAAAATATATTGATATAACAAAACTGAAATGAACCACGATCTTCATATTTCAAGTGATCTTGCGCAAGTCTGAATTTATGAGGGAGAGAAAAAGAAAAGTAAAATGAGTTTGTTTTCTTTCCTCTCTCTTCCATAAGAGTTAAGACTTGTGCAAGAAAATAGAACTGTGGAAAACAGGTCTAAATTTACACAATTTTGGCGTTAGTCTATTCGTGAAAAAATGGCAAATCAAGTTAAGCATAAATAAAATGGAGTTGCCACATTTTACAACCATATGACAGTTTAAACCCTGCCGGTAAATGGTATCTTAAACAAACTCTTCTTATAAATCCGCAATCTAACGTTTTTTCTCAACTAGTGCTTATTTCGTGAATGGTAACACTTAGCTCATGTCTTATTTGACACATAATTAGTTTTATCCTTCCGCTGAACGAATATGGATGTGTATACGCTGAACAACGTGGGTCCATATAACAGTTTAAACCCTGCCGGTAAATGGTATCTTAAACAAACTCTTCTTATAAATCCGCAATCTAACGTTTTTTCTCAACTAGTGCTTATTTCGTGAATGGTTACACTTAGCTCATGTCTGATTTGACAGATAATTAGTTTTATCCTTCCGCTGAACGAATATGGTTGTGTATACGCTGAACAACGAGGGTCTGCGATCGACAGAAGATGCCGATTTTTCAGATGAAGCTCATTTTGATCTTGGCTGATATGTAAACAAGCAAAATTGTCGCATTTGGGGCACAGAAAACCCGCACGCATACATTGCAAAGCCGATACACCCAAAGCGAGTCACTGTTAGGTGCGGATTTTGGTCCAGAGGCATAATTGGGCCATTTTTCTTCGAAAATGAGCATGGAGTGGCCGTTACAGTCAACGACGATCATTATCGGCCCATGTTGAACGAATTTTTGTTCACAAAAAATTGAAGAGGAGGATATTGGCAACATTTGGACGGCGCTACGTGCCACACAGCCGAAGCTACCCTCTATGTTTTGCGTCCTGTTTTTGAAGATCGCATTATCAGCCGCAGAGCTGATGTCGTTTGGTCAGCTCGGAGCTGCGATTTTACAGCGTTGGATTATTATTTGTGGGGTGCCGTCAAAGATAAGTGTTACGCCGACAAGCCAGAAACAATTGACGCTTTAAAGGATAATATTCGTGTAGCCATTGGTGAAATACAGCTGCACACAATAGATAATGTGCTTAAAAATTGGACCGATCGTGTAGGCTACTGCATGGCCAGCCGAGGTAGCCATTTGAATGAAATTATTTTTCATTATTAACCGGAAGGATTGTACTTTCAAATAAAAAAAGAAATTTGAGAAAATATTCAGTCGTTTTTTTTATAGCATTTTGAAAAAAAAGGTATTTGGCGGACCCGTTAGTTGGGCAATTAAAATAAAACGTGTTTTGGTTTCAGTAGTGAACAAACACACATCACATTGTACGCTTGTGTTAGAAGCAGCACAAGTGCTAGCAGAAATATTTTGCTCTATACTCGCGAGTATAGAAAATCGGAAAATTTTCACCACTGCTTTAAATACACAAATAATGAATTGCGTTCAGTATTTCTAGCTGAAGTAATTACTTTGGCATTAATCGATAAAATCCAAGACATAGAGATATGAGTGACCGGCGAATTCAAGTGCGCAAACATATCAAAATTTATGCAATCATATCTTATCTTTCGGATATTATACCCACTTTTAAAATGTATTTGTAATAGTAATTTCTTGCTAAACAAGAAACGCCTGTGCTTTTAAAAACTACAGGATTATTATTACTTCAGCCAAATCCCCCACTGTGTTTTTAGTTTTTTTTGTTGAAATGAAAAATTTTCAAAAAAAAAAACAATTATCAGTTGCAAATAAAAAATCGAAATATACCAGAAATCTAATTTATTTTAAGCTCTTAGTGCTCTTTATATGTGACGCAAGCTGAGAAAAGAAAGGTCCCTTTTGTTAGCTTGCGTCATATATGATTTTGTAAAGGCTTTTGGACTTCCGCTCGTACTACAAGCTTTTTGTTTCAAAATAGTTGTTTTATTATAAGTCACAATTTAATTTTAACTTTGTCTCAAACATATAAAAACCTTTAAACATTTAACAATAATTTTAGTTTTATTATTTTCTAAATTCACAAAAACGTGTGCAAAACGCACAAGAAAAAAAATCGTTATAAATCTGTCAACAGTATTTAAAGCAAATTAATTAAATATAAAATAATACTCATAATATTCAAACAGACACTTAGAAGAAGCAGAAAATAAAAGCTCAAGAGATTTTACTCTTCAAAAGCGAGTTATTTTTTATTTTATTTATTTATTTTTTTTTTTTACTGAAAAAATAAGGAAAACAAACGTTTTAAATATATGTTTTATGTGTTAAGATTATTATTAGTCTTCTTTTACAGTATAGGATATTCCAATAGGGGCGAGTTTCGCTTTAAAATCGGCATTGAAGTGCACGTTAGTATCAAAGAAGCCTATGCCAAATTAAGTGCGAGGAATGACATAGATATCGAGGTATGGAATAATTAATAATTACTTCCTATGGGGAGTACCCGTCCCCTTGGCCTATATATATGTATATATTTTGATATAATAATATTTTCTATTCCGCCGTCACTATTGTAAAGGGTGTTTTTTATAGAGGTATAGAACTTTAAGTTGGCATTACTTGTCAAGATAGCGACCGATTTAACAGCTGTCAAGTGATTTATTCTCAGTTTGGTTTGCCAATTCATCATGAATAGACTCACGCCTGAACAACGCTTGCAAATAGTGCAATTTTTTTTTTAATTTGAAATGAAAGACACGTTTGGTGACCGCCTAATTTCACGTTTTGGACCTGTCAATTGGCCTCCAAGATCTTGCGATTTAACACCGCTAGACTACTTTCTGTGGGGCTATGTAAAGTCTATTTGGTCTATGCGGATAAGCCACAAACGCTTGACCATTTGGAAGACAACATTCGCCGTGTTATTGCCGATATACGGCCACAAATGTTGGAAAAAGTCATCGAAAATTGGACGTCCAGATTGGACTACATCCGCGCCAGCCGTGGCGGTCATATGCCAGAAATCATATTTAAAATGTAATGCAACAAGATTATCTTTCGGATAAATAAAATTCATGTCAATCGAATAATACATCGTTGTTTTATTGCAACTTAAAGCTCTATACCTCTATAAAAAACACCCTTTAGTTATCTAGACATGGTGTGTACCGTAACCTAGCTCCCACCAAAACAATTTTAACAATTTATTTTTAGGGGCTCAGAAAGCCCCTAATGCTATCTATATATATAAAGCACAAAATGTGTTTGTGTGTTTGTTTGTTTGTTTGTCGGAAAGCTATAGCAGCCTACACCAGTGAACCAATCTTTCTGAAATTTTCACAGTTTGTTATTAGATACACGGATGGTAAAATAGGGTGCTTATTTTTTGATATTCGACGAGGGCGTGGCACCTCTTATACAAATTAAATATTTATCATCGTGTTGCTTGGTAACAGTAATAGGTAGCGCCATGAAATTTTGCACCAGTAACCTCTATATTTACATACATAGTTTAGAAAATAATAGACTGAATTAAAATAGTGGGCGTGGTACCTCCCATACAAAGTGAAAAATTTTTATACCGTATCTAGAGAACTGCAATAGGTAGCACTTTGGAATTTCGCACCAGTAACCCCCATATTTAAGTACATAGTCAAGCTAAATACCGACTGAATTGGAACAGTAGGCGTGGTACTTCCTATAAAAATTAAAAAAATGATTATCGTGTACCTGGAAAACTAAAATAGTTAGAGACTTGAAACTTTGCACAAGTAACCCTCAGAGTAATGTGTATAGTCTACCAAAATACACACTGGATTAAAAGAGTGGGCATGGTACCTCCCATACAAAGTGAAAATTCATTATCGTGTACCTAGAGTACTACAATAGGTAGAGTCTTGAAACTTTGCACAAGTAACCATTATGCTAATGTGCATAGTCTAGTTGAATAAAGACTGGATTAGAATAGTGGGAGCGGTACCTTTCATAATATGTATAAAATTATTATCATGTTAATATGTATAATCTAGCAGAAAACAAGTTGGATGGGAACAGTGGGTGAGTTACCTTGCATATAAACGAAAACATTTTAGACGTGAGAATAGCGTGCGTTTTCGAGTTAAAGGTTGGCCATACTTTTCTTCCAAGTGTTTATTGTATTTTTTGTGGATGGGTGTAGCCATCCCGAGCGCACCGGGAAAAGCTAGTTAACTATATAGAAAATGCACACGAACGCAGATACATTTTTACGCATAAAGATAATGAAATTATATGCTGATGAATTTTAGATGATTTTTAAAAGTTTCAGAGATTTTGATGATTTTGTACTTTTTCTATCTGGCAATTTTGAATGTGAATTAAAGAAATTTTAGGGGCATACTTTTAGGATTTTTTAAAAATTGTATTAATGATAGGCTTTTTGTATGGTGATAGCTTTTACTCCTTAACTTCATTATTTACACATAATTTACATTCTGTAATAATTTTAAAGGTCCATCTATCACGGTTCAAGAGATACAGCCGTCTGGCGACAGGCAGATGGACATCGAAGCGTTATAAGTGGTACTCGTTAGCTCGCTTTATATACGAAATCCTAAAAAAGGTAAAGTAATCAAAAAGAAAAGGAAATTAACAAAATATAAATTTACCCATACTAATGGGAGAACCCTTTATTTGTATTTATTTATTATTTTTTTTTTTTCGTTTCTATGACAATATTCTTTTGTTTTATTTTCTTTTATTTTATTCATTTTGTTAAACGTAAAATTTTTTAACCCACTAAAAGATGTGAAGAGTGGGCGTAAGTGTCTGAAAATGTGTTTTTGTTTTGTTAAATTTTCAAGGCTGGTTAAAGAGTTATTAATGCTCAAGTGGATTCATATAAAATTATATTTGATGAAAGTTAAATACTAGAATTTTAAAATTTTTGTATAATTGTATCAAACAAAATTTAATTTATGCAAAAAATACCTTTCTGATCAAAAAGAATAGGGATTTTTTCAGACAACCTAAATACGGGGTATTTATATATGAGCCGTTTATTTTAAAAGTGTCATTAGTCACTTTTTCAAACATATCAGGGTAATGATTAACGGTATGTCTTCATTGTAGGCTCCACTGAGATTTTATTCAAGAAAAATTATACTAATCAACGTTATAACTAATATGTTTATTTTGAGAGTGATAATCCCTTAAATATATCAATTTAAAAACAAAGTGACTAATGCCATTATCAAAATAAACGGCTCATTTAAAGACGTACGATAGGGCGCTAGGCTAAGTTCCGGTTTAGGCACAAAGTCTGTCTGTTACACGAACCCATTCGTTCTGTTTTAACCGGCTTTTCTTTTATAAAAATATAATAAAATACCCTACATACGAGTAACCCTATAGGTGAAGGTTTACAGCAAGGCGAATTATTACCAGGTGTAGGCAGAAGAGCAACAACTACAACAAAACAACAACTTTGACATTAGATTAGCAGATATGAAACAATGTATTTTTGACAAGACATTAGCAAAAAAACGAGAGCAAAAAACAATCAGCTGGGCTATCAACACCACCTAGTATGAATTCGCCTTGGTTTACAGTGAAGGCTTCCAGAGATGTGTAGTTGTAAACATTGCATATTTAAGTATAGACTCACTGACTAATTCACTCATCAATATTATGGGGGACTTCCACTAAAGCCAGGGAGCTGAAAGTTGATATACAGGTAGGTATCGGTGAATAAGTAACTAGAAAAATCGGAAAATGAGAAGATTTTTCTTGGGTAGCGCCCGACACTATAGATTTATTGTTGGCACTTCTACTAAGCTAAAAAGCTGAAATTTTTTATACAAGTAGGTCCTGGTGCTACTTCTTCTACGAACATTTCAGTTTCAATAAATACAGGCCTGTGAAATCGCTGCGATATTAATAGGGTTTCGATGTTTCTTTTTGAGAACCGAACCCTAAAAACGAACTCGAGCCGTACTTTAAAACATATTTGGTAAATTTTTAAAATAAAATTTTATTAGACGAAGCTTAATTAATTAGCCAGCGTTAAGTACTTGAGACATAAGGAAAAACTATCATCATCGTGTGATACTGATTATGATGATAGTTTTTCCTTATGACTCAACTACTTAACGCTGGCTCATTAATTAACAACAAACAAATTTTTTTTTAATAATTCACGAAATATATATGTGAATTGATTTACATATTCATATTACATAACTTTTACTTAGAAGTGGGTTTTCTATAAAATTTCCTTCTCTTTTTAAATTGTCGCTATGACGTGTCATAATCTGTCTCTGTGTCTATTTTCTTTCCAATAATCAATAATTTCTGACACTTTTCATATCTGTTTATGACATTTTTAATCTTGGCTGTTTCTTATTTTACTTTGAAAGCATTAGGACAATTCAAAACCAAAAAAAAAATAGTATTGAATGAAAAGAAAAAAATAAAATTCTAAAATAAACTGATTCAAGTGGTTGGCATAATCGACCCATATTTTGCTGTCAAATTTGTGGCTCAATTGTAAATGGCACAAGATTTTGCATACACACATAGAAAATTGATTAGTTTGTCCAAATAAAAAAAAAACTTTAAAGGAATAAAACTATTGAAGTTGTAGCAAGAAATGAAATGAATTTAATACAGAGACTTGCGGCGATCAAATTTCCACGTGCCGGCGGCTAATTCTTTTGCTAACGACAAAGAACGCACTACACGCGAAACGAAATAGAAAGAGATATCTACAATTTCGTAATATTCTTAGCTCTCACTTTGACATCTTTTGGGTGATCACATAAAAACTTAATTAATGCTAATGTCATCAGACATGTATGTAATCAGTATGTTAAAGCATTACAACCAACAAAAGCCAGTGCACTTACCGAACTCGTGCAAAAGTCAAGGTTGTTAAATTATTTATAAAATTTACCACGATCGGAAGCCAACTCCTAGTGCAGGTATTGGCTAAATGATATGGTCGGAGAGAAGTACATTCTTTTAAATATTATACTTTACGGTAAAAGTGTAAAGCAGGTTTATGTGCTAATAGTTACTTAGACTCTGGATAGATGACCTTTCAACTCCAGTTTTAATGATAAATAACGTCCGCAAAACGGATGTAGAGGCAGGCGGAATTTCTTATCTCCCTCTCAAAAGCCTCCCAAAAATGAGCAGAGTTTTCAAGAGATACAAAGGAAACTCTTTGCTAGTGCCGGATGGGCGAGGAGATGTGACTATGGAATTAGGAGAACCAGCAGGGAAAAAGTATAATCTCAAAAAATGGAAGTGGTAAAATACTTGCGTACATGGACCCGGAATTTTAATGGATAATAAGGTGATAGGAACTAAGGTTATGCAGGTTAGTGCCTGGCTTGTCGGCCTAACCTGATGATAGTCTTACCACAGAGTGAATACCTACCTATGCCTACATTGTATATAGCAATAGATGTGATCAAGATTAACATCAGCACCTAGCCGTGTTGGCCCTTGTCTGACCTGAGTGAAAAGAAAGTGTAGACTAGCACCCCCAATACGATAATGTGCAGAGTGTAATAGCACCCATATCGCACTAAAATGTACCGCACAGTCACAATGAGTAACAATTTATAGAAAATGACAAGCCTGGACCCATTATTCTAACCTCTTGTTTAGGGGTTGGAAACCATCTAACTCCTTTTATTGAGAGTGCAACAGCACGCTTGATGAATAAAGTACCATATCTGCATACATCGATCCAAACCATAACCACCACGTGAAGGGGACCTCACCAACAACCGGACACAGAGAGGAGTGGCTCGCTACCGATTACCGTGGTATCAGTCGTTTGGACACTGGTCGGGCATCGAAAAGGACAGACCTGTTTTTACAGATTCAGGCTTCAGGAAGTCCTGGCGTCTGGTGGCCCCATTTTTCCCGAGAGCACTTCATCAAAACTTTTTGAATGCTACAGTGACAGTTTGTACCCCCGGAGGGATTGCATATAGCAACACAACAACTAGCACTTTTAGAAGATGGTTTAGAGAACCATGCTCATACCCCTTTTGTTTAAGAGTTGCAGATCATCTACGCTACCGCTGCACCCTTAGCGGTATCGGTTGAAGTGCACTACACGCTGTACTAAAAATCATCCTTCCAACGATGAAGTTTGAAACCGCATTTACCACGTTAATCCTTGAAGAGCCTCATCAATAACCGGTATCAGAGATTAGTGGGCCCTGTAAGGCTACCGGTTTCGGTGGTATCAGTCGTTTGAACACTAGCCAGACCTTGAAAGTTCTTATCTTTTAGTTTTATACCCGGTATAAGCCTCGAGGACCGGAAGCATTAATGTCAAGGATTTGAGAACCTACCAGACAATATGCCCCCGAGGGATTACTTGTGGGGTAACCTGGAGTATGCTGAAGTTTTTAGGTATAACAGCGAAAGAAGTATTTAGATAAAATTGGAGTACCCTAAACGGGTTAATTAAGCTGGTGACAATACAGGACAAATACCAGCTCATAAAGATTAAAATCGAAATGTATCTAACTGGAAGAGACTGAGACACGCTTTGCCGCATTGTACGTAAATGTCCAGTTCTAGGATCATAGGCAGATAGACATGACGAACGTAAATTCTATGAGGAACCTAAGCCTCCAAACTGGCGATTAAGCGGATTTAGTGTTAACAAAGATGGTTATCATCTTCCAGTTCTTAGCCGGATATTACTAAGGCCGTACACTAATATTAACGAATGCTTAAATGTCAGTAATGAGCAAGGAGGTCGGTAACTAAAAAAAACAACTAATTACGCGGGATTTAGTAATGAGTAAAGTGATCTCTAACCATAAACAAAATCACTGGCAGTAATGAGTGAGAAGATCGGCAGCTAAAAAGATAACTAATTACACGCTTTTCACTGAAGAGTAAAGAGGGGTCTCCAACCATCAACCAATAACACAAAATCAATTAGTAATAAAGTTAAATTCAAAGGAAACCCAAAATATGGTGTGCTTTAGTAACTTTCTAGTCTCGGATAAGTTATTATTTAGCTTGAATGGGGCTGATATTTAATTAGCATGTGTTTACTAAAAATTCAGCAGCCAAATTACGGCTTCTATTTTGATTAAAATTTCATTGGAATTTTCAATAAAATTTCGATTTATGTATATTGAATGTCTTAATTTGCAACCGGATTAGAATTGTTTATATTTTATTTTTCAGATTTTCTTGAAGAAGCTAAGCTAACCAAATTTTGAGAATGGGGCTGATTTTTGATTTTTTTGTTATTGAATTTAGATTTTAATATTATAATAAAGTTGAATGACTTTTAATGTTTTTTATTTGTCAACATTTAGCATTGCTAAAAACTTTATTCATCAGGAAGTTAATTTTGGGATTTTTCCCTCTTCTTTTCTAGAGTAATTTTAATTTGATTTTGTTAATCTGCACACACACATTTTGTCTGGTTATTTATTATTATTTTTTTATTATTAATTTTTTTTTATACCGTAAACATTTTGTTTTATATCTTTTGTTAAAAATTAATTCACACCTCATTTAAAAAATAAGAAGAAAAAATTGTCAATGTCGCTTAAAAAAAAAAACTCATCCTCAAAGTCACTGAGTTGGTCACACCATAAGTCTTATGTTTTACCGGTTGGTTGAATGGCTTCGTTCCCAATGTGTTGATATGGTCATGACAAACTGTAATGCATCAAAATGTCGTAAAATTTTACACAATAATATCTAAATATTTATTTAAGACTTTTAAGGCAAAATAATAATTCCAAGCCACTTGTAGTGCTCGTACTAAAATATTTATAATTTTATTTATTTTATTTTAAGTTGACGACTTAATAAGAAAAATAAACAATTCAGCGCGCGGGGTTTTTGTTTTGAATCTGTGAACCAGAAATAAAATTAAACTTTCAAGAGAGTGTGACAAAATGACAACAAAATGCTAAATGTCAGGTTTAATGCACTTGTAAACAAAGGAAGACACAAAGACAAACATAACACAAATATTAAATTATGCAATAAATAGGAGGTATTTTTCAATCAAATATTTGATTATACGAGGGAGGTGCTCGAACTATTCAATCTGTTGTTTCATGGCTATAACATCCGCCAGAAGGTGATAAAGTTGTGTGTGCAGGGAGAGATTCAGACTTGCTTGAGGTTCCATATCTGTACATATAAAGAAATAGTAACTCATTTCTTGTCTGTCTGTCTGATCTTCTTATTTTTTTTTGTGTGTTCGCATCACGTAAAAACTACTGGATGGAATTTAACAAAATTTTGTGAGGAGGTACCTATGTATCCTGATCCCAATATAGGATACTTTTTTCCGCAAAAGTATCTTATTTCCAAGAGAAGTGGAGAAAAAGCAGTGAAGTATTTATACTGCACACTTTAGGGCATCTTTCATTTTTGAAAGCGAGATATTTTAAACAGATGGCGCTGTTTTAAAATAATTACAAAATATAAATTTTTTTTTTTAAGAGAAGTACCACTCAAGAGGCAGTTAATGCTTCAGTAACTGTGGTACTTACTTTGGAAAGGGATAGTACAGGGTGGGCCAAAAGAAACCAAGGGGTGTAAAAGTTTAATAACTTTTTTGTTTATTAACTTTTTTTTATTTTTTCTTTCAGATTATATAGACAACACTTGGAATTGTATTATTTAAACCAGAGATCAATTATTTTAACGCAAAGAGCATATCGCCGACATTATTGAAAATTTGATTATGAGTGATGAAGCTCATTTTCATTTGAATGGCTTTGTTAATAAGCAGAACTGTAGGTTCTGGGGTTCTGAAAATCCAAGAGCCATTCATCAACGCCAATTGCACCCCATCAGGTGTACAGTATGGTGTGGGATCACATCTGAAAATGTCATTGGGCCCTACTTCTTCGAGAATGAAGATGGAAGTGCTGTAACCGTAAATGGAGAGCGGTATCGGTTTATGATAGAAAATTTTTTACGTCCTGCTCTTGAAAACAGACCTGGTATGTGGTTTCAGCAGGACGGAGCCACTGCCCATACTGCCCGAGACACAATGGCACTTTTAAGACAAATTTTTGGAGAGCCCTTGGATTCTTTTGGCCCACCCTGTAGTAGATAAGACAGATGGTTAGTGTGATAGTAAAGCTTCGATTCTGGCATCACTTGCAATTGCATGTTATGATTATTTTTAGAACAGTATTGCAGCGCCTCTGGTGTTATTTAGGCGAATTGGTTCGAAGCTACCATAGCCAATTTATAATTATTTTACTTCGCCGACGATTTAGTGCTATGTGGTAATACCGGCGAAGGAGGGCGCTGTGATATGCATTATTATAAAGAAAAATTAATACATATCAGAAAAATTGATGTTGCCATGGCTGAGTATTGAACTCGTAACCATTGCTTAGTAGTCAACGTGATAACCACTTAAGCTTCAGCACCCTCAAAGCAAGATCGAACAAATTATTGTCAGGACGCACACAACGTGTGTTGGTACAGATAGTCATTTATAATTTTATTTAAATCTGGCATGATTTTTTGTGTGCGGCAAATCAGACCGACAAGTTGGCAATAACCAGCCAAAGACGACGAAAAAAAATTTGGAGCAACTAAATGGGTTTGTTTTATTAGAAGCCAAAAACATCATTGACAACCGTGTTCGTACCTTAGTTATATATAGGTAATTTCAAGGACCTACGAAAACTTATTGATTGCACTGTAATGTAAAGGGTTATTCTAGTTGAGTTTCTAAATGTCATTGGCAAATATTTTTCAAACATTAAATTATGCCTCACTAACAAAATGAAATGTATTTTCAAGGTACCTTTACAAAGTTAGTCCTTGAACAATATAGAAAGGCAGAACGTGTTTAAATAATCGGAGAGTATAATAAAAAAATGGGGCGGTCGCGTGAAAAAATAGTGCACAATTAAGCCGTTCGAGCAATTTGGGTTAGCATATAGTATAATAATACATCATTATACTTCGCCAAGTCATTTGGAAGATTATGTTGGTAATGTTCGTAAATGGTGTGGTCCACGAAATTGGCACATCATTGATCGTGCATTGCAACATTTGGGGCTAATTATGCGGCTAATTTTTGGATTGGATTTAACAAGCATTCAAGGTCCACATCAGTCAAGAACTTTAGTCACAAGACTATCCTCAGGGTCTTTTGTTTGTAAAATAAATGAGTGATAAAAGATGTCGATTTTATGGAAAATAAAATTTTGTTCTGTATTAAGACATAATTTCTCTTCAACGTTAAATTGTAAACGATCAAAATTGAAGGAGGGCTACATTGGCTTTTGGGGGTGCGCTATCGGGACCAATTAAAAGATTTGGTGGTTGGAGACTTTTGATTTGAAGTGCTTCTGACTAATTAGCCCAAATTTCTATACCATATTAATCACCTTTCCTGAAGCTTGTGGGGGCCTAAAACCAGAAGATAATAACCTTCGAGGTCTGACCAGTGTCTAATTACTGGTAACACGACAACCGATAGTCCTAAGGAGGCCCATTGTGTCTACTTATTAGTAAAGACCTACATGGCGTAACTAATTGGTTGTGGCTAATTGCAGGCAGAGCAATTTTTAGTCCTATAAGTACTTGTTTGGTGTACCTTGTGGTCGGAAAGCTAAATTAGCTTTTCGTTGTGCGCTATCGGGAAAAATTGAAAGATTTGAAACTAGAAGACCTTTGATTTCAACATGAAACAATTGCACTATTAAGCCCAAATTTCCAGATCGCATTAACTCACTTTCATGCGATCGATTCCTGGAGGCACCAGTCCGTGAAGCTTGAAGACGTCTAAAACTAGAAGATAATAACCTTCGAGGTCTGACCACTGTATAATTACTAGAAACACGACAACCGCTAGTCCTAAGGAGACCTAAGGTTCATGTCTCTACTTATAAGTAAGGACCTATATGAAGTAATTAAGTGACTGTGATTAGGACCCTAATTGCAGGCAGGGTCAATTTTTAATCCTATGAGCCGACGTATGCCAACTGATGATGTTAATAGTGCAGATGACTCTAGTTAACTTTAACTCCTCCATAAAGCGTATGATCACGGTCCTGATAATAATGATATTATTTTTTCTACTTATTGTGTCGCTATCCGCAATAAGACTGTTGGTGATCGCAAAACTTAAGACCTTAGTCGGGTTTAAGCCTAAAGGCAGGCACTTGATGTATCGCATCTGTTGTTTTAAAGCTATAGATGAATTTTGCTCCATCACTGCAAACCTGCTCCTTTGAAAAAAAAATGTTTTTTAATTGACTTTATGTAGAAACTAAAGGCCCAACTATAATATTCACGAGCTAGCTTAAGTCAACTTAAGCAACTGTGCCAAAACATATAAATAATATGTGGCAAACTATAATGTACTTAATCAAAGTTTTCGTTAAGTTTCGTCAAATTTCATTTGCTTAATCAACAAAGTACGAAACCGATCGCACATTCCGTACGGAAACAGCTGTTTGTCCTTTAATATCGATGCTTCACAGAAAAAAATATTTTCACTAATTAAAACAGAACAATCAATTAAAAAATTAATTAAACTTTAATTTAAAACTAATTAAAACCTTTATTTGGTGGAATAAAAATTTTTTCTGTGTGAAATTACTTCACTGTTACTTTCAAGTCATTCTTCTTCTTAGTGGACTATATAAGACTTAGTGACGTAATTCAATTTCACTGTTGGCCGATTCAGAACTTAGGCTTAATCGGCCAACACCTGTGCGTCAGAGAAACTGAAGGAGCTGCTAAAAACATTGGTACTGATCGTGAAACTTTGCACAAGATCTCGATCTTTTGCTGACCTGACATCGTAATTTAATAATTGAAAAGTGAACGACATATTTCAATCCAACAGAAGGTTGGAAGGAGTCACTTTTACACTATTTGATATTTTTAAAATAATTTTTTTGTACAACAAAACCTGAAAAGTGGCGAAATCGCAAATGTAATAAATCAAAAAAAGAAACAGTTGAAAAAACCATCATTCTCAAACTTGACCTGCAACATTTTGCCACGCTTATGCTAAACAATATTTGGCAACAACTTAATGAAACTTAAAAAGCTTTTAAAAGAAATTTTAAAGGTCTCAAAAAAACAAGATTTTGTAATCACCTCATCTTAACAAATTGTCTGACATAAACTCCTTTTATTTGACTTTAAATTCAACCTTTTGTTTCTGTTTCTGTTTTTTTTTTTCAATATTAAATCTTCTTTTTATTGACTTTTATATTAAATTTCAGTTATTATGCCACCATATTTCAATTTTATTAAAATTTTTGAAGCAAACAAAAAAAGGAGAAAAATATTTACAACATTCAGCTTCAAAGAAACAGAAAAAAAATATTAATTTTTTTTTCTTCTTGTTAAAGTTTTATTGCCATTGTGCCCATCATCATTTCGTTTGTCTGAAAGGTTGTATTTGTTACTTTTGTTAAGAGTGAAAGTAAACTCATCACATACAGCTTGTTTTTTTTTTTTTTTTTGATTTTCTTGTAATAAAATTTGAACAAAAACTTAAGTTTTCTTGAGCAAAAAATTATAATAATAAATTGGTACCCTCATAAACCATTAACTAACTAACGAACTACATGTGGCCAACTTTAATTTTAAAACAACATAAAAAGCTACGATACTTTAGCTGCATAAGAAAATTGTTGAAAAAAAAATTTTCTAAAATCAGAAAAGAAGTAAAATTGCTAGCCATGGTGCAGAGGCAGTAGAATTATGAAAGATTTTATGATAAATGATTTATTTGTTAAATGAAAATGAAAAATATTTACAAATAAAAAACATATTTTTCAATTTATGTTAACAGCGTTATTAATATCGCACATTAAATCATAAACAGTTACAAATTTATCTCTGTATTTTTTAACTGGAAAAATTCCGTTACTGTGGAAATCAATTAGATTATAAAACTACAACCATATTTTTTTTAAATAATAACAGTAAATTTTCAGTTGTGTCTCTTACTGATTTAGTGTGCGATATGATCAAAGAATATGTTTAAGACATACGTATATATATATATATATATATATATATATATATATATATATATATATATATATATATATATATATATATATATATATATATATATATATATATATATATATATATATATATATATATATATATATATATATATATATATATATATATATATATATATATATATATATATATATATATATAATAAAATATAATTTCCGGTTTAAAAGCCGAATATGTTTCGTAGATTGGTTCAGATTAAATACGATCCTGCAGAAATAACTACGAGCCAATGCTCGAAGGACCAAAATTTGCCTGCTTATACATAGCCATACATGATACAGGCAGACGTCAAAATATGCTGGTTCATTTGTATGAATATTCAGGATCAAAATGTTACGGTGGAACTCATTTTGATTATAAAATTACAACCATATTTTGAAAAACAGTTTTTTGCCTTACCTGAACATTTGTGATTTGTCAGTTGTGACTGTTTATGATTTAGTGTGCGATATGATAAAAAACAAATAAGAGTGCTATATTCGGCCATGACGAATCGTATATACTCTTCACAATAGTAATACTAGATATTGTGTAAACCCCTCTTAAGTTACTTTGAAAATTAATTTGAAAATTGGTTGAATTTTTTGGAATCTTTTTTTTTTGTAAAATTATATTTTTAATTTTTAGGAAAATTTGCAGTAAAACTTTTTTTTGAAAACTTCAACTTCTCCATTTATAAGGATCCAAAATATATATACTTTATGGGGTCGGATATGAATATTGTAGAAATTTCACATATATATACTGGGTGGCGCAAAAGTAATCCTCCTATCAGAAAATGCTATAAATTTTGCGATTGGCCCCTAATGTCAATTCTGTTTTGACATTTGTGTAGTAAACACTTGCGAAATACACGTTAATAAACAATGTTACGCTACACTGCTCCAGAACGCGGAATATTGGTGACTATTTATTTGACCAATAATCGGTCGGATTACAGCCAAAAAACATCGGAAGGTTATTTTTGCGCCACCCTTTATAAGAGATTTCATTTCCCCAGAAATAAAACAGTTATTTTCAATTTTTTTTTTTTCATAATTCCAAATTAATTTTTAGTTATACTTTAATTTATTCTTTTTATTAAACAAAAAATATTTCGTGTGTAAAACTGTATGTTTAAACTAAATAAAAAAGGCCCATAGTGATGAAGCACATGTTTTTTTATTTTAATATTTATCTTCTTATGTGGTATTTATTTGATAAATCTGTCGATTTACTGAGTTCAATACGTTTGTTTTTTTTTTAATAAAAATAAGAAAGATTTAACGCACATGTTGCTCTTCCGCCTTTTTTTTCTATAAAATATGGCTGACCTGACCTTGAAATTTAAATTTTCATGCTTTAAACAATTATTATTTTTAGATTTTTTTTTTTGTATTGGAAAATATTATAATTTTATTTTAGAGAACTTGTCGTTAAACTAACTAAAACAGAAAGGGCCTTCCAAATGGAAACGGCTAAATTTTTAAAATTTATTATGAGATAAATTTGCTCCTATGAAATGTATAATTCTCACATTTAAAAAAAAAATTTGTTTAGCCAAAGAATTATCCATAAATGGAAAATTATTACGGAGGGGAAATACTAGTAGGAAAGAGAGTTAACTTTAACTATCGTTCACTTTAGAGTCGAGTTATAAAAATCGCCGTCAAATATTTTACTCAGCTAAAAGAGCAAAAAATTAAATTAAAAACTATAGAAAAAATTACCTAAATTTCTTTTTGCTAATAAAGTCTTTTATTTTATAAGAAACAAAATAAAATAATAAAATTTACTAACTGCACAATTTCTCCAACAATTTAAATAATAACAAATAGAAATAAAATACCGTTACAATATTGACAAGCACAGATAAAAATAAAACAAAAAAAACATCTCTATTCAAAACAATAAACAGCTGAAAGGAATAAAAACAAACAAAAGTTTTAACATCTCACATGTCAAAAAAACATTAATAATAGATTTTTGCACAAAACTAGAGTTCAAAACCATAAAAAAGTTGTTAAACTGATTTTATAATTAATTTTCTCAAAATAGAAATGAAAATTAACCAACAACAACATAAACAAAGAAAACAAACTATGAGATAATTTTTAACATTGAATAGATTTGAAGCAGAGATAGGCAAACTCGTGCAATCCTAAAGTTTACTTGTATGTATGAGTAAAGAGAAACTTGGAAACAATGAGAAGAAAGAAAGAAAAGAAATCTAACATTGAACATCTCCATGATGAAGTTAACAGGTAACATAATGTAAAGGAGAGGATAGCTTTAATTTTTTCTATATCGAGTTTGACATTAAGTCGTTGCTAAGTGATGTGTTATCAAAATTTTTCTCTCCACCCTGGTGAACATATTCCCGTTATGCCCCTTGGGAATATTACCACACATTGCTCTTCTTCCCTCTTCCTAAAAGTGGTTTTACACGGCGTGTATTTGTCATATGACTTGTCACTTTTCCATGTGTAAACTCTATACACGTCGTGTGAACCCTTTCAAACATAACATGTGTATTTTCCATGTGTACAATACATATGACATTTTTCATTTAGAACGTGTTCTATTTTGATGTAACAAAGCATCTGACATCCTGTAATGCCAACTTGATATTTTGCTATTTTAGGTTTTTGATGGTACCAAAAGCGCTAAAAATGTGGTAAAAGCACTAGATTTGCATCTTTGCATCAGCTGTGGTTGCAAATAAAAAACTGTGTGGCGGCAAAATTATATATTGTAGTTTATGTCACATGTAATTACACATGTACGTTTGAAAGCAAAAATTAAAAACGTATGTTAAAGGGTTATTTTGACAAACACATGAAATTACATATGAATTATCAAACTGATAGGTCATATGACAAAATACACGCCGTGTAAAACCATTTTAAATAAGCCAGTTCACAAATGTTGCAAGGTAGTGATGTACGTTTTCTTATTTTCTATACTTGGGAGTTAAGGGCAAAATAATTCTGCTAGAGCAACGTCGCTACACTTACACTATGTGTAAGTCGTTTCTAAGTGATGTCTTCCCAACCCTGGAAAACATATTCCCTTTAAACCGCTTCCAAATAGTTCCATACATCGCTCTTGTTCTATTTCCTTAAATATAGTGATGCACATTTTCTTATTTCGTATACTCGCGAGTTAAGGGCAAAATATGTATTTCAGTTAGAGCAACGTCGACACACACACTTGTTTACATTTCAGCAACGGAAATTTTTCTCCCCACGCTGGTGAACATATATCTACATATATGTGTGTACAGAAATATTTAACATTGATCGTTTCCATTATGAACTTAATAGAAAAATTGTAAAGGTGAGAATAACTTTAATTTATTTTATATGGAGTTTGTAATTAAATCGTGTGGTCTTCCCAACCCTGGAAAACATATTCCCGCTATACCGCTTCGAAATAGTTTATTTTTTTATTTTTCTTATATACGCGAATTCAAAAATGTTTTAAAGCAGCGGTGCACATTTTTCATTTCCTATACTCGCGAGTAAAGGGCAAAATAATTCTGCTAGAGCAACGTTGGCACACTTACACTATAGGTGTAGCCTTGTTGGAACATCATAAAAATTAAAAAATAGCCTATTGTGTACAAAATTTAATTTTAAGCAAAAAATGTAAAATGAAAAAATTGAGGGGCGACCCTTAGTTTCGGAGTTACGGACCTTCCAAGTTTCTATGTAAAGTATGGTATATCTTGACTATTTTATGAGGGAATGCGACAATATGGGTATCATTGGAATGGTAATTAAAACTTCTATCGAACTAAGTTGAAATTAGTGAAAAAAATTAAAACAATTTTTTAAGTTTTTTCATCTCTATGGTATAACCAACACCGGCTTCGTTTTCTAAAGATTTTCCACATAGCCGACCTTTCTACGATTTTCTACGTAGCAGGCCTTCGAACGGGCGCAAGGTTTTTTTTATACTTTGTATGTGATGCTTCTAACACAAGCATACAATGTGATGATGGCTGGATGGTCTGTGTTTGGTCACCACTGTTTTATATTAGAGTAACAAAACTAACTGTAAGGTAGGCCTTGCCTGTTGTTAACAAGATATTGCTCATTAAACCGAAATAACAAATTTTAAAAGATTAAATTAAAAACTAATATAATTAAACAAAAAAATAAATAAATAATAAGCACAATTACAAACACACATCGTTTTACGAGAAATTTCACTCTCGAAAAACAATGTAATGTTATAGTTAAAAATATTGATAAAAAAAATATTAATAAGTGCCCAATTACATTGTGCAACTTTTGTCGCTGCAACTTTTATCGTTTCTTTCTTAAAATTTCATTTATGGTTATATTGTTCAATTTTTATTGCAGCAATTTGTTTACATTTTAAACTTTACAATTTAAACAACGAATGAGAGCACAAAACGAATTTCAAGACATTATGCATGGGTGTACCAGGGTTGTCAGATATGACGATTTCTCGGCTAAGTGGCGATTTTCAATCTTATTTGGCGATAAATTTTTGATTTGACGACATGTCGACTTCTTGACAATATTTCAAATAGTTGGCTTTGTTTTAAGTAAAATTTGTATCTTTCTTAAATAAAAAACAAAAAAAACAAAATAATATATATTTTGGCGATTTTTTTTTTGTGAATTTTGGCGATTTCAATTAATTTTTTTTGAGATTTATTAAAAAATTTTTAAAATTTAATAAAGTTATATATTTACATATCTATTGTTAGCAAAATCTAACAAAAAACCATTTGGGCGATTTTGGCGAAATAGGTGAAAAATCTGGCAAAACTTGCATAATGTAAATTAATTTAAAAACCTTTGAAGAGTAACATTAAAATAAATTTTAAAATTTAAGCCAAATTATAAGTCATTGAGAAATATTCAAATACTACAAAACAACTAAATTTGATGTCAAAGTTGAACATTTGACAGCTGTCAAAAAACAAAACAACTCAGTTGTGTAAACCACTGTTAGTCACCTCAACACTTAGCAATAAAACAAAAAATTTGTTTGAAAGGCAATTTTTAAACCTCTATTATAAATATTCGTTTATAATTATTAGATTTAAACATTTGTTTACAAGCAACATTATGTGTGAGTGTGGTTGTGTGGAAAAGTAATAAATACAAAATCAAATAGTATTTTTGTTCCAAAAAGAAAACTTTGTCCAATTTTTACACACACAAATGGACCAACTGCAACCAGCAGCTAAGTATTGTAACAAATACTTGCTGGCAATTAATATTTTTTGTTTTTGTAACCAACAATTTCAATCATACAATATTCCTACGATTCGAAGCAGGGATGGTAAATTAAATTTTTAAACTCCATCAACCGGATCCTTAATTATACTTTTCGAACTTAAATTGTACTAAATACCCATGTTTACGATAAATTTGGTACAAATTTTATTATAAAAAATTTATAAAATTTTTACATACAATATTAACTAACCCAATTTTGTAAAAAATTTGTCAATATCAGTCACTGTTCATATTATACAAGGTTACTTTCTTTGTTTCATTAACTATCCAAATGTATATACCATATATCTTTTCAATTATTCTTAATCTATCAGAAATTATCTTCATACTTCCTCTTTAAACTTAACCTTTTTTTATCAATGCATTTAGTTAATAAAATTATGAAAAGGGTAAAAAATATATTTTTATATTTCAAAAGCCTCTAAAACATAGAACTGGGTGAAATTTTAAATTGTACCAAAGGGGCCATTAGTGTACCATATCGCTTTTCAGGTTCGATATGTACAAAAACAAGTACGAGTGCTATATTCGGCCATGCCGGATCTTCTATACCCTTCACCGCAGTAATTTTATTTATACAGAGGAAGGTACAACATTTGTTTAATTTTTTCTAACAAATTTCGTAGGCGAAAATTTTTTGTAAATTATTTTTTTTGTGAAATTTTTTTTGAAAATTTAAAAAAAAATTTTTTTTAATTTTTTGGTTTTTTTTTAATCTTTTGGAAGATTTTTTGAAAATTTGTTTGTAAAAATTAGTTTCTTCCTGAATTCTATATTGCGTTGGAATGGTGAGACTAAAGCAAAAAAATCCTTTAAGAAAAATTTCCTCATATTGACTCCCCTACCTCAGTGGGCTTTATTGACTGCTCCTGGTTACCAGTGGTCACCCTGTTGGTCTATTGGCTACCTCTAAAGGTATTGCTTTCTATAATGGCCTTTAATACAAGTTAAAGCAGAAAAACCTAACCAACCTAAAAATAGTCATGAAATCGGTCCTCGAAGGGGGCTATTGAACACCCGAGATCTGTATGCACTCCTTGTGATCTACTTGTCGCGGTCTAATATTTATTTAACAAAAAAAGCAAAATACAATCATTAAATCCAAAAGTAAATGAAAACTACGTGAAAAACACAGCTGAGCGTGGTTTTTTGCCCGCAGTCTCCAATGAGAAGGTCTGATGTTGCTGAACTGCAATCCCAACATTTTCGAAACTATGCCTGGCAGATTGGTGGGCTTTAATTGTTTGTAACTCGTGTGGCGCCTTGGCAAATGACATTTCAACGTCAACAGACGAACATCGCTTAATCAACATTTTTATGTATAAGGATCCAGAATATATAAACTATATGGAGTCGGAAATGAATATTGTAGAAATTACACACGGAATGACAAACTTATATATATATATGTCCTTTCCACCTGTGATTAAGTACAATTGTACCAACTTTACCAACCCTGATTCGTAGTCAAAGTACGTATAATTCATTCGATGTATCTAGTGGTCGTAATACAAGTTGTAACTGATTAACGAAAACATTGTTTTTTGTTTTTCTTTAGATCAACACTTCGCCCAACAAACGCACACTACAGGGATGGTAAATTAAATTTTAAAATTTTACTGACCGGCTTCTAAAATTGTTCTTTTTGGACTCAAATTATAATAAACATATTTTTTATGTTGAGTAAAATTTGTATTCATATTGAAAAATAACGGATTACTTTGTAACAATCTTTAATTAAGCCACTATTAATTAAACCCCTATTACACGATATGTTTTTTAACTTTGACTTCCCAAATTTTCCACTACAAAATGCGTGCATCTAACAACATTAAAATTAACATCTGACATTATTTCCATTAAAAAGTTTTTTGTTTTGGTTTGACAAACCATCTGACATCAGCTACTCTTATAAGGATAAAAAATATGTCCACAAATGTATGCCGTGTGAAAACAGTTAACGGCGATTAACCATTGACGGTATGATTAGCAGGCTGAAAGTAATATTTTAAGAGATTAATATAATAAAATTCTTTTAACTAAATGTGTCTATTTGATAACAAATATATAAACCATGCTTAACTACACTATTGTTGAGCTGTTGCGATATAATGTTTTTTTGCTAGATAAAAGTAATAATTCAATACTAAATATTGTGCCTTGGCGGTTATAAATACTATCAACGATTCATGGTTAAAACGATGAAGCCTAGTTGCAAAGTTAGGAGATCGATCTAAATTAGATCAGTTACGCTAGGACTAGATCAGTCATGCATTGAATTCCTTTGCAACTCTTTTTAGAAGCAATTAATAGCAATTATTCTGAAAACACCGAAAAACTGCCCAAATTTGCCTTACGTAGTTTGCAAGCGACTTCTTATAAGAAGGTTCTCTTTGGTTTAATAAAAATCCTACATTTTTGCGAACAAAATATTCCATATGATCCTGACATGCGTTCCTCTGCCATAGCACTTTTCATTGACTTACATATCCAAACTATACCCTGATCTTTTTCCAATTATTATATTATTCTTACAGTTAACAACAAGCGATCATTGTGCAAATCCATCTTCATGTTGTGGTTCAAATTGTACCAACTTTACCAACCCTGGTACACAAATAAATACAACTATACATGCCAATCCAACCAGCCAACTAACAACAACATACGTTTGAACTGTGAAACGTTGCCAGACTAATGATTTTATAATTTTAATAAATTTGTAACCAATAAAATGATTGAAAAATCAAAAAATTGTTTCAGAATTATTTTTTCTACAATATGGTTTTAAATTAAAAATATACGGAAGTTATAAATAGAACACAAAAACCTTCAAAATAATTCCCGTTAGAGACTGAAATCATTTCTAAATAATTTTTCATTAGACAAAACTAAAATAACTTTGGTGCCTTTGTAGTATTTTCTATAATCGCTTCTAATGTTTCGAGGCGCTTATCACAATTTACATTAAAGAATCTGAAATTTGTGACTATTTATGTTGCCATGTCTAGTGAATAGGGTGTCTCGTTTTATGTTTGGCCAATAAGCTACAATTAATCAGGGCTGTGTAGCCCATTCATAACTGTATAGCAAAATTTATGGTTTTTATTCCCCAAGGCATAGACCTCAGACTTCGTATAATCACATAAAAATGATGTATTTAGGGAGTCAATTCTGGTCAGCGGCAAATTAAAAAACATGATGAGAAAATGTCTCAATTAATAATTGTATTGTTTGATAGACATATGGTACCATCTGGATAAAAGCACATGTTACCATGTTGCGATATCTAACACCATTAACACTCGTTTTTTCCAAGAATTATGGTTTAATGGTTCCCCCAGCCCAAAATCCACACCAACCGTTTTAGATGAATTCTTTTTTAACAAAAGCAAAATGCTTCGCAAAGGTAGTGTTTGAAAAATGGCTATCTGAAACTATCAGCTAATAAATGAGATTTTTATGATTGCAAACGCCTTGCTGCACAAATGGCGGCGAATTCATATATTTTGTGATTTGTGGATTAAACTAATATTTTTCTAATAATAATTTCTTGAGTGAAATTATTAGCATTATGCAGAGCTCATTTTCGGTGTTACATAATATAGGTTTTTCCAATTAGGGCGAATCGATGTTATCAGTCCACTCATATGACCTCGTTTTTATTGTTTTGTCGGTGTTTGAGAAATTTTTCTTTATTTTTTAGACATTGGGGTTAAATCACTATTTTAAGTTTTATCATTGAGCAGCATTTCCTAATTATAAAATTTTCCTATCAAAATGAGTGTTTTTAAATACAAAAAATGTTGTCCGAAAACTCATCTTTATTTTCGAAGCGTATTTTTGTTTATGTAATTGGGTAGATTAACAACTAAAATAGCACAAGGTGCTCCAGATGGCTAGTCGATAAGAATTTGCATAAGAATTTGCGGTGTTGATTACGTACTCCACTGCGTATGTCACAAGAGAAATTCCGCATAAACGATTTCGGAATATAGTTTTCTCCTTCGGAGTGTGTAATTTTAGCCCGTTAGACTTTTTCTTGTAGGGGTATCTGAAATCGCAGGGATATGCCAATAATACATAATTAGTCGATGATATCAAAGCCAATATAAACCAGGCTTTTACTAAAATTAAACCGAATTTAGGTTATAGAATGATTTGAATTTCATCTGTCGCTTGTGTGAAGTGGCCATGTCATAATTACATTGGATGTAAATCTATTAAAAATTAGGTGGGTAGTATTTGGGAATAAATGTTAAGACATCATAATGTCAGGACAGAAAGCAGTAAGTAAATTGGCATACATTTTTTATGGAAAAAATATGCCAAATAAAAATTTAATGAAAAAAAATCGCCAAAAATATATTATATTTCTGGCAACGCTTTTTAGTAGAGAAAACTTCTTGGTGAAGTACTCTCCTTGCAATGTATGATTAATTGTATGTTCAAAATGAACAAGTCTGAAAACTTATGGTATGACTCTGTTCATGTTAAACAAAATTGTCTAGGAAAAATCGACAAAAATAAGTTATCTTTCTGGCAACGCTTTTTAGCAGAGAAAACTTCTTGGTGAAGTACTCTCCTCGTAATGTATGATTAATTGTATGTTCAAAATGAACAAGTATGAAAGCTTATGGTATGACTCTATTCATGTTAAACAAAATTGTCTGGAGATTTGTCTGAATAGTTTTTTATTGTAAATAGTTTTTTTTTTGTTGTTAAAGAAATAAAAACTTCTCTGTCAAAATGTCGTTTAGACAGTTGCTTGAGTTTATATGTTTTTTTTTCAATGTTTATGCCTTTAGACGACACATAGACGACTAAGCGACTCGTTTTTTCTTACTTTTTCGCCTTGTGAAAATTTTATTATGTTTTTTTTTCATATTTTTTTTTCTGTATTTCTTTGTATGAAAGTTACGTTAAAACGCAAGTCAGTACATTAAACAAAACCAAAATGATCTTGGTAGCAGTTGGTGTCGTTAGTAGTAGATTCATAGTTATTTTGTTGTGATAAACACAGTCTGGTCGCATTAAGTGTTGAACATTCAATGCGTAGACATCTAGTGACGCGCTAAAATACATTCCTTAACTTGCGTTAAAGTGTTAAAGTTTTCCTTATCGATTCAAAGCAAACATTAAATAATTTCGTAAATAACTAAATTAATTTAAATAAAAATTATAAAACAAAAGGTGTTAAATTCATAAAAAATTTAATTAATTTATTAACAAAAAAACTGAAAGAATTTTATAATCAAATATAATAAAAATTATATTTTAAATAAACAATCATAAAAATCACTTTAAGAATTTTAAACAAGAGTTAATAAAAACTAAAACACAATTAAAAAAATATATCAGAAGGCATTTTGATTAAATAAAACTTGATAAAAAAAATTATTAAAATAAATAAAAAATTTTCCAAACTTAAATATTAAATAATAATTATTAATATTTTGGAGTCAGCATTTAATTAAAATCTAGAGGCATTTGTTTTGAAAATGTTGAGTTTAAAATAATTTAATTTCAAACTAGCCGTGCCCGCCACGTCGTAAATGTCCTGGCAATATTTTGTTCGATTTTGCTTTGAAATAAGGTAGACAAAGCAAGATAATAAAGATAATCATAGAGTGAATATGTGATAATATGGTCAACCTTTTAGAACTTTGCTTTACATATGGTTTATTTATTTATCTTATATAAAGGTACCCATCCCTGGATAATTACTTAGAAACATAGGCTTTATTTAAAATTCTAAAATTATATAAAATTCTAAAATTATTGTAGAGTTCTGTGTAAAGTGTTAAAAATTTCTCGCTGTTAAAAATAAAAGGTGCTACCAAGTTTTCAGTATCATTAAGTCGGTAAAATTGCTTACTTTCCCTACTTTTTTTTCTCTATTTTCTCTTCGAAATAAAATATTTTTACAGAAAAAACGTATTCTGTATTTGAATCTAGATACTAAGGTACCTCGTCACGAAAATTTATTAATATGAATACAGTATTTTTTACGGGATGTGAACACAGACAGACAGAAACAAATTCCAAAAATTGCTGTTTTGTATACCATTGCGATCCTGGATATATTTTGTTCGACTTTGCTTTAAAAGTAATCCAAACCAAATTTTAAGATACTGTTTATATATTTACCTTCTATAAAGGTACCCTGGGTAATTACTCAGGAACATACCTTTATATCAAATTCTAAAATTTATATAAAATTCTAAAATTATTGTAGAGTTCTGTGTAAAGTGTTAAAAATTTCTCGCTGTTAAAAATAAAAGGTGCTGCCAAGTTTGCAGTACAATTAAATCTGTGAAATTACGTACTTTCACTACTTTTGCTCTATTTTCCTTTGAAAAAGAGATATTAATGCGGAAAAAATTAAACTATATTTTAATCCTCACGAAGTTTTATAAAAATGAATAAAGTAGTTTTTACGTGATGCAAACACATACAGACAAAAATTCCAAAAACTGCTGTTTTGTATTCCATTTCGATCACTATCTGCACCAGCAACAAAATTTTCATAAATTTTGTTTGGAAACCTTTGTTAAAATATATGTATTAATAATTATTTATTTACTAAAAAAAATTCTAAATTTTAATATAAATTTTCAAAATTTCATAACCTCAAAAATTTTTTTTTAATTCTCAAGCACAATTTATTAAAATATATGTATTAATAATTATTTTTTTACTTAAAAAGTATTCGAAATTTTCTAATAAATTTTCAAAATTTTATAATAAATTTTCTTTATTTTATAGTAAATTTTCAAAATTTTATAGTAAATTTTCAAAATTTTATAACCTCAAAAAATTTTTTTAATTCTCAAGCACAATTTCGATCATAAATATAAAGCCCGTTATTTCCAAGTGAAAAATAGGGTGCTTACAAATGCCAACTATTAAACATAACACATGCTTTTCCACTTATCAGTGGCTAGAGACTAAATATTATTATACGACACACCCTGTTGTTAAGTTCTTATCATTTTGGGCCCTACTTATTTGTTTAAAGCCGACTGTTAAAAAAATTTAAATGTCGACATGTTTCCCCATGTCCTGACCCAGCCGCTTGAATTTTAGCGATCTAATTTCTATCTCTAGTGGGCTTAGTTGAAGTACATCACAGAAATCTGTAATTATAACCCAACAAACACAAAAGCAAAAGTTTGTAAAAAAAATATTTTATTTTTTATTTTTGATATTCAAAATTTTTGATTAAAAAAGATTTAAGAATTGCTTAAATCTTTTTGAGTCTAATGTTTAAATGTGATATAAATTCAATTTAATGTTTATTTGAAAAAAAAACGGTTCAAAAATGTTTTTTTTATTTCTCAACTCGATAGCAAATGTTATTATCCAGTCAATTAAATTTGCGTGATCTTGTTTCCATTTTTAATGAACTCAATTAATATTAATTACAGTTACAAACCCAACAAAGACAATGTCCAACGTTGAAAAAAGTATGATTTTTTATTTTATTTAATCCTACACAGTGGCATGAATTTAATAGAAACTCAAATTAATGAGGATTTAAAAAAAACATATGACAAATGTGTTGTTTTCTCAACTCATTATCGAATGTTATTCTCAGTGGTATGAATTTGATATAAACTCAAATTGATGTTCATTTGAAAAATGTCTTATTTCCCAACTCGCTATCAAATGTGATTCTCAAATCAAAAAATAAAAATATAATTTTTTAAATTTCAATTTCACAAAAAGCATTTTTTAAGCGAAAATCAAGTTTTAACTAGCTTCTAGAAGAAGAATACCAATTTGATCACAAATGCCGACTTAGTATACAAATCAGAATTTTTAAACTCAGCAAACATAAGTTCAAACGTTTGATTTTATTTTATTAATTTTATTAATTAAGCACAATTATCTAACCTTTTTCAAGCCTAGGAAGAGGTTTGATATTGATATCAACAAAATTTTTGATGAATTTAAAACATTTGACAAATGTTCTTCTTTCTCAAGTCTATATCAAATGTTAGTCTCAAGTCATTCTAAAGCATACAAAAATAATAAAAATGTTACTTTTTTAAATTTCATAATGAAATATAATGAAAAGTATTTTAAAAAGTATTTTTTAGAAGAACACAAAGTATAAGGTTATCTTATTGAAAAAGAAACTTGAGTTTACACTCGAACCCAAAAACCCGCTCTTAGTACACAAATCACAATTTCAAACCCAGCAAACATATGTGAAAATGTTTAAAAGAAGATGATTTTTTTATTTAATACTAAACAATATTATCCAAACTTTTTAGACAGACGTTTGATATTGATATCAACTGATTTTTATGTTCATCTGAAACCTTTGACAAATTCTATTCTCAAGTCATTCTACAACATAAACATTGGGTTAGTTGCATCAAAATAAAAATATTACTTTTTTAAACTTCATGTTAATGAAATGCATTTTAAAAACCTAAAATCAAGTATTAGTTTCGGGAGAGATTTTGTAAAATTTTATTTTAAGAAGATTACAAACTCAGCGAAGTATTGTTTAGTGTTTAAATTCTCCATGAGTCGCAATCATATAGTAAAACTGATTTACATTTGTTTAACACTTAAGTTTGAGTGATTGAGTGGCTCGATATTGATTGGTAGTGCGCTAGTCTATCAGTGTGGGGGTTGCGGGTTCGATTTCCGTTGTTTCGACTCTACGTGTTTTTCCCGGACAAGCAAAAAGCTTCGCAGTTCTGTGATATACATGTTAAGCTGGAAAATATCATAGATAATATTTTGTCTTTATGTCTTTGACAGCTTCGCCTAAAAAATGCTATTAAAAAAACTAATTCTTATCGATTTTGTTCTACTAAAGAATTTTTGATTTCAGGCTTGTAAAATAGTGCGATAAAATGGCGTATAAAATATGCAAAAAATCTAAATCATTAAGATGACAAGGTACAATGTCCTGAATTCCAAAATCCTCTCCCATGGATCTCCTCGTTACGCTTTCGTGTTCAATACAACAATGTGTGTCATTAAATAGCTCGATATTGAGACTTATGATTATTATCTGAGGAACTATATATCTTTACCGAAACCTTTGCTTTCTTACGTATTGCACTTTCTTGGAAAAACGCCTCACACATTTAGCTCTTGAAATTCCATTTAATAATTCTTCTTATTTCAAAGTATTAACTTATCGTTTCTTTATATGGGTGGTGCTTCTTTCTCTATTTATAACCCAACTCTAGCTGGTTATGAATCATCAAAAATTCCCTTTAAAATAAAATAATCTTGACCTACAAAAGCTTTAATAATTTCTTTGAAATTATAATTAATTATAAAGGATCTTCATCATACAACAACAATAATAACAACAAACAAACAACCAGTCATTTATTAAACTTATTGAAATCTTTGTCGTCGCCATAGTTATTGATCGTAAGTTAAGATCATTATAAATTTGATTATCACTTCTTGCAAGTGTGAAATTTTGTTCACAATAAAGATCTGGTTTAAGTGATTGCATAAATGTATTGTTGTTATTTTTGGAATTGCCTTCAGACACGATTTAATATTTCAGTTTTTGATCAGTTTTTTTTTTTTTATTTTTAAAATACTTATGCCCCAATAAATTAAACCATAAAAACCGCAAATACGATCAATAAAATCAATACGTGTTTTGTTGATTTAAAATCACAAAAACAGACAATGGAATATCAACACGCATCGCTTAGTAAAATAAGATGAAAAAAAGTAAAGATCTTTGTTATAATCTTACACAATGACTGTTGGAGAAAAAACAGTTTTTAACAGTTTTTTTTATGATCCAAAAAGAAGTGATCGTTACTTTGTTGAAGATCAATAAACTTAAACGTTACACTTAATTTTTAAAAACATGGTTATAAAAAAAAAGCAATAAAATAAGGAGTCAAAGACAATTTTAAGGTAAAGAGCACAAAATCCACGATGATAACGATCATTATTTTCAAAAATATTTATTGGTTCTATGTGGGACGATATAAGCAAAAATCTGCTTAAAATGGCTAAAATAAAGATGATCGTCTTAATCCAATACTTAAACCAAAATTGTGAAAAAGTAGAAAACATGACTAGATACTTTGAAAAAAAAATGTCTAGACCCAAATGAGGTTTTCTCTGGGGAAATACTGCACTAGATAAATAGCCAAGAAAGAATTAAATACCGGGAAAACGTGGTCCGAGCGAAGTTGGTCGTGTATGCCACTATTTTTGTGGAGTTTGTACAGGTCACACCGATTGACATATCAAAATGAAATATAGTATTTACCTTTGGTATATGGAGGTGAAGAGCTGTATAGTTTTTGGGTATAATCGGGAAGGGGCAAGGGGTAGTTTACTTACTTCCAAATTTTGTAAACGCTCTACAGTTCATACCGTACGACATATCAAAATGAAATTCAGTATGTGCCTTTGGTTTATGGACATGAAGAGCTGTATAAATTTTGGGCATAATCGGGAATGATAAGGGGTAGTTTACCTAACGCCCTAAACCGAAAATAATTAATTTTTCGATTTTATGTAATATATCCATAAAAATATCTGTTTCCATTGGGTATGGTAAAGTTGAGTGTAGGCCACTCCAGAGTTTTTAATTTCTCAAACCGAGAAAAAATTAAAGTTCATTTTAATATAAAATATATATTTTCATGATTTTAAAGAAAGCTCAAGTTAAAAATAAAAAAAAACTGACTCAAGAATTTTTTTGTGCTCTTTCTTCATCTTTCTCAAAGTCCTCCATAAAAATGAGTTCAATTTTTGCTGTCTCTTCAAGAGCACATTAAATAAAAAAGTAATGAAATATTGAAAAAAAAAACAACAACAGATTCATCATCATTATCGTCAATGTGATAAATTGAACATTCTGTAGGTTGTTTTATGGAAGAGAACCAAATTTAAAACGTTTGCTGACATTGAACTTTGCCTGCGTGTTCTAGAGTTGGCATTCTGGCGATGATGAATCATCAACAAATTCTTAGTATTTGGGACGAAAATTCAATATGAAACTCATGTGCATTTGACAGATCGTAAATTTATTGATTTTATTTAATCATTAGTGTTGAGTTAAATATAACAAACATAAACGTTTTTTTTTTTTTTTTGGTTTAGGGAATAAAAATACCTACACAGGTATTAATATTTCCCAAAAAAAAGTGTGTGGTCTGGTCTGCCTTAATCTAATGGAAAATTTATATAAAACAAGTTCTTGAAATTTTAAATTTTTAGACATATTAGATGATTAGACATATTTTTTCTTTTTTTGTACAGAACAAAGTGTAAACTAAAAAATAAATTTAATAATAATTTAGAAAAAAAAGGTGTGCGTGCAAATAAAATGTAACACACTTATTTTTAAATCAAAACTGATCTGAATTGGGAAAGAGAATATATTTGCTTATGCTTTGATAAAGTGTTAGAGAATAATTGAAGTATTTGAGAATTATTATAAAATTAAAATAAAATATAAAAATTTTTGAGGTTAAAAAGGTGTGCGTGCAAATAAAATGTATTATTTTTAAATCAAACCTGAACAGAATTGGGAAATAGAATATATTTGCCTATGATTTGATAAAGTATTGAAGAAAATTTTAAGTGTTTGAGAATTATTATAAAATGAAAATAAATATTTAAAAATTTTTAGGTTAGAAAAAAAAATATTAAATTGCTAATATTAAATAAAACTTGAGTGGCCTACATTCAACTTTACCATACCCAATTGAAACAGATATTTTAATGGATATATTACATATGGATGAGGGTGCTGTAGCTTAAGTGGTTAGCACGTTGACTACTAAGCAATGGTTACGAGTTCAAATCTCAGCCGTAGCAACATCAATTTTTCTGATATGTATTAATTTTTCTTCATAATAATGCATATCACAGCGCCCTCCTTCGCCGGTATTACTACATAGCACTAAATCGCCGTTGAAGTAAAATAATTATAAATTGGCGATGTATGCTAGCTTCGAACTAATTCGCCTAAATAACACCAGAGGCGCTGCAATACTGTTCTAAAAATAATCATAACGTGCAATTGCAGTGTTGCCAGAATCGAAGCTTTACTATCACTAACCATCTGTCTTATCTACTACTATCCCTTTCCAAAGGAAGTACCACAGTTTATGTAGGCATTAACTGCCTGAGTGGTACTTCTCTTTATAAAATAAAAAAAAAAAAAAAAAAAATAAAGATAAAAATTTCAAAGTATATTCGAATCGAAAAATTAATTATTTTCGGTTTGGGGTGTTAAGTAAACTATATCTTGCACCTTCCCGATTATGCCCAAAATTTACACAATTCTTCATCTCCGTAAACCAAAGGCACATACTGAATTTCATTTTCATATGTCATACGGTATGACCTGTAGAGGGTTTGTAAAATTTGGGAGTAACCACTGCCACTTCCCGATTATGCCCAAAAACTATACAGCTCATCATCTTCATATACCAAAGGCACATACTAAATTACATTTTCATATGTCAAACGATATGACCTGTAGAGCGTTCACAAAATTTGGGGGTAAGGAAACTACCCCTTGCCACTTCCCGATTATGCCCAAAAACTATACAGCTCTTCATCTCTATATACCAAAGGCACATACTAAATTTAATTTTGACATGTCAATCGATATAACCTGTACAAACTGCACAAAAATAGTGGCATACACATCCAACAGCAATTTTTAGAATTTTTGTCTATCTGTTAGTCGCTCTGTCTGTGTTCGCATTACATAAAAATTGCTGGAGGAATTATAATAAAATTTTGTGTGAAGGTACCGTAAAAATATCTTATTTTCAAGAGAAAATAAATATAAAATAGTGAAAGTATGTAATTTTGCAGATTTAATGATACTAAAAACTTGGCATCACCTTTTATTTTCTTAAGCAGGGAAGTTTAGACACCATTTACACTACTCTACAATAAAAGAATTTAATATTATAAGTAAACCTATGTTGCAGCATCCTGATTAATTAGCCGGGGATGGGTACTTCTATAGAAAATAAATACATAAACCTTAACTGTAAAAGTATGAGTCTTCAAATTTGCTGTGGATTACTTTTCACCCAAAAAAAAAACACAAAATATTGTTTGTACACCACACGACATGGCGAGCACTTCTAGTTTCTTAATATAATTTATTTCTAAATATAAATAAATACATTTCCCTACTTCATGTATGGTTGCAGGCTACCACCTGGTAAATGAATACGCCTTGATACGGAGATAAAATTATTTGAAAAAAAAATAAATAAAAAATAAATTTTGATAAAAACCATATTTTGATAAAAACCATTATTTAAATAAAATTTAGTTAAAAAAAGAATTAGACAAAACAAACCTTAGCCTAATTAAGTTATATGATTTAAAAATTAAAAAAAAAACTCTATAAGAATACCACAGCAGCTCTTCAACTTTTTTCATAAAAAAATTGAAATTTAATTAAAAAAAAAATAAATAAAAAAAATTCCGGAAATATTAAATAAAAATTTTAATTTTAGTTAAATCAAATTCAATAAAATTAAAAATAAAAATATAAAAATAAAATATGAGGCCCTGCTAAAAAAAAAAAACAAAAACGGCCCCTCTATAAAACCAACTGAAAAGTGTTAAGAAAATACTTAAAAAACCACAAAAGAAAAAAGATTAAGTCATACAACAAACAAAATGGCTGCCACTGTTCAACAACACTGTGCAACCAACGCTAACACAGCGACGCGTACAACCAACACTGCCAATCCTCAATTAAAACGTTTAGTCTATTCCAAATATCGTGAACTACTCGGTTCCTACAATGATCAGGCCAATGCCTACATTGATAAACTGCCTTCGTATATGGTGCAAAAAGATAACGGCTTCAATTTGGAAGTGAAAAATTCCGATTTTATTATAAATTCGGCCAGTCAAACTGGAATTACAAACGGAATTAGTAATCAAAATGCAATGTAAGTGCGCAAAATTTAAATAAATAATTTTAAAAAAGTAAATAAATAACAGATCAACAAAAGATTATATAAAAAATATATTTGTTGTTTAGTTGAAATGCAAAAGAAAAAAAATATTTTAAATAATTAAGATAAGAAAAACAGCAAGAATTTTATTAAGATAATTTTATAATTCATTTTTTTTTTCTTTCGTTTTCTGTTATAACGTTTAATCGTCTAAACAATTAAAAGATAAAAGTACAAAAAAAAATGTTTAAATCTCATTAATTTGTTGGTTTTGGTTTTTTGTGAATGTCAGAAAGTTAGATAAATTTTAGATTTTATTAGAAATTTCTTTATTAGACATTTCTTGATAAGAAAAACATGCAATAAATTAAGGGGGAATTTTTTAAAAAGAAAAAAATTCTGTGGAATATAAAACAGAGCAGCACCTGTTATATCCAGCAACAAGTAATAGGAAGACTTCCAAATGAAGTGATCATATCATTACTTCTTAAGTTCTCACAGAATAATGCATTCTAAATACTAAATTAGTAATTCATAACGAAATATTTATGATCAAGTAAGCGGTTGGTAGCTTGTCTATCAGAATGGGGGTTGCGGGTTCGCTTTCCGCCAAAGACACACTGGGTGTTTTCTGCATACAAGCAAAAAGTTCTCAGATAGTGTTGTCTTTAAAAAAAAAATGGTGGGGTACCCCAGTTTGTTTCATGAAGGCAACATCCGATCACAAATCGCTATATAAATGTCCAAAATTATAAATTTCTACATGCAGTTCTCCCGAGTGCAGAGGAAGTATTCAAGATTTAATGATAAAGTGTCTGCCCTGAAAACTCAAAATCACCAGGCCGGGATTAAACAGCTTAAATATTGAGTTCTCTCATCTGAGGTCAAATATCCTGGAGTCTTCTTTACCGAAATATATTTGTTTAAAGAGAGACTCTTTAAACAAAAACATTTCCTACAAAGGCGATATATTTATTGGTTTTCAAAATATTGTTCAAAGTCATGGTCTGGCAGGAGACAAAACCGGTCGTAATCAGGGCTCTTTTTTACAAGCTATACCACCATATTTGTGTCTTTATTGCTCTATTGCCCTAGCTGCACATAACTGTGCTGCAGAAGGCGTGCAATGTGATTGCCGTACTTCATGTGAAAGCCTAAAACCTAGCAAGACATTTTCATATACTTTGACTCTTCTAGAACGACTCAGGATATCTGATTATATTCAGTGACCCACGTGTTGTACATTTAGTCGAGAAGAGTTACGTCACTGCCTAGCCATGTTGGCCCTAACCTGACGGTGGTCTTTCTACTGGGTGAAAATGACGTGTAGACCAGCATGTACCCCCACTATCATGTACCCCACAGTCACAGTGAGTAGCAATTTATAGAAACATAGCATGCTTGGACCCATGCTCTAACCTCTTGTTTAGGGGTTGGAGACTATCCAACTCCTTCTGTTGAGAGTACAACAGCACACTTGACCAACCGTTCTCCAACTCTGCATGTATTGATCCAAGCCACAGTCACCATGTGTACCCCGAAGGGGACTATCAGTTCCCGTGGTACCAGTCGTTTGGATACTGATGTTGTACAGCAAATTTAATATACTTTATCCCGTAAGGGACTAATGAGACAACCAGGCTTGGTTCTAAACAGACCGGCAAAGCTACGCTTTTGAGGGGTACTCCGCATAGGTACATTGAAAATTGAACATTCAACCCCGGAATTATAAAAAATATCGCCAGAAGGAAAAACATTAACCCGAAAACTCACTTGCAACATCTAGAACACATGTGCGTAGTTGGCTGATAGAATGAATGATAGAAGACGAGATTACGCCATGTGTATGTTTTTCCATTAAATGACGTAGTTCGGCCAATCTAAGTTTACCAAGTCTGTAGTCAAGAAATTGCTTAAAATAAGTTCGTAAACTAAGTAATAGGCAAAACTTGGCAACCCTGAAAAAATTCCCTTAATTTATATTGAAACTCTTATAATTTATATTTATACTCTCAATCTTAGGCCGACAGGCGTAGAAAATTTCAATTTCACTTTCTATTCTTGGGTGATCGACCATCAAGCTATCGTCCCGTTCAAATACGACTACATCTAAATAGAGCAATTGTCGTTTAGGGCCTTGAAGAAAAGATTATGCATGAAGGTCACGTGCTCTATAGCAGTATAAATGCCTACGCACATGCAATACGATTAAATAATTGCCAACAATGACTTCTTAGGAGTTGTCAGAATTGGACGAAGGAGAAAATCACTTCCTTAGCCATTTCCCGGTATCTAAGCAATTTATCTAATTCATTTTGTACTGCCAGTTTTATTTACTTTAGCTTCAGTGTTTGATAATTGCAGAAGTTATTTATTTTTCTCAATTTTTAAAATTATTCAAATACAAGCAAAAGTGCTATATTCGGCCGTCCCAAATCTTCACCACGTTGATTACTGTTTTATAAAAAAGCCAGAAATACTAGAAGAAAATGAATCCGATATTGCCCTGCTAATAGAAGGGGATTCTAGCCGCCCGACACACACGACAAAACCTAAGAAAAACGATCTCCGTTTTAAGCCCAAATAACCAGCTCTGGGCTCCATAGGAGCGTCCTGCATATAATCAGTCTAAGGGAAAATTTTTTTTCCATATTGCCCTCGCCCATAAAGAGCCCATTCACCGCTCCTGATTCCCAGTGACCACTCTGTGGGTCTATTGGCTACCGCTATGTTTATTGCTTTCTATAAAGGCATTTAATACAAATCAAAGCAGAGAAACACTAGCAACCTAAAGGGGGGTTTTTGCCACCCGAGATCTGTATGCGATCTATTGGTCGCCGTCTTATATTTAGTAACAAAAAAAGCAAACGAAAATCATTAAAACCGATAAAAAAAATATAAAACAACCTGAAAAAATGTGAAAGATATAGGTAGGCGTGGGTTTTTGCCACAGCAATGGTCTGATGTTGCTGAATTGCATTAGCAAAATTTTCGAAACTATGCTTGGCAAATTAGTGGGCTTAAATTTTCTGTATCCCTTCTAGTGCCTTGGCAAAGTCGATTTCAACCCGAAGACAGACGGACATCGCTAAATCAACTTCTCTATGTATAAGGATCCATAATATATATACTTTATGGGATAGGAAATAAATATTGTAGAAATTACAAACGGAATGTCAAACTTATATTGCACCTGTGGTGCAGGGTATAATAAACTAAATGATGGATTTTCCATAAATTTTGCCATTTGGTCAATAAACCTAAATTTATGAAAACATCGGAGATTTTGCCATTTTTTAACTTTTCACAAACCTTCATTGATTTAAATTTCAAGTGTTTTTTTACCTAATTTTGTGGAGACATATTGAGCTATCCTCGTACATTATGTCAAGTGACATACGAAATATATTCCATTCAACGATTATAAAAGAAAAATGATCTAAAACACTTGAAACTCTTATTCATGCTGATAAAATGTAATTCATAAAATTTCTTACAGCTGAGTTTTCTCACATTTCTTTAATTTTTATCATCATTATGTCATTACATTTATGTATATTTTCTTTCGCATTTTCATGTGCAATTTAAACATTTTAAATTAAATTTAATGACACACAGTCGCCCAGTCATATATTCATTCATTCACTCATTCTCGCATGCTCATTTACAGCTCACTGTATCTGTGAACCATTGAAAGCTGCCCTTGATCTTGAACAGAAGAATGTGTGAAAAAAAATCATACAAATTTACAAAAGAAAAATATAAAATAAAATGAATAACTTTTTATTTTTATTTTTTACAAAGCCTCAACTTGAGAAAGAAAGAAAGAAAAAATAAAAAAGTGTGGGTTTGTTTAAAAAAATTTTTTGCTGGATTTTCTTGTTAAGAACTGCAGCGAAATGGAGCTAAACTAAAAAAGTTGAAGTTGCATTAGTTGAGTTGATTAAACACCGATAAAGAAAAACGCCAACATGGGAAGTTTTGTTGTTGTTGTTTTTTTTCATTTCAAACAATGGCTACAATGCTGTCTTAAAGTAGAACTGAAACCAAAAGTGGCTTAAGGAATGTAAACAAGAAAAAAAAAATTAAAAGTATTCGTGCGATATTAAGTAGAACTGTTATAAAAATAGAATTATAGGAGACTACAATAATATTAGTTGAGGTTATGGCGGGATGTGTATGGACTTGTATAGAAATTTTAAACAGTTAAAACAATTTAAAACAATTGTACAGAAACAGGGTAGACGGACGAGATTTGTAGGCAAGGGGTGGAAGAGGTAGAGTGTGTATTGCATTACTTTCTATACAAATCTGGTCTGTCTGTCCATTTTCTGTCCAAATGTAAAAGGCAATTTCACACCAGAGGGCTAAGCCGATATGAAATGAAAACTGACGGCGGTTAAACAAGAATATACTCGGCGGCGGCTAAAAGTCGACTAAAAATATCAACAGGCGTCGTCTGCGTTGTAAGTTCGCCAATTCTAATTGCCGCTACCAATATAGCATATACTAGCTATGCCCGCCACTTCGTCAGCGTTCTTGCAATATTTTGTTTGATTTTGCTTTGAAAGTAATCCGCACCATAGACCCTTACTTCAGTTATGGTTTATGCATTTACTTTACTAAGGTTCTCATCCCTACTGAAATAAGTAAATACATAAACCATAACTGAAGCACTAACCGATATGCATAGTTTAAGCATCCTTACTAAAATAACTGCGCACTTTGTCTTGGAAATAAAATGTTTTTGCGGAAAAAATTTTGTTAAAATCCATTTAGTAGTTTTTACGTGATGCGAACACAGACAGATAGACAGACAGACAGATAGTCAGGAAATAAGTTACTATTTTATTATATGTATAGATTTTAGCCTGCCTGAGTGACACCGAAAGATCAAGACCTTTAGAGATAATCCTCGATACGGTTCTCATGTCTGCCTTGGAGTTATCCGCATTTCTCTGAATTACAAGGTTCTCCTTCCACTTATCCTTGCTCGGTATTTTTACAACAAAAGATTTGTTTAAGTCCTTAACAAAAAGCTCTTTATGCTTAAAAAATTGCTCAAATAGCCTCTCTTTAAATAAATGTTCATACCTTTTTATATACAAAATATTAATAAAAAAGTTTTTTTTTTATAAAAAATGTGTATAAGAGTTTTAATGTTGCAAAATGTTTCATAAAAGTTTTTATATACCAAAAAAAAATATTAAACAAAGTTTTTTGAAGAGACCGAAAGATCAAGATGCTCAGAGAAAAACCAGTGTCTGCCCTGGAGCCAATCGTAAAGAATCGAAACCGCATTGTTTTGTATTGCGTAATTCTCCTTACACTCATCTCTACTCGGTTTTTACAACAAAAGATTTGTGGAAGTCCATAACACGGGTTATAAAAGCTCTTTATGCTTCAACAAATTGCTATTATAGCTTTTCATTAAATAAATTTTTATAGAAAAAATGTGAATAAATGTTTACGGGATATAAAAAAAATTTGAATAAAAAAAAAAGTATAAGAGTTTTTATAAAAATTTTTATATAGAAAAAAAATCGAGTTTTTTTTTTGAAAATTATTATAACAGCATTTCTCTAAATAAATGTTTATATAAAAAATGTGCATAAATGTTTATGGGATATAAGAAATTTTAACAAAAAAAAAAAATTGTATAAGAATTTTTATAAAAGTTTTTATATAGAAAAAGTTTCGAAAACTTATTCGAAAAAGTTTGTTTTTTTTTAAGTTATTTGTTCAGTAGTTATTTGGGTAGAATAATATGTTGGAATATTGTTTTTCATAGATAAATTATTAAAAAAGTTTTCTTTTTTTCTTGTATAACAGATTTTTGTTGCTTATAATATATCCTAAGCTTTTCTTATATCGCTGTGTTGTTTAGCAATATTTTATTAAGTTGATTGTTTTGAAAACTAATTGTAATTTTAGTTTCTTGAACATAATTTTTAAGTATAAAATTATTTTAAGTATAAAAAATTAATAATTTTTATAAATTTGTGAAGAAAAAAATTAGAAACATGAAACTTTATTTTTATGACAGATATTTGTTTTGATGAAGTGTTCTTTATTCCCTAATCAAAAGTAAAACATTTAGTTTCCATCTTTCTTTCTACTAAATGTAGATTATGAATCACTTTTACTTAAAGTATTTGCGAAATTGTCGTAATTATGCCTTTTCAACAATCTAAGTTAAAAGAAAGATTTTACATTTTTGTAATTAAATTCAGAATAATAAAAAAAGACTTTCATTAGAGAAATAACTTTAATATAAACAGATATAAAACAAATTCGTCTTAAAAGTTAAAAAATTTAAGTAAATTAAAAAAAAAATTAAAAAAAATCTAATTATTTACAAAAATTAATTTTTTATCATGGTTACGAGTTGGCTTTTCCTATTTTATTACTTTTTTTTCTTTTTAAATTACAATTTTTTTTTATATTTATTGCCTTTATTAAGAAATTACCATTGCAAAAATTGTTTGTAGCTTAAAAATTAAATGACTCATACTTTTATAATTCGTAATATTGCGCTTTTTCGAATTATTTTCAATAAAATCTATTTTCGCTTTTAAATTGTTGCCAAAAATGTGAACTTTTTTTTTTATTTTTTCCTCGGTTTTAACCCCGAAACCCCAGTGTGATTGCGTGTATGTAATTGTATGTTTAAGTATAAAAATATTTTTCATATTGAAATAAAAATAAATGTCTGCTTTTTTCCGCCATTTTTCGTAAAATAAAAATTGGTTTAAATAATTATTAATAAAATTAATTTGTAATATTTGTTTTGGCTGAGAAATTATAATAAAATTTTCCCCTCTACAGATTTTGATTCCAAAATTAGCTTAATGCGCACTTTCTATACGAAAGTTATTTTTCTAAGGAAAATTTAATTATAGAAAATTTTACTTTTGGGGTGCATTGAAAATTAAAATTGTTGTATAAGAGTTTTAAATTCTTGCTATTTTGCAAAATAAGTTGTTTACAAATAATTTTTTTTACACACAGATATTTATGTAAATAAAATGTATTATTAAATTCTTTAGATAAATTTGTGTATAATTGTTTTTCCAAAGAAAAATGCATAAAATTGTTTGTATAATAGTATTTTAAAAATAATTTTGAAAACATTTTTTCTTAATTAAATTTTTACACATAAATGTGGTTTCCATAAATATAAGTTATTTTCGATGGTCTTTATCAAAAGGGCTAACGAATATTCCGTATAGAATGATTGTTTAACAAAATGCTTGATCATCACTTTTTGTATAAGAGTTTTTTCCATAAAAATATTATATATAAATATTTGTTAACGAAATTCTTTGTTTATATAAATTTTTGCAAGAGATTATTTTCTCTATAAAATATTCTTTGTTTTTCGTTTTCTTCTACAAAAATTTTGGTGTCTATCAGTTTTGTTTTATTAAAAACTTTTCATATAACAATTTGTTCTATAGAAAATTAAGGTGTTTATGAGCTTAATGCAGTATTATTTATAATAATTTAAGTTTTTTTTAAATAAAATCTTTCGTTACAGTTTTTTTGGAGAAAGTATTGTATTTAAAAGTTTTTCCAGGAAAAATATATCTGTATAAGACTTTTTTCTACTTAAAAAAAATCTTTCTTTTATAGCATTTTTATGCTTAATTGATTTTTTTTTTTTTTGATAATCATTTGTATTTTCTACATAAAATTTTGTTTCTGACATTTATGATAAAAACTTTTTTGTGTATAACAGTTTTCTATTAAAAAAATCTCGTAGATTTTTTTTATTTTATTTGTGTAAATTTCCACTCAAATCTTCTTTTTTATATGACATTATTTTTAAGCCGTTTTTATGACAGTATAACAGTTTTTGTCAATCAATTATGTTTATGGGTTTTTACTGACATACAGTTTCATACAGTTATATTGAAAAATATGTGTATAAAAATTAACTTCCTTGCATAATAGATAATTTAGCGGAAACACCTGTGTATAAAAATAATTGCTTCATATTACAGTTTATATCATTACACTTTGTACTCATAGTATATATAACAATTGTAACAATGCAACTTCTTTACCTGCTCCAACCAGAACACTTTACTAACATTTTCGAAAATTCATAAAGATTAAAAATTCATGCGTATCAAATTTTCTTGTATAGCAGGTTTTTGGGTATTGCGGTTTTATTAGTGCAGAAAATATATTGTATAACAGTTTCGGATATTTCGTGTACAATAGTTTTTCTAGGTTAGAATTTTTTGTATCACAGTTTTCTTCGGACAATTAACGTATAAAAGTTCTCAATGAGGATATGCCTTACAGGAGAAATTTATGTTAATTTTATTTGATTCTGTCGAGTCATCTTATACAAAGTATTCGAAGAAAACAAGGTCTTACTAAAACAAAATTAGCCAAGAAAATCTCTCTATTTAGAAAGTTTTTAGTACAACAGTTTTTTCGAAGCTTGTTTATCTACAGCAATACCATATTTCTTTGTTCTTTAAAAAATTCTTAGCGCAACAATTGTAAAAAGTTTTCTTTCTTTACAACTTGGTTGTAGAATAATTTGTTAGCACAGTTTCTCTTTAGAAAATTATAGGTGTCTTCTACAAATTCGTTATGCTATTAAGAATTTTTTTAATGGAAATATTATATTTAAAAGCTATCGAAGAGAATATATTGTATATAATTTTCTTAAGTTTACGTATTACAGATTTTCTGAAAAAGCAATGCGTATAAGAGTTTGTGAAAATGTTTGTTATAATTTTTAACGGAAATGTTATATTTAAAAGCCATCATAAGAGAATATATTTCATATCAATTTTTCGTTTTTGGAAATTTTAAGGCATTTCTGAGAGAGAACTGTGTATAACAGTTTTTAAAAATTACACACAAAATTATATACACAATTTTTTAAGAAAAAAATGTTTAGTATAAAAGTTTTTATTTATTGATATATTGCTTTTAAGGTAATTTTTACGTATAACAGTTTTTGTAGTAGAAATTGGCTGTAAAATAATTTTAAAAAAGTATAAGAGTTTTCTAAATAAAACGAAAATGTGTACTAGACTCTTCTTAAACAAATGTAGGAGAGTTTTTTAAATGAAATTATTTTTCAGTATAAGAGTTTTATTTTAGTAATTCTTAAGAAAGTTTTAGGCTAAACTATTTTTTTTTTTTTTTCAATCTTAATAAATTAATGCATTGGTTTGAGTTACAGCTGGTAAGGCCATTATGATTAAAATGATTAAATAAAACTCTTAAGCTCTCTTATGGAAAAGTAGTATGACAAGTACAACAATTGTGACATAAACTTAACAATTGCTGTTGACGGATCTTAAAAGTCATTACCAGTTTTTAATTTTAATTTGGCCAAGACGCAACAATTTAAAAATTTCCAACATTTTATTGTGTTAGTGTTATAAAAACAGCTTGTTTGTGAATTTTATACACAACCTGGATATGTTTATTTAAGTATGACAGTTTTTTTTTTTTTTGCTTCTCATGTTGCAATATGACAAGCTTTTTCAGTCAATGTTTTACCACAGCCGGCCTGGACACTTTTATTGCACATGTGTTATTGGGTTAAAAGACGAAAAGAAAATAAAGAAATTTTAAAATGCGAAAAAGTAAATTTCACTTATTTGCAGTTGGGATTTAATAGAATTAATTTTCTACACAAATAAAACTGCAAGTAGAATGTGTAAAAATTATAAGGAAAATGTCATAAACTTGTTTCGCCATTATTAAATTTAAGTTTTTGTTTTCTGTAATACTTTCATGCTTTTCAATCATAAAAAGACAATGCGAAAACTTTTAAGCTCCTAAAAAAATTGCAAATAATATTTTTAATATGTTGTTTTTAAATAAAACAGAGAGATCAAACGTTCTAAAAAATACTTCCTCAAAAGTTTGTAATAAAAAATTTTAAAAATATAATATCAAAAAAAAAAATAAGTTGCACTTACCATAAATGATTTTCACATAAAAAAATTTATCTAAAAAGAAAATAAAAATAAAAATAAATTATTGTGTAAATTCAACAATTGGCATATAAAAAAGAAGTTATTGTTAAATCAAATAAATAATGCACAAATATAGATAAATTCATTTGTAAAAATAGAGAAATGTGATAACTGTTATACAATATACATTTGTTAATAAGGCAACTATAATTGTTAACAATTTAATTTAACATTTATTTTTATGTTTTTGTAGAAACAGGAAATATTATTTTCACGATTTTATACATTTAAATCAGGGAAAGCTTTTGTTAAATGGCAGTTAATATCCAGCATCTCCACACGTTTTTTTTAGCTTTGGCAAATATGTAAATAGAAAAATATTTATTCTAAAACACAACGAACTTAATAATAGCGCTTCTGAAAAAATATGGTAACCACAGTAATTATACTTCATCTTAGGACTACTACACATCGTCTGCATTACTTGGAAGGAGCTAAGTAGTGACATGCCTAACTTATATACAACATTTATTTGCGAACTGATTTCGAAAAATCTGATCCCTTATCCAACACAATCGTACGATTTAATCACAAAAAAATTTGACAGAATTCTATCCTACTCAAAAATCGTTTAAAAATTGCGTTGTAGGTGCCACACTAATATACAAAAAGAAATTGCAACTCTGATCGCATGGAGAAATGTATTTTATGAATTTTTTCAAAAGATTATCAAATCGTACAGACCTGTCAAAAAGTCTGTCACACACATACACTTTTAATCCGCACTATCATACTTTTTGAGCACACATGTTATTTTTGACAGCACGCACGATTGAGTATAATAGTGAATCGCGACCTTTAGATATAAAATAATAAAAATTAACACTGACATCATGTTAGTGTTAAGTGTAGACTGGCCATGTTAATGTCTTTTCTAAGTCTCAACATGGTTGTTAAAACATTTATTACAAAAACTCTCTTATAACATGACAATGACGTTGTTATTGTATTTTAGTTTAACAGTATTATTTGCAAACAATGCCATCTGTTGTTCAACCGTACTACTACTATCTGCTGTACAATAAGCACTCCGACAACATTGTTGGAAAACGGAAAATTATGTTCAAACAGAAAATGACATAAACACGAGTTCGCCAAATATGACAACATTCACTAATTAATTCCGTTGCTCTGCCGGCGTCATGTTTTGTTTAAATTGATGATGATTGAGTGAAGAAGGCCTCTTAATGGCAATCACAGTGGCATTTATACATATAATAAAACAGTAACTCATTTCCTGTCCCCCGGGGGTTCCAATTGTCACTGCAGAAGATTGCAAATACTTTGACGCGGTTCACTAGGGGAAAATAGGGGCACCAGACGCTAGGGTTCCTAGAACCTAAATCTGGAAGAAAAGGTCTGTTGTTTTATTATACGGGTCCCCGACCAGTGCCCAAAGGACTGGTACTATAGGAATCGGTAGTCCCACAGAGAGCCTATCATCTCTGTGACCGGATGTTGGCGAGGTCCCCTTCGGGGGTACACGTGGTGGTTGTGGCTTAAGATCGATTTATGTAGGTACAGTGCACGGTCGATCAAGTGTGCTGTTGCACTCTCAACAGAACGGAGTTTGGATACTCTCCAAACCCCTAAGCAAGAGGCTATAATATGGAATTTAGGCTTGTCTTTTAGGCTTGCCATATTATATAAATTGCTACTCATTGTGACTGTATCACACATAAATTGCGATACTTGCGGCAAAGTCATATCGTGGAGTGTTGCTATACTACACAATGGGGGCGCTAGTCTACGCTTAAATTTCACTCGGTGGTAAGACCACCGTGGGATTAGGCCAATCTGCAGGCCTAACTCATTTCCTGTCTTTCTGTCTTTCTGTCTTTCTGTTTGTGTTCGCATCATGTAAGAACTAGTGGATGTATTTTAACAAAATTTTGTGAGGAGGTACCTTAGTATCCTTATTCCAATATAGTATACTTTTTTCCGCAAAAACAAGTAGAGAAAAAGCAGTAAAAGTATGCCAATTTTTTTTTATCGACTTAAAGGTACTGCATACTTTAAGGCATCTTTTATTTTTGAAAGCATTATATTTTAAGCAATGTTGCGCAACAGATGGCGTTGATTTAAAATAATATAAAATATTTAAATATAATTTAAAATAACTCGTTTACTGTCTGTCTTTTACATAGCTTTACAATAATTTTTAGAATTTTTTATAAATTTTAAAATTTTATGCAGGGATGGGTACCTTTATATAAATTAAATACATAAGAGTCTTACTTTCATAAGTGGATTACTTTCAAAACAAAAGCGAACAAAATATTATCAGGACGCACACAACGTGTGTGGACGTAGCTAATTTACTAAAAACAATTACTTATTCGAAATCTGGACGAATAAGATTTTGATAACTCCAGATTTCTTTCTAAAGCTATTTTTTATCTTGGCATGTAACATTTCGCCCCTTCATATTTTGAGAGGTGACATTTTAAAGCTATGCTAGACACGCTAGAATTGCAAGTATAGAGCGCCCAAATTTTGAAAGAACAAACACTTCTTTAAGTATAACTTTGATTTATTAAATTTGTTAACCTCGAGCTTTACAGTTTTTTTTTCTCAACCTAATTTAATTTTATTATGTTGCTAGAAATTAAACTTTTATTTTACTGCCTTCATTACTCAATAACCCATTTCTTAACTAGATCTTGCTTTTACATACATATATGAAACATTTATTTTAAGTTGTTCCATAAACATTATACATGTATTTTACAACATCTAACAAATATTGCGAAGCAACGAACTTGTTTTTAAACAAATAACTGTCAACAAGTTGTTGGTTGGTTGGTTGGTTAATGATGTTGGCTGGTGGTGGGAAGTTTATTACACATTTTTATTAAGAAATCCAGAGCGTAGTCGCATAAATGTAAAATAATTTACCTCTCCTTAATTATGATCTGAATTAATAAGATTTTATTGACAATTAGCTACTACTAGAGTTTCGTAGAAACAAAAGTAAAGAAAACCGCAACTAAAAACGAGGGAGGGTTAAAAAGTCTTTGCAAACGAGTGCAAAAATTAAAATTTTGATTATTAAATACAATTCAGATTTATACCTTAAATTAAAGGGAAGTTATACATAATTTTTATTAAAGAAGCTTGCTGTACTTCCTGCAGCGATTATTCGGCCTTTTCAAGTCCTATAAAAATAAGAATTTGAGAGGTCTTCAAAATAGAAAGGTCCTAATAGGAATTGAATATTTTTACGCCGTACCATTTTTTTTGATTTGTAAACATAAAAAGATTAAGGTGGATTGGGTAACAATTTCCCCTAATTTCTTCTCTTTATTGGTCCAAAAATGTTATATATTGTAGATAATAATATAGAATAACTAGCTATGCCCACACACGTTGTGTGCGTCCTGACAATATTTTGTTCGATTTTGCTTTGAAAGTAATCCACACTAAATTTTAAGGCTTATGTATTTACTTTATATAAGATACTCATCCCTGGGTAACATTATAAAATTTACATTTATAAAATTCTAAAAATTATTGTAAAGCTCTGTAAAAGGTTTATAAAAAATTTTAATAACAATGTAATTCCACAAGGTAAAAATATAAATTAAATATAAATTTTATTCAATTGGCTATTTGGCAGTAAGTAATTCATATTTTGTCATTATTTTAAAACAGCGCCATCTGTTGCGCAACTATGTTTAAAATATTCCGTTTTTAATTCATATTTTGTTATTATTATAAAACAGCGCCATCTGTTGTGCAACCGTGCTTAAAATATACTGCTTTCAAAAATAAAAGCTTCCTTAAAGTATGCAGTACCTTAAAATTGGTAAAAAAAATCGGCCTACTTTAACTGCTTTTTCTGCATTTTGGAAATAAGATGGTTTTGCACAAAAAAGTATCCTATATTGGAATCAGGATACTAAGGCACCTCCTCACAAAATTTTATTAAAATCCATCCAGTAGTTTTAACGTGATAGAAACGCAGACAAAAAGAAATACAGAGACAAAAAGAATTACTGTTTTATTATACATATGTATAGATAAGGAAAACATTTCTAAAAATTCTCAGTATAATTTTGAAAGCAAACTTATTGCACTGTCTTGGCGTTTTTAGGCTGCATTCATCTGGTAATGTCAGCTGATTTCACTGCTGGAGTTACGAGTTCGATTGACGCCAGACAAGCAGGTGCTGCGCAGCTAATGTTGTCTTCCAAAAATCCTAGTTAAGGTCTATGTTTAATTAATAGTGATGAATCGGCAAAGCAATGCATCAGGCTCACGAAGGAAAAGCTCTAAGTAAGCTATTTTATTAGTCAACTGTGATACACCCATGACCAGAACTAGTTCATGCACTTCAACTTGTAGGTCACTTAAATCTATAGCGAAGGTTTAAGCATTTCGGGAGTTATTGTCTCAACTGAATTTGCTGAAAAATATTCCTCATTTGCGACCACGTTTTAACGCCTTTGCCCAATTATAGATACCCTTAAGCGCTTGTGCAGATGTAACAGGAACTTCATATTAATTATGTTTGATTTCTTAAGCTGCCTTGCCCCTTAAGTTGAAATTTTAATGACAAAACGAAATCCGTTTTTTTTAATATAATTTTTAAAAAATATAAAAATTTTTCTTAACAAATCGTCTGTCAAAAATAAATAAATCGGCCAAGTGTGAGTCCGACTTCCCACACGAAGGTTATGATGCCACTACATTTACATTAAAAACAACATAAAAATGTATTTTTATTTATTTAAAATTATAAAATATAACGCTAACGAATTTTGAACGATTTAAAATCGTTTGAAAAATTTTGTCGTTTTTTTTACTGATTTATCTGGCAACTGTCAATACATCTATGTTATTTAAAGAATATTATTAAAAGCATACTTTTAGGATTTATTTAAATTCATATGATAATAAAGTTAAAAAGTGTGGGGACCCCTTTACCTTTTATATTATTATTATATACAAGCTGTTAAATATTTTCGTGGAAAAAAGTATCCTATATTGGAATCAGGATACTAAGATACCTCCTCACTACATTTTATTAAAATCCATCCAGTAGTTTTTACGTGCTGTGTACAGACATTATATATTTTTAAAAGATCGTAACTGCCATAGTTTTTATTACAACTTATTTGAAGATTCCAGGTTACTACCTTTCACGGTTCAAAAGATACAGACAACTGACATACGACCATTTATTGTAGTGTTATTAGTAGGGTACGGAAACCTGAAAATTTGTCAGTCTACTTTTGAAACATGATATTTTTCAAACACTATACTTTGTTTTAAATTCCCACAGCTCTTTAGATACCTTTGTAAAGACATATTGGCCTACCCTCGTTACAATGTCAACATTATAGTCTAGTGGAAATAGAAAACAAATTGCTTTTGCCTACCTGGCAGCCTGGTTGGTTAGTTGGTTGGTTGGTTGCCTGCCTGCCTGTCTGTCTGTCCGTATGTACATACGCCAGCCCGTCTCTCTATCGAAGCATTTTTGTTTTAAATTCAAATACAAAAATTGCGTCACCACAAATTGACATTGCGGTTTTTGCTCTAATTTGTATGCATTGACTAACAGACAAACGACAACATTTAATGACAACTTGTTGTACAACCACAGCAACAATTAAAAAATGCAAAAAAATGTGGGTGAAGCAGTAACAAAATCATCATTATCGGGTTTAACTGCTAAGGAAACTTTATTAAATTTACATAATTTTTTTTTTTTTGTTTTGTTGCATTCAGGGCTAAAAAGAACAAAGGTTTTTTTCCACAACACATTTTCCGCTCACACATAATTTTTCTATTTCTTTGATTTTTTTCCGAACACATGTTTCAAGTGTCTAATTAATCATTCGCTGTTAAAAAATAATTTATGTTAAAGAAATTATATACAGACGAGTATTTATAATATTTTCTTGTTAAGAATCTTTCGAAACCAGCGGCAGTTGCAGTCGCATGTGGCTTCCGAAAGTTGCCAAAAATAATAAATTTAATTGTTTCTGTGAAACAAAAACAAATATAAAAAATATTTTAAAAAAAAATCTTATAAAAACTAGTTTATTTTTACGTGTGTCCCAAAAAGCTTTTTTAACAAAATTTATTTAATGACGTCAATTAGATAATTTTAATGTTTTAATGCAAATGTTTAAAAATATATAAAAAACAAATTGCCTTTAAATTAAAATATTAATTTAAAACTATAATTTAAATTTTCAGCTTTCGACACAGCGTAACAATTTATGACATTAATAATAATAATAATAATAATAATAATAATAATAATAATAATAAATATTTAATTTCAATTAAAATTATTGACATTTATTTTTAAAAAATTTGTGAATATTTAAATTTAAAATAGCTTTTTGCTGTTTTTAGTGTTAAAACTTTAAAACCAAAGTTTAAATCTTTAAACATAACAACAAAAATTTAAGATTAAATAAAAAGCTTAAAGCTTTATAAGAAAAATACATTATACAAAAGATCTAAAGTTTACAAAGTGTTTGAATTTGTTTTTTTCTTTAATTCTATTTTGGTAAAATGAGCTTTAGAGCTTTTTAATATTTAAAAATCATAAAGCTTTAAAGCTTTTTTAAATATGTAGTTTATATAAAAAAGCTTTAAATTAAAGAACTAATACTTGTTAGTAAAGCTTATAGGTTTTAAAGCTTTTAAATTTAAAAGTACTTCAAAGGTTGTTAAAAATCGTAAAGCTTTTATGAACTTTTAAAATTTAAAAACATTTATTTAAAACCCTTAATTTTATATACATATTTGTAGCTTTTAATAAACTTAGGGGCAAATTCATAAGAAAAATTTCACTTCAAAAATGATTTATTAAACAAATGAAAATTCATTTTATAAACCTTTTATAAATCTAAAATATTTTTTATGAATAAGGCCCTTAAAATTTAAACTGAAAAAATATTTTCTTTAATGTTTGTAGTTCTAAAATCTTAAAAACGAAAACAAAATATTTTTATAAGCTCCGAGCTTTTAAAATCACGTTTTGCTTTAAAAAAGCAAATAAGAAAGGTAAACCCTAATTCTAATAGTTAAAACTTTTTAAAATTGTTAAATTGTTAAAAAACTCAAAATATTTAAGGCCTTTAATTAAAAAGCTTTAAATAAGTAAAATTTTGCTAATATATTTTTCCTTTTTCTTTCTCCTAATTAGGTATGGAGCTGGTCAACGCATGCCCGCACAACACACCTACGAGGCCCCTGCCTGTGTTCAAAATGCCATGATGACAAAAGACAAAAAGCCCTTCACCTATACACCAGGTGGCATTGATCTCTCCCAAATCAAATCCGAACGCATGGCGAAACGTTTGGCACGCAATGCACAGGCTGAAGGTGCCACCGGTATCCAACAACAAAACCGTCCCACCCAACCCCAATCACCAGGCGGTTCTAGTCCTCATGCCGTAGCCTCTATGGGCGCTGCATCCATGGGTATGCCTTTTCAGGTTCTACCGCCACCACCACCACCGCCAGCACCCGGTAAGAATTTCAATGGTGGCAGTGCACCAGCACCTCCACCACCACCATCAGCACCACAATCCTCCTCCAATTTTTCCAATACAGGCACTTTAGCACTGCCCAGCAATGGCAATGGTGCTGGTGGACGTGGCAGCACACCCAATTCACCCAGCATGCCACGCAAATCACCAACACCACAACATTTTGAGCCACCACCAATGGGCTTTCGTCCAGAAATTAAAATTCCTCCGAATCCGATGGCCGCTTTGCGTAAAGTACCGCCACCGGTTGAAAAGAATAACTTCTGGAAGGATGAATATGTTAAAGATCGTTCGAAAAGTCCAATGGTGGATTTACCAAACATGGCAAGCTGCAATAATTCTGTGCAAAACGACAGCGTTAACAGTATTAGTAGCTCACCGCAAACAACGAATGCCATTAACAATGGCACTGCAATGTTAGGCAACGATAATATTGATGGTGAGCGAGTAGTTTCACTTGCATTCACATTCACTTTCCAAAGAGCAATTATTAACAAAGCTTTTTTTCTTTTTAATTATTACTTTTTACTTTACTCTTTCACTGGTTATGGTTGTTGTCTATGCTTAATGAGTTTTCCGATATAAAAAACTACTGACGTTGGCTCAAGCAAAGAAAGGATGTTTTTTACTAATAAAAAATGCTATTTAAGTTTTGTTTATTGGACTACAAAGCTTTAAAGAAAATAACAATTATTTCAAAAACATTTTCCATTATTGTAATTTTTTTTTTCGGATCAATTCATCCGCTCAGGCTCATTTTTTCGAAACTCAAATCATTATTTTTTTAGCATTTATCACCAAAAACATATTTACCACTCAACCAAGTCACTTCTTAAAATTTTTATCTGCTTTTACATTTTTCAGCAAACATAACACTTACCAAATTTTAAACTTTGATTAACTGGTGATGGCTCCTATTTAAATCACAAACAAATTATCCACATCTCTATTTTTTATCCAAAGACCCAACCTATCATTTCTTTTTCTAAATAAATTTTTCATTTTATTTTTTAATAATCTTAGGTTTTAAGATGGCGATGCCACCTACGACTATGAATAATGCACTACATGAAAACCAAACGAACAACAATTATACGAACTATCAACAACCGCAACAGCAACAACAAATTTACAAGCCACCTTCTCCACCCCAACTTACGCAACAATCTCCCATTAAACCTTTACAGCAGACACCTCAATATGGGGGTTCTCAACCACAACAAATCTCGCAACAGTCACCACAGCAACAACAACAACAACAATCATCTAGACCCGAATTTCGTAGTGTGGCAGCACCCACATCACCAGCTGTCAATGTTTATACCAGACAATCTGATAGTCCCCGTGTAGAAAATGCTACAACACCTAGAGCCACTGAGAGCCCTTTCAAATTTGCTCAACAACAGCAGCAGCAGCAGCAACAACACCAAAGAGCTCCCCCACCAGTTTCTCCTTTGGCTATGCAATCAACACCTTCATCTGCTTCATCGGGAGCATCGGCTTCTCCTAATAATCAGGCACAAGCAGTACCATGGCGCACTCAACGTGGTCAATCTCAGCAGCCACAACCATCAGTAGTGGCACAGTCGCATCCCCAGCCCATTTACAATAATGTGCAACAACAGCAGCAGCAAAGAACTCCTGATTTTAGTACTCAACAATCGGCTTATCAAGGTCCCAAACCGGTAAGTAAAGCTTTTAACAGAGCTTTAAACAAAAACAAGCTTTTGCTTTAAAGAAATAAAATAAAACAAAAAAAATCGGCATATTTTCCTCATAAGCATTTTACTAAAGATACCTACAGTGTATAAATTAAAATATGCCCTTCCCCCTAACCGAAATAAACAATCAGCAATCAAGTTTTTTTCTAATACCATGAATGCACATTTTTTAATCAAATAAACATTTTGTAAATATTTCACAGACCAATATTGGCTCTTTGTACATTGCACCTTTGGCACCACCCACAGAGCCACAAGCTCAACACATTGTACGTCAACAAATGCAGCAACAACAACAAGAACAACAACGTAATTCACCAATGCAACAAATGACACCCCAACAACAGCCACAAGGAAATCAACAATTACGTTGGATGAGTAGCCAACCGATGACTAAAGAACAACCAGCCTGGGCACGCCCAGAAGAAAACGGTAATGTGGTGCCCTCATCATTGAATCGTATAAAGTCACCACCACCACCATCAGCTCATGCTCAGCAACCACAACATCAACAGCACATGTACCAATCTTCAAACCAAGGCAATGGTTTTATGCCTCAAACTACTTCCCAGAACTTTGGTGCTCAACCCATCAATACAACTGGATTGCGTTTACAAATCAATTCGCCGCCAGTCAATCAATCAAACAGTCAAAATGGACCCAAGGTAAAAATAAAACACCCGTTTTTATAAGGCATTTTTTGGATTAATGTAAGCAATTTGGTCTATCTAGGAACGCATTATACCCATACAATTGGAGCAAACACCCACTTATACGCCAGCTCAGCCGAGCTTTAATCAGCAACAACAACAATATGGAACAGGTAGTATCTGTAAGTTGTTTAAGAAAAACATAAATGAAAACAAAAATTACATAAAAATTAAAAGCTCTGAAAAGCTTTATTATTTTTTACATATAGTTAAAAGCTTACATTTTTAACGCTTATGCTTTAGAGCTTTTTGAAAAGTATTTCTTTTAATGTGCTGTCAAAGCTTTTATACACTAAAAGCTCTTTACTTCTATTCTTTGCAAGAAATTAACTACAGCTTTTTAAAAATATGAAACGCTTGAAGTAATATATTTCATATTTTTTAAAGCTTTAATTAATATATTTTATATTTTTCAAAGCTTATTTCTTATATTTCTAAAGCTTATTTTTTATACACATTTTTTATTTAACTTTCGATTTCAAATAATTTAACTTTCATTCAAAGATTTTTAAATGCTTTAAAAAACTTTCTTTAAGCTTTAGAAGGCGTTTTAACAATTATTAAATCGTTTTAAGCTTTTTTGATGCTTTACAACGCCTTTTGGGAATTAAAGAAAGTTTTACAGAAACTTTTTTTTTAATTTTTAATATTTCAGAAAAGACTGTTTAAAATTTGATTTTTTGTTTGACTAAAGAATTTTTTTAAAACTGATGAAAAGGCTTTATTTGCTAGTTTTCATAAAAAAATTTAATTTGTCCCTTTTTATAAACTTTTATAAGAAAAAATACTTTTTGTAAAAAGCTTTTAATAAAAAAAATTTGAGTATTTTTCTTAATACCTTCAGGAACATTTATAAAAGATTTTAAGAAAAATTTATAAAAGCTTTGAAAAAAGATTTTAGTTAACTGAATTTAATTTAAACAATTTTTTAATTTTTGTATCAAAAAAATTTCGATATTTAAAAAAAGCCTCCGTGAGCTTTACATAATTAAACTAATGTTTTTTTTTTTTGTAAAATATGGTTATAATAAAAATTTGTAAAAGCTTTTATAAACTGTGAAATGTTTTCAAGCTTTTGATTAAAGACCTGCATGTCAAAATAGTTTGTGTTTAAAAGTGTTATTTTTTTATAAGTTTAGAAAAAAGCTTTTTTAACATTTTGTATAAATTTAGGCATTAGCTTTTTCTTACCAAAGTAATTAACAATTTTGCAGCCCCTGCTCCCGGCTATGTTATGCGTACACCCAATCAATTTGTTGATCAGGGTTACAATAACTTTGGCCAACAACAACAACAACAACAAGAACAGCAACAACCCCAACGTGTTATGTCGCCAAATTTTCAGCAATTGAGTGCACCTCGCATGGTGCAACAAACACAAAATAATGTAGCAGCAACGGGCCATAAAACGCACATTATACCAATTGCTATAGAAAACAATGAAGGGACAAGGGGACCAATTTCAAAGACCCCCATTGTCATACAGAAGTAAGTACGATATTATTTTACAGATGTTAAAGTACAGCTTTGTTTTTTTGGCTCTCAAGTTTAATCTTTTTGCAATTAAAGCTTTCTTTATTTTTAACTAATTAAGCTTTTTTCTATATATTTCTCTCTTAATGTATTTTATTGTTAATTAAAACCAATTAATTTAAAACTGCTTTTTGAACAAGTGAGGATTATAATCTTGTAGTACATGACTGCCCGCTTGAAGCTGAGATCAGATTTACAAAAAATCGACTCAGGTAGCTTTCCTATACAACATTCCCCCCCAAGTCATTTTTATGTTTAGAAGAAATTAAATTTTAGTTCAGTTTTTTTTGTGTTCAGTTTTTAAGTCATGAATTTATACATTTGTTTACATGTTTCATCAAATAATAAAAATACCATTTAACTGCAACGAGAGCTTTCATTTTTAATTTTTACATGTTTGCATAATAATACTATTAATTGGTTAAAATAACTAAGCTAAAATTCTGTTTTACCTTTACTACTTTTGGCTTTTAAAAAACTATAATAACTCATTTTTCTTTATTCATATTAAACAACAACAAACTCTATCACGATCACGGTCACATCACATTACAAATCACATATAATTTTAGTGATCAACGTACGACACCAGTACAATCGAAATCTTTTAGAATTTTACAAAAAATCACAGACACTATTGATGATGGCAGTAACGATGATAATGCAAACCAGCTGCAACAACAACAACTGCAACAACACACTGCCGAACCACAATTACAGCGTCCAACATTTGCACGTCAAATGAGCGCTCAACAGGCACGTCATAGTCCCACAGTTGAACAAATGAGACGTATGCAAATTGGACACGAACAAGGTAAGCATCGTAAGAGAGAGAGAACTTCAGACTGGGCAAGAGATGGCAAGAATATAATATAGTTCAATAAATAAGTATAGTATATAGGGAATATCACAGGTCATTAAAACCTTGTAATTGCAGGGAAATAAATAAACAGGCCAAAAAAGTCTAAAGCTTTAAAAAAGCTTGCTTCAACAAAAGTAAAATTATTTACATAAAAAGTTAAAATCTGCTACAATAAACTTTTTTTATATTTAAACAACTTTTAATTTGCTTTAAATTAAATCAATATTCAAAAGCTTTCCAAGGCTGAAGCTTTAAGCTTTTAAACACTCAAACTAATATCAAACCAGTGGTGACCAAACACATACTATCACATTGTATACTTGTGTTAGAAACAACACAAGCAACTCATTTGATTTTCTTTGTTGTTTCGTGAATTGTATACTCGCGTGTATGGGATATCAGAAAATTCACCACTCAACTAAGCTCTTGAAACTTTAAAGGAGTAATAAGCTTAGTTTTTTTTAGTTATTTGAACTTAAAAGCCCAAAGTGTAAGAATTCTAAATACTGATAGATTAAACTAATTTTTTTAAGAACTAGCTTTTCTTAAGCTTTTGTAAGGAACTTAAAACTGAGCAATTCGGATTTAAAGTTTGTGGTGAAATAGTAGTACTAGAGGCAAACAACTATTACAAACTAAAGTCTTAATGAAACAAAAACTTACACTTTACGTATTCAAATATTTAAGCTTTTATTTTTCAAAAGCTTATAATTCTATATTTTCAAAGGCTTAAAGCCTCTTAATATAAAAAGTTTAAAGGTTTTATTAAAAACATAAAATCATTTCTATTAATTTTTTTTCTAATGAAAGCTTAAAGCTCTATCCAAAAAAGATTAACTAATCAAAGCATAATTTTATAATTAATTTAATTCTTAAAGCTAAAACTATAAACCATAAATTTAATACAGAAAAACTTAAAAGTGCAATTTCAAACCTTAATTAAAATCCTAAAGCTTTTAAAAGCTAAAGGTGTTAAGCTATTTTAAATTTAAACTTTAAATTCAAATCTTTTAAAAAATTAAAGCATAAGCTTTTTTTTATCCAAAATTTTTAACTTTACTAATTCGAAAGCTTTAGCTTTTTAAATAAAAAAAGTAAGTTTTTCAAAATTTAAAAACTAAATTTTGTTAACTTTTAAAACCTACAATTTCTATTAAGAGCCATGTAGAAAACGTTTTATAACAAATTTGGCTTAATAATACGCCATTTTAGCTTTTTTTTCATATAAAGATACAAAACTTTTGAAAGCTAAAAGTATAAATGTTAAAAAAATTAAATTTTTTTTTCAACTTTTAAGTTTTGCCTTGAAGCTTTAAAATCGAAAAACTGAATAAGCTTTTAAAGCCTTGTAACTTTTAAAACCTAACATTTCTATAAAGAGCCATGTAGAAAACGTTCTTTATATATTAAGTTTAAAAGTAAGCCGTTTTATCTTTCTATTAATATACGGATGATACGGATGTAAAGCTTTGGAAAACTAAAATATTCAATGTTAAAAATAATAACATTTTTTTTTTAACTTTTAAGTTTTGGCTTCAATTGAAAATCTAAATAACTTTTTAAAGTCTTAAAAGGATTTTTGATTAATTTTTTGCAAAATAAAAGCTTAAAATTGTTTGATCCACAGCTGACCTCAGTTTTAAAGAATATTTAAAACCAAAAAGCTTTTATAGGTTACTAAGCTTTAATACTTTTTACAGAAGGTACAAAACAATACGAAAATTTTGATATTTGATATTTTCTTTTACATTAGGTTTCGTAAGCTTTAAAAAGCTTCGAATTTTAGCTTTAACAGGATTTATTCAAGTTCATATAATTTCATTTCGACTACATCGCCTTTATCTGACATTAATTTGTAATTATAAGCTAACTTTTGTATAGCAAATAGCTTTGGTTGGTTTTGGAGTTTCGTTTATAAAAAACTATTTAATAATTAATTTACTAAAAATTAAAAAAAAAATATATATTAATAAGGATTAACTTAAACAAATAACAGGACTTAATAAAAAGAAAATTATATCTCTTAAAAAAGCCAAAACAAATATTAATTGAAAACTGTTTCTTCTTCTAATTACAGGTAACTTCTCAGCACCAACAACGCCCTCTGCTAATAAATATAATCAACAACGCTCTTATGGTAAAAAAAGCTAAAAAAAAAAAATTAAGCTTTTTATGTGATTTTTGTTTTCTTTAGTTGTACATAATATTTCCTTAGCATGATTTTTTAATAAAAATTATTTTGTTCTCTCTCTTCTTTATTTTTGGAACTAAAAAGATAACTCTCAACAATATATACCACCCAGTGAACAACAAGTAGCCGAGCCGAAGAAATATACCGGTAGCGCTATACCAAGTCGATCATTTAAAATTTTACAAGCCATGACACAACCAGAAAATGCTGGTAAGTTTTCTTAAAAGCTTTAAAAGCTTGTTTTTCGTTTTTATTATTTTTAGTTTACAAAACATTTTAAACATTTAGGGATTTTTACACATTTTCTAACTATAATTAAAAAAAACCGACATTCATTTGTAAATTTCATCAATTTCATTTGATATTTTTTTTTACTTCACAATTTCTCACAAAACATTTATACAGTTGACTCATCTGCATTAGATTTTTTCCTATAAATTGCAGTTTAGCAGAGAGTGTGTAAAAAGAGAGAGAGAGAGAGAGGGAGAGACAGTTTAAATTTCACCTTTTTAATTCTTTTTATTTAATTGCAACTTTCTTTCATTAAAAATAATTACAATTGTTTAAACAATTAAATATTTAGTTGATTTTTATTTTATTGCCTTTATTTTTGTTTTAAGTTTGCTGTTTCTTTAATGATTAATTATTTTTTTTTTTTTTTTTGATAATTAAAAATTATTAAGAATATTTTGTTTTATTTTATGATCATGCCAATAAAAATTTGATTAATCCATTTGGAAAAATTGTTTCTATATTTTTTTTTAAATAAAAATTTGGTTGAAATAAAAATTTCATTAAAAGAGATTAAAATGTTGTAGAGCTTTTAATGCTGAAAATTAATAAGTAAATTAAAAATATAATTAAGCATATTTATAGCTTTAATAAACCTGTATATCGACAAAATTATAATTTTTTGATTAAAATACGTTTTTTTAGCTTTAAAATAATGATAAGATGTAAAGTACAATTTTTTTTTTTTATTAAATTAGATATTTCATATAAAATGAAAGGTTTCATGAACTCAATACTAAAACTCAAATTGTTAAACCATAAGCTTTTATATTTTGAAAGCTTAAAGCTTTTTACTAAGGGAAATTAATTTAAATATTACCCAAAAAAAAGCTTTACAGTCTCTATATATAAACGCTGACTTTAAACATAATGAAAAGCTTTAATAAACCTTTCTTTCTTTCTTTAAAAGAATTTTAAATAGAAGAAGAACTTTAAATAGAATTCAAATAAATAGAAATTTTATTGTTAAGGTTAAAAGCTTTTGTGAAATAATTAATTTGAAAAAGTGTTTTAAATAATATGTAAAATTTTTTAACTCATTAAAGCTTTTTTTGAAAGCTTTCAAAAAGTGTTATTAGTTTTTAAACAATTATATATTTTTTTAAAAAATGCATAAAAAAATACAAAATAATTCTAAAAAAAAATAAAAAGCTTTGCAATAAAAATTAAAGATTAAAGCCCTTAGGCAAAATAAATAAAGTCCACTTGAAGTGTACTTTAAGACAAGATTTTCATATAAAATTTGAAATAAAGTAGACTTGAAGTAGACTTTAATTCTATTGCATAAGGGCATACGTCAGAAGCTTAAGAAGTATATTGAATTTAATTATCCAAAAAACGGTATATCTTAAAAAGCTCCATATTGTAAAAGCTTATTATAAAGCTAGAATTTTAATTAAGCGCTTTCTAATCAACTTTGTACAGATCTTTTCTAAAGCTTTTTTAAAAAACAAAGATGTAAAATAAAAACTTTTTTACTATATAATTTTGAACTTTGGGAGCTTTGTCTTCCAATAACAACCAAAATTGCTGGTTTTAAAAATGTTTTAAAATATTTTTTCCAAAATGGATTACTCACAATTATTATTATTATACGCCTGTCTAATTTACAATAGCACATTGAACACAGTCACCAATGCCAGCCACTACTACTGCATCTCATATTCGCATCTCACTACTACATCAAAACATTTTGTTAAAAATCAATTCGGGATCGTTATTTGTATGTTATAATTCATCAAATAAAAATTTATTTCATTTCTCTTTTTTCTCTTTTTCTTATATTTCTTGTCCTAATGCACGACTGTCACAAAATATGTAACTTAAAAACATAAAATGAAAATAATACCTATAGAGAAACAGGAAAATTGTCAAGAAAATAACGAAATGAACGAAATTGAATCAAAACTTGAGAGTAATAGACATTTTTCATGTGCTTCTAATTCATCTGCCATTGAACCATTATCATCTTCCTTATCTAATTCGTTCAATTCAGAATTGGCATTAACATCGTCATCACCATCACCAGCTTCTACACAACCTACATCATATCCATCATATCCATATCCTTATGTTTATCCCTGGTATCCACCACCTCCACCACCTCACCTTATGTCTACCAATCAAAATGGTGAGATTTGTAATCCTCCTAATTGGCAATATCCTTATGGTATGTCTTCTGCCGCAACACCTTCACAGGCTGCACCAGTTTCTGCTATTGGCGAACATCCCACTCATTACCCTCCTTATCCTTACTATTACCCTTACTATCACCCACCACCACCAACTTCACATATTCTTTCCCATTCCTATGCTAAAAATCAAAATGATAATAATGCTCAGCCAAACGAATTTGATTTGCAAAATATGTATCCTTCATTTGGGCCTCCACCACATTTCTATTTAACTTATCCTTATACCGTAGCTCCTAGTTATAGTTGTGATACTAACCCAAGCAGGGCCGGTAGTGTTCTGCCCGATATAATTATTACCCCCAGCACAGATGATACACCTTCCAAGTCCATAAACAAACAACACAATAAAATTGAAAAAGAACGAGCAAAACGAGCTGATTCCTCAGAAATGGCAAATGTCAATGCGAATGGGTCCGTGGTTGATATGTTAACCCAGCAGCTGGAGAATATCAACAACTGTATAAAAAATAATCTTAATACAAAATGTCAAGCGAAAATGTCCTATAAAAAGAATATTAATCAGAAGAGTCCAGAAGAGAATACATCGCCTGTACAGAACAGCATGGCGACAGCGACACAGTCGGCAGAGTATTCGGATCTAGAGACTTCAGACTCAGAAACTACACCCAAGCAAATAGATAAAAATGGAGCGCTTCCTTTAAAATCCATAAAATCCGTTAACAACGTACAAATCTATAATCGGCAAAAACTGCAAACAGTTGAAGCTGACTTTACTTCTGATTCCGAATCAGAGGACGATGACGATGACGATGAAACTACAGCCGATGGTGAAAGTGATATATTTGATGAAGAGGATGAAGATGAGGAGGAAGAAAATCATCAGGAATTTGAAGCAGAGAGTGACAGCGAAGAATTCTTAGTCGATGATAATCTCAGCGTTATATATGAAGAGGAAAGCGAAATGGATAAGAGTAGTGTTATGGCCAAAACTGTTATACGAGACGATAGATCAAGTCAAAGTGATGAGTTGTCTTTAGACAAGGATCCGCACGATCATGTCGACGATGATTTGCAGCTTAAAATTGAGGAAAATGATGATGAGGATATGCAGGGAGATGATTCAAATTCTGTTACCGTAAGACTGCCGCTGAAATTCTCCTTTAGCACTTCTAAAGATGCCGAAAATATTACTACCGTAGAAGTGGGTAAATCACACATAGAAGAAAGGAAAAATAGCACTTCAGTAAGCGAAAAACGTAATACCTTCAATGTAGCCACAATTGAAAGTGATTCTGAGACAGATGATTGCGGTGTTAGTGTAACTATATCCTTGACACACTCCTCGATATCTAGTTCCGTAGACGGTAGAGGGGAAAATGTAAATATGGATAATTCGTATCCCATAGAAGATATGCCATTGCCTGAACAAGCCTTAGAAAAGATTGGGTCGAGTCAGGAAGATGTTTCGGTGTCATTCTCTTTAAATATGCGAAATAAATTCGCCAAAGAAACTATAAATGGTGACATTACCAACAATATTAGCAAGCCTAGCGATTCTAGAGCATTAAAAAGCAAGAAAGAAGACAAAGCAATAACAGAAGCTCCAGATGAAATGGATTTCTTTGCCACTTTAATGGCCACCAAAATGCAGGCACAAAAAATTAAAGAACAATCGGCCAGTTATTGGGGAAAATCAACGGAGAATAAATGTTGCCAGGAGGAAGAGCTAAAGGAATCAGAAATCCAGACAACTTTACAGGAAGATCACCAAAAAGAAACAAGAAAAGTTGAAGAAACAATTAAAAGTAAAAAGAGTAAACTGACTTTACGGAAGAAGCATCCCAAAAACTTGGAAAAAAATCCGGCTAAAACTTCGCATGAAATTAACAAGATTGAAACTGAAAGTGAAACTACAGCCAACACCAAGAACATTGCAGATATTGATACCAAAACTAAGGAGAAGATTGAAAAACCCAAGTTTAGTTTCTGGGATCGTTGTTCGACAACAGCCAAAGAAAAGGAAGAACAACAAAGAACGATACCAGAAGGAGTATTAGAAGCTAGAATCTCAGAACCTTCCTCAAAGCCAAGAAAACAAGAGGAGCAGATACAAGAACCTACCAAACCATTTGGAGACGATAAGACCACTTCAAATAATTCCAAATGTGCGAAGGAATCGAAATCAAATGACCATGACCGGAAATCTAAAGAAACTTATGCTATTTTGGGGGATAAAAGTGAAAACTCTGCAGCTAGTATCGACAACAAAGTCAGCCATACAAAAGAAACTAAGACTTCGGCAATAATCAATGAAACTGAAGAGATTGTGGATATTTGGGCTGATCGTATAGAAGATCTACCGCCCATTAAACCAATTAAAATCAAACTCAATACACACGCAACAGCGAGGGATTCGCTTGGGTCCGGTGAGCGTGAAGCTGAAACGCCAACTGAAAACAAACTGAAGCAATCATTAAAACCACCCGAAACTATTACCAAAGTTGAATTAAACTTGAGTACTTTAAGGTCTTCCATTAAGGAAGTAACACAACCACAAATGGCTTGCATACTCGTTGAGAAAGAAGACAGAAAAGAAGCTGTAGTTCCGCTACAGGAGGAAACTGAGGAAGTAGACTTTTGGGCGGAAATTGAAAAAGCAAGAGAGAGCAAGACAACAGAACCGCATTCAGTTGCTCAAGATTCAGTTCAGGATCGATTAAACTCAACTAATGAATCGAGCTTAATCAATACATTTGGAGAACAGGAAACGAGCATGTATAATGATGATAATATGCCAACAAATATGCCGGAATTTGATCCTCTCAAATACCCCGAGGAACCACGAGAAGTTGATACCGATGAAGAAATTGATTTCTGGGAAGAGATTGAGGCTAAGAGACAGGCTGAGGAAGATGATGTTACTTTCCACAAATCTGCTTCATTTTGGGCTTCCAGAGGACGTCATAACTCGGTGGAGGAGACACCTGTATTGCCTAAGGCCTTTCGTGCCAAATTACCAGCCGAGTCGCCCAATGAAAACATCAATATTTGGGAAACTCTAGAAGCTCACAAAGGTGAAGAGCCGCTTATTATAGATCCAGTAGTGGAAGAAGAAAAGATTTTAGTTCAAACATATGATCAACTAACGCAACAGGACTCAACAGAAGAGGAGCATTATAATGAAACAGCATCTGCACATGAACCCATTGTAGCCTCAGTATGGTATCCTCAGCAGCAAATAAATGAGGAGGAACCTAATTGGGCTCGTGAAGAACAAACACAAGATAATTTAAAATCGGAAATCAAACCAGAACTAAATGAGTTGGAGGTTAAGCGCAGCAATTATAGAAAAGCCATGGCTTTCTTTAACACCTCCATAGATGAACATAAAGAACGAAGTGTTGATCGTTATGAACGCGGTACGAGCAGGACAAATCGCACATCTTATATTGAAGAAGAAAACGAACAATGGGACTGGGATGCAGTTAACGAAGCCCTGCAACAGGAAAAGGCAGAAACGACTAATGAAATGTCAAAGGAAACGCCAGTTCCAGAAACATTTGTTAAGGAACAAACACCTCAACTTGATTTATCTAAGGCAGTCAACAAAGAAAAAACTTCTTTACCCGAAGCTTTTGTGGAGCCAAGTATAAAATGTCTAAGCAATGGTTTGCCGCCCTATTTCGAAATAAATAAAATTAATGAAGAAAAAAAAATTTCGGTAAAAGATCGTATTTCCGCTTTTGAAACAGGATCTGTTGAAAAAACCAATACAGAGGCACGTAGAAATGCCATTCAAAAACAATCTTTATCCGTGGAAAGTAAAAGCAGACAAAGTTCTCTATCTCGCCACAGCAGTACCCAACGCTCTGAATCCGAAATGGATGAGGATGATTCTGGGGTAACCGACATGAATAAACTACTCTCGGAGACAGACACAGAAGGTGAAAGTTTCCCTGAATTACGTAAAATGTCGTCATATCAAAGAGCTTCGACACATTCAAGACTGTTTAAACTTTTGCAAGAGGATGCAGATGCAGCAGAAAGCAATGTCAATGCAGATGAATTCCAGTTCAAACCGAGTCGCAAAAAGATTGTGCATAATGTTAGTATAACGAGAAAACAAAATCCAACAGCTTTGGCGGAGGCTGAAACTATGAGCCAAAGGAGAGAACGCCTGTCTTTGCCGTTGTGCAAAAATACGAGCATAGACAATGACAATCCCTCAACACCCAACAGTCCGGCCTCACCCATTACAGGTCACACAGCCCATAAATCCTCGGCTGTAAGCGATAAATTGGTTAGTGAATTGGTGCAAAGTTTGTTGCTCAAAAGTGACAGTACCCATTTTAGAAATTTTCCCATGGAAAAGCTGCAGGCAGCTGCCAAAAGAGTTCTAGAAGAGGAACTGGATTCCTTAGAGAATACTTCGGTTGATTCCACGCCAGCTCGGACACCCAGCGAGCCAACGAAAAAGGATAAATCTTATGCCGATTACTACAACACCTGGTCAGATGCTGTAGGAGCTGAAGATATTGTGCCCTCAAAAACCTTTCGAGCTTTGCAAGACTCACGCCGCAGTCCTTGGACCGCCAGATGTCCACGTGTATTAAGTTCAAAAACAATAAATCGGGATTTAACAAGAGTTACAGAATCACCAGAAATTTCTATGCGCAACAAAAGTCCGGAATGCTTTCGACAGTCACGCGAAACTTCAATAGGAAGATGGAAAAAATCGTAGTTTAAGTAAAAAAATGCACAGTGGGTATTAGGAGTTAACTACAGCTACAGGGAAAAACTAGAATTTAAGGTTAGGTTTTACAGAAATTTAAAAGTTTACATATTTTAAAACAAAGGCAACATCAAGAAGCGGTTTACGCACAAGCAAAAATATTCCACAAAGAGTTTTTAACTCAAAGAATAGAAAGAAAGAAAAAAAGGAAACAGGCATCATGATCTTAAAACCGTTCATAGAACAAAAATCTAAAAATTGCATTTAAACTGAATTAAATTCATTCATATCTTTAAGCGACATCTCTCATCGAATCGAATCCATCATTTTAACAACACATTATGTAAGTTTTTCAGGCTCTGATCAATCAATTGTCGTTCATTCTTTCGTTAAACATTTTCAACAAAAAAGCAACTAAAAAACATGTAATATATGACCTCACCACCCACCACCACCCACTAAATCTGTTACATTTTTAATTGAGCAAAATTGACAATCCGTACCAAAATTTAAAAACAAAACTCCAAAACTAAATCAAATCAATCAATCAATCAATCAAATTTCTAAACTAAATAAATCCAAAAAAAAACATGTTCAAAAATTCTAAGGTACCTATAAATTAATTACTTTAATTAAAACATTAATCGAAATTGTATTCCATTTTATTGCGTTTTAACATCCAAATTTATTGTATTTGCATTTTGTTTTATTTGCCAGCTTTCTTAATGTTTATTTAAATCTGCAAATATTTGCGATAAAATATTGAAAATAATTAATTTTTCCAAAAAAAGAAGGTTGGAAAAAATCTGCGAAGCGTATAGAACATTTTTTAAAAAGTACTTTTTGAAGAACTTTTTTCTTACGGTACTTCTTTTAAAGGGTGATTTTTTAGCAACTTTCTTTTTGGCAACACTATTATTGATAGCTCAGCTGTTTTCGTGTTACATGTTACTGACAGTTTGGCGTCGTAGAGTAGCTCTAGGTTGGGGAACAACGAGCGCGCGTCATTGTCGTTATCGCTTAGGGTCAATTAAGCCGTCCTTGTGCTCGGTTTGCATCTCACTCTCACACTGGCTAATTAGCTTTCTCCAATAGCTATACTGTTATTGGTGGTTACTTTAATCAGCCACGTGCAATCTTTTTGGTTATCGAGTTTAAACTTGTCATTTTTATTTAATAAGTCGTACTATGGTGGAGCACTATTTTTAACTCATTTTTTGACTGGAGGAGCACAATTAAACTCAACTTTTTTATTGTAGGATAATCATTTAACTCAAGTTTTCACTGGAGGAGCACCACTAAACTCATTTAAATTTTACCTAGCTGAATTTTAGAGTCTCACTTCCTATACGAAGTTATAGGTCGCGCTGCAGAAGAAGCTAAGGATACATACATATGTATATACTCTGGCGCTTTAATGTAGGGGGAATACCGAAACAAACCACTTTATTATTGGGTCCCTTTTCTACCCCCTTCCGTTCTCAATGATTATAGGCTGCCGATTTGTAATTTACGGCCACCTTACTTTCATTGAGTCGCGTGCTACAAGCAGCCTTTACTCTTGACTTTAGTGATTTCAGACTGTCGACTGGTTACCGGTGGGCCTTCTTTCTCATCACGGAGTCTTTAGTAATTACTAGTATTTGTCCCAAGGCTTAGTTCCCCCATTGGCATCCACATTTAACATGTTTCTGCCGGGGGTTCTAAGTCTTATGCTAGCCACTGCTGGACATTCATGCAATGTGTATCTCTTTTGATTTTCATCTTGGCTAGATACTTGAAGTTTCCCATAACCTGTCACTAATGCAGTTATCCTGCTTAAGGTACTTCTATTATATCTGGCCTATTATTACTGGCCTTGCTGCCAAGGGGCTCTTTGAGTACCATTCAAACTTATCGTAGCAGCCTTTCTCCATCTTTTCAGGTTTAGTGAGTTCAGCTATTGTAGGACCTTCGCTCACATTAGGCCATTAGCCAGTGCTACTCTGGATTCCGGTCCACAGAAATTCACAGCAGATCCCCTTTTTACTAGTGTTAAAATATACTTTAGCCTTTTCTAAAGTTCTTTCTTGGAAAGGCCCAATTTTCTAAAAATACTTTCTTTAAAAGGTACTTTTTAAAATGAAAAATATGTTTCAAATAAGTACCTTTGAAATAAGTACTTTTAACAAACTACCTTTTAAAAAATTAACGTTTCAACAGAGCACTTTTTTAAGACAGTTATTTTTGACTAAAGTCCCGTTTAAGAAAATCACTTTTAAAAAGCGTTATTTAATAATACTTGTTTATAAAGGTAATTTTTTGGAATAGTTTTTTTATAATGCCACTTTTTAAGAGGTCCGTTTTTATAAAAGGTGGGTTTATAAAAAAGGCCTTTTTGAAAAAGATTTTTAAAGGTTTTTTGAGGGTACTTAAAGTTATGTTTTCTAATATTCTTTTTTTAAAAGAACCTTTTAAAATAACTTTTAGAACCTTTTTTTAAGATCTTTTAGAAAATGCTGTTTTTTAAGAGACTTTAAAAAAGTGCTTTTTAAATTACTTTTTGATACCTACACTTTTTAAATTAAAGTTATTTAAATAAATAAAGTAATACTTTTAAAAAAGTACTTTTTTAAGTTTATTTTTTTTTAATTTTTGAAAAATTTATTTAAATAAATAAACAAATACTTTTTTTAAAAAGGTACTTTTTTAAGTTACTTCTTGTAGTATTGTAATTTAAAAAAAAATAGTTATTTAAATAAAAAAGAAATATTTTCATAAGTTTATTTTTAAAAATGTACTTTTTAAAATAAAGTTATTTAAATAAGTACTATTTGGAAAAGTTATTAAATAAATAAAGAAATACTTTTTTCTTTTTAAATATACTTTTTTAAGTTACGTTTTAAAATTTTGTACTTTTTAAAAAAAAAACTTTTTATTTATATGTATATATAAAAAAATTATTTATAAAAAATACTTTTTTAAGTTACTTTTTGAAAAATGTACTTTTTAAAATAAAATTATTTAAAAAAATACTTTTTGAAAAAAAATTTTTAAATAAATAAAATATTAAATATTTTATTAATAAAGAAATACTTTGTTAAAAAAGTACTTTTTTAAGTTACTTTTTGAAAAATGTACTTTTTAAGTTAAAATTATTTAAATAAATACTTTCTGAAAAAGTTATTTAAACAAATAAAGAAATACTTTTTAAAAACGTACTTTTTTAAGTTTATTTTTCAAAAATGTACTTTTTAATAAAATTAAATATTTTATTAATAAAGAAATACTTTGTTAAAAAAGTACTTTTTTATGTTACTTTTTGAAAAATATACGTTTTAAGTTAAAGTTATTTAAATAAATACTTTTTGAAAAATTTATTTAAATAAATGAAGAAATACTTTTTTTAAAAAGATACTTTTTAAAAAACATACTTTTTGAAAACTGGACTTTAAAAAGAATTATCTAAAAAAATAATTAAATACTTTTTCATAACCTTTTTTCAAAGGTATTTTTTAATAAGAGCTGTTTTTTTAAAGAGAAATAAAAAAGGTATTTTTTTGCAAAATGTACCTTTTATAAAAAATGTTACATATTTAAAAAAATAGAGATGAAATTTTTTTAAATTAATTTTTCGAAATGATTAAATTTTGAAAATTAATTTTTTAATAAGTGTTTTGTTTTAAAAGGCACCTTTTAAAAGCTAAAAATACTTGTTTAAGAAAGTACTCTCCGTATAAAAAGGACTCATTAGCTCAGAATTATATGTCATTGATTGACCATTTCAAGCCTTTTTGCTATAAAATTTTTGCACTTAATATTGATTTACTTTTTATTTAATTATTTTACAAATTGTTCGATAATTTTTTACCTCTTAAAAGCAGGTTTGTATTACAAAACTTGATTTTTAATTTTAACAATATTTTATCGCAAATATATGCTGTTCTTTTAAATAGCACTGTCAGTCCAGCTTGCTTGCTTTATTTAAATTTTATTTTATAATTATTTTTTTATTTTTTATTTAAAATTAGTCAATGGAGAGTTAACTCCACCTTTGGCTTTTAAATGTTGCAGAAATTTTATAAACCACATTAAATGAAAGCAAATTTAAGACAAGTTAAAAAAATACAAATAGTAAAGCTTTAAAGCTTTTTAAGCTTCAAAATAATTTTCATAAATAAATAAATGACTTTGAAAGAAATTGGTTAGCTTTTTATACCAGTTGCAAGTATTAAGTTTAAAAAAAAAAGTTCAAAAAGGTGAAGTTTTCTCTCATTGATTTTGTAAATTGTTATAAAAGCTTATTTTGTTTTTTATGCATGCTTGAGTTTGTTATGCTTAAGTTAAGCTTTCTATAAACTATAAAATGCTTAATGTGTAAATGTCTCTGAAAATAATATAAAAAAAGTGTCGAATCAAAAAGAGTGTCTAAAAAGCTTTGAAAAGCTTTTTATGTTAAACAATTAGAGTTTAATAAAAAAGCTCTTTTTGTTAAATTATATTAAGCTTTATATGTTAATATTAAATAATTTTCTTTGTTTTTTCTTTTCTTAATTTAACTAATAATAAAAATGTGTCTCTTCTTTTTTTCTCTTTTTAGGACCTGGACAATCGGATCTATAATTATTTTCTTTTATGCCATAGAAATTAATTATAGTTTTCCAATGACATTAAAAAAAGAGTTATGTCCAATATAAAAAACTTTAAAAAGTTTTATATTCGAAAAAAAAAATAGAAATATCGGGTTTATGTTTTTTTTATAAACTTAAGAAAATTTAAAATTTTGGAGATTTTTGTTAAAAAAAAATTTAATTAAAACAGGTGGCGTTATTTATTACAAAAAAATTAAATAAATATAAAAATAGAAAAAAAATTAGTTGTTAATATTAAGCTGTCAAAGGTGACAATTCTTATGATTTAATCTAGTTAAAGCTGAAAAAAATTTGTTAAACAATCTTAAGAAAGAAATGATCTAAGCGATTTAAAACGACAGAAAAAAAAGCGCTAATTTGTATTAGAACTACATAAATGTTTCATTATGTTTAATAATTTAATTTTAGATTTATCTTTCTGAATTTAAAGTCAACCAAGAATTTTTGTATGCAGATCTAACAAAAAAAAAAAATAAATAAAATTATTTTAAAAATTTTGCAATTAAATATTTTGATATTATTTAAGAAAAAGAACCTTATCATCGAAACTTAAGTTTTTTTTTAATAATTGTTATTAATACATTTTTATTTTATTATTATTTAAAATTTGTCTTATAATATTTTTATTAATAAAAAAAAAATTCTGTTTTATTATGCATCATATTTTGATTTAATAAATAAATAAATAATTAATGTTTAAAAAAAAACTTTTCTAAATGTGTTTATTTTATAAATGAATCAGAAACATGATTTTCGAAAATCGAAATTGTGAAAAGAAATAACGTTTTACACAAAATAAAATAATTTTTTAAAAAATTTTAAAAAGCAATTGAGATTACACCAACAATTCTAAATTTGACAAAAAAAAATCAACATGTCATAATTAAAATTTTAATGAAAATATAAAAAAAAATGTTTGTAAAAAAAAATGTAATTATCACCCAAACAACATAATTTTACCACAAAATCTACGTTCTACAAAATAAAGTCCACTAAATATTAAAATCGTAATTTCACCTTATAATTCAAAATTCACCACACTATATCGAAATTTCATAAAATAATCTAAATGCTAAAAAAAATTAAATAAAACAAAATAAATAAAAATCCACAAAATATCTAAAGTTCACCAAAACAAAATCAAAGAAAAAATTTAGAAAAGTTTATAAAAATCATATTGCCATTGATATCCAGCCCTCTTTGTCTCCTTATTAACACCATAATCACGACATCGAAGTTTCCGCTAGCTTGATGGTTAGGACTTGTGGTCCCTATAGCTAAAAACATTATTATTGGATCTATAACATTACACCTATAACTATTTTGCCTACGGTGTCAAAAATATTAGAAGATATAATTTAATTTTAAATCTTGTCCCACTGTGAATGTTTTTTCATTAATTCATTCCATATAATTGGCATTTCGATACGGTCGTAACACAACTTCTTTACTTATTTCCTCCATTTTACTCGATTGGACCATTTTTATTTATCACTTACTTACGACTGTGTTGCGGATGAACTGGCAAAGAGGACTCTACTTCATGATAGCGCCTTAAACATATATTGTGGCATTCCTGTGCTTTCTGTGATCTGGCTCAGGTTAGATTGTCCAACGAGTCGACTTGCTTAACTGCGAGGTCGTTTGGCCCTCACTAGATCAGAAGAAACCGGTTTTGCTAACTTATTAGCAACAGTCACTGAGTACTGCCTATTTGAGGCCCATACGAAGAGGATGGGCCTGCCATACAATGACTTTTACAAACGCTGTCAAGCTGCACTGGAATATCGACGTCTTCAGCATCAAGGTCGACGATATTTTGAAAGCCTTTATAATTTCTCATTATTAGGACCAGACAGGATCAATTCCTTTTTAAGAAGTTGCCGTTGATTCTCTAACCCACTGCCAGTTGTCGCAGTGGCGAGGCACAGCTACTTAACTAATTGCATGTCTCGAGCAGTGATCCTTCTATGGTAAGTTTCTTGCCTCCACTCGTCTGTGTCTGTCTGAATGTTTCTAAATGCTTCCTAAATGTTTCTCTCTTTTTACTCGAAATTCTTTGCTGCATCCAATATTTATCTTTTTTTTCTCTAAATTGTCCTTCCTTTTCATTGCTTCCCAATATATTGGACCCAAGTAATCTGTGCATACGCAGCTATCTGCCTAATATAAATGATGGTGTTTGGTTTTACCAGTTAAAGAATCCTCTTTGATTTAAAGTTGAGAGGTAATTATGACAACTCATATAAATAGTCATCTGGATGTAATACTTAACTGGATGCATCAAAGCAGTCTTGAAATTAATTCATACAAAACTTAAGCTTTCTGTTCTAACTTATCTAACCAACAACATTTGCCTCCCTCTCTCTCTCTCTTCATTATTGCTCAATCAATTGACTTTCTAGATTGCCTTGGTCAAGGTATATTTATCTTACTAGGTAGTGTCGTCCGCCCAGCTGATTTAGTAGTTCAACATGTCAAAAGTTGTATGTGTTCAGAAATTTTATAGTGTAGAAGTGAGAAAGCAATAAAACACATACACGCCTTCTCAATTTTCTTATATGTTTTTTGATATTTCGAACTACAAAGCAACAACAAAATGCCATGTTGTTTTTGTATTGTTGTATTTGTTGTAGGGATGCCACTACCTAGTAAAATAAATAAACCTTGGCCTTGGTGTAAATGTGAATTTTAATATGAAATTTGACAACCAAAATTAATTCACTATCGAATAAAGTTTGTTTCACCTTTAGATGATTATATTCTAAGGGTCATGATTCACTATCATACTCTGTCAAAAACAGCATGTATGCTAAAAGCGTATGATAGTGTGGATTAGAAATGTATGTATCTGTATGACAGACTTCTTGATCTGTCTGTCTTGATCAAATCTGTAAGATTTGATAATCTTGAAAAAATTCATAAAATAGTATTTTTCGATGCGATCAGAGTTGCCAAATCTTGTTTTGTATGATAGTGTGGCATCTACAACGCCATTTTGAAACGATTTTTGAGTAGAATAGAATTCTGGCAGATTTTTTTTTATGATTAAATCGTACGTATGTGTAGGATAGTGAATCCTGCCCTAAAGCATAACACAATCGTACGATTTAATTGCAAAAAACATGTGAGATTTTTTAATTCTGTCCAACTAAAAAAAAAAACGTTTCAAAATGGCGTTGTAGGTACCACTTTATTATATAAAAAAGTTCAACTCTGATAGCATTTAGAAATATATTTTATCAATTTTCTAAAAAAAAATATCAAATCGTAGTGACCTGTCAAAAGATCTGTCACACACACACACACTAACTATCATACTTATTGCCAATTTTGACACATCGAACGACTGAGTATGATAGTGAATCATGGCCTTTATCGCATTCCTTATTAATTTTGCACATAATACTGCTTAGAAGTTAATTCGGGTACTTCATACGGTAATTAACGACTTTATGAAGGACTGATCAGAATATAGGAACTTATACTCATGATCGAGACATTAAACAGTTACAGAAATACCAAAATTAATCTACAATGACATTTACAAAAATCTATTATAAATTTAATTAATGAGAAAATATTTTAAATTTACTCGTCTTAACTTACCACAGTTTAAAACTTTTCTTGTTTATTGATAAAAAGAATTGATTGATTGCTGACACATAAAAATTGAATTGAGATGATTATGAATGAATACATAAAAGGATGTGATGATTAATAAGGTTGAAGGACTAAAAGTAAAAATAAATTATCAATGACATTAAAACAGATTCATTTGTATAAGTTAAACTTTATTTTTAATATAATATTGTTAACTTTATGTATAACATATAAATATAATTTGTATATTTTTGAGACCTTACTAGTGTGAAGATAAAAAAAATCTAGGCTACAAGCAATATTTTATAGTAAATGTTTAGGAGAATGAAATATATATTTTTCCTAATTGAGGGCTTTAAACCATTTTCTTGAAACTTTATTGTATTTAAATTATATTTTTTATTTAAAAAAATTTCTTTAAATAAATGCTTTAGAAAAGAGTTATAGAGAGTAAGTAAGATCATTTAGTGAGAGATATAAAAATATATTTTTTTGTTTATAATAATATATGTACATACATATATGTATGTATACTTTATATAATTGCTAATATTTGTATTCAAGCTACAGTAAATTCTACTTTTTAATATTTTTAATTCTTATAATCTTATTAATGGTTTTAATGTTATTGTAGATAGATACATATATCGTTATTTTTTTAGTTAACTTGTTTGAGATTTTGTAACTTATTCAAGTGTAGCAGTTGCCGCAACATCGTCTGTGTCCTGACAATATTTCGTTAAACTTTGCATTTGCTTTGACAGCAATTCACATCAATACTTTTATAGTGTAAAGTCCAGAATTCACTATCATACACAATCGTTCGATTTATCACAACAACAAAAAATCTGACAGAATTCTGTCCTACTCAAAAAATCGTTTCAAAACGGAGTTGTAGGTGACATACTATCATAAAAAAAAGAATTTGCAACTCTGATTGCATGGAAAAAATATTTTACGATTTTTTTTTTCTTCAAAATATCAAATCGTACAGACCTGTCATAAAGTCCGTCACATACATACTTTTTTTAGCACATGTTATTTTGGACAGATCGTACGACTGAGTATGATAGTGAATTATGGCCTTAAAATTGTGTACACTCTACATTCTGCAGTTGGTAATAGGTCTGTTCAGTAACTTTCCTAGCAAAAACTAGCAACGAGAGAGTAAAATAGAAATTTACATAATTACTCTCCTAAATATAAAAAAAGTTAAATGAACGCTTTACTAGCAAAAATTAGCTACTAGCAAAATTAGCAACTAGTCCTTCCTGACGACACTACGGTGGCTTCTTCTTGAACTTGTACCGATTTGACCATCAAATAGTACCATTGTAAACATAATTGTACTTAAAGGGCAAACATAAAGTAATATACCGTTGTTAGCCAGAAATGTCGCTTTAAAGAAGTTCAAACTGACAATAGTAATCTCACTGACAATAGAAACCATAGAAGTAAATCAAACACCAAAAATAAAAGCACAGTAATTTAAAGAGTTTATGATGCATTTAAGCTTTAGATGTCAATATTTTTGGTTAGTCAGTTCTAATACACATTCTTATTTCAAAGAAATTTCTATAATATTAACATTAATAATATTCCAAAACACAAATATGTTTATTGTTCGAAATATATTAAAACCTGTACAATACCAATTTTAAAATTATAATTGTACCGAAAAACGTACGATTGCAATAAATGTATCATCCCTGATTTGTTTACCTTTTTATTATTAAAAAAGAAAAAGACCTAAAATGAAAACCAGTCGTAATTGTGGGTCGTAAAGTAGCTCTGGGTCGGGGAACACGTGCGTGCGTCATTGTCATTATCGCTTAAAGTCAATCAGGCCGTCCTTGTTGATTGGCTGATTGGCGTCCTCGAATAGCTGTACTAGGGTACTGTTATTGGTGGTTGTTTAATCAGCCACGTGTAATCGTTTGGTTATCGTTTATAACCTATAAATTTTAATTTCAATAAGTCGGACATTGGTGGAGCACCATTTTAAAAAACTCAACTTAACTGGAGGAGCACCATTAAACTCAATTTTTAACTGGAGGAGAACCAATAAACTCAAGATTTTCACTGGAGGAGCACCATTAAACTCTCATTAATTTTACCTAGCTGAATTTGGAGTCTCACTTCCTATACGAAGGTATAGGTCGCTCTGCAGATTTTGGAGGAAGCTAAGGCAATCACACCCTGGCGCTTTGGTTTCGTACCTTTGCCATTTACCAATTTTTTTTTTTTGGGCAGAATCCAAAAAAAAATGAAAACCTAAATTTAAAAAGGAAAAACTAAATTTTATCGTTTAATATCCTCGCTAAATTAAAGAAAAACAAACTAAACTAAATGCTGATACTTTCCTCAATATTGCAAAAATTTCTTTTTTCCTACAATTTTTCCCAAAAAATATTTTGAACACCAAATCCCGAACAGCTGTTTGACTAATTCTTGCTAGTAAAAATTTTACTAGCAAAAACTTGCAAGTAATTTTTTTTCTCTCACATTTTTATTCTCTTGGTTTGCTCTCTCGTTGCTAGTTTTTAGAGTTAATGAACGCTTTTCCAGTAACAATTAGTAATAATTAGTACTAATTTGCAGTTACTGAACAGAGCTAATGTCTATTCCGTCTTTGCATAGGTTCTGACATTAGTTTCAGTCGTAAAATACTCCGGCCTTGGAATGATTTTCTTCTCACTCCAGCATAAACTGCCTTGAATAGCTGTTTTGCAATACAGTTATTATTGGTTACATGAATTAACCACATGGGTGCGCTTCATACATCGGTTATAACCTTATTTTTTGAAGTTGTTCATTGGTGAAGCACCATTTAAAACTCAATTTAAGTCATAAAAGCAGAGTTTGGTTATACTGTGTTCCTATAAGAAGGTATAGGTCGGGCTGCAGATCCTGTATAAGGCGAAAAGCAGCAATCAAAACATGTTTGCTTGGAAGCAATGCCATATAAAGTTTCTTTAAAGGATAAACAAGTTTCGGTTAATGTGAATGGCATTCAATACCGGACAATAAGTGAACATATTGTAAGACCATAGATAGAGAACAAGCCAGAAGTGTGGTTCCAACAAGATGAAGCATGTCAGGTCAAACACTGGGCACTATTTGAAAGATATCATTAGAGAATAATATATTTCAAAATTACAATTACCAACGTTAAATATACTCAGAAAGAAAAAAGTTTATCAGTAAATAAATTATAACGTTAGTTATGCTGAACCCTGTAGATATTTTTGTATACTATTTTATATCACATGCTATAAACTTGCCTAAAGAAAAGCATAATCTGTAGCAAACTATAAATTTTTCTTTAGTTTAATACAAAAGATAATATATATATAGTTTTTTAAAAGTTTTTCTGCAGCTTAATTTAACGCCATGATATAACACACTTTATTGATTTTGAATAGCACGTAGGACATGACTAAAAATTTTGGTAAATTAAGTTTTTCGGTTTTATTGCTAAACAACCCATTTTTTTCAAATAATTGAGAGTAATATTTTAAAGCTTTTGTTTTTTAGATGAGATAAATATCAACTAACAATTTTTACTACATATGTTTATATATATTACTATAAATAATAATTTATTTAACTTACATAATCTGGACATTTTCTTAAAATAACCACCCTCCTATATATATATACATATATATTCCTTTCAATTTACCAATCGCTGTCTTCAGCTTTTAAAATTTGTACTGACATTAATTCTTCAACAATTTTATATTCATGACATTGTTGACACAATAAACGACCGTTTGATTTGTTAGTTCTTTGTACTTTTTCATGGCAAACAATGTGCACCAATTTGAGATTTTTCAAGGAAAATATTTCCAAAAAATATTCCAGCACCGAAATATCTACAACGGGCTGTTTGTGTAGTTGGCAAACACGTTTGGGTTGCTCAATTAATTCCCTGACATTTGCTATAAGTGAGGGTAGTATGGTACGTGACAACTCTATTTGATGGTCCAAATTCCATACTTGAAAGAGTATTAGATTTTCTCTGGAAGCATAAGGATTGATAGAGTGTTTTAAAGCACAATTATTTCTTGCATCCGAGTAGGATCCCTGACAATAAAAATCACCCAAATCGGTGCATAATGACACGGACCATTCATCTAATATTTCATTTCTCAATGTATAATCTTTGATAACTTGTTTGAGTTTTTTATTCGGCACAGCTGATCGAGCATCAGTTTGATCGTCGCGGTCCAATTTTTCGCTCAAGAAATCATGTTTTGGCTCATATTTTCTATTGAAAATCATGGAAAAGTAATCACAACCTATAAGCAAATAACGAAACTTTTCCAACACCGAATCAATAACTTTGCGGGCTTTGAGATTTTGCCTATACAAATGATTGCGCGTTAGTTCATCTTTGGTTTTATAATAATAACCTCGCACACGATCTTGTGCTTTTCGTGCCAAGGCTTCCTCTTTGGTGTGACATTTTTCTTCTTGACCCAAAAACCATTCGGCATGTTCACTTCTTAAACTTAGTTGGGTTTTGGCGCAAGCATCTTCTCTGCAGTGTGTAAGTTTTTTTCGTTCATATTCAGCTATAAGTTTGCCGAACCTGTCAGGTTGTTGTTCCATAAATTCATAGATAATATCGGCTACTTTAAATAGAGGAGTTCTTTGGCGTAATTGTTCAAAGTCAAAATCAGCGTCTAATTATAGAATATAGGTAATGAGAATAAAAATGTTAAATGAAAAAAATTGCAAATTATTTTACCAATTGTTATAACGACTTCTGGGCCAGCCACTATAAAAAGTGTTTGAGCTTCTAAGGTTAAAAAATAGTCTTCATCGGTTACTTCATAGCCATCCGAGGCTAAATAAATGCGTAAGTCTGTGATCTGTTAATAAAATAAAAAGGCTTGATTGTAAATTAAGTTAAAAATGTTTAATTAAAAGATTGACTTTAAAAAGAAATATTTATAGTTTTTTTACATTGATGTTTTCCTATTTAAAACTTAAACTTGACCTCCATTTCAACCACCAGCGCAACGTTGCAACCCTGACCTGAATGTAATTTATCCAAAAAATGTTATGGTTGTTCTATTAACCAAACATAAACTTAATAAAAACAAAAACCAAAAGTTTAATGTCCTTCTTAACCATGAATCAAGTTGCCTAAAGCAAAACAAAAAAAAAGGTCAACTAACAATTCATTCATTTCCAACAGGTGGCTGTACGGCAACTGCGCATTGCATACAGTCGTTGAATTGTGTTTGAGTTGGCTGACATTGGATTTTCGTGCATAAAAAACACTTGACAAGGTCCTCAAAAATAAAAAGGAAGTTAAAACACAACAACAACAACATTAAAAGAAAATAAAATACTAAATACAACACTGATTTGGCCATGGTGAAGAAAAATTCAAGGTCATTGGTAAAAAAAACACACATCCACACTTAATACTTACAGGAAACTTTAATTTGGCTTTAGTCTTAAGCATTTGCAAAGAATTAGCACCGATGCCATATTTTCTTGAACGTTCGTTATCTGTTATTTTGTAACCCTTTATAACAGGTGCTGGAGGAGATTCATCCGTTGTATTTACATTGGCATCCTTAAGATTTTCCTCTTGCGGTGCAACTTTTTGTTGTAGACCAGAACTACGAGTTGTTGGCGCCATAACTTCTTTTATAAAATTAAACATATTTTTCATATAAAATTCACTTTATACTTAATTAAGTTAATAGCTTATTAGAGTTTAACTATTTTGTTAACTTGTCCGATCCTTTTAAGGAATTTTCTCAAACTAGTTGTCCTTATAGCACTTGTTCAACAATGAATGAATATTCACACACTCACACGCACAAACAAAAAAAACAAATTCTTTTGTTTATGTTCTAATAAGAAAAAAGTATAGCCAAGTTGTTTAATACACCAGGAATTTTTAAGAATGGCAACTCAAACATTTTATAAATTAAGTTGCCAGATGAAGCGTTAGAGTAGAGGTTTTTTTAAATATGTATAAAATTTCTGAAATTTAAAATTTACCGTATTTTTTAAATGTAATATATGTATATTAAAATACAAAATAGCAGATTATATACATGATTGTTTCTTTAAATATATTTTATGTCTGCTTTAGTTCTTTTACACACCGCTTCTTAATGATTATAATTTAATTAAAGAGATTTTTTTGAAATATAAATTTTTTAAATTTAAAAATAACCATATTTTACAAATGACTAGCCATTTGTAAAAGTGATTTGAGTAATAGCTTTGGCTAAATTTAACTATGAGCGTTTTCGAACAGACTAAAGTGGTATATGTGTTATTACCTCACCAAAATATGGTTATCGGAACACTACCTTTTTAGAATTTGTTGCTTTTTTCCTCGTATAAAGTGGTCTAACTCACTATATCGAATTCACTTTATGTATGTAAAAAACCAAGACATATTTTCAAGAGCCCACACTAAGACCACTTAGGTTCTGTGAGCACATACACAATCTCAGCCAGAATCTCACAGAGAGAACAAAATATGTAAAAATTTTAAATCAGCGGCATACCAGCTTTCAACAAGGTAGGTTTGTCTTACTTTACTAAATATTTAGCAAACCAATGCATTTTCATTTTAACCACTTTTTTGGTTGGGGGCCTTTGCATATTTTTAATATGCATAAACGGGCTAGTAAAATATATTTCAGCGTCAAGAAATACTGATTACATTTGATCTAAAAAGGACACTTCCACTTCCTCATTTAAATATAGGTGAGGTGAAGTATTTATTTTAGGAAACTCAATTTTGCATTCATGCTTACCAATGTTATGGAGACCGACTTTTAATGAACTTTTGGTATAAGAGTATATGAGTAAAAGGTTTGCAAGAAGTCATATCTTGTTTGTATTTTTACTTTAAGAACCATGCGACAAAGCTAAATCTATTTAGAGACTCTTGCCGTAACTGGAATATCATATTTTTTTGTTATATTTATGGTAATTGCTTTACCTGACATTAGCATACATATTTGTCATTCATAAACGATTTCTCATTCATAAACAGAGCTTAAAAAAAGAAAACCTTATATGTACACCTAATGAGTGGGAAGAATAAATTGCAAATTGTGGAAAACATAATCTCTTTGGAGTTTATAACATGGTAGTGTGTAAACCAGTGTTCGAAAATATACTGAACATTATTTTGTGTATTGTTCACACTATCCGAATAAAATACATAATGATTTGTTAACGAAAGTAACAAACGTTACGTAGTGTAAATAGTGTAAATAAGTACAATTGTAGTTGTCATGTACTACGTTATGTTTTAGCGTTCTGTAGTGTTTTTTTTTTTCATATGTTAAGCACACAAATAAAATAAAAACCCAAACGAATACTAACAGTATATGCACAAATTGTACATTAAGAATAATGTGCTGAACTGAATATTACGAAGTTTGTTGTTTGTGCACGAAAAACAAAACACAATTAATTGTTTTGATCTTTATGTTAAGTTTGTTCACTACAGTATTCTCGTTGTGTAGAAAGGTAATAAACAGAATAACAGTTCTTTTTTCTTTTTGTATTTGTTATACACTTTTTGCGTTTGTGTATTTAATGTTATATCGTACAAAATACTTAAGTACATTATATAAGGCAAATTTTTGGTTTTATTTTATTTATAGGTTTAAACTCTTAAGTTTATTTTATTAAAGTGACTAATGATTTAAATCAATTATTCCTCTTATGCAATATAAGCTATTCTAAATTACTTTAACTCCAAAGTGTCCTACAAAACAGTTTCACTAATTTTAACATTTTTTTTTACATATAATTAATTAAGTTATCTACTTAAACACTATATAAATACCTATTATCAGAAGCCCACAAAAACTTCTAACATATTTCGTTTTTTATCTCAAAATAAGTATTTTTTATATACTTTAGCTCCAGGCTAATCAAATTATATATATTTTTCCTCAAATATATATATATATATATATATATATATATATATATATATATATATATATATATATATATATATATATATATATATATATATATATCAGCTTTATTTCTTTTACATACCGGCATTAATGTGTATTTAATGACTACAGTTAAACATTTTGGTGTTAATATATATATATATAATAATAAATACAGGTCTGAAGTAATAAAATCCAATTTTAATGCAAAAGCAGTTCCTTTTAATATCAAGCCCTTATACTTTTAAAATAATTAAACTGTTGTTAAAAATGGACTATTGCCCTTATATTGTCAAAAAATCAAGAGACTATTCATTTTTATTGCTTTTTCTCATTTAATGAAGAAACTCAAACATATATAAGCTTACTTTAATTTGGTGATAGTTAAAAATTAATTGTTAAATGTTCGATATTTTTTCGCCTTCTTTAAAATATCTAGTCAGTCACAATTCTAGAAAATCCTACAAATATTCGCCTTAAACTTTTTTCAGTGTAGTAATTTTCTGGCATCTCTTATTTTGTCTTATAAGAAAATTTGGCACTACTTCTTTTGTTTTGGTGTTATGTACTAAATTCGATACACCTCCATCTCTTTTATTTCTTTGTGAAAACAAGAACAACAAACTAAAACAGCTGGGTTGTGTAAGACTTTTATGCGTGTGTGTGAGTTGAAAATGTAAAATATTGAGTGCAAAAGCAAAATAGGAATTAAAATCCAAAAATTGCTCTCGAATTTTAAAGAAATTAATAAATAAAATAAACAAATTGTATAAAGTTACAATAGTAATATAAAAAACAATTTAAAAAAGTAAACAAAAAGTGTGATGTTAATATATAAATAAATAAATTGTGCTAGTGACAGAAAAATGGAATTGCTTCCGTGGATTTTTTGGAAGACATATATGTATTTGGGATAGAGTTGAATTAATAGAATAGGAAGTTTACAAAGACAAGTTGTTCTTTTTCAACCGGGCAATTCTTCAACAAAATTTAATAAAATTTGCTTTGTACATACCCATACTTAAATATGTAGCTAAGTTTTTGGTCTTCCAATGATGAAGTAATTATAAATTTGACAATAATTGACATCTCCATCAATCAAGGAATATATTTTATAAAAGCTGCGTTAATCATCAGTAAAAGAATTTTTATTTCGAACGATCATTATTATTTTGCTGCTGGTTTTGCTAATACAAATTATGTCTCTTAGTGCTGATTTACCTTTGAGAGATTTCGACGGAGAATCTGATGAAACCGATTCAGAGACTGAATTACTCATACGCCACCATAGTAGTAGTGTGGCTGATGGCCACCACCAAACAAATACACAACAACGTTCTCGTTATGGCAGCTCTATCTATTCACAACACAATAATACTCATCAACCATCAAGTTTTCTCAGTCAACTTTTCGGTGTTGTAGGCAGCACAACAACATACTCATCGCGTCAAACGCAACAGAATTTAAAATCGAAACAAACGCCACCACTTTCACGTTGTGATACCACCTCGTCGTTAGCGCGGGACGGTCAGGTACGTTTTAGAAATGAACGTAGTCGTGAACGTTTTGCTACAAATCAAACTGCACCGGGAACAACAACGTCAAACATTACGGCCTCGCAAACTTCTCTAAATAATGCGGCACAAGCCGCTAAATTTGGTCGGTCAAACTCTAAATCCTATAATCTAAATTCCTCGAACGATCCGCCAGCTTCAGGGAGCTTTTACTCCGGCTCGGGTTCTTTTCGTTACAGTGATGACCTACAAATGTCAAATATGGAAACACAACAAACTATAGCCACTACTACCTCCCAAATGGGGTAATGCAAACGGTCATAGATCCCGAGAACGGTTCAACGACAGTGTTCTATCAAAAAAATCGACGGAAAAGTAAAAAACGCTCTTTCGGAAATATGTGTAAAATGTGTTTATGTGGGTGAGTGTTAAAAAAAATATTTTCAAATTTTCTTTGAAGATACGAATGTTTATACATATGTATGTACATAATATTCGTTGAAGAACAAATGTGTGAGCAAAAAATATTTCATAAATTAGCTTCTAATTAACGGGCTAAAACAAATAAGAAAAAATATATAAAAGAAACAAGTTTTGAAAATAAAAAATGCAAGAAACGTAAATAATTAAACTGATTTAGACGAAATTTTAATGCAAATAGTTTAAATTATTCTAACACATTTAAATAAACAAACAAACCCAAAACCAAATATGTAAAATTCTTAATAAAAAATATTTCAAAAGATTTTTAAACAAAAATAAGTTGAAATAGTGTCAGTAAGCGTTAAAAATTTCGCATACTGTTGTACAAGTTCCCATTATTGTTAAAACAAATCAAAGTTTGAGGTTCAATCACATTGCAAACCTATGGACAAAGAGTAAAAATTAACATACCTAGAAAGACCAAACTCTAACAAGTTTAATATAATCAAAAGTTAATTTTTTCTTTGTTGGAAAGATATTTACCTATTAACAATTATAAAAAATTATATGTGATATTTTAGACTTAGGATATGCATATTCAGTTATGTTTCCTAATTTTACAATTTTCAACTTCATTATTACAAATATAAAATAAAGATTTTTTTTTTTAATTTATAGAAAAATTTTTGTAAAAATTGTATCAAAAACTTTTATCGAAAATTGATTGTAAAAATTTTTAGTAAGAATTTTATCGAAATTTTTAGTAAGAATTTTATCGAAATTTTTTTTTTGAAAAGTTTTATCGAAAAAATTTGTAATTTATACATTCGGTTTTAACTTTTATGATTTTCAACTTCATTATTACAGATATATTATAAAGATATAGATTTTTTTAAATTTTATCGATAATTTGTTGTAAAATTTTGTTTCTAAAAGTTTTTAAAAAATTTTTTTCAAATTTTATAGAGAATTTTTTGCAAAAATTTTTTACAAAAAATTTATCGAAACGTTTTGCAAAAATTTGACCGATATTTATTTGTTTTACAAAAATATATCGAAAATTTTTGTAAAAATGTTATCAATTTTTTTTTTTTTAATTTTAATTTTTTTTTAAATTTTTAAATTTTTTTTTTTAAATTTTATCGAAAATTTTTTTGTATAAATTTTATTAAAATTTTTTTGTAAAAATTTTATCAAAAAATTTTTTGTAAAAATTTTATAAAATAATTTTATCAAAAATTTTTTCAAAATAAAATTTATACAAAAAAATTTTCGAAGAATTAAAAAAAAATTTTTATTTATTTAAAAAAAAATCGATAAAATTTTAACAAAAAAAATTTCAATAAAATTTTTACAAAAAAATTTATAAAAAGATTCCTTCGAAAGTTTTTTGTAAAAACTTTTTGTAAGAGTTAGCACCTTTCTGCAACGCCCCTCGCAGGGGGTAATTGATTACCGAAGATCTGTATGCACTCCATGCATACGAGAATCATTACAACCGAATCAAAATAGGAATAAAGTGTAAGAATATAGGTGGGAGGGGTTTTTGCCCGCAACCTTGAATGGCTTGGTCTGATGTTGCTGAATTGCACTAGCAACATTTTCGAAACTATGCCTGTCATATTTATGGGTTTATATTTTCTGTATCTCTTCTGGTGCCTTGGCAAAGTTGATTTCAACTCGAACGCAGACGGACATCGCTTAATCATCTTCTCTATGTATAAGGATCGAGTACATAATAGTATAAAGGGTCGGAAATTAATATTACAGAAATTACACACGGAATGTCAAACTTATATTTACCCTTTCCACCTGTGGTGAAGTATATAAAAAGAAGCCATTAGTTAATGGCACCTTTAACTAATGGCTTCTTTTTATATACTTTTTGAGGTGACAGGTTCAATATATATGCATATATGACAGGTTTAATAAAAAAAAAAAAAATAAAAATAAACTTTATGTAGATAGTTGTAGAGTTACATATATAAATTTTGCACAGATGTCTGTTCATTTTCAATACTGGTGTTGCTCTTGAATGCTAATAACTATACAGAAAATGTATTTATATTGCCGCTACAACAAAATATAACAATAGTAATTAATTAAGTTGGAAACGAAAAGTGGTTTCCCCACAAAACTCCTTTTTTTAAGTTAATTCTAATGAAACCTAACAGTATGCTTCAAATAAAATGCGTTAAATTATATAAATTCTTATTCACAGTTGCCACATAAAACTAATACAAAATCGTAAAATTTATGATTTTTAAAATTTTAAGACATTTGTAATGTAAAGTTTAATGTAGTACGAACAGGGGTACTCTTCGGAACTCTTCGGGTATAACTCCGACTATCAACCGTCTATAATTTTAATTATTTTTTGTTATAGTGCTTTTGTAATCTTTCAGCTAATAATGATTAATTTCTTTCTTTTTTTTCAAATTATAAAAAGCTTTTATCGATAACCACTTTATAGAAACGCTATTTTTAAGTCAAATCGTATTTCGTTCTATTTTTAATATTTTTGTAACAGTGTGTTTTTGTGAAGGCTTTGGTTTATAATAATTTTTTAAATACTTCAATATGATTAAAAGCTGGTAAAAAGACATTCGAGTATTCGATTATTCGTAAAATATTAATTGAATATTTTTTTTTAATTGAACGCAAAAATAGTTTTCTTTGGAGAGAAAAAAAATGTATTTATTAATCGAATAATATAATAATGCTATTCGAATGAGAATTTCTAAGTCAATATCTCTACTACAATACTTCACCAACTCTTAAAAACTGTAAAGAAAACAAAAACGTTTATTTCACACTTATTTTAATTACTCATATTACCACCGTTTATTTTGAAATTCTGGTTGGTGTCTATTCTGAGAAATTTGAAATTGTTTTGTATCGTTAAATGTGCTGACTTTTAATTATTTTCTGTATATTTATGATAACATTCATAACATAAATAAATATGTAGATAACAATTTAAGCCCCCCACTCATCATTAAAAAAAAAAAAACAATAAAGCGGTAAAGTTGGTTATAATTGTTTTTTTTTTTTAATAGCAAAATAAACAAAAATTTATTCGAGTAATGACTGCTTTATAGCGTTTTAAATACTGAGATAAAATAAATATTTATATTTGTACAGTTTTTTCACACTCTTAAACTGCTTAAGATATGACAAGTCTTATGTCAACTTTTCTTTAAATTATATAAATTACTATTTGAAAGTGCTGTACTGGTAAAATGAAAAAAGTTTTATTAAGTATATTAAGTATACTTCATTAAACAATAAAAGTTGTGTCTGCTGTGGAGAAATTAAGCATTAAATGTTAAATCATATTTTGTGTAGAACTTTTAAAGGTCAACCTTGATTTATTAAAGAAATGTTGTTCTATTGAGTTACATACACTTTTTAACACATTCGCTGCCAGGTCTAAATTATATGAAGTCATTCCTATTGCTGGTGTTTGCTTAACTTTTAAAAATAATCTATATAATTTTTGCAAAAAAAAAACCGACTTCAAAACAGGGCATCAAATATAAACTAAAAATGTAAGAAGTAATCTGTAAGAATTAGATTTAAACCAAATAATAGATGCGTCAAAATTAGCGGAAAAAGTAAAGACTATGTGAATGCCAAGCATCTACCTATTACTGTTCAAAATTTAAGCTATTTTCACCAGCATCCGTATTTTATGGGGACATCATTCAAGCCTCTGTCTATAACGGTTTCAAAGATAGGGTCACATAGATCAAATAACATCACCTATTCGGACACCCTTTAATTTACAATTTTAAATCAAAGACCTGTTGTTATAGAGGACTTGGCCACAAAGATTCTTTGTAAATTTCAACTATCTGTATATAACGGTTAAAAAGTTTAAACATATATATCAAATTACATGAACTATTGGGACACCCTTTACATTATAATTCCAAATATTTATACTTGTTATCATACCACAGAAAGTAGTGGATATTCTGCCTAATTTTCAAGTGGTTGTATTTAACGGTTCAAAAGATAGGGCCATATAGATCAAATTACATAATTTATGGGGACACCCTTTAGTTTCTAAATTTAAATTGTATACTTGCTATAGTGGACTTTGCAGTAAAGGTTCCTTGTAAATTTCAGCTGTCTGTCTATAACAGTTTAAAAGTTTGGCCACATACATAGAATTACGTTAACAATTGGGACACCCTTTTGTTGCCAAATTCAAATTTTATACTTTTTGTTATAGCGGACTTAGCAATACAGGTTCTTTGTAAATTTCAGCGGTCTGTGTACAACTGTTCAAAAGTATGGCCATATTCATCAAATTAAATGAACTATTGGAGCACCCTTTAAAATTTTAAATATTTATACATTTGATTATAACGGTCAAAGTAATCGACATTCTGTCAAATTTTTTAGGTTTTGCCTATAACGGTTCAAAAGATAGGCTCAAATAGGTCAAATTACGTCACCTATGGGGACACCCTTTAAATTTTAAATTTATTTTTTTATTAATTTCTGCTGTTGGGAGCTATAGCGATACGCAATTTTTTTAAAATTTTTAATTTGGTGCCCTTTACGGTTCTTAATACACGTAAAAAACATGTATGTCGTATGGGGACACCCTTTAATTTTTAATATATTGAACTGATTTTAAAATGGGACCAACCTGAAAGCATAACCTTTCAAATAAAGAAAAAAAATTTAAAATCGGTTCAGAAATGGCTGAGTTCTTCGGTTACATACATAAAAAAGCAACATTCAGACGAATAGATAACCTCCTTCTTTTTTGAAGTCGGTTAATAAATAAAAAGAAGTGTACACTTTGATGTCACCACTAACTGCGGAAACGGGTCGACCGATTTCAGCCAAAATTTTAGGGTATATTGGGGATAGTCTGTAGATGGCTTGTGTGAAAGTTTGAACGAAATCGGCCCAGTGGTTCCAGAGATATGTCATTTAAATTTCCCTATATATTCCCATACAAATATCAACAAAACGCCCTCAATTTTCCATATTATGATTTTTTGTTGTCACTTGAAAAGTTAGCAAACCATGTATCGTAATGTCTTATGTGTATAATGATGACATTCAGACTTTCTAATTGGAATGTTGAGCTGAATCTTTTCAGTCGTTGCTTCGATCGTTAGTTTATTTGTGCGCTGGCCATTCGATTTTTCACTTGCTATACACCTGCATTGTATCATAGGTATGTGTTACTTTTTTCCTTGCGTTTCCTTAATCACCTCCTCGATTGGTGGAACCCGATATGTGATGCTTTTGTAGAGATGTATGCAAATGCTTTGTCGCGAAACTATAAAATTGTTTCTCCTCTGTTGAGAGTGAATCTACAGGGTGGACAAAACTGAAAAAGGTTTATCATTTCGTAAGCACTTAGAAGGGATCTAAGGGTGGACCGAGGCAACGCCGGGTAAAACACACTAGTTCTCTATAAAAAATAAAATATATTTTTTGTAAAAATTGTTGTAGTATTTTTTTTAAAGTTATTTACATAAATATGTTATGTTTGTGGCCACAAAAAACTTGCTAATTCAAAAGCCAGCATGTTATAATATACTTAAAGTTGGACCAGTATACTCGTATTGGCAATGCGTGACACCCTGCCAAAGATATGATGTGTCAAAAATTCGGTGGGCAAACAATTGTCTGAACATTAAATTTTGTGTCAGAGTAAAAAGTCTCCACTTCTTCTTTTTTTTTAAAGAGAAGTACCACTCAGGCAGTTAATGCTTATATTAACTGTGGTACTTCCTTTGGAAAGGGATAGTAGTAGATAAGACAGATGGTTAGTGTGATAGTAAAGCTTCGATTCTGGCAACACTGCAATTGCACGTTATGATTATTTTTAGAACAGTATTGCAGCGCCTCTAGTGTTATTTAGGCGAATTATTTGAAGCTAGCATAACCAATTTATAATTATTTTACTTCGCCGGCGATTTAGTGCTATGTGGTAATACCGGCGAAGGAGGGCGCTGTGATATGCATTATTATAAAGAAAAATTAATACATATCAGAAAAATTGATGTAGCCATGGCTGAGTATTGAACTCGTGACTTAGTAGTCAACGTGGTAACCACTTAAGCTACAACATCCTTTTTAGAATATCACTGTAATCTATACAAACCTACAGAAATATATTTTTTTATTTAAATTATTTACTAGCTGTGACCGCCACGTTGTCAGCATCCTGACAATATTTTATTCAAATTTACTTAGCAAGCAATCCACAAAAAACTTATGACTCTTACTTTTATAGTGCTGTTAATAGGGGTTATGTATTTACTTTTTATAGAGGTATCCATTCCTGGGTATTACTCAGGATATTGCTTCATATGACATCCTAAAATTTTATAATAAATTCTAAAAGTATTAAAGAGTTTTCTAAATAGTGTCAATAAATTCCCGCTTATAAAATTAAAAGGTGCTGCCAAGTTTTCAGTACCTTTAAATTAGAAATGTTTTGTGCTTTCACTATTTTATCTCTAATTTCTCTTGAAAATAAGTTATTTTTACGAAAAGAAACAGTGTCCTATATTTGAACCGAGGTGTACTAAATTTTATGAAAATCAATCCAGTGTTTTTATGTGTGCGGCGAATACAGACAGACTTAAGAAAATTTAAAAAATTGGTAATTTACATTCCATATCGATTGATGAGGATTACATTCAAAACAAAACAGTAATTCGAACAAAATATTGTCAAGGTCCTGAAGATGTCGCGTTCACAGCTAGTAAAAAAGTTTTTAACCTTTCCCCATTCTCTCATATCGATATTGTCACAGTATTCCAATTAAACGTACCTTTAGCTTCTATCCTTTAGGAGTGATTTACTTTCTGAAAATTTCTATCTAAATTTCTACGTGGTACAAGTCAAAAATTTTAAAAATCTAATTTATCAGCTATTTCATATTAAATGCCAATAAAATAACATAATCTGAAGTAATTCGCAGTATGCCATGAAAATTATGTTGATAAATTGAGTTTAGTTTTTGGTTGGTAAACAAAATACAGTTACTGAATATTTTAATAGTCGTAGAAGTTAGTCTGTTTTCAAAGTTTGGCAAAATAATTATTAGTAATTTTGTCATGTCTTCAAAGAGCAGTTCAGGTATGATCAGGTATTAATGTAAAAATGCACTATTTATAGTTAACTAGCTATCCCCGGTGCGCTTCGCTATACCCATCCACAAAAAAAAAAACAATAAAAACACTTGGAAGAAAAGTATGACCAACCTTTAACGCGAAAACACACGTTATTCTCACGTCAAAAATGTTCCCATCCAACCTGTTTTTTGCTAGACTATACGATAACAATTTTTCACTTTGCATAGGAGGTATCACGCCCTCCATTCAAATTCAGTTTGTGTTTTTTCTACACAATGTATCTTATTAAGGGGGTTACTGATGCAAAATTCCAAGGCGCTACCTATTGCAGTTCTCTAGATACAGGATAATAATTTTTTACTTTGTATGGGGAGTATCACGCTCGCTTTCCCAATTCAGCCTATGTTTTTCTAGAGTATACGCGTGGGTATAGGATTTACTTGTACCCACTTTGAATACCTATTATAGTTCCCTATGTACACAATAATAATTTTTCACTTTGTATGGGAGGTACCACGCCCGCTGTCTCAATTCATTCTTTATTTTGGCAGACTATGCGCTTTAGCACGAAGGTTTCTCTTGCAAAGTTGCACGGCTCTATCTATTGTAGTTCGCCAGGATCACGATAATAATTTTTCTTTTTGTATGCGAGGTACCACGCCCACTATTTCAATTCAGTCTGTGTTTAACTAAACTATGTACGTTAATATGGCGGTTATTGGTGCAAATTTCCAAGGCGCTAGCTAGTGCAGTTCCCTAGATACAGGATAATAATTTTTCAATTTGTATGGGAGGTGCCACTCCCGCTATTCCAATCCAGTCCATCTTTCTCTAAACTATGTACGTTATTATAGAGGTTACTGGTGCAAAATTTCAAGGTGCTACCTATTACTGTTACCAAGAAACACGATGATAAATATTTACTTTGTATGGGAGATGCCACGCCCACGTCGAATATCAAAAAAATAAGTACCCTATTTTACCATCCGTGTATCTAGTAACAAACTGTGAAAATTTGAGAAAGATCGGTTCATTGGTGTAGGCAGCTATAGCTTTCCGACAAACAAACAAACACATTTTGTGCTTTATATATATAGATTGTAGACATTATACGGCGAAGAAGTATAAGTTATTAAGCATCCCTGAGCATTATTATAATTTAATAGAATTTTGTAAAAAGAGAAACCCATTTTTAGTAGAACAAATGACTCAGAAAATTTTTAGTTCCAAGGAACAACTGGGAGAATCATCGACTAATAGAAAGAGAAACACCAGTAGAGAAGCTGTCTTTGCTAAAAATATAATGGACCAGTTTTCCTTTTTTTTAGAAATCTGATCCATTCTATATAAATTGTTTTATAAAACTTCTTTCGAATTCAAAGTGTTAGACCTTTCGCCCAAAATAGTTAGGCCAAGAATATACGAAAATATTGATTTGCTTCCATTATACACTACCATTATACCAATAACGGAAGAAAACATAAAAAGATATGATGGATTTACTACCCATATCCCACCAATTTTCCACAAACACTTTATTTCCCTAAATACTAAAAAATAAATTACTTACATAGTTACACTGTAATGAGTTTGAATAAAATGTTAATTTCTAATAAAAAAATCCTCCTTAATGGTTTAAGTCAGTTAATTTTGAAACCACATTTCCTTTTATTTGTTGGCACTATTTGTTAAAATATTTTATTTCATAATACAAAAAATATTTTTTAATCCTTTAAAATCCAAAGCTCTTAATATCTCGAAACAAGAAATATATGTCTTATACCACTTTCATAAAGAGGGCCTTATAAGGGGTAATCCATTTCAAGGTTCCCTAAAAAAAAAACACAGAAAATTAAAATTAAACCGAGAATGTTTATTATCATTTGAAAGAACATTCTTTGGCATTTATATTTTTGAAGATTATGTCTATCAAATGTTGGCCGTTGCTACGTCGCAGATGGTCCATCCGTTGAGTCCAATTTTCGATGACTCGTTCGAGCATTTCGACTGGGTTTGTCCGCATAAACTTTAGACTTTACATATCCCCATAGGAAAAAGTCTAACGTTGTGATATCACACGATCTTGGTGGCCGGCCCAAAACGCGAAATTATGTGCTCATCGAAATTTTCTTTCAATAAATCCATTGATTGATGCGATGTATGGGAAGTGGCGCGTCTTGCTGAAACCAAATGTCGCTGAGATCACAAGCTTTAATTTCAGGTATCATATAATCGGTTATCATGGCACGATAACGGTCGCCATTGACGTTTACGTTTGCAACGGCATCATTTTTAAAGAAAACTAGACCGATGATTCCACCGGCTTACAAACCACACCAAACCTTTTGCTTTTTCTGGATGAAGTGGCAGCTCTTGAATCTCTTCAGGTTGCTCTTCGTCCCAAATGCGGCAATTTTATTTGTTTACATACACCCATTGAGCCAGAAATGGGCCTCATCGCTAAACAAAATTTGCCTCGAAAACGTCGGATCTTCTTGGAACTTTTCAAGGGCCCATAGAGCTAAACGATTCAGGCGTAAGTTTTTCCATTATAAAAGGCCAAACAATACTAAACTAAAATATCATGACACGACTCACACGTGATCTGTCAAAAAAAGGCTATTGAAAAAAGTACCAATCGATCACTCTTTATAAAAACATGTTTTTGTAATTTTATAGATTTTTTTAATGTTTAGCGATTTTCCTTTAAACTACTTTAAAATTTTGAGCTTTCTCAGCTAGAAACAATATTTTAATTTAAGTATTTTGCGGAGTTTTTAGCGTTTTTCTTTCGATTTTAAATATGTTACAATGTTTATTTATATCGGGTGGCGCAAAAGTAATCCTCCTATCAGAAAATGCTATAAATTTTGCGATTGGCCCCTAATGTCAATTCTGTTTTGACATTTGTGTAGTAAACACTTGCGAAATACACGTTAATAAACAATGTTACGCTACACTGCTCCAGACCGCGGAATATTGGTGACTATTTATTTGACCAATAATCATGATGATTTTTCATCAAAAATAATCATGAGTGATGAGGCCCATTTCCATCTTAGCGGGTACGTAAATAAGCAAAATTTACGCTTCTGGGGCACTGTAAATCCGCATGTAACCCACGAAGAGCCATTACATCCGCTCAAAGTTACTGTATGGTGTGCTGTTTTCGCTGGAGGAGTCATCGGACCTTTTTTCTTCGAAGACGTCGCGGGCCAAACGGTTACTGTGAATGGTGAGCGCTACAGAGAAATGATTAACGAGTTTTTTGCCGCAACTTGATGAATTGGGATTGGAAAACATGTGGTTCCAACTGGACGGCGCAACGGCATACACTGCACGTGCCACAACCGATATACGGGCGCCTAATCTCCCGTTTTGGCGATTTGCACTGGCCAGCAAGACCGCCTGATTTGACCGCTGCAGACTTCTTTTTGTGGGGCTTTTTGATGTCGCGGGTTTATGTCAACAAGCCTCAGACTCTTGCAGCTCTTAAAGACAATATCTGTCAAGAATGTGAGGACCTATCGCAGTAAGTTTTGGCCAAAGTGATGGAAAATGCCATAAAAAGGGCTCAAATGACAATGAACTGTGGCGGCGGCCATTTACATGACATCATATTCTCGACTTGATGTAGAAAAATTAAAAGACCAAACAAAAATAATCCACAAGAAGAATCAAAGTTTTTCATTTTGTTTTTTTAATTACAGCCAAAAAACATCGGAAGGTTATTTTTGCGCTACCCTGTATAATATTTCTTTATGATGCTGCGGTTGCCGAATAAAAATAAAAATAAAACATTTTTCATATGCAGAATCATAAATTTCTCAGTCATTAATATTAAATATATTTTTGCATATTTAAATATAATGGAAGATTTCTTCAAAGCTTTACATTCATTTCATATGCTAGAGGTCAATGGAAAATTTGTTAAATGTCAAGTGACACTTTTGCCATAAGACATTTTAATGTTCGTATGAACTTCCCCTAACCTGAATTATTATTATTTTAAAAATGTGTGAATTATTAGTATTTATTTTATATTTTACATTTTACTTTTTTTATATTTTCAAGAATTCATAATGATAGAAATCATATGCCATTATTGCAAGTGAATTAGTTTTTAAGCTTTTTTTTTATAATTCTCAATAAAAAAGAATACTTTTTCCACATGTGCAGTGTGAGAAGTAATAAAACAAAAAGTAATTATAGCAGCTAAGGTTTACTTACATATACAATATGATGAGTCAGGTGATTTTTACTGCACTGACCGTAATAACAATAATAATAATAAAAATATATAAAATGAAACTAGCAAGTCGTTTGAAAAGTTTAAAGCAATAATATAAATGTAGGTAAAATGTATACTTATACAGGGGTAGGCTCTCAAAGTGTTACCTAATAAAATATAATAATAATGAAATAATAAAATTGATAACACTTCCAATCTTCAGATTATTGTACATAAAATTCAATTTAAAAAATAATATGTATGATATTGTTAGATGTAACTACCGGTAAAGCCCTTTTCACACTATTATACTGAGTATTAAGACTTGTCAAATACTTAAATCCAATGAGAAAGTGTGATAGTGTGAAAGCACTATGTTATCAAAATGTGAAATAATACGGAAAGAAATTTAACATCCCATAATACCAAACCATTTTTAGAAAATTTTCTAAACGACAACATTTTTCATTGTATCAGGGTTGTGTTTTTTTAAAGCAAAGAACCAAGCTGAGTGAGTCGCAGCGTATAGTTCGCCGCCGCCGCTAGTATTTTTTCTTTGTCCTGCACCTGCCTTATATTGCCATCAGTCTTAACGCCTACATATGTACTTTGTTTCTGCCATGCCTAGAAATTGTTGGATGTTTATTATTAACCGAAAACTTGCACGGCCAAACAAACTTAAGACCCGGCACCTCTGCCGTCCACATAAAATTGCTCAGCCGACGCCGTTCAATGTCTCGTCTCGGCTTGTTCCTTTGCTGATATTTTTCATTTTATTTGAAGTGTGATAGTGTGAAAACGAAATGTTATGTTACGTTAGATTTTTTGACAATCACACAATTCTCATTGGATTTCTATCTTACAAAATCCAATGAAAATCTTAATACTCAGTATTATAGTGTGAAAGGGGCTTTAATAGCATCGATTCTATCCGTGTAACAGAATAACTGAAATAAGCGCGCCAGGCGTAACGCTATCTAGCGCCTAGCGTAATAAGAGCGCAACGATCAGTAATGAACAGGAATGTTAACTTATTTTGTTTAATAAAATCTAATAAATTTATAGGTAAAATAGAGATAAAATCGCTAAATAAAGAAAAAAGTAGCTAAAATGTCATCACTCGTACACAACAAAAAAGAAGCAATAACAGTTTGTTCCCTTTTACAATAGACAGAATCAGGGCAGATATTTTTTGAATTCTTTTTTGCTCTGTTTTAAACCTTTTACAATTGGATATAAACAAGACAGACAGATTTTTGCACATTCTACTTTCGGATTTAATTACTTCACACGTGTGTGTGTGTTTGAAAATCTGTGATATACAGTGATGTTCCATAAAATAGAGCCAGTTTCACTTTCTACATTCTACTGTGGTTAATTCACTTGAAGAAACTTTGTGGTCTGACGGAATCAAAACTAATTTTAATTAACTCTGACAAGCAGCCATTGTGTACGAAGGCCACCAAACACCAAACGTCTTCCTCAATACACCATAAAGACCGTTAAACACGGTGGCGGAAATATTATGGTGTGGGGGTATTTTCATATATTGCAACTAGATCTACCGTACGAGTGGAAGAAAGAATGGATAATATTTTTTACACAAATCTGCTTAACAGATATGTGATGGCTTACGCAGAATAAGAAATGCCGCTTAGATTTGTGTTTCAGCAAGACAATGACCCGAAACACACATCGAAGTGGGCAAAAGATTGATTTTAAATACATGGGGTATTTGTTTTAAGCAGGCCTAATCCGTTGCTAGTCTTAAACCCATTAGGAACTTGTCGCGAATAGTTAAATCATCTCGTAAGGGAAAACATGCAACTAATAAAGATCACTTGTGGGCATTAGTTAAAGGAGCATGGCGTAATATTCCAATTGAAACATGCCAAAAACTCGTTGACCCTATGCCAAAACGGTGCCTACCCGTTATCAAAAATAAATTATATTCCACTTAGTACTAAGGTAATAAAGATAATTAAAGTATATTATTCATTCATCTTTTGGAATTTTGTGTTTTTTAGATAATTGAGGTGGATGGCACTATTTTTTTTGCACACCTAAAATCTTGAATTTTGAATGTTTTTACGTGTATATTTCATTTTAAGTTTTTTTATCAAAACCGGTCTATAGTAGTTTAGTTGGGCAGTTCTTCGGTCTCACAAAAATAAAATCCTTAAAATTTTTTATGAAGACTTAGTATGTTTTTTTCTTTTTCGAAATATGTAGTAAAAGGTGTCTCTATTTTATGGAACACCACTGTATGTAGTTTGTTGAGAAGTTTTAAGCAAGTAGACGCCGACTTGAGAAATATAGAAACAGATTTTTTTTATAGATATATAACATAAAGGATATAAGTTCAAAGTATATTCGAATCGAAAAATTCATTATTTTCGGTTTGGGGTGTTAAGTCAACTATCCCTTGCCCCTTCCCGATTATGCCCAAAATTAATACAGCTCTTCATCTTCATATACCAAAGGCACATCCTGAATTTCATTTTGATATGTCATACGGTATGACCTTTAGAGCGTTCACAAAATTTGGGGGCAAGGAAACTACCCCTTGTCCCCTCCCGATTATGCTTAAAAACTATACAGGTCATCATCTCCACATACCAAAGGCACATACTAAATTTTATGTTGGTTTGTCAAATGGTATGACCTGTACTAGTGGCATACACACCCATCCACCCACAACCAAAATGGATCCAGGAGACCTCAAAACGTATAAATCCGTCGAAATCGCGACCTCGATTTTTTTTACGATTACTATACTTTACCTTATACTACGTATGGTAAAGTAAAAAGCGAAAAGCAGACAAGAGAAAGGAAAAAATGTTCTTTACGATAGTCATGAAATACACATTCTATCTCTTCAACCCCTTGCCTACAAATCTCTGCCTGTCTGTCTTCCCTGTTTCTATCCAATTGTGAAAGGGGACTAAGTCGCGCTATTTAGGTTTGCTTCATACATTTTGTATGTGTGTATTAAAAGTTTTGACTGTTAGTTTGCGCTCAACGCGCTTGTTTAGGTTTGGCTGTAAGTGTCATACACTGTACTGATATTGCCATTTTCGACGAAAAGTGTTCTCTGACACATTGATAGTCTCTTGTTTTTTAAGTTAATAACACTTTGAACCAGCTTATCTAAAAACATGTAAGAATGCTATATTTAGCCGAGCGAATCCTATATATCCTTCACCATAGTGAAACTAGATATTGGCTTACGTTGTTAACTTTCCAATTTCACAACACTTTGTCGTGTCTTTGGATTTACTCTTATGGGTTTCAACAACATTTGTATAATCTATATCAATGCATCTATAAATATAATAAAACTGTAACAGGAACGTTTCTGCATATGAAATATTTTTTGAAAAATTTGTTATGAATTACAAAACATCAATTATTAATATTTTTGTCTCTCTTGTGATCGCATCACGCAAAAACTACTGGATGAATTTTAATAAAATTTGCGATTTTTCCCCCCCTAAAATTATCTTATTTCTAAGAGAAAATAGGGATAGAATATCGATTTAATGGTACTAGAAACTTGGCAGCACCTTTTATTTTTGTAAGCGGGAAATTTACAGGACTCTACAATAATTTTAAAATTGTACGGGTATAGAAATTCTAAAATTTTATATGAATAAATCCTATGTTGCAACATCCTGAGCAATTACCCAGGGATGGGTACCTTTATATAAAGTAAATACACAAACCATATCTGAGGTACTATAAACAAGTCTTAAAATATGCTGTGGAAAACAAAATCGAACAAAATATTGCCAGGATGCTGAATACGTGGCGCGGGTAGTGCTAGGAAAAAATATAAAACATGAAAATGTTTTGTTTATAATTAAATTTTTCGATGAAAATGTGATTTTTTGGTGAACTTGGATGTTTTTGTGAACTGGTGAATTATGGATACTTTTTAGTTCTTTTTTTGTTTGTGCATTTTCGCTAAAAAAAATAAACATATTTTTCTATTGAAGCTACAATTTTTGGTAAAATGTGATATTTTGGTGATATAACGATTTTTTTTAGTGAAATTTAGACTTTTTGATAATCTAGTTTTTTTTGTAATTGTCCTTTTTCTATGATTCCTATTTAAGTATGATTCCTAAACCAGGAAAAGACCACACAAAAGTAGAATCATACAGACGTTAAACGTGTCAAAATTATTTGAGAGAATATTAATAACTAAGCTGAATCCAATTCTTAGCGCGAAAGGATGCATTCCGAACCATCAATTCGGCTTCAGAAAACAACATAGTACGAACCAACAAACACACAGATTAGTAAATGTAATTAAAACGACATTTGAAGAAAAAAAAAATACCGTTTCGCGCTCTTTATCGACGTTTCTCAAGCATTCGATAAGGTTTGGCACGAAGGCCTAATATTTAAGCTAAAGCTGAACTTGCCCGAAAACTTGTATAAGCTCTTAAAAGATTATTTAACGAATCGCAAGTTTTTACTAAAAGAAGGTGACTTTTTAAGCTCGCCACAGCTCATTGAAGCCGGAGTTCCCCAAGGTAGTATTTTGGGACCAATTTTATATTTACTGTAGACATCAGATATGCCAATTAGCACCCTAGTTCACACATCAACTTTTGCAGATGACACAGCTTTTTTAAGTATTCATGAAAGTGCCCAAGAAGCATCACAACTTTTACAAGACAACATACTCAATTTGGAAAAATGGTTAGAAAAATGGAGAATAAAAGTGAATGAGCAAAAATGCACTCACATAACTTTCACACTGCGTAGGAACTCATGCCCTCCTACCCATGAAAAATGGTTAGAAAAATGGAGAATAAAAGTGAATGAGCAAAAATGCACTCACATAACTTTCACACTGCGTAGGAACTCATGCCCTCCTATTCGCATAAATAACCAAATGATACCACAGCTTTCAGACGTTAAATACCTGGGTATACATCTTGACCGTCGCCTTACTTGGAAAAGCCACATTGACTTCAAGTTAACACAAAGGAAACTAAAAGCAGTACAACTAAATTGGCTAATTGGCAGAAACTCCACCCTGAGCTTAGATTGTAAACTTCTACTGTACAAGTCGGTCCTCAAACCAATTTGGTGTTATGGGATTCAGTTATGGGGCACTGCCTCAGCTAGCAATGTAGAAAAAATTCAAAGGCGCCAAAATAAGATTTTACGTATTATTACATCTGCTCCCTGGTATATAAAAAATTCGAACATCCACAAAGACCTAAACATGCCATCAGTTAAAGCAGAAATAGCGAAACATGCAGTCACATATCTAAAGAGGCTTGAATCTCATCCAAACCCTTTGGCGCGTAACATACTGAATGAACCTGGTTATATTCGACTAAAAATAAGAGATACTGCTTTTCTGGGTCGTACATTAGAGGGATGACCCGCAAATGATTGCAAAATCCGTGAAACAAACATTATTTTTGTCTAGCACTGGCTGGACTTAAAAAGAATATTTTATTTTAGACTTAAGATACAATAAATATATTATGAAAAAAAAAGAAAAAAAAATGTCCTTTTTCATAACAAAGTGGCAACATTAATCACAAAAAAAAAAAAAAACATTAGAAAACATACGGATATGTTCTGTAATCCGAAACCGCGTGAAATTGAAATCGAATAAATTTTTAAAGAAAAATATAACTTAGTTGCGCCTATTATTTTAAAACATTAGCAATCAAGGAAGTTATGTGAATGGTCGGTCTTTAATCAAATGTATAAAAAATAATATAAAAATGTTGTAAGATTTAAAAGCAATGACAATTTAAAATTTCATTCGGATTTTATTTTCCTTGGTTTCGAAATACAGAACATACCCGTTAGAAATTATACACACGCTCGCCATTTTGAACCATATTTCCACCACTTGGGATCTATGTTTCAGATTTCCAATAGTTAATCTTTCTAAACTATGCCTGATATATTGGTGTACTTAATTTTTCTCTTGCTTTCCTGGGGCTTTGAGTACTAATGATATCAATTCGAAATCGACTTCTATGTGTGTAAGAATCAATTGACTATTGTTGAAATTACAAACGGAATGATAAACACAGAAAAAGGTTTTAATTAGTTTTAAATCAAAGTTCAATACGAACACGAAGATACAGACAGACAGACAGACTGGTAATGAGTTACTGTTTTATTATATGTATAGATATTTATTGGGTATTTAACGCAATAATAATTATAGAAAGGCAAAACAAGTTTTTTTTAAACTCAAGCTTAAAGTTAAATCGTTTTTAATTTTTAATTTTAGTTTCAAATGTTTCTTCATTAATTTAATTTTATTTTAACTTCGTAACTTAATTTCTTTCGTTTTGAAAGTGTAAAATTATATGAAGAAAACTAAATGTAATTCTTTTATATTTAGCAAAGCTTTGTAAGTATTTATAAATATATTATAAATACAGTGGGTGAAAAAAAAATCAGCAACATTTTTAAAATATTTTTTTTAAATTAAAAAAAAAACAACAAAAAAGAAGCAATAATAAAAAAAACTAAAATTCACTAAAACCTTAAAACTGAATGTCCATCAGACAAATATATTTAATTTTGTAGCATTCTAACTTGCTTATAATGCCAATGACCCATATTTTTAACCCTTATCCTGTATCATAGGTCAAAATTGCCCAAACCATTTTAAACTGCTGTTATTGTTGCATCTACCTAATGAATTTTTTCGAAAGTCCTTTACAATTATTTATTTCTTAAAAAGTACTAAAGTATAGAATGACAAGTTTCTAGCTCTTTTAGCAACGTCTGTATAAAGAAAGTTACGCTTTTTGTATACTTATGTGGGTCAAAAGTGCCCAATATATTAAAAACAATGTACACAAGTGAAAGCATCAAAAGTTTTTACTTTACCATACGTAGTACAACGTAAAGTATAGTAATCGTGAAAAAAATCGAGGTTGGGATTCGACGGATTTATATATTTTGAGGTCTCCTGAATCCATTTTGGTTATTTTCGCGATGATTTCCCTGGGTGGGTGTGTATGCAACCTTTGACATATCAAAATGAAATTCAGTATGTGCCTTTGGTATATAGAAAGGGAGCAAGGAGTAGTTTACTTAACACCCCAAACCGAAAATAATTAATTTTTTTCGATTCGAATATACTTTGAACTTACATTCATCTTTATGTTAGATATCCATAAAAATATTGGGTATGGTAAAGCTGAGTGTAGGCCACTCCAGATTTTTTTTTTATTCTATCTTGAATTTTTCAACCATTTGCGGTAATTTTATAAAACCAGAAGAAATTGACTTGGAAACAGATACGTCAATTGAAAATGGAGAAGATATGGTTTCTGGGGTAGTATCGCATTATGGTCCCAATAAATCCTCAAGTTCTAACGAAGACGACTGCGAAACACTTGAAGGTAAGGAAGTCAGAACTAAAACAAAAAAGTCCGAAATCCCTGGCTTTTATAATTGGACCAAAACCAAAGTCGATATATTAGATCAAGTTATAAAAACCTTTACCTATAATCGAAGATCTAAACAATGCCCTCAGACAATAGGATATATCGCCCTACAGTGCATATGCAGTTTTTAAGTACTTTATTACGGAATGGAATCAAAATAAGAAGTATAAACGGCGTGTTTATTTGGATTAATTGAGTATGAATCTTATAACCGAAGAAATATCACGTAGAAAGAATCTCCCGCAAAGTAGTCCTGTCAGAAGTCTTCATAGTGATTTAACAATCTATTACAAAATTAAAAGTTTTAAAAAAGAGCTTTGCTTTATTTCACCCAAATCGGTAGAATAATAAATTTATTCGTAAATCTCATTCCGAAATGCGTACAGTATAAGATTCTGAAAAGAAATAAAAATAGTTGAACTTGTCATATTGTGCAAAATTGTCCCACTAATATCATATGCGTTTTATTTTTAAGGTACAGGATAAGGGTTAATGTGTATTAATATCTGCTCTAATCAAATGCATTAATATTATTTAGAAAAATTATTCATCATGATAAATCAAATAGTCAGTAAATTTTTAGCGCAACGACATAATGTAGTCTCTCATTCTAACGGAAAAATAAGTGGTAGATGAGTCCAGAATTTTATTATTTAGAAGCAAGGGATCAGGTTCCTACGTAAGAAGAGCCCCAAACGTAGAATTCAACCCAGAACTTACAACTAAAACCATAAAACACTGTGTGGATCTAGCGTAATGGTATGGGGTAGTTTTTCTTACTATGGTGTAGGTAGGACCTACAAAACCACAATAAGAACATTTATGTTGGTATACTCGGGAAAGTAATGCTCCCTTATACTTCTGAAGAAATGCCATTGGTGTGGGTCTTCCACAAGGAAGCTTGCGACAAAGTGGTGTCGGGACAATAAAGTCAATGTAATGGAATGGCCTGCTCAGCGCCCAGACCAATTAAGAATTTATGGCCAGATATAAAAAACAGTGTCTCAAATGCAACCAACTAACAACGAAGCGCTTTGGACAGCTATCCAGCAAATCTGTAATGAAATTCCAAAGGAAAGATGTCAAAATCTTGTAAATTCGAGCGAAAACGTTGTGCAGTCTTTATTACAAATAAAGGACATGAAAGAAGGTATTAATTAGCATACATATATAAATCATGCTCAACGTAATAAATGCATTATTTATAATTCTTTTTAATTTGTTCTTAATTTAGTGTTTAATATTAGTACAAATTGAAGTGAAGTGAAGTGACTGATTCTTTTTCAAGTTTTTTTTTTTAAATAAAGTAAAAATTTCAAAATAAAATAATTAGAAAAAAATACAATTTATTATTTTATGTAGTTATACAGTTTCCTAAACGTCTTCTGACAAATTTTGAAATATATTAATTTAACCTATAGGAAAATACATACAGTGGATCAATAAAGTTTAGGCACACCATGATTTTCAAGAGTGTTCTTTCAATAACTGCATCTGGTTCACTTAATAAAATCATTTTGATATCGCTATAAAGATTGATAGTTATATTGACCATTTATAACAAAAAATAATTTATATCTTATTATTTCTTATATACAACGCTTTAAAACTAAAAAACAAGCTATGTCTATGTAAAAAAAGTTTAGGCACAAACTGCATTTAAACTGTTGTAACGAGTGATTTTTTAAGAGCTTGAGAACTTTTTTTTAAAAAAAAAAACGCATAAAATTTGCAAAATCTCATCGGTTCTTTATTTGAAACGTTAGATTGGTCCATGACATTTACTTTTTGAAGATAATTTCATTTAAATGTTGACCGCGGCTGCGTCTTAGGTGGTCCATTCGGAAAGTCCAATTTTGGGCAACTTTTTCGAGCATTTCGGCCGGAATAGCCCGAATTTCTTCGGAAATGTTGTCTTCCAAAGCTGGAATAGTTGCTGGCTTATTTCTGTAGACTTTAGACTTGACGTAGCCCCACAAAAAATAGTCTAAAGGCGTCAAATCGCATGATCTTGGTGGCCAACTTACCGGTCCATTTCTTGAGATGAATTGTTCTCCGAAGTTTTCCCTCAAAATGGCCATAGAATCGCGAGCTGTGTGGCATGTAGCGCCATCTTGTTGAAACCACATGTCAACCAAGTTCAGTTGTTCCATTTTTGGCAACAAAAAGTTTGTTAGCATCGAACGATAGCGATCGCCATTCACCGTAACGTTGCGTCCAACAGCATCTTTGAAAAAATACGGTCCAATGATTCCACCAGCGTACAAACCACACCAAACAGTGCATTTTTCGGGATGCATGGGCAGTTCTTGAACGGCTTCTGGTTGCTCTTCACTCCAAATGCGGCAATTTTGCTTATTTACGTAGCCATTCAACCAGAAATGAGCCTCATCGCTGAACAAAATTTGTCACATTTGAACATTTCGAACCGAACACTGATTTTGGTAATAAAATTCAATGATTTGCAAGCGTTGCTCGTTAGTAAGTCTATTCATGATGAAATGTCAAAGCATACTGAGCATCTTTCTCTTTGGCACCATGTCTGAAATCTCACGTGATCTGTCAAATACTAATGCATGAAAATCCTAACCTCAAAAAAATCACCCATTATAACGGTAAATTTCCACTTTTTTATTTCAATTCATGTTTATGCACATGTTAAATCCTTAGTAGGCGAGAGTTTTAAATGTAAAAAAATATTCTTGGTATTTAATTCGCGACGAAAACAGGAAAATGAGCAATCGTTCAGAAATTTCCGTAGATGTCCGTAAAATTATTATAAATCTTCATGCACATGGAAAATCCTATCGCGAAATTGGTGTTATTGTACAGAGGCCCTATACCAGTGTAAGAAACATCATAAAACATTATGAAAAAACCAACAAATTAGAGCGTGAGAGGAAAAGTGGACGTCCAAAAAAATTTACATCTCGTCAGGAGCGTAACATTGTTGCTGCAGTAGCTCAAAATCCTAAGATTGCAGCTGTAGAATTGTGTCAGAAAATGAAGAAAAGTTTTGGTGAAGACCTTAATCCACAAACAATAAGAAATACGTTGCACAGAGCTGGATATCATGGAAGAGTTCCCCATAGCAAACCTTGTCTTTCACATATAAACAAGAAAAGGCGGTTAGAGTTTCCAAAACTCCACATTAATCAGCCTGAAGCCTTCTGGAACAGTGTGATATTTAGCGATGAATCGAAGTTTAACATTTTTGGTTCAGATGGTCCACAAAAAATTTGGTGAAAAGCAAACAAAGAGCTTCAAGAAAATAATATTATTAAGACTGTGAAGCACGGTGGTGGTAATGTTATGGTTTGGGGATGTATGGCGGCATCTGGAGTGGGAAATCTTGTCTTTATAGACGACAAAATGGACAAGCACTCTTATTTAAATATTTTAAAAGAAAACTTATCTCCAAATGTTGCGAAGCTGGGCTTAAATGGGAAATTCTTGTTCCAACAAGATAATGACCCAAAACATTCTTCATATCTTGTGCAGGAATGGCTTATATACCACTGCAAACAGTTAAAACCCCCTCCGCAATCGCCAGACACGAATCCTATAGAGTAAATTTGGCACTTACTGGAGAAAAAATACGGAAACATAACATTACATCCAAAGAATCACTTAAAGCGCCACTTTGCTTATAATGGGAAAAAAATACTCCTGATGAAACATCTAATTTGGTAAGAAGTATGAGTAGACGTTTAGAAGCAATTATCCAAGCGAAAGGAGGTTCGACCAAATACTAGACATGCAAAAACCACGAATATACCGAACATTTTCACATGTGTGCCTAAACTTTTTTTACATGGACTTACATTATTTTTTTAGTTTAAAAGCCATTGTATATTAGAAATAATAAGATATGAATAATTTTTCGTGTAAATGGTCAATAAACCTATCAATCTTGAAAACAGCATGAAAATTATTTTATAAAGTTATGCAGATGAAAAGTTAGAAACACTTTTGAAAATCATGTTGTGCATAAACTTTTTTGATCCACTGTATGTATCGTAGAAATATTTTCTTAGGCTTGGTGCTATTTTTTTGACCGCATATATAATATTTTTTTTTTAATTAAAAAAAAAAAATAACAAAAAAGAAGCAACAGAAAAAAAAAACTAAAATTCACTCAAACCTTAAAACTGAACGTCCACCAGACAAATATATTTAATTTTGTAGCATTCGAACTTGCTTCTAATGTCAACGACTCTAATCAAATGCATTAATAATATTTAGAAAAAATTATTCATCATGATAAATATAACCATCAGTAAACTTTAAGCTCAACTTTTGATGTGAACCACTGTATACATATGTATATATACCCGTGCAATATTTATGTATGTATGTGTTAAATTTTTGTGAACATATGTATAATAAATTAGTTTTCTGCTATCGTTAGCAAATGACTTTAATGTTTAGTTTTTAAACCATTTTTTTTTTTATTTCTGTTAGCAACCAAAAATTTACCCAAAAAAAGTTATGAATGATTGTTTATACCAATTTATGTACGAGTATTTGTATTTGTTGCTTTAAAAGCGTCACGCTAGGCTTAGAAAAAATGCCATAACGTAACGTAGTAACGACATAACTAACAATTGCCTAAACAAACGTAATCATTTTGTGCAGTCAACGGTAGTTTCTGTTTCTTTTTGGCATTCTGTGTGTGTTAATTTTTTTTACGAGGGCGGTGCCAGAATTACCCTATTTAGCAAGGTTAACTTAAACAATACCACATTATTCTGCAGTAATATTCAATATGTCTTGTAACTGAAATACAACTGGTTTTTTTTTCCAACTGCATTTCTACTTTCCTGGTGCTCCAGGAATTGGAGTAGTTGGTACTCCAGTGCAGTACAGAGAAATATGTATGACTTTCTTTCCTTCTTGTCGTCATATTTATTCTGCTGACATGGGTTTCGAATTTGTTATGACCTTACTCGCCAAGTTACGAAGCATTGTGGCGGATATAACGGGTATATGAGGAATTGGAGGTTGTTGGTAATCCAGTGCAGAGCAGAGAAAGATGAAAGGTGTATGACTTGCTTCCCTTCTTCCCGTTAGACTATATTTATCCTGCTGGTATGGTATCTGAAGTTATAATGACCTTAATAGCCAAGTCACACAGCTTTAAGGCGGACACATCGGGTGTATGAAAAATTCAATCAGTTGTAAGATTTGCATTAATAAATATTTCTAATTTTTTTTTTTTTTTTGCAAAATTTTATTAGAAAACTTGCTGTGCCCGCCACTTCGTCAGCGTCCTTGCAATATTTTGTTCGTATTGCGGTGAAAGCATTCCACACCAAGACCCTTACGATTTTAGTTCGGCCTTAAAGTATGCTGCATATCAGTTTATATATTTTTTACTTTATAAAAAATAAAGTAGGCATATCCGGTTAGTTCAACTGAGTACTTTCACTGCTTTTTCTCTACTTCTCTTGGAAATAAGATAGATTTGGGGAAAAAAAGTATCCTATATTGGAATCAGGAGACTTAGGTATATGCTCACAAAATTTTGTTTAAATCCAGCCAGTAGTTTTTACGTGATGCGAACGCAAAAGACAGACAGAAAGACGGAAATGAGTTACTATCTATATATAATAAAATCGGTTTTCAGAGAACATCAATTTCTAACACAATGCAACTTTATATATATATATATATATATATATATATATATATATATATATATATATATATATATATATATAAAGTTGCATTGTGTTAGAAATTGATGTTCTCTGAAAACCGATTTTATTACTGAAAGGTGAAGTCAATACCAAGGTTTTTATGTACAAACGGTCTCTGTATGTGTATTGGTCCATGAGTTATAGCCGGAATAGTTGGCGTGGTGCCGCCCATACAAAGTAAAAAATTTTATTATCGTGTTCCTGGCGAATAGATAGATGGCTGCAATAGCTAGCGCCTTGAAACTTTGCAAGAGTAGCCTTTGTGCTAAGGCGCATAGTCTGCCAAAATACAGAATGAATTGGGACAGTGGGGGTGGTACCTCCCATACAAAGTGAAAAATTATCATTTTGTATATAGAGAACTATAATAGGTGTGGTCTTCAAAGTGGGTACAAGTAAACCCCATACCCATGCGGATACTCTAGAAGAACATAGGCTGAGTTGGGACAGTGAGTGTGGTACCCCCATACAAAGTAAAAAATTATTATCCTGTATCTAGAGAACTGCAATAGGTAGCGCCTTGGAATTTTGCATCAGTAACTCCCACATTAAGATACATTGTGTAGAGAAATACAGACTGAATATAAATGGAGGGCGTGGTACCTTCTATAGAGTTTGAAAACTTATTATCGCGTACCTAGAGAACTACATTAGGTATAGTCTTGCAACTTTGCACAAGTAACCCTCCTACTAATGTGCATAGTTTAGCAAAATACAGACTGTATAAGAATACTGGGAGTGGCACATCCCATTAAAAGTAAAAAATTGTTATCGTGTTAATACGTATAGTCTAGCAAAAAACAGGTTGGCTGGGAATATTTTTGACTTGAGAATATCGTGCGTTTTCACGTTAAAATTTGGTTTTACTTTTCTTCCAAGTGTTTATTGTGTTTTTTTGTGGATGGGTGTAGCGAAGCGTAGCGGGGATAGCTAGTTTTATTATATGTATAGATTTTGATTAGAAAAATTTTATAATTTTATAAAAGTTTGATTTGAACAGAAACTTATATAAAAATGTTTTTAAACATTTTTTTGAGTAAAATGTCTTCTAGGAATTTGTAAATTGTTAAGATTTTTATTCATTTTAAAATCGGTTCTAAAATGGAAATATTTTATACACCTGATATGTCCTACTTAAGAGCACGTAGGCGCACTATAAGGTCTATATTCAAAAGATGTTCTCGACTACACCTTTACTGAAGCCATGCGAAGTTGCAGTTCCATCAATTAAACCGGTTAGAAACTACATTTTTATTTTCATTTTTTCCCAAATCCCTCACTGTGCGTGGTTACATTACATTTGTCACCTCAGTAAATATGCTGTCATGTTTCGTTGCAGTCAATGTTAGATTTTTCTTGCAGTCAGGCAAATCGACTTCCTATGTTATTTAGCATGGGCCTCTATCTTAAAGAGCATCACTAATGCGCGGTCTACCAGCCTAAAGGGAAATGAGAAAAAAAGTGTCATTGACCACTTCTTAAAGCATTAGTTATTTAAAAAAAACTTTTTTGTCAACCTAAACTTTCAAAGTCGTATACTTTTTAAATATCGCTATCAAGAACTCTACTTGACGAGTTTTGAGACCGCCCTCGTAAGTTTAAAATTTGTATAATTTTTGATAAGTAGATGTCAGACAGAACCATCGATTTAAATACTATTTTTTCTTGTTTTTTTTTCTTTTTTTTTGTAAGAAAACATGTTTAGATTTCATTTGTGGGTCCAATACATCTGTGTGTTATTTTTATTATAGAGATATGTATGTATGTAGGTATTTGAACAAAAACAAAATGCTGATACATTTGTAGATTTGACTTGACCTTGAATTGGTGAGGAGTTATTATTATTGTTGTTGTTTTTGCATTTAAGTTGTAAAAAACTTGTAGGTATGTTGGTATTTGATTTTTGTTTATGCTTTCAAAGGCAATTAATTAAAACATTAGTGTTCTGTTTCAAATATGTATGTATGTATGTATGTATGTATGTATGTATGTATGTATGTATGTATGTATGTATGTATGTTTGTATGTATGTATGTATGTATGTATGTATGTATGTAGGTTCTGGTTTACAAATCAAGAAGAATTTAAAACAAACGTCAATGATTTCCAAGTAAAATCAATTTAATTCCATTTGTTTTAAAAAGAAGAGCAGATGTAAAAGTATTTTTATGAATTATTCTTATTAACAAAACCATATGCACATATGTATGTACATACATATGTCTGTATGTATGTTAAAATATTTTTTTAAACGTAAGTAAAATACACTTGTGGCTAAATATTTAAGTACTCATGCAATATATCTTTTTGAGTGCAAAATTTACGGCACCCAGTGTCTTGAATTATTCGAATTTTTTCAGATATTTGCTCATTTATAGTCTTCTAGGCCAAAATTGTTCTAAGGCGTGATCCATTTCGAGGTTTAAAGAAAAAAAAAATACAGAAAATTCAAATTTAATGGAGAATGTTTATTATCATTCGAAAGAAGATTCTTTGGCATTAATTTTTTGAAGATTATATCTATCAAATGTTGGCCGTTGCTACGTCGCAGATGGTCCATCCTTTGAGTCCAATTTTCGATGACTCGTTCAAGCATTTCGACTGGTAAGTGGCGAATGACACGCGTGATGTTTTCTTCTAAGGCCTGAAGCGGGTTTGTCCGCATAAACTTTAGACTTTACATATCCCCACAGGAAAAAGTCTCTTGGTGTGATATCACACGATCTTGGTGGCTAATCGACCGGCCCAAAACGTGAAATTATGTGCTCACCGAAATGTTCTCTCAATAATTCCATTGATTGATGCGATGTGTAGGAAGTGGCGCCGCGACGTCTTGCTGAAACCAAATGTCGCCGATATTACGAGCTTCAATTTCAGCTATCAAATAGTCGGTTATCATGGCACGATAATTGTTGTTGTTGTTGTAACAGCTCTGCTGCTGTCGGAAGTTCTTTCCTGGGAAAAAAACTTCCGGTTGATACAGCTGTTGCTGAGCTGACAATCTTTGGCCGAGTGTGACTTGGGTCGTTCCGGAGCGAAGATCCAATTGTCGTGGGAACGTACGATAATGGTCGCCATTGACGGTTAGGTGCGCACCGGCATCATTTTTAAAGAAATATGGACCGATGATTCCACCGGCCCACCAGACCGTTGTTTTTTCTGAATGAAGTGGCAGCTCTAGAATCTCTTTAGGTTGCTCTTCGTCCCAAATGCGGCAATTTTGTGTTTGTTTACATGCCCATTGTGCCAGAAATGGGCCTCATCGTTAAACAAAATTTGCCTCGAAAACGTCGGATCTTCTTGGAACTTTTCAAGGGCCCATAGAGCGAAGCGATTCAGGCGTATGTCTTTCCACTATGAAATGCCAAACAATACTAAACAAAAATAATATGACAGCATGACACGACTCACACGTGATCTATCAAAAAAAGGCTATTGAAAAAAGTACCTCGAAATAGATAACCGCTCGAATATAAGTCAGTATGACAGTATGCAAAGTGCTTTTGAAAATTTAGGTTTTTACATGAATGTACATACATACATATGTATGTCAACAAAATTTTATTTTTTTCAAATAACTCAATTTTAAGTTAGGTTAAGTTAGAAATGGTTGTGCTAGTGTTTTGCAGACACCTCCACTTGGATACCTATTGGTTATGATTATTTCCTCCTGATTTCCCAAAAAAATACCAAAAACACACTATTTTTGTATTTATTGATTTTTAAAAATAAATTCATTTTTAAATTTCAATGCTATCCCTACATAAGTATGTACTTATGTATGTATGTATGTACATATACATATGTATATTATTTCATTTAATCTGATTGTCTGGCTGTTTTCAAAATAAACTACATACAAGCTTTTATATTGTGATTTTGCGTTTTCTTTCTTTCACCTTAAAAGACGAAACATTTCAATTAGTAAAATTGTACTGATAGCTTAGACAGTTCGAGCAAAGAATGTCTTGATAAATTTTCTAACTTATCTGAAACAAAAATGTCAAAGAACTCATCAATTGAAGGAACTGTTGTTTTTTTATTTTTGTAGGATTTTGTCTTTTCGTTTTAGCTTTTTCAGCGTAATTTTAAATAGCATTTTCACATGTTCTATGTAAAATTTTTCTTGGAAAATTTTATAGGCTTTTTGTTGCAGTTAGAAAGAAAAAAATTATCTATTTTTATTTCTATTTTATTTTTAACTATCACACCAACAAGCCATAAAACAATATGTGATTTTTCCGTTTAAGGTTGTTGTCTCTTTATATATTTTGCAAAATTTTTTTATTTTCGTTTTTTATTTCCTATAAGAGGAACACAAATAGCTTAAGGGCTGTTTTGTAACTTTTAATAAAATACCTTAAAGACTCTTTTAAAAGCATATGTATTTGTTTATTTTTTTAATAAATATTATTCCACCCATGGTGTTTGTCGCCCAGCTAAAGGTCTTTACCTGTACTTTGCTTATTACTCAAACCGCACCTTTTACTAAAAATAAAATATAAAAAAAAATAATTAAATAGATTTGAGTCACTTTTTTGTGTACAATGAAAGCATTAAACACATAGACGTCAGCGGCTACACCGCTACACGACCACAAATGCCGTTGGCTACAATCGTCGTCGTGTAGTCTGTTACTTAATTATATTGCAGGCCACAGTTACATCGTAAACTTTGGTATTGTTGTAGAAATACATATTTTACTTTTATGAAAAAGGCGAATTAATTTTACTAGGTGGCAGCACGGCAAAGTTAATTATGTTTTGCTTTACTTTTTTATGTACAAAGCAGCTGACAAAAAATCGTTATTTTTTTAAAATATGAAAAAAAAAATCTGAAGTGGCCTACACTCTACTTTACCATACCCAATGAAAACAGATATTTTTATGGATATACATTGGTATTAAATAAAAAATATAAGTTGAAAGTACATATATTCAAATCGAAAAATCAATTTTCAAATCGAAAAATCAATTTTCAAATCGAAAAATCAGTTTTCGATTTGGGGTGTTAAGTAAACTTGCCCCTTACCGATTATGCCCAAATATAGCTCTTCATCTCCATAAACCAAAGGCACATACTGAATTTCATTTTGATACGTCATACGGTATTACCTGTAGAGCAGAGTAAGTAAACTTCCCTATTATGCCTAACATTTACTCAACTCCTCATCTCCATATACCAAAGGCACATACTAAATTTCGTTTTAATATATCATACGGTATGACCTGTAGAGCGTTCATAAAATTTGGGGTAAGGAAAATACCCCTTGCCCCTTCCCGGTTATACCCAAAAACTATACAGCTCTTCATCTTCTTATACCAAAGGCACATACTGAATTTCCTTCTGATATGTCAAAAATAGTGGCCTGAGTTGGCTACAGCCACAGCGGTGATCGCGTAGCCATGTAGCATTGATGGCCTCAAAATAATCGCGTTCATATAAACGTGTGTTTTTTTTAGTTTTGACAGCTTTTGTAGTCGGTAGCCTGCAGTCGTCTATATGTTTAATGCATATCAGTAACAGAAGTAGGGTGTTTGTAGCAGTTTTATTTTTTTTTAATTAACACTTTTATTTGTTTTTTAAATATGCCTTATTTACAACATGAACACGGAACACAAATTAATTACTTACCAAGTTTTAAGTACTTACATATAAATTAATAAATTCGCTTAAAAACTAATAATTGAAAAAGAGCTTTAGAGTAGAGTGGATTAAAGAGCCAGCCTTCCTTTAAATTTATTTCAATGACGATAATACTTTACATAACAACAATTAGTTATCACTTTTCCCCAGTTAAGTTGTGATCTGATCTGGCAACTTTTCATTATTCAAATATTTATGCTGTAGTTTTTGAATCCAAACAAACAAACCACTGTTTGCATTCCTCCTATTTCCGGAGACACTCTTAAGCCCTTCTCCTTTACGGATTTGTGGTTTGCGACAGATGTGAAAGTCTTACCACCTAAGATCGGTTGTCAGAGCCTCGTTAACTAAAAACAGGAGACACCAAGACCTTTTTGGACAGTGGGTGGTTGAGATTGACAATGGGGAAAGATTCTCTATATGCACAAATTGAGAAATTAATTGTATTCCCATTAGATTGCCATGTATGTGACCAGAGGTACACAAAACAAATATAAGTTGGACCCATCTATGTTTAACAATTTTATTTTTTTCCGCTGGATCCTTATATATAAGGATCTATATGTATTTTAAAATTCACTATAATCGGTTGGGTCGTATAAATTAAAGTTGTTTATCTGCTCTTCTCCCTGGGATTAGGATCTATTTCTTTTGAATCGTTTCAGCCGTACAAAAATCCAAGTTTTATAAAGCTTGTGAAAATAAATACGTCGAGTTAAATATGTTTTTTGAAAAAATATAGCATGCGATAAAAAAGTTTTGCCATACATTTAGTACATATTTTGCACAGATTTTTTAACTTTTTTTTAAGAATTATGGATACTGTTTCCAAACCCTTCCATCTGAGCCAAATAAACCAAATAAAAAGCAAAAGAAAGGCAATAGATCATACTAACAAACTGTGTTCACACGTTTTTTTTTTAAATAAATTGGGTTTAGACACTGTGGCTATTTCCGTCACAAAAAGGGAACGGTTTAGACACAGTGTCTATTTCTCTCACACAACTCATATACTAAGAATTTTCACCATGTCCCATTTTCAAAATGTAAAAATTTTTGCATATTCAATTTGGACAAAATGTTCCTTTTCCTACAGTTTTGATTGCCTGAGATGGAAGGGTTTGAAAACAGTTGCCATATTTCTTAAAAATGACCAAAACTCATTTCAGTATATGCATTTAGCACAGGAAAACTTTTTTATTGCATGCAATATTTTTAAAAAAATTTATTTATTTTCCACCAGGTTTGATTAAATGAGTTGGAAGGGTTTGAAAACAGTTGCCATATTTCTTAAAAAGGTCCAAAACTCATTCCAGTATATGCATTTAGCATAGGAAAACTTTTTTATCGCATGCAATATTTTTAAACAAATTTATTTATTTTCCACCAGGTTTGATTGAATGAGATGGAAGGGTTTCGAAACAGTTGCCATATTTCTTAAAAAGGTCCAAAAATCATTTCAGTATATCGCATGCAATATTTTTTTCAAGAATGTATTTAACCACCAGGTTTGATTGATGAATGAGATGAAAGGGTTTGAAAAGAGTTGCCATATTTCTTAAAAAAGTCCAAAAATCATTTCAGTATATGCATTTAGCATAGGAAAACTTTTTTATCGCATGCAATATTTTTTCAAGGGCGTATTTAACACGACGTATTTATCTTTACACACATAGTCTTATACCTTATCTTCCATATCGTAAGGATGTGTGCGACTATGAAAAATTTGTTGATTATGTAACATGTTCTAGCACCTTTATTGTGTGATAGGGTGCCAACGACAGCAATTTCTTTCTTTAGATTTTTTAAGTAGGACAGAATTTAATAGATTTTGATTTAACCGTGCGATTGTGTAAATTTTTATATTTGATCCATGATACTAAATTTGTAAAAAAAAAGAAAATTTATTTCAAAAGTTACACAAAAGTTTGCATACTCGTATTGTAGACCAGTGTCATTTGTTAATATCAATACTTATTATGTATCTTTTTTCTCGCACACACTTATTCTTTTGAAATTTATGTCAATTGCGACGACAACCTTCATTAATAGAGGTTAAAAATGCAACAACTTGTTGCTTCTATTTTTATTTTCTTTAACATTAAATAGAAAGTTAAAAATAAATATACCACCAGAGACCTAGTTTTGTTAAATTACCTTTAGCTCATTCCTCCTACAAACCACACACACACATACATATATGTAGGTGTATTAATAAGCTGGGTGATGATTATGAAGAAGAAGAAGTCGTAAAGCCCTTTTCATATGCAACTGATGAGTTTTTCTTTTGTATTATTGGAATTTTTCCATGCGTTACAATCTTAAGATTCGCTTTGCAAGTGAAAATATTAACAGCAAAACAATAAAAAAAATTAAAAATTAAATTAAATAAAGAAACAATATTTTCCACGACTTTGTTCACTAATAAAGATGAAAGCTACTTTGAAGAGAATTAATTTTAATGTCATTTGACACACAATGTCGTCGTTATCAGTCGGAAAACAATATTGTATTGTTTTAAATCAAAAATATGTTGTTAATTAAATTATAAAAATGTCTAGAAATATATATTTGTAAGTTGATACTTTTAAGCTTAACTTGCATGGGGGTGATAAAACGCCAAAAATGCGAAACGTATTTTTGGTGAACTGCTTTTTATAAATAACTAGCTGTTCCCACACACGTTGTATGCGTCCTGACAATATTATGTTCGATTTTGTTTTGAAAGTAATCCACACCAAATTTCAAGACTTTTACGTATTTACTTTATATAAAGGTACCCATCCCCGGATTACATTCTAAAATGTATATAAAATTATAACATTCTAAAAATTATTGTAAAGCTTTGTAAGAGACAGATAGGAAATGGGTTACTCCTTAATTTAAAAGAGCGCCATCTGTTGCGCAACCGTGTTTAAAATACACAGTTTTTAAAAAATAAAAGATGCCTTAAAGTATGCAGTACCTTTAAATCGGTAAAAAAATAATCGGCGCACTTTCACTGCCTTTTCTCCACTTTCTCTTGGAAATAAGACATTTTTTCGGAAAGAAATATTCTATACTGGAATCAGGATAATAAGGTACCTCCTCACAAATTTTTGTTAAAATCCAACCAGTAGTTTTTACGTGATGCGAACACTAAAAAAGAAAGACACAAATCGGGAATGAGTTACTATTTTATTATATGTATAGATTGTAATCGATTCTATTAAGGTAAACAAACTTCATAACGTCAGATAAAATACAAAACTATCCTTTACCATTTTCAAACGTTAACCTTAGCAATTAACTTATACGAATTAAACAGTTGCATGAGCAAGCTCATGGAATGGGTGTGCTTGTGAGCAAGAGGTCCTACTCGAACACAAAGTAGATTACTGAACACATGGCTACTCATACCATACTATTAGTTAGCAATAATCTGTTCGTATCACAAACGCAATGAGCTGACCGAGTAAAACGAACTTTCTTTACTAGTGAGCGCCGTGTTTACTCGTCTTAAGTGCGAAACACTCAGTATGTTTGGTTTAGTAGTTGTGACGAGCTTTTGGATAGGGACTCGTTCGTTTTGCATGCAAAACATCACAATGCTTCGAACACGAAGTGATTTTTCAGTATTTGAGAACATTTTTAAAATTAAAAAAAAAAATATTCTAAAAAATTTTTACAAAAACTGACTCTAAAATTTTTACAAAAAAATTTGCAATACTCCTTTTTACAAAAAAATTTCAAAAATATCTTTACAAAACATTTTCTATAAAATTAAAAAAAAATTTTTGATTATTTTTTGTACAAATATTATTGCAATTTTTTTTTTGTAAAAATTTTATAGAATTTTTTTTGTAAAATTTTATATTAATTTTTTTTAAAAATGTTACAGTAATTTTTTGTAAAAATTTTATAGAATATTTTTTTCAAATGATAATGAAAATTTATTTTAAAATCTTTTTAAATTTTTTTTTTAATTTTTTGTAAAAATTTTATTGAAGGTTTTTTTTAATTTTCTAGAAAATGTTTTGTAAAAATATTTTTGCAAATTGTTTGTAATTATAGCAATTTTTTTAAATAATTTTATAGAAAATTTTTTTAAAAAATTTTTATATGAAATTGAATTTTCTGTAAATATGAATTGAAATCGAATTTAAAGTTTATAAAATTGAATTTGAAGTTAAAAACCTATATATAAGTTTTCTGACTGAAATAGCCACTGTCTTCAAACCCTTCCATCTCAGGGAATCAAACCTGTTAGAATAGTTAGACAATAGATCATACTATTAAACTGTGTTCATTATCTTCCTTTTCCACCAGGTTAGATTCCCTGAGATAAACATCATTTTATTATAATGAGTCATTTCTTATATTATTATTGTACAAATGAGTTAAAAACCATAAGAGCAATAATGTAAGATTTATACTATGATGAAGAGTATATAGGATTCGGCAAAGCCGAATATAATTCTCTTACTTGTTTGTTAATATTTTTGAAGGGTGAATGACTTTTTTGGAACTTTTTATTTTACATAAAAATGATTTTTGTTAAATTCTTTCATTTTAATACGGAAATCCATATAGTTATGAGTCAAACTTATACAGGTAGTTAAAAGGCAACTAATAACTGTTGATACTTGGGGTGCTGATGAGTCATTTTGAAAGTAGGTTACTTTTAAACTCGACATACCAAACTTATTTACAAAAAATTTTATATCTCAAAATTTATATTATTGTCACATCAAACGTTTGTTAAAATAATAATGACGCAATGTGGTTCTTTAAAATAAATTTTTGTTTTAAATACATATTCAGTTTGTTTATAAATAATGAAATTTGAAGAGAAAAAACAAAAAAAAATAAAATATATACAATTTTGTCTTTTTATTATTAAAGAATTTTTTTGCTTGTATGTATATATGTGTGTGTGTGTTTTTGTTATTGTTATTTTTAGCGAAAGTGAAATGTTTAAAAAATTTTATAAAGATCCCCTATGGCATATACATCTATACATATAATAAAACAGTAACTTATTTCCTGTCTGTCTGCCTTTCTCTTTGTGTAAAACTACTGCATGAATTTTAATAAAATTTTAGTATCCTGATTCCAATATAGGATACTTTTTTTCCTCAAAAATATTTTATTTCCAAGCGAAAATGGAGAAAAAGCAGTGAAAGCACGCAGTTATTTTAGTAAGGATGAGACCCTTTATATAAATATAAAGTAAATACATAAACCATAACTGAAGCACTAACCGATATGCATAGTTTAAGGCGGCATTTATTTTAGTATGAATTAGAACCTTTATAAAATAAAGTAAAGTAAGGATATTTGGTGTGGATTACTTTCAAAGCAAGATCAAACAAAATATTGCAAGGATGCTGACGAAGTGGCGGGCACAGCTAGTTTTTTTAACATATGTATGCCAGTCCGTGGTGATCCTAGCCAGTGCTGGACATGTATACTAATGTATTTCAGTCTCATCTTTTTCAACTTTTATCTTTGCCAGATACACTTCCATTGTGTTTCCATGTTCTGTCACCAACGCAGTAATGGAGAAAATATGTCCTATGCTAAATCAAAAATTATCTTGAAATTAAATTCTTAATGCCTTTCGTTTAATTTGAAAGAGCTGTAAATATGCGTGGTTCGATTGAACCTCAATCTGGCAACCCTAACAAATTAAAGCATTCACGACGTTCGAAGTACCAATTTCAGCTTTAAGCGTTAAAATAAAGCATTTAAAAATTAATATTTACATTCAAGTAGTCTTACATAAAATATTGCATACTTTCTAATTTATTACATACTTGCTGTGCCCGCCACGTCGTAGGCGTCCTGACAATATTTTGTTCGACGTTGCTTTAAAAGTAATCCACACAAATTTTAACACCCCGTCTCCACTAGTCATCGATTTAAACCAGACATAAACACATCGCCGGCAGAGTAACGGTATTATTCTATTCATGTTGTTATAGGTGGCGAATACGTGTTTATGTTATTTTCTGTTTTTCATCAAAATACAAACATGCTTATAGCACAGCAGATAGTAGTAGAACGGTTAAGCAACAGATGGCGCTGTTTAAAAATAAACAATTCTCGTAGCTAAATCTATCGCTAAATTTCTAAAAATGCACCAACAAATTACGTGTATTCTTACAACAATACTCATAATTTGTTTGTGCATTTTTAGAATTTTAGCGATAGATTTAGCTACGAGAATTACAGAATATGGCATCTGGTAAACTAAAATAAAACAACAACGTCATTGTCATGTTATAAAACAGCTTTAATAACAAATGTTTTAGCAACCATGTTAAGGCGTGGAAATAACATTAACATAGACAGTATACACTTAATACTAATGTTTATCATTTTATGTCTAAATTAAACGGGGCGCAAGACTTACATTTATAGTGCTTCAGTTATGGTTTATATATTTATAGTGGTATCTATCCCTGGGAAATTATTCAGGAACATAGGTTTTATATAATATTCTAAAACTTTTATAAACTTCCAAAATTATTATAGTGTAAATAGTGTTTAAAATTACCCGCTAAAAAAAATAAAAGGTCCTGCCAAGTTTGCAGTACCATTGAACCGGTAAAATTGTGTACTTTCACTATGTTTTCTCTATTTTCTCCTGGAAATGAGATATTTTTGGGAAAAAAAAAATCCTACATGTATTTTAACTGAGATATTAAGGTATTTCCCCATAAAATTTTACTAAAATTCATTCAGTAGTTTTTAGGCAATGGGAAATCAGACACTCAGACAGAGAAATATTCCAAAAATTGTTGTTTTGTATTTAATTTCGATTACTTACTGCAGCAGCAAAAAAAATATTTGAAAAAATATTTCATATACAGAAATGGTCATGCTACAGTTTTATTATATGTACATACATATGTACATATGTATAGATAAAATATTATCTTGAAAAAATATAATTACGTGAGTAATAAGTATTGAGAAATTAGTATTGAAAATTGATTCAAATGCTTAAATTATTGTCTTTATTTACCTTTTTACTTAAGTGCTAATTTTTCCGTTGTTATGGGGATCTTTAACTAAAATATTCAATAAGTTGACTGTCATACCCAGTAGCGCTAAGATAATAAAAAGTAATAGACATAAATTCTGTAGAAAATGTAGGTAAACAATTCATATGTATGTACAATTAACACCACATCACGTTCATTGATATGCAAACATTTCTAACTCAAATACAACAATAGCATGTAATTTTTTTTTTACACTACCACCTCAACTATGTAATCTCCACAAACATTAAACCAAATCCCCTTTTAACAGCAAGTTGCCAGCATGACTAGAAAACATTAACAGTAGAGTGATACCCAAACACATACTTACATATATGTATGTATGCCACATTAATATATGAATATTAGAGAGTAAATTAAATTTAAATACATTATTTGGTAAAGAACAAAGTAATTTCATGAAATTTTTTAATTAAAACGTTTTTTATTTGATGTTTTTAATTTAAATGTGTTTTTTAGTTAAAAAATTGGCAATACTTTTTTAATTAACAGAAGACACAAGTTATTTATCAGCCATATTATTGATCAGGGATGGAATTAATAACTCTTTTTCGATTACTTTCTAAATCATGAAATTTCTAAAAGTAAAATAAAACTTGAAGAGGTTTGATTTATATCAATATGCTTATTTGTTTTAATTGTAAATTCGATAAATACAGTTTAAGCAGACTTTTGCGTTTAAAGTATACTTTAAAGAGAACTATATTTTAGAACTGTTGCCCCCCGTTTTGATTAGTTATCAACATGTCTTAACATAACTCAAACGTCATATAAAAAAACAGTATTAAAATTAACGTTTTTTATATGAAGTTTGACTTTTGTTAAGATATGTTGCTGGCTAGTGAAGATGGCGTCTTAAATTCTGTTCTATTTATGGCTATGGTTTTGTCGATCCTTATCTACTAATTATTCTATCAACGATACTTATTCTATCAGCATAATTTTTTTTCATATTTAATTAATTAAGTTAAATTCCCTGCAACTTTTTTGCAGGGAAAAGGGCTAAAGAGGAAGTGCTTCCTAGAAGCAAAGTGTAGCTGTACGATAATAGTTGTATGTAATAATTTTGTTTATGCATGCATATAAAATAATTCTTAAAGCAAATAAACTTGAAAAATCCAGGCGATTTTGTAAAAACAAAAAAGTTCCTAATGCTACAAATAAAAAAAAAAAAAATAACAAATTTTATTTAAACAAAAATCTAATTTTTTGTTAGATCAAAATTACATTTTTCTCTAATCAAACAAAAGAAATAATAAGAGAAATTAATACATAGAATAATAAAGAGAGCTCTAATAAAGATAACAACTAATAATTTATAAACAATAAACAAATCGATCACATGATATTTGATTGAACTAGAACTGGTATAAATTTAAAAAAATTTAGTTTTGACAACAGTATTTATTTAGGTATATTTATAAGGCTGTAGTAGCTAAAACACGAATTAAAATAAAAATTTCAAGATTTAGCGTATAATAAGGATACGAAGTATTAAAAATACTATGAAAAGAAATATTTTTTATTTTTAATTAAAAGCCGTCGAACCTCTAAAAATGTAAAAAAGAAACTTGCAGCACGTACGGTGTTTATAATTACACCTTTTAAAGGCAACTGATTTTTGGCAACTTGATTATCTATTTCAAAAGATTTCTTTGAAAAAAAAAGTAGGAAATGGTAACACATATTCAAAGATTTAATATTTTCATTACCGAATCAAAACAATTCTCTTTGCTATTATGTTTTCTTACGTTCGTTTTATTTTTTTCTTTCTAAATAATTTTTGTACCTTAGATTTGTAGTATATTTCGTTTTCTTTATTTGGTCTTAAATAAATTTTTATTATTATGTTTGAAAATTTCTTGCCTGAAAATTTCATTATTTTTATATTATTTGTTTTGCCTTTAATATTCTTTTTTTTTCTTGGAATTTTTATTTATGCATTTCATTTTAGTATATTTAAATATGTATATGCTTATTTGATTGGTAAATCTGCTTAAACCTAATATTTTTTATAGAGTAAAGAAAATTTATTTAACAAGGTTTAAATACATAAAATATCTGAAATTGTGTATAAAAAAATAATAAGTCTAACTTTTAATATACGATATAAAAATTATATAAACGTATTTAAAATTTACTATTAAAAGTTCAAAAACTATATTCACCAAAATGGTTTTTTGTTATTTATATAATTTTATATTATTTGAACTATTTTTATAAATGAATTAATAATTGTCAAGTTCATTATTGCTAACCCTGAAAAATTATTAAATTATTTTATATATATGAATTTAAAGTTAACGTTTTGTTTTCCTGTTATAACTGGCAACTACATTTTAAGTTCAAATATGTGGTAACGCGACTGTTTCTTACAACAACTCTGTCTTTATTGATTTGCCGAAAAGAATGAGAAAGAGAACACAGAAAAGTGATGCCCATAAATCAATGCAAAACATTTTTGTAGACGAAGTTTAACACACAAATCATTACAAACGAGAAAAACTGTGTTTTTATGAAATTATTATAAAAAAATCATTCAAATAATTGAAAAAAATAAGACATAAAAAAGTTTTAGCTTTAAAAAAATGCATAAAGTTAAAGAATCTTTTAAAATTAAAGTGTAAAAGCAAAAAATTCCTATGTCTAGAAAATAAACGAACACAAAGCAGCAAACTTTCCTTTGTGAGACATCGTTACTGAAAAAAAAACCCAGAGATTCCATTACGAAGTCTCAAAACAAATTACAGCAAAAGCTAGGAAAACTTAAAAATCCAAAAAAATTGTGTGAATTAAAAGAAACTTTTTTTATGGCGAAAATGAATATGGATGACGTTTCGTCTCAAAATTCTGCAACGACTCCTATAGTTCGTGAAAATATGCCACTGATTAATCGACCAAAACGACGGTGGTATCTATTTAGGTGATTCACTTTGTTTTTTTTATTAATGATTTTTAATATAAAATATAAAAAGAAATAAAAGAAGTTAACAATTATTATTAATTAAATTGCAAAAAATGACACAAAGTCTAGTCATTACTATGGTTATATTATGTGGGAATATACATAAGTGACTGGAATTATTATACAAACACCCCCGCTGTCTCCCTACTTTTTAAGTTTTTTACATGAGTTTGAGTGTTTTAACATTTTTACTTAATAATTTTAATTTATTTATTTCTTTTAAATATTCTTTATAAGTATTTCATATTTTCTGTTCTCCAGGTATATCTTCATGTGTATATTTTTAGGGTTCCGTACACAAAGTGTAAAAACGAAACCCTATTGCTTTCGCTACAATGTCTGTCCGTCTGTCCGTCTGTCCGTCTGTCAGCGCCTTTTATCTCTGCAACCGTAAGAGGTAGACTCTTGAAATTTTCACAGATGATGTATAGTTGTTGCCGCTATAGCAACAAATACTAAAACTTATAGGGTGTTCCAATAGAGAGGTGTTATTTACGAAAATGTGTTTATTTCTTGAACTGTAGGAGGGATACAGTTGAAATTTACAAACAGTTATTAAAACTTAGTTCACTATATAAACAAGTATAAAAAAATAAAACTAAAAATTAAAGGGTGTTCCGATAGTGGTGTGAAATGCATTTATAAGGCATAAGTTTTGAACCATAATAGGTAGACTCTTGAAATTTTCACAGAAGGTGTATAGCAATGGCCGCTAAAACAACAAAAATTAAAACTTATAGGGTGTTCCGATAGAGAGGTGTTATTCACGAATATGTGTTTATTTCTAGAACTGTAGGAGGCATACACTAAAAATTTACAAACTGTAATAAAACGTAGTTCGCCTTATATACAAGTCTAAAAAATAAACCTAAAATTAAAGGGTGTTCCGATAGTGGTGTTATTTTGATTTATAAGGCCTAAGTTTTGAATCATAATAGGTAGAATTTTGAAATTTTTACAGAAGGTGTATAATTTTGGCCGCTATAGCAACAAATATTAAAATTTATAGGGTGTTCCGATAGAGAGGTGTTATTCAAAAATATGTGTTTATTTCTTGACCTGTAGGAGGCATACACTAAAAATATGTAAGCAGTATTTAAAACTTAGTTCGCTATATAAACAAGTATAAAAAAATAAACCTAAAAATTAAAGGGTGTTCCGATAGTAGTGTGATTTGCATTTATAAGTCCTAAGTTTTGAACCGTAATAGATAGGCGCTTGAAATTTTCACAGAAAGTATATAACTGTGACCGCTATACTATCAAATACTAAAACTTATAGGGTGTTCCGATAGAGAGGTGTTATTCACGAATATGTGCTTATTTCTTGAACTGTAGGAGGAATTCACTAAAAATATGCAAGCACTAAATTAAAATTAGTTCGCTATATAAACAAGTCTGAAAAAATAAACCTAAAAATTAAAGGGTGTTCCGCTAGTGGAGTGATTTGCATGTATAAGGCCTAAGTTTTGAACCATAATAGGTAGAATCTTGAAAATTTTACCAAAGGTGTATAACTATGGCCGCTATAGCAAAAAAAAAACTTATAGGGTGTTCCGATAGAGAGGTGTTATTTACGAATATGTGTTTATTTCTTACAAACAGTAATTAAAACTTAGTTCCCTTTATAAACAAGTCTAAAAAAATAAACCTTTAAATTAAAGGGTGTTCCGATAGTGGTGTGCATTGTATGTGTAAGGCCTAAGTTTTGAACCATAATAGGTAGACATTTGAAAATTTTACCAAAAGTGTGTAACTGCGGCCACAATAGCAAAAAAAACTAAAACGTAGGGTGTTCCAAAAGAGACGTGCTATTTACGTTTATGTCTTTTGTTTTGAGCTGTAAGAGGAAACCACTTACAATTTGCAGACTGTAATTAAAACTATGTTTGTTTTATAAACAAGTATACAAAATTGAAGTTAAATATTAAAGGGTGTTCCAATAGTGACGTGATTTGCATGTGTATATCCTAAGTTTTGAATGAATAGGTGGAATCTTGAAATTTTTACAGGAGGTGTATAACTATGTCCACTATAACAAATAATAAAAATTAAAGGGTTTTCCGCAAGTGACGTGATTTGCATGTATAAAGCCTCATTTCTTGAACCGTAAGAGGTAGACTCTTGAAATTTTGTACAGAAGATGTGTTACCATGGCCGATATGACAATTACTAAAAATTAAAGGGTGTTCCGATAGTGACATGTTTTTCACTTATAGTGTCTTATTTTTAATCGCAATAAGTAGACTCTTAATATATTTATAGAAAGGAAGTTGCCATTGCCACTATAATGAATAATAAAATTAAAGGGTGTTCCGACAGTGACATGATTTTATAAACCGTAATAGATACCCTCTTGAAATGTTTACAGTAGATGTGTTACTTCGGCCGCTATAACAAATACTTAAAATTGAAGTGTGTCCATTAGTAACGTGTTTTTCACGAATATTACCTTATTTTTTCAACCGCAATAGGTAGGCTCCTGATATTTTAATAGAAAATGTATTACCATGGCCGCTATGAAATGAATTACATATTAAAATTTAAAGGGTGTTCTAATTATGATGCAATTTTCGCAAATATTACTTTACTTTTAAAATTTAAGGGTGTCCAATAAGACATAAAGAAATAAACAACTGGAATTTTTAAATTATACTGAACATAGTACGGAACCCTACGTGTGTGAGTCTAACTCGCACTTGACTAATTTATTTTAATTGCGTATTGTGCTTTCCGTAGTTAATATAAAATCATATAGTTTGGTGACCTCCATCATCCAAGCATTTACTTCAATTTAAATAACACATAGGTACATACATATGTACCTAGATGGCTGCACAAGTAAATAATTTCTTATTGATTTTTTAAGTTCAAATACTTTATAACGTATTTTTTTATTTATACTTAATTTTATACTCAAAATCTTTTTTACGGACAAAGAATATTTTATTATTAGCAATATTAACTGCCACTTTAGTCCTAATTAAAGGATGAACGACAATAAGCATAAATAATATTACTAGGATCAGCTACCAAAAAAGTGTTTTGTTTCCTCTGAATATTTGAAATTATTCCATTGAGTGATTGTTGGTGGACTCAAAGCGATTAAAATTATCTCTAACGAATCTACATGGTTAATGCCAAACAAACAGATTGATGAGAATTTTCCAAAAAGTTCTAGGGTTATCCATATGTAAAGTCCAATTGACACAGCAATTGAAGCCAAGCGAAGAAACAAAAATTATGTTATCTGACGAATCAGCGGCTTTTTCAGTAAACATGAGGTAGTTGGGGATCGAGAACCCAATTCATTCACAGAGAGTGATTCTAGTGTGAGTTTTGGAGTGGTGACAATATTTTCGTAAATGCCGATCGAGTTTAAATTTTTACTCTTGGGGTGCCTTTACATAACGATACCATTCTTGGGATAAAATTAAAAATGCGGATAAAAAATATGGCTGAATTAAATCATGTTCCATTAAAAATGGAAATAATTCTTATCTTTACATATAATAAAATAGTAACTCATTTCCTATCTGTCCTCCTTTAGTGTTCGCATCACGTAAAAACTACTGGATATATTTTAACAAAATTTTGTGAGGATGTACCATAGTATCCTGATTCCAATATAGGATACTTTTTTTCAGCAAAAATTTCTTATTTCCAAGAGAAACTGAAGAAAAGCAGTGAATTTATATTTATATTTTTATTATATTTTTTTTTATTTATATTTTTTTTATTTTTATTTTAGGCATCTTTGCTCAACAGATGGCGCTGTTTCCAAATAATGAGTAACTCGCTTCCTGTTTGTCTTACAGAGCTTTACAATAATTTTAGAATTTTATATAAATGAAGGGAAAAAAATTAAAAGTATGCTTGAGGTCAAGCTTAATTTTAATGTTTTCCCTCAATAATACTTAAAAAGATCGAATAAAACATAATTTATTATATTAACTGATAGCACGCTGTCATCATTAAAGATCTAAATTGTTTTACAATGACCTCAAGCTTAATTTTATTTTATTTCCTTCAATTATACTCAAAAAGGTCGAATAAAACATAATTTATTTTATATGAATTTTATCCTTTATATAAAGTAAATACGTAAGATTCAAAGCAAAATCGAAAAAAATATTTTCATGACGCACACAACGTGTGCGGTCACAGCTAGTAACTAATAAGGCCTCACTTTTCCATTTTTATTGATCCACAATGCAAGTTATTTAATCGCTGATTGATTTTTATTTATTTATTAGATCACTAGCTGAGCCCGCCACTTCGTCAGCGTCCTTGCAATATTTTGTTCGATTTTGCTTTGGAAACAATCCACATCAAAGACCCTTGCGTTTTTATAACTGCCTTAAGATATAATACATATCAGTTTATGTATTTTTTTTTCTTTTTAAAAAATAAAGTATGCATATCCGGTTAGTTCAACTGCGTTCTTTCACTGCTTTTTCTCCACTTTCTCTTGGAAATAAGTAATTTTTGCGGAGAAAAAGTATCATATGTTGGGATCAGGATACTTAGGTATATCCTCAAAAAATTGTGTTAAAATCCATCCAGTAGTTTTTACGTGATGCGAACGCAAAAGAAAAGCAGACAGACAGGCAGACGGAAATGAGTTAATATTTTATTATAGGTATAGATTACAATATAACACGAGCAAGTCTTATATTATAGTATTGGTTAGAATCTGGCGTATGTATATTATAATATATATGGAAAATTTTTACAATTTTAATAATGAAAAAATGTATTACTTAAATATAGTTGTTAAAAAATTAGAACAATAATTATTAATAATTAATCTTAAGTCAATTAATGTAACAAGTTCTCTGCTTGGCCAAGTTCTCTAAACAGCCAATGGATTAGCCATATTTACCTCCGTAAATTAAATTTATTTTTATTTAATAAAATTTATATAACCGAGCCCATGATGGCAATGTTTGGTGGTTAGCAGACTAACGCAAGCCCAGAATGGAAAACAATTAGTTAATAACTTCGATGCTATTTAATTATTATAGATAATTTCTGGTATCAAATTTGTTTAACAATTAAACGATGATTAAAACAAGTCTTCATTTAGAGGAAAATTTAGTTTTTTTGTTTCCTGATATTTTTTTATCAGATTTTGTTTGGTTAAACCCAAGTTTTATTTTAGCCTGATGATATGAAATTAAATGTTTAAAATTTATATATTTTATTATTTTTAAAATACAAGCATTTTAGTAACATTTATTTATTTTTATGCCTTATCAAAACTGCCAAAAATCTATCATTGTCACACACTTGTTTCCCCTTCTGCAATGACAACCATATTATTAAATATTTATAAAATTGTTGCATTTTACAACTTTCTCCTAAACCTCCCACAAAACTGTCCGTATTAAGGATTACCAAGGTTTTTGTTTTTGCTTTTATTATTTTTTTTTGTCTGAAAACAAATAAAAATTTCCTTTTAAGGTTGGCAATATTCAGGGTCATACAATTACAAATGTGTGTTTTTTTTGATAGAACATTTGTAGGCAATCAGCCATATTTCTTCATACAAATTTGGGTTTTATCCAAAAAAGGAGCAACCGAATAAAGCAATTTTGGCACATACATTCATATAAACTTTGTTATTAACTCATCGTTAAAATGTTTTATTAAGAAAATAATGACATTGCACTAGGGAGTTTTTTTCTGAAAAAATTGTCAATAAATTTTTTTAATTAAGATTCAGGAAGACTGACTTTCCATATTAATTTTTCAAAATTTTATTTTTTATTTTAGCTGTTGGCGAAAATGGCTTTCGGCTCGCGAACTACGCGCTCGTACCGTTCACCTGGGACGTGTCACAACCGAAAAATTCCCACCGAACGAGATATGCAATCAAAAGTACAATTTTATAACGTTCCTGCCCTTGGTACTCTTTGAACAGTTTAGATTTTTTTTGAATTTATACTTTCTTTTGATGGCTTTGTCACAGTTTATACCCGATATACGTATCGGTTATCCCTACACCTACTGGGGTCCCTTGGGCTTTGTCCTAACAGTCACAATATGTCGTGAGGCCATCGATGATTATCGCCGACATCAACGCGATCGTGAAGTTAATTCACAAAAATATAAACGTTTAATTGTCTCCGAATCCAGGGGTTATGAAATGGTACCGTCATCCAAAATAAAAGTAGGTGATATCATCATAGTGGAAAAGAATGAAAGAGTGCCGGCTGATTTGGTGTTGATAAGGACAAGTGATAAGAGTGGTTCCGTATTTGTGCGTACCGATCAATTAGATGGTAAGAGTGTAAAAGTAAACAAAAACCTTATTTGAGGAAATTATTATAAAAAGTTTTTTTGTTTGTATCTATTTAGGTGAAACTGATTGGAAATTACGTTTAGCTGTACCCTCTACCCAGAAACTTAATAAAGATTCTGACTTGTTTAACATTGATGCCAGTGTTTATATAGAAAAGCCCCAGAACGATATACACTCTTTTATAGGCACATTTTCCTTGACCGATGGCAGCGAAGAAACAGGCTTAAATGTGGAAAATACCTTATGGGCGAATACAGTAGTGGCTGCTGGTACTGCCACTGGTGTGGTGATTTATACCGGCTGTGAAACACGCAGCGTTATGAATAATTCCCAGCCGCGTTCCAAAGTGGGTCTACTTGATTTGGAAATAAATAATTTAACTAAAGTATGTTCTAATTGCTGGTGCAAATATAAAATATTTTATTATAAACTTCTGTTTTTTTAGGTGCTATTCTGTGCTGTTTTAGGCTTATCTTTGGTCATGATGATGTTGAAAGGTTTCAATGGCCCTTGGTATCGCTATATGTTCCGCTTTGTCTTGTTGTTTTCTTACATTATACCCATCAGCTTGAAAGTAAATTTGGATATGGGCAAGGCCTTTTATTCTTGGCAAATGCAAAATGATCCTGAAATACAAGGCACCGCCGTGCGCTCCACCACTATACCAGAAGAATTGGGGCGCATCTCATACGTACTGACAGACAAAACAGGGACTTTAACACAAAACGAAATGGTATTTAAAAAGGTCCATTTGGGCATAGTGTCTCATGACAACGATACCTTTCACCATGTGGCGGAAATAATAAGTTCTCTAGCTCCCAATATTTTAAGAAAACCAAATGCCACAGATACCACTTCAAAGACTAGTCTTTATGGCAATCGCATGCGCAGGCCGGAGGGTTGGCGAGAGTGGGAAGCTGTTAAAGCCTTGGCCTTATGCCACAATGTCACCCCAGTTACAGATGAAGATGATAATCGTTCGGTATCGACATCTTCAACGTTTACTTCATCGGCTGGTGGCTCAAATTCACCCACAAAATCTGTGATAAATATGGATGTGGCCTCGCTAAATGAACATCAGTATCAGGCCTCTTCACCCGATGAAATTGCTTTGGTTAAGTGGACCGAACAAGTGGGCTTAACCTTAATAGCGCGTGATATTACCTCCATGACTTTGCAGCTGAAGGCTCATCAAAATGATGACAATTTGCTACATTTTCAAATTCTCAAACTCTTTCCCTTCACCAGTGAAAGCAAACGCATGGGAATAATTGTCAAAGATTCTCAGACGGGAGAAATAATTTTCTATCTAAAGGGTGCCGATATAATTATGGCTTCAATAGTGCAATATAACGATTGGTTGACAGAGGAATCCGGCAATATGGCGCGTGAAGGATTGAGAACTTTAGTGGTGGCAAAAAAGGTTTTGACCGAAGAGCAGTATAATGATTTTGAGACTCGTTATACAGCGGCCAATGCCTCCCACTCGGATAGGCCGGCTAAAGTTGCGGCTGCTATAGAGACTTTGGAAAGAGAAATGGAGTTGTTGTGTTTAACAGGTAAATTATGTTTTTTCTTATTTTTTTTTCGAAAATACATACTTTTTTTTAGGTTTAAATACTTTCTCATCAATAAATTTAATTTTGAACTTTTTTGTTTGTTTTACAGGCGTTGAAGATCGTTTGCAAGAAGGTGTCAGACCCACGCTGGAACTTCTACGAAATGCTGGTGTTCGAGTTTGGATGTTGACTGGTGATAAATTGGAAACCGCCTGCTGTATAGCAAAATCTTCCCAATTGATTGGCCGCAATCAAGGCCTACACGTACTGAAACCAGTTAAAACTCGAACTGATGCCCATTTAGAACTCAATCAATTTCGGCGCAAACAAGGTCATGCCTTAGTTATTTCTGGCGAATCTTTGGAAGTGTGTCTACAATATTATCGTCTTGAGTTCTTGGAATTGGCTACCGCCTGCCCGGCAGTAGTTTGTTGCCGCTGCAGTCCCACTCAGAAAGCTCAAGTTGTACAACTCATACAAAAACATACGGGCAAGCGAACTTGTGCCATTGGAGATGGTGGCAACGATGTCAGTATGATACAACAAGCCGATGCCGGTGTGGGCATAGAGGGTCGAGAGGGACGTCAAGCCTCGTTGGCTGGTGATTTCAGCATACCTCAGTTCTCACACATTGCAAAACTTTTGCTAGTACATGGTCGTCGCTCCTATAAACGTTCTGCAGCCCTCTCACAATTTGTCATACATCGAGGTTTGATTATAACCACATTGCAGGCCGTATTCTCTGCTGTTTTCTATTTAAGTTCGGTGGCTTTATATCAAGGCTTCCTTATGGTGGGCTATTCTACATTCTACACAATGTTTCCGGTATTTTCTTTGGTTTTGGATCAAGATATCGACTCTTCAACAGCTGTTACGTATCCCGAACTGTATAAAGATCTTTCCAAGGGCCGAAGTTTATCGTATAAAACCTTCTTTATATGGGTGTTAATTAGTATCTACCAGGGAGGTGTGATAATGTATGGAGCACTGATTCTCTTCGAGGATGAATTTATACATATAGTGGCAATCAGTTTTACTGCTTTAATTATGACCGAACTGATAATGGTGGCTTTGACCGTGAGAACATGGCATAGGTAAGAAAATTTATGTTTGAACTTAGAAATTGGTTGGCTCTGAATAATTGAAATTTAATTTGCCTAATTTTAAAATTGTTTTATTTGTTTGCAGACTCATGGTGCTGGCCGAATTTTTCAGTTTAGGTTTATATCTTATTTCGTTATTCGTTTTACATGAGTATTTTGGTAAGTATTTGTTTAAAATTTTTTTGTAAATATTTAAAAAAAAATGTGTTTCAAATTTGCCTTTATCCATTTTGAAAAAGTAATATTTTTCTGGTTTATTTAACGCTAAGTAATCAATGGATTAGTGGTTAATGCCATTGTCGGAAATTGTATAGACGTTTTTTTGATATAAATTAACAAGACAAAAAAGATTTTGTTAAAAAATAATCGCATTGCAACTGCGTCCGAAACACTCTAGGAAACAATTCGCACTTGCTCCAGTCGAAAAGTTGCCATGAATTCGTAAACTTTTGTTCTCTGGCAGAAATTTATAAAACGTTTTAACTAGTCCAGGGAGTATACTGCGTATTTCGATTAGAAAGAAGTCTTTTTCGAAACACTATGTTAAAGTCATATAATGATTGATTTGCTGTTCGAATCGAATTCACACTTGCACCAGTCGAAAAGTATGTCAACTTTGTAAACATTTGATCTCTAACGGAAATTTGTAAAACATTTAACATTTAAACGTATTTTAAAGAAGTCTTTTTCGAAACACTAGGGGCTACTGCGTATTCTGATTCGAAAGAAGTCTTCTTCGAAACACTATATTAAACTCATACAATTTCGAATGATTTCCTGTTCGAATTGAATTCTTACTTGCTCCAATCGATATTTACGCGTATTTTGATTTAAAAGGAGTATTTTTTGCCATAATTTGTAAACTTTCGTTCTCTGACAGAAATTTGTAAAACATTTAAACGTATTTCGAATTAAAAGAAGTCTTTTTCGAAACACTATGTTAAATTCATTATCGATTCAATTTCGGATGATTTCCTGTTCGAATTAAATTCTCACTTGCTCCATAAGAACTTTCTCGAATGCCTTTAATTTAATAATGAAACATACATTAATCAAAGTCATTTGGCTGCGTATACTCGGGTATTGGAATTAAAGAATTCAGAAGTCGATAGGATAGATGGATTAAGGAGTTTTGTGTTCAAGATTGTGATGTTTGTTAAAAATAACTACTTTAATTGAAATGTTAAATTAATTTAAAACAGAATTTGAAAGTAACGGGTGGGCCAAAAGAAACCAAGGGCTTTCCAAAAATTTGTCTTAAAAGTGCCATTGTGTCTCGGGCAGTATGGGCAGTGGCTCCGTCCTGCTGAAACCACATACCAGGTCTGTTTTCAAGAGCAGGACGTAAAAAATTTTCTATCATAAACCGATACCGCTCTCCATTTACGGTTACAGCACTTCCATCTTCATTCTCGAAGAAGTAGGGCCCAATGACATTTTCAGATGTGATCCCACACCATACTGTACACCTGATGGGGTGCAATTGGCGTTGATGAATGGCTCTGCTTATTAACAGTTCTGCTTATTAACAAAGCCATTCAAATGAAAATGAGCTTCATCACTCATAATCAAATTTTCAATAATGTCGGCGATATGCTCTTTGCGTTAAAATAATTGATCTCTGGTTTAAATAATACAATTCCAAGTGTTGTCTATATAATCTGAAAGAAAAAATAAAAAAAAGTTAATAAACAAAAAAGTTATTAAACTTTTACACTCCTTGGTTTCTTTTGGCCCACCCTGTATATTACTTACTACTAAATAAATAATAATAAAAAAATCACAAGACTGATCAGAGGTCATAATAAGGCTTTCGATGTAGATGAAAATTTATACTGCCAGTCCCACGATGTCCGTCGATGTCGATTGTTCGCACAAATACATTTAAAACAAATTCAAACATTTTGTTTTTGTTTTAAATGTATTTGTGCTAACGATCGACATCGAGCGACATCGTTGAGCAGGCAGTAAATTTTATTTTCGACTGATATCGGAAGCCGTATTTGCCTTTGTACCTAGAACAGAATTAAAGCGTTCGATAGCGGGCGAAATTTTTTATTTGCATTAAAATCAGGAGTCTTGTGATTCTAATCGAGAGCAATTAAAGGACATTGTGACAGCTATTAGGTACGGGCAAGCCACCGGGCAAGACCTCTTTTAAGTAAGTTAGAATTTAATTCAACTTAATTAAAAACAACTTTAAAACATTAATTGAGTTAGAATCCTACTTGACTTCAAATTGATTGAGGTAGATCTAAAGATTTGGGCAAAGTGAGTTGTGAAGCTACTTCATCTGGTCAGAATTTTATTCGTCTAGGTGAAGGAGGACAAAGCACAGACGCTCTTCGTTCAGCCAGGCCAGAATTTTATTCGACCTAGCTGAACAGGATAGACCCTACGACGCACGGTAGGTGTTTTCTTAATCTTATTTGCTCCAGCGTGAGAAGCAGTCGGCTGGCCGTCGCACATAGGGATATTTTGGCGGGACATTACTTTTTTTTAATTTATATTGGATCTCAAAAGTTATTGAATAATCCTAGATCAGTCAAAAAAATCAAAAAAATATCTTATGATCTTAGGCTGTTAAGGCTTGAAAATAAAAAAAAAATCGGTCGAAGGAGAAAAAAGTTCCCCTTAGAATAACTAATCCTGCCTCTGAAAAATTAAATTTAGCAAATGCGACTTTTAAGGTCAGTGAATGTTTAAAAACCTAAACTTGGACCCAGGTGATTCTAAAATAACATTTTCGCCCCGCCCTCTTTTGTGGGCGGTGACATAAAATATTTTTTTGAAAAAATAATGTATTTATTAAAAGTAATGAATTACATACGGTCATGATACATAAGAATTGTTAATGGCGCGTTCATTAGTGTAGAGTAGTACATATTTTAGGTTATTGTGAGAGCTAACTTAAATAAAGTTTATAACGTTTTTTTTTTTATTTAAAGAGGAAAAAATTTTTCCAATGAACCCAGGAAGCCGCGAGCTTTGTCTCCGAGTATAGTGGAAAACACGTCGCTACAATTACGGCAGAATACTTGTAAAAAGACTCAAGAAGCAAGATTTAAATTCTAGACTCAATCAAGACTGTTCAAAGAGTCTTTTGCGATTCTAACGGGAACAATTAAAGGACTTGGTTGCAAAAAAAAAAAAAGATAAAATTAATGGACTAGTTCGTTAATCACGCCAGAAGACTTGAAGCTGCAGTAATCTTTTGTCGATATTCCCCGAACTTTGACAGTATTAGCAAACTTTTCATGTCCATCATAGTTATAAGGAATTGAAATAATTCGGGTTTAATTTCAACAGTCATTTCAATAATAATGGTTAGTTATGCTCTTTATTTTAATGGGGTTCTTAGAAATAATAACTCTGGATCAAACCTGAGATTATTGGATAATGTGATTGAAAGTGCAAAGCTGTCTGAGAAAACTTATTGTTTAGTTTATAACTTTTTTTACTGATATTATTAAAGCTAGTAAGGAATAATGAAATTCTTATATAACAAAATTATTATATAAAAATAGCATCAAACTTGCTGTCTACTTTATAATTTTTTTACTGATAGAATTAAAACCAGATAATAATTAAGAAATTCTTATGTATATGAAAATAACACCAAAATGGAAAGAGCATATTTGGCACAATTTCATATATTTTTGCAATAATTTATACACATTTTAAACACTATTTCTTTTGCAGATTGGGAATTTATTTCCTCAACCGATTTCCTGGGCAAAGTTTCCCTCATAACCTTGGTATCCTGTTTCCCCCTGTATATTATTAAATTTTTACGTAAAAAATGTTCACCACCTTCGTATTTGAAACTTTCATAAACATATTAAATATGTTAAGTTCTCTTAACTTTTTTATTTTTACATGCAAAAAAAAAAACTTTTCTATAAATATTTATTAATACTATAATTTTTTATATGTAGTTTTAATTAATTTTAGTTCTATGTATTATATATACGATAAACAACTAAACACTTACATTCATAACGTTTTGTTTTAGATTTTTTTTTAAAGAAAAAGAAGTTGTTAATGTTTTATTTTTATCAATATTGTTTAATATTTAAGTTTATGAAACACATAATAAAAGAGAAATAATTTTTAGCTTTTCGAATCCAAAAAAAAAACAAAAAAACAAAAAAGAAGAAAAACAGTCAATTTGAAATGATTTTTAATTTGAGAAAATAGCCAGAGTTTAAAGGATTAAGTTTAATTTTTAATTTAAATTAATTAAATTAAGTTTAATTTAATTAATTTTATTTTATTGAGTTGTAGTTATCTAGCCTAAGGGCCGTAAGCGGTCACAAATTTCTACTATTTCTGTTACAATTGACATTTGACAAGTATTAATAAGTGATTTTATAAAAATCAAATAAATTGAACAAATTAAAAAAATAAGGATATTGTTTAAAGGAATTGTTTAAAATTTTCAAACAATATTTAGAATTTTCGAATCTATTTATTTTTTTTATTTTAATCGTACCTGTTCTGTAAATCAAATTAGAGTAACTTTTTCGTTTTAAAAACGAATTCACTTCTCTTGGTGTTCTGTTCATCGAAATTCCGCCATTTTTCTCGTTTTGCTTTCGTGTTTACGATCCTTGCGAAAGTAGAATTTTAATTTGTTTAATTTCTTAAAAACTTTAAAATTAATCACCTAATTTGTAAAAAATATTCTTTATACTTAGAACATAGCTAGCCAAATCTTCATTTTCAGTACACAATTGTGCTACAAAAACAATAAAAAAAAACTCACACCGACGCTTGTTCTCTTCTATTTCAGTTTGATTTCCGTCGTTAATTGAGTGTTAACGAATGAACATATGCGGATGCTTGCTGCTTTTTTTCAGCTTTATTGTTTTTTCAGCTTTGATTAAATTTCAAAATAAACCAGCAAACATAATTATATAATGGAAGACAAAAATTTTTGTTTTGTCATTAAAAATGCTTTTGGTAACTTGCAATGCATTTTATGTTACCAAATATTTAAAACAAAGAAAACTTAATTTAATATTTTTTTTTTAAAGGTTTTTGTAAAATATTTTTGCTAGCATTCCAATCAATAAATAATGGTCTGCCTTGCTGAGCGATTTCCAAGCTTATTTGGCTTGAAATCTCCATTTTTAATTTTTTATTTTGCAAAATTTCCTCATTTTGCTCTTCTTCCAGAACCCATTCTTTAATTTTTTGCATATAAAGGTTTTTTTGATCAAGAAAAAACATTTTCCTTTTTTCCTCTTCTAATTTATTTATTTCTTTGTGAAAAAGGTCAAAATGCGTTTTAATTGAAAAAGTTTTCTTTGTTTTAAATGTTTGGTAACATAAAATGCATTGAATGTTACCAAAAGCATTTTTAATGTCACAATTATTTATTGTTTTTGTAATGCTTAGTTTTGTGTTTGCTGGGCAATATTATCTTATCCAATACAGATGCATTTCATTCATTGAGAGTTTTGGCTAGCTATGACTTAGAAAGAATTAAATGAAGCCTAAGCCTATCTTCAATAATTAATTTGCAGGTTTCATTAAATATTTATTTTTTCAATGCAGTCGATCCACAAATCAGGGCAGAATATCCTGATTAAAGCGGTCCCATACAGCACACAAGTTTACTGGTACAATCAGCCTGCCACAAAGCGAAATTCCGTTCGCAAGTGGAATTGATTCCGCATTTTGCTTTTGCTAAGTGGAATTGATATTTGATTTATGGCAACACAACATAAATATTTCTTGAATTTTTATTGTCTTTCAAAATAGCTATTTTTTGTTTTGCTACATTTGTTGTTATGTTGCCATATTAAATACATTAAACGTGGATGCCTATTTCTTTCGTTTTATTGAAACCAAACGGAATCTATAGAAAGTAAAACGATTTCGATCGGAATGATAACTACGAATTTATTTCAATTCCGAACAGAATTTGTGACATACCTGAATATTCACCTCTATAATGAATATTTGTTCCCTGAAATATTTCCCTTTTCACTGACTGCAATCGTAATTAATTCACCCAAAAAATTTTTAAAAATTGTATGAAGACCAGGGGGCTTACTGCGTATTTCGATTCGAAAGAAAAATTGTTCGAAACACAATGTAAAAGGCATACAAATTCGAATGATTTTTCTTTCGAATCGAAATATGCAGTAATCCTCTAGATCGACATGATTAGTAGACAAAGTGTGTACTGAAATTATTATTGCTATTACTGTGAACACGAAAATAGATGGATAGAAAAAAGTGTGTTAAGATTAAAATATGAATAGTTTTTATTTAACAGCAAGACCAAGAAGATTATCGTATCACGATTAAATCATAAAAATGCTTATTTAAACTTCTTTTTAAATATTGCACCAGCAGCTTGTACACTCCCACCAAATGCTTAATTGATTGCGCATGCATGCTTGTATCGTGTATTTGGTATATAAGCAAAATTTTTTTGCTACAAATTGGACTTCGTAGAAACAATTGGCTTTAAAAAGAGTATGATATAATGATTGTGGGAAGCGAAAAGGAAAGAAATATTTTATGAAACCTTAAGTTCGAAAGTTTTAAATTACACGATTTACAGAAAAATAATTTGTCAATTTTCTATTTTTAAAAATCACATTAAAAAAGGCTCAGTTTTTGCAAAAATATTTGAAAAAAATAGTGTTTAGCTTAATCCTTTAAACTTTTGGATTAAATATAAAAATGATCGAAATAAATTTTATGTTGTTTATAACACGATTTAAGTTAAAATTTTTATGTATTAAATAAAATTTAATGCATAAGAAATATGTATATTTTTTAAAATTTATTTTAAACTTTTTTTTTAAAAAACAAATCAATCCTAAAATAACACAAAGTGATAAACCAAAATTTTAACATTAATTTTTCTCATGTTGCTAAAAACACAAACAAACAAATAAATTCCAAACAAAAGAAAGATATCGTAACCTCCCTGGTTTAAAAATCCAAGCAAAGCTTAATAAAATCACAAAATCTTTTTTTTTTATTTATTTAGGTTTTAAATTTTGTTTAACTTTTTAAAAGTTTATTTATAATTATTTTAATTTTTTTGTGCACAAATTTACTTCCGCAGTTTTTTTTTTTCGAAATTATTTCATTTTACAAGCAAAATTAGACCCATAAGGTCTTTTCGAGGCTCTGACATTGTACTGTACAAAGAATGTCATTCTAATTTTTTAATATAAAATTGCAAAATGCGTAGTTTAAAGAACGATAATTGTACAAAAGCAATAGATAAGTCAAAAAATAGGTTTAGAACGTTTAAATGTTGTAAGGATTAAAGTTATATAGGCACACTACTTGGTTCTAACAGTGGATTCAACAAGAGTATTAAAAATTATTCAAAGAACCTTGTCCATATTTTTTTTTATTTCAACAGAAAAATTTTTATTTCCCCTAATAGACGAAATATACATAATCGGGTATGTTCTGTAATCCGAAACCGAGTGAAATTGAATCCGAATGAAATTTTAAATTATCATAACTTTTAAATCTTACAATATTTTGATATTATTTTTTATACATTTGATTAAAGACCATTCACATAACTTCCTTGATTGCTAATGTTTTAAAATAATAGGCGCAACTAAGTTATATTTTTCTTTAAAAATTTATTCGATTTCAATTTCACTCGGTTTCGGATTACAGAACATACCCGAATAACATTTCAAATCAATAGTAAATTTATGGTATAGACAGGAGTATTCTAGAAATATTTGTTTAGGTTGTATTGATGAATGACCCAAGCTGTGACATCTATGTATAAATTTTCTATTTCGACCACTATTTCCTGTCAAAAAACACCTATAAAAAGCTGCGGAAGTATAATTGCACATCAAATTCTTATAAATAATCAATATTCACTCACTGTGTTTTTTATTTTATTAAATATACTTTCCTTCAAAAATAACAATAAATTAAAAAATAAACCTGCAAATTAATGACAAAAATTTACAAATTAATAAAACAAAAAACAAACTATGTAGTTATAAACACTAAACAAATAAAAGAATTTTTAATAATTAAAATTCTTATAATCTTTATTAAATAAGAATGACAAAAAAAAAATTAAATTTAAAACAAAAATTATAATTATTGAAAATAATAAAAATTTTAAAATATATAAGGATTTTAATGTAAAAAATAAACTAAATAATTAAACAAAAATAACATAAAGTTTGAAAATAAAAAAATAAAAAATATTATAAGGTGTTTCAATTTATTGAAAACGAAAATTAAAAAACCAGAGATAATTAATATATTTAACTATTTTTGAATTAATAAATTAATTATTTAGGCTTAAGTTCTTAATTATAAAGAGATAATTAAGAAGATAATTAAGAGATAATTAAGAACTTAAGCCTAAATAATTAATTTATTAATTCAAAAATAGTTCAAATAAAATTCATATAATTTCACAGAGCGGGCACGGCTTTGACATTGTTAACTTCAATAACATATTTAACTTTATATCAATTAAAGGTAAAAGCGCGCAGTGGAAAACTCAAGCCAAAATTGGAAATATCTTATCTTGAGCCTTAAATATAATTTCACATGCCTATCAAGGTCGTCAAAACGACCTTTGAAGAAAAAAAAAAAAAAAAATACTGTTCTGCGCTCTTTATCGACGTTTCTCAAGCATTCGATAAGGTTTGGCACGAAGGCCTAATATTTAAGCTAAAGCTGAACTTGCCCGAAAACTTGTATAAGCTCTTAAAAGATTATTTTACGAATCGCAAGTTTTTACTAAATGAAGGTGACTTTTTAAGCACGCCACAGCTCATTGAAGCCGGAGTTCCCCAAGGTAGTATTTTGGGACCAATTTTATATTTACTGTAGACATCGGATATGCCAATTAGCACCCTAGTCCACACATCAACTTTTGCAGATGACACAGCTTTTTTAAGTATTCATGAAAGTGCCCAAGAAGCATCACAACTTTTACAAGACAACATACTCAATTTGGAAAAATGGTTAGAAAAATGGGGAATAAAAGTGAATGAGCAAAAATGCACTCACATAACTTTCACACTGCGTAGGGACTCATGCCCTCCTATTCGCATAAATAACCAAATGTTAACACAGCTTTCAGACGTTAAATACCTGGGTATACATCTTGACCGTCGCCTTACTTGGAAAAGCCACATTGACTTCAAGTTAACACAAATGAAACTGAAAGCAGTACAACTAAATTGGCTAATTGGCAGAAACTCCACCCAGAGCTTAGATTGTAAACTTCTATTGTACAAGTCGGTCCTCAAACCAATTTGGTGTTATGGGATTCAGTTATGGGGCACTGCCTCAGCTAGCAATGTAGAAAAAATTCAAAGGTTCCAAAATAAGATTTTACGTATTATTACATCTGCTCCCTGGTATATAAAAAATTCGAACATCCACAAAGACCTAAACATGCCATCAGTTAAAGGAGAAATAGCGAAACATGCAGTCACATATCTAAAGAGGCTTGAATCTCATCCAAACCCTTTGGCGCGTAACATGCTGAATGAACCTGGTTATATTCGACTAAAAAGAAGAGATACTGCTTCTCTTGGCCGTACATTAGAGGGATTACCCGCAAATGATTGCAAAATCCGTGAAACAAACATTATTTTTGTCTAGCACTGGCTGGACTTAAAAAGAATATTTTAATTTAGACTTAAGATACGAGTAATTATTGTTAGTTCAAAAATATTGAAGATACAATAAATAAATTATGAAAAAAAAAAAACATGCCTATCACATTCGGCTGCATTGCGGGAATTCCCGTCATTCGTCATTCATTTAAATAAACTAATGACAGGAATTTCCGCAATTCAGCAATTAAAATGTGTATGTATATGAAAAATTAATTGATTCCTGCCTTTACAGATTCAATTAATTGCATACAAGTTTTGTATAGGTATTACCTACGAAAATGGCGGAGATATATAAAAAAAATCTTGAAATTTGCATTTGTTTACACATGCAATTGAAAAGTCCATTTTAAAAATGTCGTCGAAGAGAGAAGTTAAAGAAAATTCTTTAAATGTTAGCTTTATTCATTTATAAACCAAATTTGTATGAAAACAGTAGACATTAATAATTATTCGTTGTTTTTTTTTTTTATGAAACCAAAGTCCTAAAATAACACCAACTGTTTTTTAGTGAATATTTGAAGAAAAAGATTACTATTTTTAAATACGCAAAAAATGTGTTAAAAGTATCATTATTTTGTAGCCATTTAATTCTGCTTTTTAAATAAAACTTTTCTGGCAACTCTGTTTATTTTTTGACATTTAACTTGCAAAAAATCACTTGTAGGAAAAATGTCTTACTACAATTTCGAAAAATGTTAGTAAAAAAAAAACTGGGGTCTAATCACCGCATTCGAAATCGAGTAAAATCTCTCGTAATTTTTCATTTTGGTATCATGGCACTCGATATCGAATAAAAATTGTCGTAATTTCATTCGAAAAGAAATGTTTTTAAACCGTGTTTTCTTGTTCACTTGTTGACTTATTATTAATCTATTATAATTTGATATAAATAATAATTCGATATCTGTCGAATGGCATAATTAGCTTACTCGAATCGTATCGAATTTGTTATTCGATACAATAGTTTACTCGATATCGAATGCGGTGATTAGGCCCCTGCTGTATTGTGTTTTTCGAACTTGCACTTGCATGTGTAAACCCTAGGTAAGCCGAATGTGAATGCTGGCTTTTTAATGACATTTTCCTTTTATTCAATTCACTTGGAGACAGGGCTTCTATTAGAGATTTATATATATTTAACTAGCTGCGACCATACACGTTGTGTGCGTCCTGACAATATTTTGTTCGATTTTGATTTGAAAGTAATCCACAGCAAATTTTAAGACTCTTACGTATTTACTTTATATATAGAGGTACCCATCCCTGGATAATATTCTAAAATTTATATAAAATTTTAAAAATTATTATAAAGCTCTGTAAAAGACAGAAAGGAAATGAGTTAAGCATTATTTAAAAAACAGTGCCATCTGTTGCGCAACATTACTTACAATATGATGCTTTCAAAAATAAAAGATGTCTTAAAGTATGCAGTACCTTTAAATCGCTAAAAAAAAGAATAATCTATGTTACTTGTCACGTTCCTAGTTCGTAAGTTATATGGACCGGTTTGAGTTCGAACACATTCTATGATAATTCTTGCAAAAATAACCGACTACAAAACAAATATAAGTGCATCAATTCTAAACTAAAAATTTTAAAGGAAGTTATCTGTAAGAACCAAAACCCAAATCAAATACTTTTATACTTTTTGCTCTAACGGACATAGTAATATACATTCCGTACATTCAAATGTTTATCCATAACGGTTCAGCAGATAAGACCATATACGACAAATTACATCAGATATGAGGACACCCTTTATTTTTTTACACTTATTATTACTGAAACAGTAATAAAAATAAACGGTTCCAAAGATATGGCCATATAGCTTAAACAATATCACCTAGGGGACACCCTTTAATGTATAATTTTATATTAAACACTTATTTTAAAGGACAGATTCTTTGTAAATTTCAAATGTCTGTCTAAAACGGTTCAAAAGTTTGGCCATATGCATCAATTTACATCAACTATTGAGACACCCTTTAAAATTTTAAATATTTATAAATGTTATTATACGGGACATAGTAGTGGAGATTCTGTCTAATTTTCAAGTGTTTCTCTATAACGGTTCAAAAGATAGGGCTAGATAGGTAAAATTACATCAATTATGGGGACACCCTTTAGTTTCCAAATTTAAATTATATACTTGATGTTATAACTGACTTAGACATACAGGTTCTTTGTAAATTTCAACCGTCTCTCTGTTACGGTTCAAAAGTTTTGCAATATACATCAAATTACATCAACTATTGGGACACCCTTTAACTTCTAATTATAAATATTTAATTTCTGATTATAAATATTGGACATTCTGTCCAATTTTCAAGTGATTGTCTACAATGGTTCAAATGGTTCATATATTTAAATTGACGTCACATATGGGGACACCCTTTAATTTTTAAGTTTATTTTTTTTTTATTAATTTCTGTTATTGGCAGCTATAGTAATAAGCAGTTTTTTAAAATTTTAAAAGTGTGCCCTTTACGGTGTATAATACACGTAAAAAACACGTATGTTGTATGGGGACACCCTCAAAATTCTGAACTTCTTTTAAAATGGGACCAATCTGTAAGCATTTCCTTTCTAATAAAGAAAAAAATTTTAAAATCGGTTCAGAAATGACTGAGTTCTGCGGGCACAAACAAAAAAAAGCAACATTCAGACGAATTGATAGATAACCTCCTTCTTTTTTTGAAGTCGGTTAAAAAAGACCTACAACTTTATCATGCCGATGGCGTAGGAGTGATCCATTGTCACTGTTACGATAATCTGTGATATATGTATGTATGTTAGATCTAACCTTAACCTGCTTGTTCATTACCACTTACTATAGTGATAAAATATGTTAAAATAAACAATTTATATAAAGCTGAAAAAAATTTAACTAATTACGTCATTTGTCCGCTATAAACCAGGCACGATTCTTAACTTCTTAAACCATTAATAATTTGACAAGTCATGGATGGATTGAAACAATTGACACCAATTTCCTGCATAGATGTTGTAAATATTCGAATGATAATCCTTTCGAATTGCAGTACACAGAAAATTACTAGCTATCACAAGTGAGCGAGCGGGCTTTGCATTTATTGATAATCATGGCAACCTAACCTAACTTAAATATGCTTATACCTATTTTTTCTTTTTGTTTTTGTACTTACCTGCTTGTTCTTATATTTGTTTGCTTGATTTTTAAGTCACTTTACCAACTTTCAACGAAAATATTCATTCGCCATCCTAACTACGGCTTAATACTCATATTCATAAAAAATAAAATATATTTGAAATCTATTTTAGTACAAATTTTCATACAAAAGTTGTTCTAAAATACATTTCCATTAAGTTTTATTTATTAAGACTATAAGACTTTATAAGACTTTAAAGCCTTATCCGAGAATATCCAAACGACTATATATAGGAAGGCGAAATTCGTAAAATCAGCTTTTTATATATCCAAATATAAGTTGTTCGTTACTTTACCAGTTATCAACATACATACAGTGATTTTCCATAAAATCGAGCCAGTCTCTTTTTCTACATTTTGCTGTTCTTAATTCACTTGAAGAAACCTTGTTGTGTGACGAATCAAAACTAAATTTATTTAACTCTGACAAGCTGCCACTGTGTACGAAGGCCACCAAGCACAAAACGTCTTCCTCAATACACCATAAAGACCATTAAACACGGTGGCGGAAACATTATGGTGTGGAGGTGCTTTTCATATTTCATTGGAACTGGGCCTATCGTACGGGTAGAAGAAAGAATGAATGCTATTTTTTACACAAATCTGTTTAACAGTTATGTGATGGCTTACGCAGAATAAGAAATGCCGCTTCGATTTGTGTTTCAGCAAGACAATGACCCGAAACACACATCGAAGTGGGCAAAAGATTGGTTTGAAAATATGGGGTTGATGTTTTAAGCTGGCCTGCTCGTTCAGTTGTCAGTGTTAAACCCATTAAGAACTTGTGGCTAATAGTTAAATCAGCTCTTAGGGGAAAACATGCAACTAATAAAGATCACTTGTGGGCATTAGTAAAAGAAGCATGGCGTAATATTCCGATTGAGACAAGCCAAAAACTTGTTGACCCTATGCCAAAACGCTACTCAGCCCTTATCAAAAATAAATTATATTCCACTAAGTACTGAGGTAATTTGAAAATAATTGAAGTGTTATATTATTTTACTCATCTCTTAGAATTTGTTTTTTAGATAATTGAAGTGGATGACTCTATTTTTTTCACATCTAAAATCTTGAATTTCGAATGTTTTTACGTATATATTTCATTTAAAGTTTTTAATCAAAACTGGTATATACTATATAGTAATTTAGTTGGTCAGTTGTGCGGTCTCACAAAAATATAAACCTTAAAATTTGTTCTGAAGATTCAGTATGTTTTTTTCTTTTTCGAAATATGTAGTAAAAGGTGGCTCTATTTTTAACCGACTTCAAAAAAGAAGGAGGTTCTCAATTCGTCTGAATGTTGCTTTTTTTTATGTATGTAACCGCAGAACTCAGCCATTTCTGAACCGATTTTAAATTTTTTTCCTGTATTTGAAAGGTTATGCTTTCAGGTTGGTCCCATTTTAAAAACAGTTCATTATATTAAAAATTAAAGGGTGTCCCCATACAACATACATGTTTTTTACGTGTATTAAGAACCGTAAAGGGCACCAAATTAATATTTTAAAAAATTGCGTGTCACTATAGTTCTCCGCAGCAGAAATGAATAAAAAAATTAGTTTAAAATTTAAAGGGTGTCCCCATAGGTGACATAATTTGACCTATTTGGGTCTATCTTTTGAACCGTTATAGACAAAACCATGAAAATTTGACAGAATGTCGATTACTATGACCGTTATAATAAAATGTATAAATATTCAAAATTTTAAAGGGTGCTCCAATAGTTCATTTAATTTGATGTATATGGCCATACTTTTGAACAGTTGTACACAGGCCGCTGAAATTTACAAAGAACCTGTAGTGCTAAGTCAGCTATAACAAAAACTATAAAATTTGAATTTGGAACTAAAAGGGTGTCCCAATAGTTAATTTAATTTTATGTGTGTGGCCAAACTTTTGAACTGTTAGAGACAGACAGCTGAAATTTACAAGGAACCTGTATTGCAAAGTCCACTATAGCAAGTATACAATTTGAATTTAGAAATTAAAGGGTGTCCCCATAATTTATGTAATTTGATCTATATGGCCCTATCTTTTGAACCGTTAAACACAAACACTTGAAAATTAGGCAGACTGTCCACTACTATGTCTGGTATGATAACAGGTATAAATATTTGGAATTATAATGTAAAGGGTGTCCCAATAGTTCATGTAGTTTGATGTATATGGTTAAACTTTTTAACCGTTATAGATAGATAGTTGAAATTTACAAAGAATCTTTGTGGCCAAGTCCCGTATAACAACAGGTCTTTAATTTAACATTGTAAATTAAAGGGTGTCCGAATATGTGATTTTATTTGATCTGTGTGCCCCTATCTGTGAAACCGTAGACAGAGGCTTGAATGGTGCCCCTATAAAAGACGGATGATGATGAAAAGAGGAGAGGCTTGACATTCAAATAGTCTTCATTTTTCCCTATAAGTTTGGCGAATCTTTTATTTGATTCAAATCTAATTCTTACAGATTACTTCTTACATTTTTAGTTTAGAATTGGTGCCCTTCTATCTGTTTTGAAGTCGGTTTTTTTTGCAAGAATTATTTGGAATACCACTGTACATAAGTATGTATAAGTAGTTATTAAAAGAATACTAGTTTCTTTAAATAAATAAAACATTTATAATGACTTTTCTTTACTTTTTTAATACAATTTCCTTTTTAATCTTTATTTCAAATTTGTTTAAATACTATTAGTGTTTTTTGTTGTTTGTTTGTTTTTATTGTTTGGTTAATATTAATGGTTTATTTGTTTTAATGTTGTTCTGGTTTAATGGTTTATAATTTATTAATTAATAGTAAACTTTCACAAATTGCAACAATTTTACATTTTGTTTTATTGTTTTTATTTTAGGTAATTTATTAAATTAAAAAAAAAAAACGTTTTTTATTTCTTTTTTAAATAGTTTTTCTTTTTGAAAAATACACATGTATTTCTTTTAAATTCTTTAATAATTTACAAACATGTCTGTGGTTATTTCTGTTGGAATGTTATGACTACAAATGTGTTGTTTAATTTTTGTTTTTTGATTTACTAAAGAAATTCTTAATAAATTTCATTAATAAATATTTCAATCTAAGTTTTTATACATGCCTTAGTATAAATTGTTAAATTTTTTAATAAAAAAACCTTTTTTCAACTTAAAATTACTTAAAAAATAAACAAATGCAGTTTTAATATTTTTTTTTTGTTGAAATTTTTTCTTTTTTCAGTGTATAGTTTTTGCTTTTAATAAACGTGTTTGTTTGTGTGTGGAGGTTGTTTAATAAATATATATCCTCGGTTTTTTGTTGTTAAATAACTATTAAAGAGGTGTGTATATATAATTATTAAATAATTAATATTTATTTCTTTTCTTTTTTCAATTATTTGGTGAATGTTATAGATTTTAGAACAGTTTTTTGGTTTTGTTTTGTTTGCTTGTTTGTTTGTTGTTATAATAGTATTGTTGGAGAAAACCGTTACACTAACTAAGAGCAAGAAAGGTTATCAGATGGTTTGCATTTGTTTTTTCTTAACTCAGGTATTGCCATATGTTAGTTTTTATTCTATTTCCTTTAGTTGGTGTAATACTTTTTTATCCCTGGTTTTTGATTTTTTTTTTAACATTTTTGTTTTTTTTTTTCTTGTTAATAACTCTATAAATACAACTATATTTTGTTTTGATTTGTTTTGACTACAAAAATATTTTTTATTATATTTTTCTGAGTTATTAGGTATTTTTTATGGTTAAAAAAAAAAACTTTTTTTACCTTAATTATTATACATTTTTTCTACAATTCTTTATTATTGATTTTTTATTAACAACTTGTTATCAATTTTTATTATGTCGTCTAATTTCTATAAAGCTTTAACAGTTCTTTAAAACCTTTACACAAACAATATATAAGGAACATAAAGAACTAATTTTATTTAAAAACTTTAATAACAAAAAAAAAAAACAGCAATTTTTTATTAAAAAATTTAAATATGTATGTATATGTATGAAAATCATAAAAATCTTTTTGAAACCCATGAATTCCTTATTTTTTTTCTGCCAAAGGCCCATTGTTAAAAAAATCATATATCCTACTAGCAGTTACTAGCAGTGTCAGTGACGCCTTCAGGGTTCTGACAATATTTTATTCGAATTTATTCTTATTGTTTCGAAAGTAATTCACAAAAAATTTTAATCTTCTTACTTTTATATCTGCGGAACTATAATTATTTAATTTGGGTAAGGTTGCCGTCTCTGGGTAATTACCCAGGTTGTTATAGTTATTATAGAGCAATTTATACCAATTCCAATTACTCGATACTACAATACATATTACTTGGGTACTCAATAGTACTTAATACTATTGTTTACATAATTGCAACGCACTATTAATCAGAGCTTAAATATAGTCGTTAACAATTCTATGAAATTTGTTTCTAAAATATAACCCTAAAAGTATCGAGTAGTTAAAAGGGGATCAAATATTCGATAGCCGGTACCCACTTCTCAATACTTTGTCAGTGTTATACTAGAGTTTTGTAAAAAGTGTACAAAAATTCGCGTTTACAAAAACAAAAGGTGCTACTAAGTCTTAAAAATCTGTAAATTTGTGTACATTCGGGTTTATAACTCTATTTTCTCATGGAAATTAGATTTCTTTACGGGAAAAAAGTATCGTATACATGAACTGAGGACTTAGGCCAAGACTCACACCAGAAAAACGTTTACAAATTTTTCTATAACTTGGTTTTATTATTTGTCGTAATCCCATATGCCATAAAACTCATAATTAGAGCGATTAATCTGAGAAACTATGCATCGTTAACGCATATTTCAGGATGCATAATATGCACACAGAATACGAAATCATTTGTCCATATGTCTTCACAAATAATGATAGTTAGAACGTTACAGTAAACGGTGAGCGATATAGAGATATTCTTACTAACTTAGTATTAGTATTACAAACATGCGGTTTCTGCAGCATAATGCCACACAGCAGGCGATACAATTATGTAATTTACGGAGAGAAAAATTTGGTGAACGAATTATTTTAAGAAATGCACCTGTAAACTCACCACCTCGATCATGTCATGTAATTTGACGCCATTAGATTATTTTCTTTGGTATTATGTAAAGTCCCAGGTCTATGCAGATGAAAAATTAAAATCAATCTAGTACTTGGAAGCAACTATTCGAGGATTTCTGATTTACTGCGAAGTGTGTGTGACACTTGGACCTATAGGTTATGCCATGTATTCGCTAGCCGTAGCGGTCGCGTTAGAAGGACAATAAAATGTTTTTCTCTGTTGTTTCATTTCAATTCAAATTTATTCGCCTCTACAAAAAATATTAAATACATAAAATGTCTTAACCCTTTCCGTGTTTTATCGAAAATATTTGACATTGAATTTGCATATTTACAATTACAGAGTTAGCTGTTCGTAAGATTTTTGTAGTTTCATCTGTTGTGAACGGGTTGTGGGAAGAATTTATCGACGACTTTTATGGCGATATAAATTATTTTTGGTACAGAAAGGGTTAACCATTTATTATTTTATATACTGTTTTACTTAGAAATTTCATCAGACGTTTTTAATTAAATATTGTTCAAAATTTTTTAAAAATATTAATATGAATGATGTTAAAATAGGACTATATTTAAGAAAATTACAAAAAAAAAAAAAAAAAAAAAAAATGGAGGGAAAACAGATTTGAAATGTCATGCCTCCAATAACATGGAGAATATGACTATTTATAAAAATATTATTTTTTGTCTAACCATAAACAAAAACGTTTTGATTTTTAGTAAATTATTTAAAATAGATCTTCATTCAACACAATAACTCTGTCATAAATTAAATTAAACTTTTTTATTCCTTTTCTTGTTTTATAATTAGTTTCATTTCATTTCACTTTATATTTTGAAAGGTAAATATTTGATTTATTTTATTAATTTTTTTTTTAAATTAATTTAAATTCATATTGGATTTAGTTTTTTTTTCTGTTATTTCTATTCTGGTAATGATGAGGTAAATGTTTATACTTGTTCTGTTGTTTGTTTCATTTAATTTAAGTTTATTTTATTATTATTTTTAGTTTTAGAATATATGAGCAATCTTTGGTTATCTTTCACTTTAGTTATCTAGATTTTCTAGATTCTTGGTTAAACTTCAAACTACTGAGATTATGAGAGGTATTAAAGAGTTAATAATTTTTTGTTGAAGGATATAATATGTTAATGTTAACAAGATAAAAATAACAAGAATTAAGAAGCTAAAGACTTTTGTCGTTATGAAAAGTTTTTTAAAATTATAGCAAGATATTTTTTAAATCTTATATAAATCCAAATAATTACCAACAAATTTTATGAAATATTAAGGTGGACATTGAACTTTTACAACAAAATAATTTTTAAATACATGAACGTTTTTAACAAACTAAAATCTTATTTTTAGTTTATATTTAAAAAACTTAAAAATATTTTTCATAACACAACCTCTTTATTTGTGGTTTTTTATTTTAAAAGTTTTATTTTGCAGCTTTATAAATAATTTAGGTTTTTTATTTTGTGAATAAATAAAAACAAATTATTGGTGTTTTTAAATAATTAAATAAATATTTTTGTTTAATTTTTAAACAATTTAATTTAAATTTTGTCTTAATTTTTGAAGATATTTTACATCCCAGTTGGGTTAAATTGCATATTACTAGTATGGTAACTTCCTTAACAGTAATTGTCTATTAAACAATGTGGCCAGACTGTATGTTATATTTGTTCTTCAAAACAGTGTTTAAAAAAGCAGCATTCAAAAATTAATTTTTGCCATTGCTATAAGAATATTAAGAATTCACAACAATGGCCAACGTGTGTTCATATTTCTGCTAAATAGGCCTTTATTTTTAATTGCTAATTTTATTTATGTGCAATTGGCGTTTTTTTTGTATTAGCTACGTAAAAGTTTAACGCAACAATTTTTTTCTACCTTTTCCTCTTCTACTTTTGCAAAATTACAATAAAAAAACCTAGTTTATAAAAAGTAATCAAAGAAAAATCTATCTGGCTGAAAAATTGGCGGATTAATTCGGTGGAAAAAGCTAACAAGGGCTAGTAGCAGCACGAACAATAGCTAATAGCTACAAAAACAAAAGCTACTGACTTAAAAAATTCCAACAGGCAAAGCATATATTCATACATTCTTATGTGAATTATTGTAATGAGTTGTAAAAAATACTATAAAAAACTACTGCAGTATTCAGGTAGATACAAAAATTATAATTTGCAAGAACCTGCTCAAAAAGGAACAAAAAATTAACGGAAATTTATTGAGAACAAATTTTCGGAAATATATACAGGAATTTTAAACAGCGATTACCTACGGTTTTTCCCTATTTCCTGTTCCCCTATTCTAAATAAAATCTCCTCGGGAATTTTTTATTTTTCTTATTCTAAATGAACTTAAAAATGGGAAATTCTTCGAGGGGAAAAAAGTGCCTTTTCTGAAGCCTAATGCAACTCTAGCAACAAAAATGCATAACCATCTATTTTTCAAAGGCGTAGTTTGTGCAGTGAATTTAATTAAATTTTATTTCAACGAACTTATCCTTGGACATTTCTGAGGGTCAGAAGTCTCTGTTCAAGAGTATATACTGCATCGCCTAGTAAAAAATATTTTATTTCATAAATACTTTTTGTTGTCATACACAGTCATTTTGCTTAAGGTGAGCTTAAATTACTGAAAAAGGAGTCGTGACATGTTTTTATTTAATTTTTAAAGTTTCTTTAAGTTAAAATTAATTTTGTATTTTTAAAAATTATTTGCAAATTTTTAGTAAAAAAATTCCCTCTTCCCATCCCCGACTGTTTAGAATAAGAGTATTTTATTCTAGGGAAAAATAAATTTGCAGGGAACTTATTTTCCTGGGAAAATTTAGAATTGGGGTTTTTAATTATAACACAACGTCTTCACGAGTCATTGTTTTGTTTGCACATTAACAAAACTTCGTCAGAATAGAGAAAAACTATTTGTTTTTTTTCCTTCTTTGTGTAGATTGCTTATCGATGTGCATGTTTCACCTAAACATAATTTTATATTTGTCGCCTATGTTGTTTTAATGCTTATAGTACAGTACTAAAAACAATATTTGATGGCCGAGAACATATGTTCTAAGAATGATGTTTGCACAAGAACATGACATCGACAATGATAACGACGGTCTTCACGAGAGGCATTAATATGCGCACATGAAAATGTTCAATGGTTGAACAAATCAATGGCTCGTCAAGACGTAGTGTGAAATAGATACGCCTGTCGGTAGAGGCTCATTAACTATTTTCCTTATTAAAAAAATTTAATACAGCACAATTTTCCTGTTCCTTAAAGACTATAGCGCCCTTCAGAATAATTCTTTATTTGCGTTAATGCATGTAAAAAATCATAAGAAAATTTTTACAAATATTAATTTTATTTTTTAATAAGACTGCAATTGCTCTTGTATTGTTTTGCCCACAGATGGCTACCTGTACCATGCTACGGTTTGTGCGGCTACTAGCTTTCGTTTCGATATCCCAATGGAACTGCTTACATTTTTATGAGTTTTTTATTTCCATTTTTTGTAGGGTATTGTATACATAATTGCTATAGCTTTTGTTGAATTTTAACTTTTGAAAACTGCTTGTTCTTTTCAAATATTCATGTTAAAAAGCAGTGCGTTTATTTTGCTCCTATGTAATTTTGCTTGCTATTTTTATTTTAGCCATCGTTAAGCCAATGTTTTAGCGTTTTTCATAAAATACTGCTGGCATTTCAAACACTGCTTTAGAAAAGCTTTCAAAGGTTAATTTTACTTGAACACTATTGTAATCGTTAAAAGTAATTTATGTTGTTAAATTCTTGTGTATTTTTATTTGTCTTTCAAAATTCTTTAAACTAATTTGGTTTAAGGCTTCTAAATGTATTTTTTTTTTGGTGAAATTAGTTCAAAGTTTTTTTTATATTAATAATACATATTTTTTTTTAGCAATGAAAAATAAAGGTTTATGTATAACGAGTATTGTTTAAGGCCAGGCTTCACTATCCTACACAATCGTACGATTTAATCAACCAAAAATATGACAGAATTCTGTCCTACTTTAAAAATCGTTTAAAAATGGCGTTGTAGATGCCACACTATCATACAAAGCAAGTTTTTGCAACTCTGATCGCATGGAAAAACAATATTTGATGATTTTTTTCAAAAGATTATCAAATCGTACGGCTTGTCAAAAAGTGTGTCACACACATACATTTCTAAGCCACACTTTCATACTTTTTGAGCACACATACATTTTTTGACAGATCGTACGACTGAGTATGATAGTGAATCATGGCCTTTAAGGGTCTTTTGTCTAAATCTTGCATTGATATGTAAATCAATTATAGAACTATTAATAAATAATGCGAGGATTGCGTACCTATTTCAACAAAAATCTATTACAAATCTAAGGACAGGAAAAAAGTTGCTACGAGGAATCAAAAATTTTTTGTTTAAAATAATATTTGTAACTATTAGATATTTGCTAAAAGAAAAAAAAAAAACAAATGTCATATTAAATAAAAATATACAGTGGGTGATAATTCAGCGGAAACTTTTTTTAAAACTCTATGTTGCAAGTTTAGTTTTTAAAAACAGAATTTTTTTTTAAAAAATAACAACAACAAAAAACTTATTTAAAAACATGTTTTTAGTGTATTTAATATCCACTGTATATGTATGATATTTAATAATTTAAATAACAATTTTATTTAATTCAGTCTATAAATTAATTGAGAAAATGGCGGTGAAACTAACTAAATGTAATTTTGAGCAGTTTATAGTTTGAGTCGTTGAAATTTAGAAACTGATATGCGCTACGATCAAATATAATTTATTTAAAAATAATGCTTGACAAAGAAAGTTGGAAAAATCTTAAAGTCTTAAGAACTGGAAGAATAAACGCATAACGCATCTAAATTTTGATTTTCACTTTTTATGAAGTGCTAAGGATTTGGTTTATAAATTTATGAAATTATATATTAATTTTGTTTTTGTTGTATTGGGAATATAGTTCATGGAATGTTTGGATTTTAAATATATGTATATAATACTGTTTGATATTTTTTCTTCTTTAATATATTTTAACCCAGAAAAATTTGTTGGAACTTGTTTTAAAAACAATAGCTTTAGAACGCATATATGTAATAAGAACAATATTATCCTAAGAACTTTTTGGAACTGTACAAGACAATTTCACACGCAGACTTTCAAATTGCGACTGCAATCGTGAATTCTATTCTATAGGCGAGCATAAACACCTAGAATTAGAATATTCTGGAAAGATCTGTCAGCCTCTAGTGTAACTAAGCGACTGATACCACGGGAACCAGATAGTAACCAACTCCTCAGCAGCTACAAAGGGATCCCCCAGGGGTACTAACTGTCACTGCAGGATTTCTTTGACACCAGAGTTCCTGAAACCTTAATCTTAAAGAACAGGTCTGTTTTACTATGGGACCTCTTCGAGGTCGGACCGGTGCCCAAAGTACTGGTACCACGGGAACCAGTGGCCCCACAGAGACTCTCTCATCTCTGTGTGGTTCTAGGTGAGAAGCTTCGGGGCTTATTGTGGTGGCTGTGGTTTGGACCTTAATTGCAGAAAGGGTTGTTTAGGTCGACGTATAAGGAGTTAAGATAGTAACCAACTCCTCAACAAGGGTTATATGCATAGTCCTGTTAGCAATGTTGTGTCGCTATACGCAACAAGAACGTTGGTAGAGGCAGCAATGTGGGACATCCTTGAATGATATTGCGAAATTTTATGACCGACCATTCCCGACATCTACATTGTAGACAAGTTGATAAAAAGAGGGGCAATGCTTCAGTACTTCATTATATGACAATAAACACTTTATATGGGTACTTTATAGGGTATCCCACAAATTATATAAAATGAAAATGTGTGCCTTCTTCAGGATCTGCAATGCGAACTTCGTATAGGAAGTCACATTTCCCAAATTCAGCTTATTAAAAATAACTTGAGTTCTATATGGTACTCCTCCAGTGAAAGATTGAGTTTTATAACGTGCTCGACCAATGTACGACTTTTTTTAAAATGTTAAAGGTTATGTCACAACGGAACCAAAAGGACCAATGTGAGTTATTTTCTTTATACAAAGCCGGCGACCGTGCAACGTGGCTGATTCATGCAACTACCAATAACTGTATCGCAGTATAGCTATTCGGGGAAACCAATCAGCCAATGCCACTCGAAGGCGGAGAAAGAAGGACGACCTGATGAATCTTAAAACCGCTCTCGATGTTTGTCAACCCAAAGCTACTTTATGACTGAGATTGGAGTTACAAATAATGTAACTAAATGACTTCGTTTAATTGCGACTTGGGACCCCATGTCGTAAAAATTTGTCTCCATCCGCATTGACTATTGTAGAAACGCTCATGATAACGATTAAATAAAGATGGTCACAGATATGTTTTGCGTTCGTATTGAAGTAAAGGACCAACCGATAAAATTCCTGGGGCTCTCGTACCGCAAAATCCTTTATTAGAATCATTGGTTTACTTTCTCACACAATCCCCACTGGCGACAGTTCAGGAACGAGTTCTAACTAGTCTTCTTCGCCCTTCCACTGTACTTGCACCTTCTTTCGAATCTTTTTATTTCTGTGTTTTACTCTTGTTCCGTTTCATTCCGTTCCGTTTCTTCTCGATTTTCTATCTTTTTTATCATGTAGATTTAAGGAATCATCTTAATCGGACTCAAGTGAGCCGAATATATAAATCTGCTTGCTGGATACATAAAACTGCCTGCTTTTCAGAACTTTTAGAGAAACCATTTCAGTCTTAAAAAGGGTTCAAAGTTTTTTATTTTGTAACTTGGAACTAATTGCTAGGAAAACTTGGTAAAACACAGGGGCCATTTTGACAGAACTAGTTGCAAATTAATTAAGTTTACAAATAAGATTACTGACTCTCTATATATGCGTTCTTAAACTATTGCATTTGTGGATTAAGTTCTAGGAGCAGATAACGTCATTCGATGTCGCTCAAATTGTGAATAGACTTTAATGCGAAATATCGATCGATATCGAATGCAGTAATTTGCCCCCATTGTATCCTGGTTATTTTTAATGTTTGTTTATAATTTAATTCTAAATCAATATTAAATTGTATGAACTTAAACTTAATTTTTTTATATGTTTAAATACTTTTAGTTTTTCTTGTATAAATATATATAATTTGTTTATATCATTTTTTTTTTTTGTAATATTAAATAATTCTTTAATACTTAATATTTTGCTTCTGTTGATCTTGTAGATCTTTTATTTGTAATAATTTTATTATATAATTTTTTTATATAAAAGTTTTTGTTTTTTTTTTTGTTTTCAATTAATTTACAAAAATTCAACACCAATGGCTTTAAGCTACTTAAACAAAATTAATTGTTTTTTTTTAATTTATTTAAATATTTAAACTTCAATTGAAACTTAAATATGTTTTTATTAATGTTTTTAATACATATAAATTATATATTAATTTAAATTAAGCCCTTGCACCGATATTTAGTTAGCATTTTATTGTATTATTTGAGGTTAGAAAGAAATGAGGTTAGGATTTTTGTTTTAAGCATAATTTGAAATTAATGTTAAAATTAAATATAAAAGATTTAGAATTTGTTTTAAGTATAAAGAATTTGAATTTAAAGTTTTTAATTGCCTTGTTTTGTATTATTTACAAAATATTTTAACTTATTTTGGTTATTTTTTTATTGTTAATTATTTGAAGAGAAAAAAAAATCAGACTATAAATTAGGTTTTGTTTTGAAATAGTTGTTGGGTTTTATATGTTAGATTTGAAACTTAAAAAAGTTAAATATTGTTTTATTCTTTTTTAATAATTTTCTATCAAATGTCCATGAAATTGTTGATAAATTTTTAATTTCACATTCTAAGTTCTTTACTAAAGAAAAAGCTATACGTTTTTCACTTCTTTTGCAGCAGAAATGTTTAAGTTAATGAGGAACCAGCAAAATAATTGTCCCTATTGCGGTTCACAACTTTTTTAATAATTTAGTCGTCTTTCAAAAATCGGTACTGCCATTCACAACTTAAATGCGGTTGATTTTTTGGTTGTGTTTAATGGTATTGCGGTTCACAATTTTGTATGATTTTGGTTGACGAAAACGATAAATATACACAACTGCTTATTAGCAGTCAAGGCGAATTCCTACCAGGTGTGAGCAGTAGGACAACAACTACAACAAAACAACAACTTTGACATTAGATTAGCAGATATGAAACAATGTATTTTTTGGCAAGACATTAGCAAAAAACAAGAGAAAAAAACAATCAGCTGGGCTATCGACTCCACCTGGTATGAATTCGCCTTGTTAGCAGTTGAGTCAAACACAATGGAGTCGTAAGGTAGCTTTGGATTGAGGAACACGTTCGCGCGTCATTGTCATTATCGTTTAAGGTCAATCAGGCCGTCCTTGTTGCTCGGTCTTCAAGTGGTTTGCGTGTCCCTCTCGCACTGGCTGATTGGCTTCCACGGTTAACTGTACCGTGGTACAGTTAATTCGTGCTTGCAATAATCAGCCACGTGTAATCGCTTGGGTTATCGTGTATAACCTAAATTGTTTGAATAAATTGAAAATCGACATTGAAATAAAGAAACTACACGAAAAATTAACAAATAAATTTTACATACAATTGACAAAAAAAAAAAAATAAAGAAGGATTTGCAACAAGAAACACTAAACAAAATTAAAACATAAAACATTGTTTTCAACCTAACCGTCGTTTCTGGACATGACAAAAAGCTGCAAATAAGAACCTAGTGTTTACGGCAGCTTTTTACCATTTGGCACCAACATTGTTGCTCATACAGAGCAATCCAGAAGAAGAAGAGTTAAACACAATTGAAAATCGTTGTGTTCCACAACACCAAAAAATAATTTGGTTGAGTCAAAGTCGGGTTGGCTGGCAGACGACCAAACTTAGTTGAGTTGAAAACGGCAATAGGGGCATATGATAAAAGTTTCTGAAAGAATTAAAAACATCTTCGAATTTCATTTAATACCAGCTGATTTTACCTGCAGTCATTTCTAGGATTAGTCCAAGGCGAATTCATACCAGGTGGTGTTGATAGCCCAGATGATTGTTTTTTGCTCTCGTTTTTTTGCTAATGCCTTGTCAAAAATACATTGTTTGATATCTGCTAATTTAATGTCAAAGTTGTTGTTTTGTTGTAGTTGTTGCTCTACTGCTCACACCTGGTATGAATTCGCCTTGGATTAGTCTAAGCACAAATGAAACGATTTTTTACATCGATTGGTTAGCTCTGGCATAAAACAGTTCTTTAGAATAAAAAACATTGCCACCTATTAGATTCATGTTTTCCACTAAAACGTGGAAAGAATGCCAAGTTGGAAATTGAAAATCTCTCCAATGGCATACCATAGAATAAAATTTACCATAATCGATATATTTTTTTAGTCTTTCGAAACACTCGAAGAAAATTTTAATTCAATTTCAATAAAATTGACATGAACAAACATTAAAAAAATGATTTGGCAGTTTTATTACTTTTATAAGATGGTTCAACATAATGGTCCTTCGAACGTAAAATTCTTTTGCGGTCCATAACATCAACTTAAACATTTCTCTCACTATGATTCCTGGCATCTACATTACTACACATTTTATATAAAAAATACTTTTCAAAACTACACACTCATATTTTAACAACATTTAAGTTTATATTAAACTTTCTTACCTTCTTTATGGCCAGCATCCCCTGACGATGCCCTATGACTAACGAGACAATCATTTGCTTCAGCATTATCACCATCCCTCTCAAAACTGCCGTAGGCATCAGCACGTTCTTTATACGCCTGACACTGAGAGCAGTTTTTTTCTAAAAATTTCATGGACAAATGAAAGGTATATCGGTGCCGGGTACAACGCCTTTACATTTTATATTCCACAATTTGATTGGGATTTAGGAATTGTTCACGTTGTGCGGCATCTAAGTGAGCCACTGTACGTGATAGAGTTGATGAGCCAGCGGCCGTAGTTGATGATGTGTTGCCAGAACCGCTACCGCCGCCACTAGATGTTTTTTGCTGTTGTTGCTGCTGCTGATGGTGATGATGATGCTGCTGCTGCTGTTGTTGTTGTTGTTGCTGTTGATGGTGTTTGTTGTTGTTATCATGTTGTTGATAAATATCAGCCGAACTAATGACACCAACATTAACACCAGCCACAACTGGTTGCTGTTGATAACCCGAATATTGTGGTGGATATTGATGGGGATGATGGGATTGATGATGATGTTGATGTGGCGGCTGTTGCTGCTGCTGGTGTTGCTGATGCTGGTGCTGCTGTTGATGACGACTGGGAGCATTAGCATAAACATGTTCTGTCGACAATTGTTGTGTTGCCGCTGCACTTGTGGCAATCGTTAAATGTGTACGATGTGGCTGTTCCGAATGTACAGTAGTGGGAAATTGCTGTTGATGTGAGTATTCTGCACTGCTGCCACCACCACCCAAACGGCCACATGAATCCTCATTGAGACCCTCACAAAATTCCCCATCACGATGATGTGAACCGCGTATGCACAGTTTGGTGAACAGCCAAACTCTGGCCCGATACATTAAGAAGCAACAGAAATGCACAACGAAGACAAAGATAATGGCACAAACCGTAACGATTATCGCTTTACCAGGTTTGGTCCAATCTAACATAGGATAAATAGCAACTTGAAGTTTTCTGGAAGGGTTACACATTTAAAAAATTATTAAAAAATGATTAAATAATAAAGCAACAGCTATGTATATAGAGAGATAGTCTTGTCTTGTTATCGAATACTTTGTTTAAAAAGAGTTTTGTAGGAAGGTGGTCCCATATATAGAATATGTCACATACTAATGGTAATTGTAAAAAGTGGCATCACTGTTAAGCTTTTCATCATAGTTTGAGAATATATCATTCGGAAGTCTTTTTTTTTATCACATTGTCGCTCTAGGCTGAACGACAAAATTAAGAAGAAGAATATATGATTGCTTATTTAAACTAACAAAACAGTAAATACTATTAAACATTAAGGGCCATATTCATAAAAAATATTTTTGGTTTATGAAACGTTTATTGAACAAATTTTGTATGAAAATTTGTTTCATAAACCTTTTATAAAACGAAAATATTTTTTATGAATTTGGCCCTTAATAGTTATCGAGAGGGCGGGGTAGTTATTTATTAGATCGTGCCACGAGTTTTGGATCTCTTTTAAACGCTTAAAATATTTTTAGTTTAACACCTTCGGCACTAGACGTATATGGAAAATCGTACATGGCAACTATTTTTAGATTTTACACAGAAAAAAATTTTTACATTAATTAAAGGTTGTCATTAGTTTTAAATTAAAACTTAATGAATTTGTTAATAGATTCAAATATGTATTTGTTTCATACAGAAGAAATAAAAAATTCTAATTAAACAAATAATTGCATCAATTAAATTAATTTAATTAAATTTTAATCTGAAATCGATTAAAACCTTTAATTGGTGAAAATATTTTTTTCTGTGTATCCAATTTAAAGGCCTCAGTTCAAACAAAAGCCAAGCCATATTCTACTCTAGGGACGAACTGATGACTTTCAAAACTTCTTTCGTTTTTTGAATCCGAGAATGAAGCAGGGTTTTCAGTTAAAAAATTCGATGAAAATAGTATTGAAATTAAAATATAAAATCCACAAAAAGGAACAGTTTGACTGCCAGTGGTTATAAAGAAAATAAATTCAAACGTTAACTATATTCTCCGACTATCGTGAATAAGTGAAAATTATTTTCCCATAAATATTTAATTACCCTTCACGTTAAGATTATAAATTCCCCGTAAATTTTTGTTAATTTCAAAGTTAAAAAAATCATTAAAAAGTATCATGGCATATATGACACCTCTTGATTTAGTTTGATGGTTTATGCCGATAAGCTAGCAAAAATTGACGCCTTGGAGGCCAACGTAGTTCGTACTTTTCGTGACATACTGCCAGCAATGCTCGAAAAACGGAGGAACAGTTAAGATCTTTTTTTGTATTCTAACAAAAAAAATGAGATAATGGCAGAGGTACAAAACCAAAGCGCCAGGGTATGATATGCTTAGCTTTCTCCAAAATCTGCAGCGTGACCTAAGCCTTCGTATAGGAAGTGAGACTCCAAAATCATTTAGGTAAAATTAAAATGAGTTTAATGGTGCTCCACCAGTGAAAATTTCAGTCTAATGGTTCTTCTCTAGTTGAAAAAGTTGAGTTTAATGGTGCTCCTCCAGTCAAAAAATGTGTTAAAAATAGTGCTTCTCCACCTATGTACGACTTATTGAATAAAAATTGTTAGGTTATACACAATTACACGTGGCTGATTAAAGCAACCACCAATAACAGTATCGTAGGACAGGGGTCTAATCACCGCACTCGATATCGAGTAAAATCTCTCTCGTACGCGATATCGAATAAAAAGTATCCTAATTTCATTCGAAAGAAAATGTTTTTAAAACGTGTTTTATAGTTCACTTGTTGACTTATTATTAATCTATTACAATTTGATATAAATAACGATTCGATACATGTCGAATGGCATAATTATCTTACTCGACTCGCATCGAATTTGTTATATGATTAGGCCCCAGCTATTTGAGAAATCACTCGAAGGTCGAGCAATATGGATGGCTTGATTGACTTTGAGCGATAACGACAATGAAGCGCGCACGTTATTTCTTAACCCAGAGCAGCCAGTGGTGGCCATATGTTCGAAATCATTTTCAAATGTTAACGACATCTATTGATCTTTCGAATAAAATTGTTTTTATAATTTAAAGTGTTTAAAAATAACAGGGTATATTCTTTGATTTTATTTATATTTCTTTTAAAAACCCACTAACAATTTAAAATATTTTTAAACCATAAACCTTCTTTTGTTCAATTGTATAATTGAATTGTTAATTTAAACTAAGACTTTTAGCCTTTATTAGCTGCAAGTTTGGGAGATGGCATCTTGAGAGTTAAATAAAGTTTGGCGGCGACTAAGCGCCGGCTTAAAGTTACTCGACTTTGCTCTCTGATCTCGAAATTTTTATTATTAAAAGAAATCCCATGGCGAAGTCATACCAGGTGTTAGCAGTATGGCAACAATTACAACAAAACAACAACTTTGACATTAGACTAGCAGCAAGGTGAATTCATACCAGGTGTAGGCAGTAGAGCAACAACTACAACAAAACAACAACTTTGACATTAGATTAGCAGATATGAAACAATGTATTTTTTGACAAGACTACCAAAAAGCGAGAGCAAAAACCAATCAGCTGGGCTATCAACACCACCTGGTATGAATTCGCCTTGACTGGCAGATATAAAACAATGTATTTTTGACAAGACAGCAAAAATAATCAGCTGCGTTATCGCCTTCATCTGGTATGAATTCGTCTTAAAGAAAACCAGAAGCCAATAATGAATGTGGGACACGTTACATATATTTATATATATATTTTTCAAGTTAAAATTATCTCCGAAGCTTTCAGCTTGTCTGCAGAAAAAGCCCAAAGTGTTAAGCAGGAATCGAACCCTCAACCCCCATAGCCTACTGCACTAGCAATCAGTATGTCGATAACAATACAAAAATGTCGGTTTAAAAATAGTTTTTTGTTTATAATATATGTAGTTATACAACAAACAATATACTCACCTATCAGTACCACCTGCCAAGAAATATATTCCACTAAATATGGCATAGGCTAAACCAATGCCAGTCGTAAAATAAACATGACTTAACTTAATTGGATGTCCAACGATGGCCAAATCGATAAGCATTATAATCGAATTCAAAACATGTACCATGATATTTAATGTGTCAATTTTGTGGATTTCTGAAAGAGACAAATAATAAATTGAAATGCAAAACATTAGAAAAACACAACAAAAAAAAAAAAGATAGATAACCTAAAACCAAACACTTATCTACTTCATCTCTTCAAAGTCAATAAAATACGACTCTAAAGTAAGTATTTGAAACGAAAAGTAATTTAGATGACAAAACAACAACAACAACAATAATATTCAACAAATGACCATTTGCAGCATATGCAGAATATTTTCTTTAAGGACAACAGGATTGTCCTCTATGTACAGGTGACATATACATACATATGTGTGCAGAAGGAAGCATTTTTTAAAGGATTAAAAGGGTTGTGATTTTTATGCAAATACAACAAAAGTAAACAGCAATTTTGTAAATGTCATTTATAGTCAGCCGTCTAAAGGGATTCTTTTCGGTGAAGGATAATTTACCCAACAAATGCTTTTACTCACAAGCAAGGACATGCGATGTCATAATATTTATATGGGCTTAGATTTTTAAAAGGCAGTTAGTTTACTTGTAATGTAAAACAAAGATACTCCTCCTACTAAAAGGTATTAGTAATAATTAATTGCAGTTTTAATTTGGTAGATAATAGGCTTTTGCAAAACGGACTTAAAAAGGATTTAAATTGCACTTGAATGTATTTTGTACAAAATAATATACTTTGGAAATTTTGAGACTTAACTTAGTCATGAGAAAATATTATATTTAGAGTTACAAAAAAATGTGCAAAATTAAAAAAACGAGGGTGGAAGGTAAAGTTGTTAGTAAATGAATATTTTTCGATTTTAAGAAATTTTTAAAATATTTTTATTTAAGATTTTTTTAAACTTCAAAACTTTTTTTTTTGATTAATGTAAATCTTTTTAGAAGAATAAAATTTATTTTGTAAATTAAAACATTTAATTTCAATTAATTTGTTTAATATTGCGAATATAACTAATTTCTTTGTCATACTTTTTTTTAATTTTTAATTGAAATTAAAAAAAAGTGAATTAAAAAAAAATTGAATTTGAAAATTTTAATTAAAAAATGCTTTCCTTTGTCTTTATATGTAAACTGCAAATATTCGTGAAGTTTTCCGTTCGATATGAAACATTTTTTATTACAAGTTTTTTGTTTGCAGACTTCGAAATTCAAAAGTTTTTCTTAAAGAGTTTTAAGAACCATATTTTTTTGAAAATGCGTATTTGAAATATAGAATTTCCATTAAATACTGTTATAGAATTTTTTTTATTTTCGAAAAATAAATTTGAATTGTTCCATTTTTTTGTTTTTATAAATTGCAAATATTAGTTAAATTTTTTCCTAATAAAAATAGTTTTTCTTTAAGACTTCAAAATTTATAATTTTTTAAATTCCAATTTTAAATACATAATTTCCATTAAAGTTTTCCTAATTCCATACTTATACTTTTATGGTTGCTTTTATTTTTTTTTTAATTTCGAAAAATTAAATATGAATTGTTCCAAATTTTTGTTCTTGTTAGAAATTGCAATTTAAGTTTTCCGTTCGATATAAAACATTTTTTCTAATAATGCATTAATTTTATTAGACTTTGAAATTTCAAAGTTCTAAAGCCACACTTTATTGAAATATTTCGAATATTTTAAATACATAATTTGCATTACATACCGTTATAGAGTTTTTTTTTTAATTTCGAAAAAATAAATTTGAATTGAGCGATTATTTTTTTGTTTTTATAAATTGCAAATATTAGTTAAGATTTTCTTATATTTATAAGAAAACTTTTTTTTCTAATAAAAATTGTTTTTTTTACACTTTGAAATTCAAAATTTTTTAAATAATTTCCGAATTTTAAATACATAATTTTCATTAAAGTTCTCTTAATACCATTATACTTTTATGGATTTTTTTTTTTAATTTTCTTTAATTTCGAAAAATTAAATTTGAATTGTTCGAATAATTTCGTAAAATTAAATTTGAATTGTTCGAAGTTTTATTGTTTTTATAAATTGGAAATATATATTCATTAGGTTTTCCGTTCGATATAAAATATTTTTCCTAATAACAACTTCATTTTATTAGAATTCGAAATGAAGAAGTATTTCTTAAAGAGTTCTTAAAACCACATTTTATTCAAGTTTTCCTAATTCCATATTTCTACGTTTATGGATTTTTTCTTAATTTTTTTTTTAATTCCGAAAAGGTAATTTAAATTTAAGTTGTTCGAATTGTTGTTGTTGTTACAAATTTCATATAAAATTCGTTAAGTTTTCCATTCGATATAAAACATTTTTTTCATACAAAACTGGGTTTTTGGACTTCGAAGTTCGAAAGTTTTTTAACAACAAAAGGGTTTTAACAACATTTTTTATTGAAAAGTTTTGAATTTTAAACAAATTTTTATTTTTAAGGAGTTTATTTTAATTTCGAAAAATTAAATTTGAAATTCGAAAGTTAAAAAACTTGAAAAGTTTTGAATTTTAAACGCATAATTTCCACCAAATATATTTTTTCTCCATTTTTTAATTTCGAAAAATTAAATTCGAAAGTTTTCCTTAGAATGTTTTAAAAACATTTTTTATTGAACTGTTTCGATTTTTAAACGCAAAATTTCCAATAAATAGTTTTCTTTATTTCTTTTTTTTTACTTTAATGGAGTTTTTTAATTTCGAAAAATTGAATTCGAAATTGGAAAGTTTTCCTTCGTGAGTTTTAAAAACATTTTTTATTGATAAGTTTCGAATTTTAAACCCATAATTTCCACTAAATATTTTTCTTCATTCCATTTTTTGCTTTTGTGGAGTTTTTTTAATTTCGAAAATTGAATTCGAAATTCGAAAGTTTGCCTTAGAGTTTTGAAAACATTTTTTTTTGAAAAGTTTCTAATTTTAAACCCATAATTTCCACTAAATATTTTTCTATATTCTATTTTTTACTTTTATGGAGTTTTTTTTTAATTTCAAAAATTAAATTCGAAATTCGAAAAATTAAATTTTATGTTTTTATAAAAATAAATAAACTTTTCATTGATATAAAACATTTGCTTTCTAATAAAAAATTCTGTGACATTAAGGAATAAGTGCTTAAGTCGACTTAAGCAAAATTTAAGTTAGTGGCACCTTTGGAATCTCCGTACTCCAAAGTACCCATGTGCAAATTTTCAATTATTTTGTACCATTTTTGAAGAAGTTATAGCGAAATTTCTTTCTGCTTATCTTTTTTCAATTTCTAAACGCATTGGGAAAAAAGCTTAAGAAACTACAAGCTATTTTTCCAAATCAAAAAATCTTTTTTTCACAACTTATTAATTGCAACGCCTGTCTACTTTTGGTAGATATAAAATAATTTCCAAAACATACGTTTGACTCCCATGTGTGAAGTTTAAAGATCAGATATTTTTTAAAAAAATTAATTTTTAAGTTTAAAATTGCTCTCCTACAAAACTTAAAAATCAGACTTAAGCACTTTTTCCTTTTTGCTACAGAATTGGTTTTATTAAACTTCGAAATTCAATAATTTTTCGTAAAAATTTTAAAAAAGCATATTTTATTGAAAATTTTCGAATTTAAAATAATTTTTTTAAATAAAATTTTATATAAAATTTCATTTATATAAATAATTTCTAATAAATAGTTTTCCTAATTCCATATTTCTACATTTATAGAGTTTGAAAATCGAATTGTTTAAAACTTTTTTAATTTCGAAAAATTAAATTTGAATTGTTCGAAAAATTTATGTTTTTATCAAATGGTTTTATATTAATATTTTTTAAAATTCAAACTTTGAGCATTAAAAAAATATTTTTGTAATTCTAAATTTTAAATAAGTTTAAAATATGTTCGAATTTTACAAAATTATTTGTCACATAATTTTTAAAATTAATAAACTTCAAAATTTTAATAACTTTTTTATTACTATTTTTGGTAGAAATTTGGAAGTATATCCTTTTAAGCATTTGAAATTTATGAAAGTTTGAAAACAAATTTTTCTATTGAAAAGTTTTGAAATCTTGGATCATTTTGTATTTAATTTTATGTTCGAAATTTAAAAATTTTAAGCTTAAAAAATGTTTCGTTGTAAATTTTTTTGTTACAAATTATGTAAAATTCGGTAAAGGAATAAATCGAATATAAAGGATAAAATATTAAAATAATAAATTTAATTTAAATTAATTTTGAATCACAATAATGTTAAAATATTACCAAAGTTCTTCTCAACCGACACTTACCTGGATCGTGGACCAACAGCCAATAACACATCGTTATAATAAATGCATAAACCGTTGCACACGTATACAGCACCCAATAGAGATGATGTAGTTTTGATTTTTTCGCCTGACGCATCAGTTCAAAGTCTTCTCTCTCCACCATCATGCCCTGCGTTACAATCATCGCCGCCAACCACGCCTGAATGGTACAGAACAGCAGGCCCCAATGGGTGAGATAAATCCACCATTTGGCATAATGATTTTCGTAACGTTCATCGCTACGCCCAACATCGAGTAGCGAACACACCAGTGCCGCCAAACAAATGATCGCAGTTATCCAGCGATAGAATAGGTAGATAATGCGCACCTGGGTATTGCGTTGCCACTGGCACAGATAGAAGTTGTGCCGATGCACATGATCCGGTGTGACATCGGGAAAGCAGCCCTTCCACAGTTGACTCACCATCATTCTACGTCTTTGAAAACAACTGAGATTCGAACCTAAATGATGAAAATTTTCACAACTACCGGGTGTTGATCTTGTGGAATAAATGTTGCTGCTGCTGTTGGTAGTGTTCGTTTGCTGCTGTAAGTTTTGCTGGTGGCGGTGTAATGATGTCTGCTGTTGTTCCTGATAGTGATATTGCTGCTGTTGTTGGGTTTGCTGATGATAGTCTGCTCTTGTATCTGCAGAGTTTTTACTTTGATAGGAATGTTGTCGCTTGTGGGTCTGATATGTGCTGGTGTCTGTGTTGTAGGGTTGATACGGCTGTGGTTGTTCCAATTTGGGCAAATGTTGGTGATGCGGATGATGGGAGTGCAGATGTTGATGTTGGCCTGTTTGTGAGGAGGGATTATGTTGGTAGTGAGGCGACGTATGTGATGTGGCGGCTAGAGCTTTAGATGTTGTGGTTGTTGTTGTTGTTGGGGCTATAGCTGCTACCGCTGCGTGTGACGATGTATCGTATGCTTGCGTATGATATTGTGAATCGTGTGTGGGCTGTTGTATGGACGACGTTTTGCTGCTGTATTTAGGACTCCCACAAGGAGATAAATATTTTTCTCTTCTCAGCGAGCGTGGCGAAGACCCCACCCGTATGGGTGACAGTCTATCGACGGCTGTAAACGATGACCTGCCTGGACTACAGTTGCTTTGCAAACTATTTGTGCGTAGTCTAGAGCGGCCCACAAACTCACGATCTCTATAACGATCACAGTCTATAATGGGACTAAAACCGCGACTTCTCTGGCGCGTTGTATAGTAACCGGTGGCTGAATAACGACCGCCAGTATCACGTGGACGTCTGGGTCTATAGGCGTAAGTATCACTGCGCAGCGAGGCCGGCGGCGAGGGTATATAATCTATAGGCCTCGACGAATAGGTGGACAAATAGGGCTCGGTACTCACATGTAAATCGTCATCTAATGGCGGCAGCAATGGCGGTGGTGGTGGCGGGGGTAATTTTAATAAACTACTACGTGGCTCTGATACCGATGTGGCTAACAGAGGCCCTGTATGTGCCGCTGCTGGTGATATTCTACCAAAATAATCACCTCCTCCCGAGACTCCTCCACCTCCGCTGGATTGAAAGGGATAATAGCTTTCGCCAAAACTTAAGCTGTAGTAACCGTTGTAGCTAGTATTGCCTCCAAGGCCTGTAGAGGCGTGATGTTTATAATAACGATAGCTACGTCCTAAAGGTGTGTAAGCACCTCCTCCTCCTCCTCCCAAACCTGCACTTAATCCTCCCAGTCCCAGTCCGCTTAGGCCCAAACTAATGCCAGTTGCTGTATCGCCCAAATAACTACTCGGACTAATACTACTGCCAAATAAGGTTTTGTTGTAGTACGGATTTCCTGCTGACTGCAGATGTTGCTGACTGTAGAATGGATTGTACAGCTGTTGTTGATGATGGTGTTGCTGTTGCAGTAGTTGTTGCTGCAGCTGCTGTTGTTGTAGATTATAATTGCAGTTGTAATTATAATATGTTGGCGGCGTCGTTGAGTCTTGTTGCTGCTGCTGTTGCAATTGTAATTGCTGTTGTTGTTGTTGCTGATAAAATGGCGAACGTGATTGCGTAATGTTGCCGTTGATGAAATTGTTGTTGTTTGTTAAAAAATTATTAAAATACAAAGACGGCGACGACGACGACGACAATAAATCGTATGATGCTGGTACTAAATGTTGCTGCTGTAATAATTGTTGTTGTAATAATAATTGCGGTCTGTTGGGGCCACTAATTGGCTCTGAACAAAAATAAAACTGAGCGTAATCCAATGTGATGAGAATGTTGCTGATATTTAAAAGTCTGCCTCCGTTCACAACAAATTATACGAAAACTTAAAATGCTGCTGCAACTGCAACGGCTTCTGCTGCTGCTAATGATGGAGAATATTATGAGGTTAGTGATGATGATGGTGGTGTTGGTGTGAAATAAAAAAAATCTGTTATTACTATAAAAACCGCTGATGTTCTTTAAAAACGTTGCAGTAAACGATGAAATTATTGTTGAAGTTTGATATAACGATGACTTGTGTTTAAATTTGACAGCGTGAAATTCAAGATTTTAGTATTTTTAATAAAAGTTTAAATACTGTATATTTGTTTATAATTTCCTTTTAAATCTTATCAAGTTTTTAACACATCTGTAAAGAAAAGAGAATAAATTTCCATTAGTCATAAACATATTAAATGTTTTAAATTTTAAAAAATAATAAAATTATTGATTTGAAGGAATTTCTAAATCTCTTTTGAGCAATTATTTGCTTTTACTTCAAAATTATATTTAAACCTCAAAATGCATCATTAAGTCCTTCAACAAATTCAATGTTCTATTGTTTGTATTGCAATTAACATTTGCTTGCTTTACAAATACAACCATCATTCAGAGAATTAGTTCGGTTGGCTAATGGAGCGTGTACGTGATATTAAATATTAAATACCAAATTTCACATACGCTCATGTATCTGTGTGTGACCCTTTTCTTTCCATTTCTGGCAGAGATGGCAAGTTTGCCAGCTTTTCAATAACCTAACGAATTGTAATAAGACGAAGTAAAAGCTTTTTATACCCTTCAGCACACAGGTGGAAAGGTTATATATATGTTTGTCATTCCGTGTGTAATTTCTACAATATTCATTTCCGTCCCCATAAAGTATATAGATATATTCTGGATACTTATACATAGAAAAGTTGATGAAGCGATGTCCGTCTATCCGTCTGTCCGTGTTCGGGTAGTAATGTTGTTTGCCAAGGCACCAGAGGAGATACAGAAAGAAGATTTAAGCCCACCAATCTGCCAGGCACAATGTCGAAAATTTTGGGATTGCAATTCAGCAAGATCGGATCATTCCTTTGGAGACTGCGGGCAAAAACCATGTCCACCTATATTTTTTTCACGTTTTTTTTAATTTTTTCGGTTTTAATGATTCTCTTTTGTTTTTTTTTTTGTTAAATAAATATTAGACCGCGACTGGTAGATCGCAAGGAGTGCATACAGATCCCGGGGGATCAATAACCCGCTGTGAGGGCTGATTTTATGTTTATTTTTAGGTTGGTGAGGTTTTTTTTGCTTTGATTTGTATTGAAGGCCTTTATAAAAAGGGAGCCAATAGACCCATAGGGTGCCCATTGGTAACCACAAAAAAATTAAAAAAAAATTTTAATTTTTAAAAAATCTTTTACAAATAATTTCTAAAAAATATTCAAACAAATTTCTACAAAAAATTTTTCAAAAAAATTTAAAAACAAATGTTCAGAGAAACATAAGGGTGCCCATTGGTAACCACGAGCAGTCAATAGGCCATTTTAAAGGATTTTTGCTTTAGACTGACCATTCTAATGCAATGTAGATTGCAGGAAGTTCCTAATTTTTACAAAAAATTAAAACAAAAATTTTTTAAATTTCTTTCTATAAAATTTTCAACTAATTTTTACAAAAAATTAAAAAAAAATTTACAAAAAATTAAAAAAAATTGACAAAAAATTAAAAAAAATTTACAAAAAATGTTTACAACTAATTTTTCCACTGGTAACCACGAGCAGTCAATAGGCCATTTTAAAGGATTTTTGCTTTAGACTGACCATTCTAATGCAATGTAGATTGCAGGAAGTTCCTAATTTTTACAAAAAATTAAAAAAAAATGTTTTTCTATAAAATATTCAACTAATTTTTACAAAAAATTAAAAAAAAAATTTACAACAAATTTTCCCACTGGTAACCACGAGCAGTCAATAGGCCCATTTTAAAGGATTTTTGCTTTAGACTGACCATTCTGATGCAATGTAGGTTGCAGGAAGTTTCAGAGATACATAAGATAGACCCACAGGGTGCCCACTAGTAACTACGAGCAGTCAATAGGACCATTTTAAAGGATTTTTGCTTCAGACTGACCATTCTAACGCAATGTAGATTGCAGGAAGTTCCTAATTTTTACAAAAAATTAAAAAAAAAATTTTTTAATTTTTAAAAATTTTTTTACAAATAATTTCTAAAAAATTTTCAAACAAATTTTTACAAAAAAAAATTTTACAACAAATTTTCAGAGAAACATAAGAGAGTAACACAATATCTAGCATTACTATGGTGAAGGGTATATAAAATTCGGCATGGTCGAATATAGCACTCTTATTTGTTATAATTATTTTTGAATATTTAGGAATTAAATTTTATATTTATTTTTTTTGTAATGTCAAGACAAATATTTTTTGTTGCTTAAAACCGGCTGAATTTAAATAAATTAGTTATTTTCAGGGATCGTAACAGTTATAAGTTGTATTAAAATAATACTTTTTAACAATTAATTTTTATTTATACAGGGTGCCCACTGATAACCACGAGCAGTCAATAGGGCCATTTTAAAGGTTTTTATGCTTTAGACTGACCATTCTAATGGAATGTAGATTGCAGGATGTTCCCAATTTTTACAAAAAATTTATTTTGTCACATACAATATTAGAAACTAGCATAAATTGGCTTCAGCTACAACGGTGGATGTGTAGCCATGTGTAATTATTTTTAAATCGGTAGCCGTTTGTTGTCTATATGTTTAATGCCTTATAGAGGACACATGGCGTAACTGATTTACACGTGGTAAAGAGAAGGCAATTAATCTAGAGCTAAGATAGTAGAAGTATTATTTAAGTAGTAACTGGGACATAACAAGAACCCCAACGTTCTTCAATAAAATAAAAAAAAAATAAAATTTTCTTTAATTAAAATTTATTAAAGAAGTGAAAATCTAAATGTCCATATCTGGCCTTAACACATGTATGCTGGTGGCTCATTTGTGCTAAGAAATTTATATTTAATAAAAAGAATAATTTCCAGAATCTATCAAAAGAATACTCCGATAGAAAGTTGATACCAATTAAGTCAACGAATTTTTCATCTGAAATCAACACAGAAAAATATTTTCTTTTTGTCATTCTGATTTCAGTTTGTCTGTCTTGTTCAACTGTCTGTCTGTCTGCTTTTCTGTTTGTCTATCTGTCTTTTCTAATTTATTTGTGTTCTTTGCATTCATTGTTATGCTTTTGTGTAGTCCTTTATTAAAGTGAAGCGTATGATTTTAATTGATTATAAATTCATAACAATTCGTTGCAAAAGTTTTGTCATGTAGGCATCAACCGTACGAAGCATACGTTTTAAAATATTCACATAAAATATAAGAAAACAATTTTTTTTTATTTTTTCTATAAACATGGTTTGTTCTGGGTACACATAGAGAAAAGATAGGGGTGCGCCATGGCCATTGCAGCAATAGATTGTTATTGTAAACGATTTATGTTTCACTTGAAAAATACTTTGATCACGATACTAGGATTGAGAGAAACTACAGAATATTTTTTTTTTTTTTTTTGTAAACTAATTTTGTGTATTTTTAATATTCAACCATTAAAATTTAAAATATATATTTTTTATCCTTCCTAGGAATACTTTTGCTTTTGTTTAATCAGCACTGAACTGAAAATCGCGTGTTTTTTCAAATTAGAATTTTTTCGGATTAAATTTTTTGGAAATTGTTAAAAAAAATATGGATCCATTTTTCATCCTCAGTTACAAAATTATGCAAAAACTCATTTGGATTGCTCTTGAACCGTGCCAAACACTCTTTGGAAGTGGTCACACGGTTCTGTTTATAGTCGAGAGTTGACATTTACTGCACCCATTGTGCGGATAGCTTTTCATATCCAAATATTAATGCAAAATGTTATGTATCCGTTTGATGGAGATGCGTGCAGACTCACCCACCTTATGCAATTTTATTCTCCGATCCAGTCTAATATCATTCCATGGATTTAGTCTATTATTTTTTGAGTGATGGCCTATTTTGGGCTATCTGAACCTGATTGGCATAATTTGTGCTGGACCACATTGAAATTGATGGTGCGGAGTCCCTTTAGTGTTTATTAAGTTTTTATTTGGTTTCGTTAGTCTTTTTTTTTTAAATAATTTGTTTAGCTTACGAAGTTCAATTTTCTTTATCTTCACCCCCGGGAGTTCCAATTGTCACTTCAGGAATATGGCAAATGCTTTGACGCGGTTCACTCGGGGAAAATAGGGGCACCAGACGCTAGGGTTCCTAGAGCCTAAATCTGGAAGAAAAGGTCTGTGTGTTCAAACATATGGGTCCTCTTCTAGGCCCGACCAGTACCCAAAGGACTGGTACCACGGGAATCGGTGGCCCCACAGAGAGCCTATCCTATCTGTGACCGGTTATTGGTGAGGTCCCCTTCGGGGGTACAGGTGGTGGTTGTGGTTTAAGATCAATTTATGTAGGTAAGGAGTTTGGATAGTCTCCAAACCCCTAAGCAAGAGGTTATAATGTGGATCTAGGCTTGCCTTGGAAAGGCTTGCCATATTATATAAATTGCTACTCATTGTGACTGTATCACACACAAAAAGCGATTGGTGGCAATCGTAAAGTGTTGTTATACTACACAATGGGTGCGCTAGTCTACGCCTAAGTTTCACTCAGTGGTAAGACCATCGTGAGGTTAGGCAGAGTAGGCAGGTATTCACGTTAATCTTGTTCCACAATTTCTTTATCTTCGTTAAAACTAATGTTTGATTTTAATGACTGGCAAAGACAATCTAATAGTGACAGCTTGCTTAAAATTCGACAGTAATTCAACAGGAGATAACTGTTACCTGGAGTAGTGTTGCATGGAAATGGAATATGCTAGAAATATGAAAAATTACGAAATAAACTGCCCTTGTATTTTTAAGAAAATTGTGTTGCATTTTATCTAAGATGATTATAGTGCCTCGATAAACCGATTGGTAGTGCGCTAGTCTATAAGTCTAAAGGTTGCGGGTTTGATTTCCACCTAAGACTCTGGGTGTTTTCTGCAGACAAGGAAAAAGCTTCGTAGAGGTAGTGTTGTCTTTTAAAACCCCTCTTCAATTAAGTTTAACCTCCTCAAGTTTTTTCTCTGCGTGTATTTATTGTTTTTCTTTATCTTCTAGTGTTCGTTCGTGAGCACATCTTTGCTTGTGCAAAACGAAAGAAAATTGCATTCAGGAGAAACTTAAAAATTCAATAGAACTTTAATTTATTCATTTTTTCTTGCTGTTGTTTCTTCTCAAAACTACAAAAATTAAATTCTCAACATTTTATTTACAAAAAACGAAAAAGAAAAATAAAAAACAAATAATAAAAGGAAAAAGCAGCTGAAAAAGCAAACAAACCGTACATAAAATATGAATGCAAATTCAGCTGTAAAAAAAGAAACAGGAAATATTTTATTTTCATATTCTATTAATAAACAGAGGAAAAGGAAAAAATCTTCAAATAAAAAAAAAAAACGAAAAAGTTTTTGGCAACAGCAACTGTTTGCAAGTAATGCTGCTGAAAGTTTTGTATCTTTGCAAGACAGTAGATTGAAATTTAAGTACATACGTTTTACTCAATTACTCTACAGCCAGAAACCTTAAAAATGGCAGAGACAGAAAATAAGGACATGAAGGCAAAAGCACTTCGAAATGTTTTACACTCAACAGCAGATACTGATTTTAGTACGCAAAAGAAAAAACTACACTACTTATAAACTTAATATCTTCTTCAAATAGTATGTAAGTGTGTGTCTGTGTGTGTGTTTATGTTAAAGTGACGTCAAATGTGTTTGAAAATCTCTTAAGCAAACACACACGCACGCACACACTTATACACTTTCACCCCTGCCTAAAGCTAACCGATTTTAACTAAATGTTTGGTTACTTGAGTATAAAAGCAAACACTTTCTCTTATATACATTATCACTCTCCCACACACACACACACACACATAAATGTATAACGCTCTTACACACAAAAAGACGCTAATAAAATTCCCGTTAAATTTATGAGATTTTTATCAAAATTTGGTTTTAATAATGTAATTGTTGTTGTTGTTGTTGTTGTTGTTGCTGCTTCTGTTCTAAATGAATAAGAAAATTAGAGCAGAAAAAGTAGAGAATATTTTTAGGCTGCGCCAGGTATGGAAAATTGAAATTTTTAAATAAAACTTTTAATTAATCTAAATAGTATTTTAGAGTTTTTAAAAAGTTCTCAATCTCAACTACATATAAAACAACAAATCCGATGCAATGTCAGATATGTTTTGTTGTTTTATCGTCATTAAAATGAAACGTGTCCTAATAATATTAGGAAACTTATGTACTAGAAAATGCGTTTTTAGTTTTTTATATAAAAAAATCGAAATTTTTCAATAAAAAATATATTTTTATGAATTTTATAAGTGATCACATATTTTTGGTGTTTTGGCTGTAGGACGCTTAGTTTAGCTAGAAAATGAGTTTTTAGGTTTTTTATATAAAAAATCGAATTTTTCAATTAAAAATATATTTTTATGAATTTTAAAAGTGATCACAGATTTTGTCCTTTAGCCTGTAGGACGCTTAGTTTAGCTAGAAAATGAGTTTTTAGTTTTTTATATAAAAAAATCGAATTTTTCAATTAAAAATATATTTTTATGAATTTTAAAAGTGATCACAGATTTCTGTCCTTTTGCCCGTAGGACGCTTAGTGTCCAGTATCTAGGACATACATATATCGGCGATTATGCACCCTAATGAACTGATGCAATAATAATTGTATAATACTCGGAAATCGGTGAGTTTTATGGAACTCCATTATCAGTTTGCAATCAACGAAATAAGGCTGCTACCTTCGATCTGGCAAATAAGCCTACATACACAATCAAGGGAGTAATTTGGAACAGACTAGAACAAGCTCATACCAGGAGTCTTTTAAGTCATTAAGTCTTTCATTACTGAATAACAACGATAGAAAGTTGAGATTGACCATAGCTGTCATAACTAAATTAAGCATTAAAATAATTACCTTGGAAACGGCCACAAGTATGAAATGGGAAAACAGAATTACAAAAGTTGACTGTAAAAATATCTACAACATAAAACTGGAAAAATTTAATTTAATTTAATTGTACCAGTTATGTCGTTCATACAGTTAGAAATTATGTCAAAAAATTACAATTGCATTAATTTTACCATCCCTGTGAAATATACGAGGGAAATTTGATAATTGCGTGACTTAGTGTATAACATTTTTTTTTTCGGCAAAATATAATTTTATTTCCTATAATAGTCTTCTTTTTGTTCTATATATTAAGTGCAGTTAATTTAGGCAAATTAAAAGATTTCTCAGGGCCCTCAAAATGAGCGTTTGTTTCAATGACGATCTCTTCGGTTAAGTAAGAGGTCAAATTTCTTATTTTTCAACTGGAATATTTTTTTATAATATTAATTTTGTGCATTTATAATATTCAACCATTAAAATTTAAAATATATAGTTTTTATCCTTCCTAGGAATACTTTTGCTTTTGTTTTATCAGCAGCTGAACCGAAAATCTCGTGATTTTTCAAATTTGAATTCTTTCAGATTCAATTTTAGGAAATTGTTAAAATGGATGATTCATCATCGTGATTTTTCAAATTAGAATTTTTTCGGATTAAAGTTTTGGAAATTGTTAAAAAAATATGGATTCATGTTTTATCCTCAGCTAATGCAAAAACTTATTCGGATTGCTCTTGAACCTTGCCAAACACACCTCGGAAGTGGTCACACGGTTTTGTTTATAGTCGAGAGTTGACATTTACTACACCCATTGTGCGGTTAGCTTTTCTTATCCAAATATTAATGCAAAATGTTATGTACCCGTTTGATGGAGATGCCTGCAGACTCACTCACCTCATTTACTTTTATTTTCCCATTCAGTCCAATATCATTCTATGGATTTTATCGATTATTTCTGGAGTGATGGCCTAATTTGGGCGACCGGAACCTGATTGACGTAATTTGTGCTGGACCACATGGAGTTTTCCCATAGTGAGTGCAAACCTGTCTTGATTGTGGTACCTATTGAGCGGACAGCTATTTCATATCCCAATATAATTCATGCAAAATGTGAGCTACTCGCTAGGTTGCGATGCCTAAAGCTTTAACCACCTCAAGCACTTCCATTCTCCGGCCGTCCATAAATTTTTTCGACTATTTCTGGCATTATTTGAGTTGATATGACCACTACCGAAAATAATAAATAATTTTTTTAGACATTGAAATTGATGGCGCATAGGCAATCAGGTCATTCATTGGTTTCGGTGATAGTTTTTTTTCTTTTCATTTTCGTTAAAGTTCACGAGGTTGTCTTATTTAAATCACTAAAAAAAAAATAGTTGAGGCGGTTGGTTCTAAGTCCGACAGTAGTCCAGAATTTGATAATAGCAGTGTTACATGGGGTGTTACGGCGGTGGAAATACAAAGAATAACGAAATTATCAAATTGGCCTGGTAGTTTCAAGTTAACAACTTAGACCAAAATATTTCGCAACTACTAAATATTTCTAGAAAAATAATTTAGAGTAGCTGTGTCCACACACGTTGTGTGCGTCCTGACAATATTTTGTTCGATCTTACTTTGAAAGTAATCCACACTAAATTTTAAGACTCTTACGTATTTACTTATAGAAAGGTACCCATCCCTCTAGATAAAATTCTAAAATTTATATAAAATTCTAAAAAGTATTGTAAGGTTCTGTAAAAGGTGTTTAAAACAATATAATTCCACAAAGTAAAAATACAAATTAAAAACAAATTTTTTTCAATTGCCTATTTGGCAGTAAGTAATTCATATTTTGTCATTATTTTAAATCAGCGCCATCTGTTGCGCAACCGTGATTAAAATATCCCGCTTTCAAATTATATTTGGTCATTATTTTAAAACAGCGCCATCTGTTGCGCAACCGTGTTTAAAATATCACACTTTCATAAATAAAAGATGCCTTAAAGTATGCAGTACTTTTAAATCTGTAAAAAAATTGGTTTACTTTTGCTTTATCTCCACTTTCTCCCAGAAATAAAACATTTTTAAAACAAAAAAAGTACCCTATATTGAAATCAGGATACTAAGGTACCTCGTCAGCAAATTTTGTTAAAATCCATCCAGTAGTTTTTACGTGATGTGAACACAGATAGAAAGACAGACAGTTAGAGAGACAGGAAATGAGTTACTATTTTATTATATGTATAGAAAAATCATTGCACCTAAAATATATAAGTATATCAAGCGATATTATAGTTTTTATGGTTATTTTGTAATAAAATGAACCCATATTGTTAAGCACATAAAAATTTGATCCGAGTGATCGGATGTACCCTTGTACAGTTTCAATGGCAAAAATGCACAATTTGCTTTTGCACCAGAAATTTTTGCACAAGCTTTATTGCGAATTTTATTAAATCCTAAAAGTATGCTATTAATAATATGGTTTTTGTAGTATAAATTCAGACACACAGTTGCCAGTTAAAATTTGTAAAAATTGTCAAAAATTCCCCAATAAAAATCGTTTAAAATTTAAGAAATTTTTATGATCATTTTACTTTATTGTAAAATTAAATAATTATTTTACGGCTGAATAAAAGCTCTCGTATGTGAGTTCGAATCGCTATTTTATTTATATAATTTTGATTTATTTAATTTTTCAGTTGATTTTTTTTATTTTTGTGATTTTTTTTCTTTTTGTTAATTCAGTACCTTCCTCAGTGTCTCAGCTAACTCTACACTGTCTCATCGAATGACATGCACAGCGGATAGAACTTGAAAACAGCGATTACTGTCGCAGCTGTCAAGATAATAATGAGAAGAAAATAAGAATGCAGAACAATGTGTTTTTTTTATATTTTATTTCTTTTTTTTTTTTTTGTTTTTGCTGTAGGATAAATTTTCCTTTCTCTACAAAACCCCAAAAAATGTATTTTTAATGTCTGTTATCTTAAGGAAACTTATGAATTGTAAAAGGAAGCTTCTAAACAAAAACAAAAAAAAAAAAAAAAAAAAAAAAAAAAAAATTGAAAATAAATAGAATGCGATAACAAAAAGCTGTCCTTCAAACTGCTTTATTTTCAACTCGAAAATTGTGTGTAAAGGTTGTTGAAAATTTTCTAATATTTTAGATTTAAAATGTTACTTTGAAATCTCTTAAAAAGAATTTGAAATGAAATATTTAAAATAAAATATTAAACTCAAGTGTTTTTATTTAATCATACCAGGGTGGTTTGATAATTCCGTGATTTATTTTTATTTTTTAAAGCATGAACTTTGAATGCAACTCTGCTCTCGTTACACTGTCGTCTTTAAATAGACAACGGGCGAAAAACCTGCATCTTTTCATTTGTTTTTGACAGCTATTGCTAGTAGACAGCCTCATTATTTCGATTAGAAAAAAAAATTGTTCGAAACACAATGTAAAAGACATACAAATTCGAATGATTTTCATATATGGGGTATTCCACAGTGAATCGGATATTTTTGGTAATTTTTTTTTTTAATTTAGATTTAAACTTGCGGGCTTAATTTTTGTTTAGTTTCAGAAATATATCGAATTTTACTTCTACTTGTATTAGTAAAGGATATAAAAGGATACTGATTTTGCCCGTTTTTATTTTCTTAATTTTTAAAAGTAAAAAAAAAAATCCTTCTTCTAGAATCTGTACGACTTCAGTCCTATAAAAAGAAATATGACTTAGAGGTGCTGCATAGAAGTCTTGTAGGTGCTCTATAGACTGATTGGTAGTGGGCTAGTCTATCATTTTAGAGGTTTTGGTCAAATACTAAGTGGTTTCTACGGACAAGCGAGGAGTCGTGCAGGTAGTGGTGTCTTCAAACAAAAAACATACTGATTTTATTTTCAAATCTCTGACATCAGACGTCGCGATAAGCAATGAAGAATCAATCATACAGTCAACTAGCTGTGTCCACCATTTCGTCAGCGTCCTTGCAAAATTTTGTTCTATTTTGCTTTGAAAGCAATTCACACCAATCACCATTACTTTTTTAATGCTTCAGTTATGCTTTATGTATTTGTATGTAATGTAGGGGGAATATCGAAGCAGAACACTTTCATAATGGGTCCCTCTTCGACCCCCTTCCGACGACCCCTATGATTACAGGCAACCGAAATGTAATTTACGGCAACTTACTTACATTGAGTCATGTGCTACAACCAGCCCTTAATCTTAACTTTAGTGATTTTAGACTGTCGACTGGTAACTGTCGGCCTTCTTTCTCATCACGCAGTCTCTAGTTATTGCTAGCATTTGTTAAGGCTCAGGTCCCCCATGGCATCCACCAGTGGTCCTGAGTCTTATGCTAGCAAGTGCTGGACATTCATACACAATGTGCGCTGCCGTCTCAGCCTCTTTCCTTTCCCCGTCTCCTCTTCTGTCTCTGCCTCTCACTTTTAGACATGAGCTGTAGAGACTCCGACTCGACGTTGATATCCTTCCCTGGCCAGTGGCAACCGGAGTTCCTAAAGGGATTAACCTCTTCACCTCTAACGAGGCTTCCTTATCCATCCCTATCGAAATATCCTGGTTTAACGCCATAGGAGAACCTTTAGAGTTTAACCTGTTCACCCCTCGCGAGGCGTTCCTGTCCATCCCTTCTGAATTCTTTCGTAGGCCATTATTGGAGAAAACGTCGTCCACCAACACAGAGCTCCTTATGCATGGGTAAGTCTACATTGAAACTGGAGGTCGACTGGTATCTAGAGTTCGCATACTAATGGTGAAGCATCCTCCTGACCACGCATTCCTGGCGTATGCTGTCCCACCGTGGATTAGGGTAGGGTTCTTCCAGATTAGGGTTCAAGGAACCCTGGCGTATAGCGGGTCTCATTCTTACTAAAATAACTACGTTCTTTCACTACTTTTTCTCCACTTTCTCTTGGAAATGAAATAGTTTTGAGAAAAAACAAAATATCCTATATTGGAATCAGGATACTATGGTACCTCCTTAAAAATTTTTGTTAAAATCCATCCAGTAGTTTTTACGTAATGCCAACACAAAGAGAAAGACAGACAGACAGACAGGAAATGAGTTACTGAGTTACTTACTCTTATACATATGAGGCATTCCATGTGACATCGATTGTTTTTGGCATTTGTTGATTCTCATCAAAAATCACATACTGGTGCCAAAGATTTTTTTAAATTTCTGCCTTTTTTTAATTTTTTGCTCCTTCTTCTTGAAAAATATTCCCAGGACCATTTGGAAAAACTTATGAAAATAACTTTCCGTATTATTTTTTGAACCAGTTGTTGCAATTGGAAGATTGTAGTTCAGCATTTGAAATATCTCGCAAAAAAAGAAAATACAATCCTGCCTTATTAAACATTTTTTTAGACAAAACATTGTTAAATAGAAAAATAACAAGTCGTGTTTACCTAGTAATTCAATCAATTTAATCTAATCTCTAAAAAGATTCAATTATTCTAATCCCAGTTATATGCTGCAGCCCCTTAAAAGGAATCATGTCTGTCGTCTCATTTTAATTGCAAATTGGCAAATGCAGCCAACCAATGAAACCAAAGATAATACGAAAAAAAAGCCAAACAAACCTTGCTACGTTCAGGGAAAACTTACATCGAATTGATGGTTTAATTTATCCGTTGTTTGCAGCATATGACCGTGTGTTGGTCAATTTAGTTTTTTTTTGTTTTTGTTCCCTTGTATTCAAATTATTTGCAATGGTTTAAATTATCTGGCTAAAATGGTTTCCAATAAAATAGATAGTATACACTTAGGCAGCAATTTAAATAATAATAAACCAGAAATCCTTGCATACTTTTTGGTGGTCAAAAATGGTGAGAAATTAATTTTTTCGGTTTTTTTTTTTTTAAATTAAAATCAAATGTTGGTTAGGAATAAGGTTGGGATAACAACTAGATTGTTGGATTATTTAAAACAAAATTAAATATTAGTCATTGAGTTTGTATTTTGCTTAAATGCTTTAAGCAATCAACTGCAATTGAGGTAAGATTCTCCAGAAACAGCGAAGTATTGATTATTTTCGGAAAATTATTTCAAAATTAGAAGGTTGCTTTTAAAAAGAATTGATTTAATAAACTTTACTTTTTATAAAAGTCGATATTTTTTAAGTTACTTTTATTAAATTTACTTTTTTTTTAATAAATAACCCCTAAACCTAAACCCTAAAAATAATTTTTAGGGTTAAAAACGTAACCCTATTATTTTCGCTTCCTTATCTGTCCGTCTGTGTATCTATCTGAGCCGTAACCGTAAATACTTAAAATTTCTACAGTTGTTGTACTATGGCCGCTATAAGAAAAAAATACTAAAAATTAAAGGGTGTTCCGATAGTACTTTACACATATTTGGCCTTTTTTTCACCATAATAGGAAGACACTGGAAACTTACACAGACTATTTAAAAGTATGCGCGCTATATTAACAGATATAAAAGATCAAACTGAAAATAAAAGGGTGTCCCGATAGTGACAGGATTTTCACCTAAATGGTCTTGGTTCTGAACCGTAACGGGTAGACTCTAGAAATTTTTACAGAAGGTGTTTAACTATGGCTTTGTTACAGTGCTAAAATACTAAAAATTAAAGGGTGTTCCGATAGTTATTTCCGAGTTTTTTTTGCGAACCAATAGGCAGACACTTTAAAACTTTGTTCGCTATATTAGCAGATATAAAAGGTAAAACTGAAAATAAAAGAGTGTCCCGATGGTAACGTGATTTTCACATAAATAGCTTAAACCGTAACAGATGGACTGTTAAATTTTTAACAGAAGAAGTATTACTATGGTTGGTATCACAACAAGTACTAAAAATTAAAGGCTGTTACGATAGTATTTTCACGTATATGACATTATTTTTTTGAACCGCAATAGGAAAACACTGGATATTTTCACACACTAATTAAAATTATGCTCGCTATGTTAACAGAAATAAAATATAAAAAAGAAAATAATAGGGTATCCCGATAGTGACGTGATTTACGCCTAAATGACCTTGGTTTTTAACCGTAACAGGTAGACTCATGAATTTTCAACAGAAAGTGTATTTCTATGGCAACTATTACAAAAAAAAAACTGAAAATTAAAGGGTGTGCCGATAGTAATTTCCACATATAAGTCCTTTTTGTGAACCGTCATAGGCAGATACTTGAATTTTACACAGATTATTTAAAAACATTTTCGCTATATTAGCAGATATAAAATATAAAACTGAAATTTAAAGGGTGTCCCTATAATGACGTGATTTTAACATAAATAGCTATATTCTTAAACCGTAATAATTGGATTTTCACATAAATGGTTTTAATTTTGAACCGTAACAGGTAGTATGGACGGCATAACAACAAGTAATAATAATTAAAGGGTGTTCCGATAGTATTTTCACATATATGATCTTATTTTTATGAACCACAATAGGAAGACACTTAGAACTATGTTCGCTACATTAATGGATATAAAAAATAAAACTAAAAATTATAGGGTGTGCCGATGGTAACTTTGTTTTCACTTAAATGATCTTAATTTTGAACCATAGTAGGTGGACTCTTGAAATTTCCACAGAAAGTGTATTACTATGGTCGAAGTAGAAGAAATTCCTAATAGTTAAAGGGTGTTCCGATATTAATTTTGATGTATATGCCATTTTTGGGAACTGTGTTAGACACTTGAAACTTACATAGACTATTTAACACTGTGTTCGTGTATATTAATAACACAAAAGGGTGTCCCGATAGTGACGTAATTTTCACTTATTATATTCTTTAGCCGCTATAGGTAGACTCTTAAGTTAAAACAGCAAGAAATTATATTACAACGGCCGCTATAACAACAATTACTAAAAATAGAGGGTATTCCTGTTGGAACGTAAATGACCTTATTTTTTTGTACCGTAATAGGCAGACACTTTAAATTCACACAGGTTGTACCGATAGTGACGATGGCCTTATTTTTGACTGACGATAGATTTGAATGCAATTTTTCTCGTATTCCTTTATCTGAGTTTGGTTGGTTAAATATGTCCCGAATTACATTAAGCAACTTTTGTCGCTGCAACCTTTCTCGTTTCTTCTTTAATATTCCATTTGTGTTTATATCGTGCAATTTTTATTGCAGCAATTTGTATGGTTGTATACATTTCGCACCCTAAATACAAAAGGGTCACAACACAAAATTTCCCAAAACTGACTTTTTTCTATAAATTAATTCAGAGCACATATCTCTAACTACAGCAAAAATTTCTTTCACATCACTATTTTCTTTAACTGGGAAAATACAGTTATGTCTATTTTTATGTCAAGCATGTTGCTTCTCGACATAAACAGTTTTTTGTCTCTCCTGAAAATTTTAGTATTTTGTGTTCTGACCCTTTTGCATTCAGGGTGCGATTTGTTTACATTTTAAACTTTAAAATTAAAACTACGAATGAGAGAACAAAACGAATTGGAAGAGTACAGGCAAATGTGTACTCCCTTTTCCATTCCTCTCTCCCCTCTCGTCTACTAATAAGGAATTACAGCATAATGTAACTCGGCACTAAATGATGTTTACAACTAAACACCACCTAAAGTAGATACATAGATGTGAAGAATGCTGAAGACGGATGTAGCTATCCAGTAAATGCATTACATTCTGCTATTGTCTAAAATAAAATTTTCCCATTTTACTTAAAAATTAATATCCTGATTTGCAAAAAATTAAACATGGGAAGACTCAATTACATTTCAATTACACTTAAAATTATAGGTAACGTGTAATTGCTTATTATACATTACAAGTAATTGTAATTTAAATACGGCACTAAAGTCAATTACAACTACTAGTAATTGGATTTTCATTTACATATAATTGTAATTGCAAATTTTTAATTACAAATTACAAGTAATGCTAATTGTAATTAGACAATAATCATTACTTTCAATTGAACAAAATTCTATTATTTTCCTTAAAATTTTCCATTACATGTACATAATTGATTTTTTCAATTATAATTACAATTAATTTGTAATTGAATTGAATTACAAATGACAAGTAATTGTAACTGTAATTTTTTAATTACAAATTACATGTAATGTGTAATTGAAAAAATCTCAATTACAAATATTTCAATGTAACTGTAATTCAAAAATTCCAATTATAATTACATATAATTGCATGTGTAATTAATTACAATCTGTAATTGGCATCCCCCAAGTCTGCAAAAAATATTCTTTCAACTTAGAGAGAATAAAACAAACTTAAGTCTTACTTTAAAAACTCATTTGCATATTTAAAAAAATAAAATTATAAAATAATAATAAAATAAAATATTTTTAAAAATAAAATTATATTTTTAAAAATAAAATTATATTTTTAAAAATAAAATTATATTTTTAAAAATAAAATTATATTTTTAAAAATAACATTTTTAAAAATATGCAAATCCCTAGTTGTCGGGATTTTGACGAATTTGTTAACGGTATGGGCAGACACTTGAAAATTACACAGGGTATAAAGTACTGTAATCGCTGTAATAAAAATTATAGCAAATTGTTAAAAATTAAAGGGTGTTCCCATAGAAGACGTAATTCTAACTGTCAAAAATCCTGTGTTACCGCCTGAAATATTTACCTTTTAAAAACAAATAATTATAAAATCTGCAACATTTAATTAAACTCATTACTTTGAAATATTTAATCGAAAGAGCAGAGCGTTAATGCAATTTGTTCCCAGCCAAATAAATTTAATCAACCAAATTATTATTTTCTGGCACAAAAAAAGAGGTAATGCAGCAGAACACCAGCAAGAAGAAGCCAAAAAGTTGTTAAACCAACTGTGTTTGTTAATTTGGCGGTAACGAATGTTTTTTTCTTAAAAATTTCCCATCCATTTGACGCATTTCGTCAAAGTCATCGTAATGATTTGCCATAACACATCCAACATTGGTTGGTTTTCTATTTCCTGTTGTACAACAGTTATGATGACAGCAGTTTTTCTTCTACTACAAAACCAGCCTTCTTCTTCTCTCTTTTTTTTTCTCTCTTAATTTTCTGACGTAAATTCTTCAAGTACTAGTTTCTACATCCTGTTTAACAGTGGCAAATGACAAGGTTGCGTGGTTTGGTTGGCTGGTTGTTTCTATAAAAGTTTAATGCATATTTTTCCTGAACATTTGTTCATGTCAAAGAAACCTCAATCCTTCCTTTAACTTAAAAACATGTTATTAAAAATTAAAAAAAAAAGTTACAAAAACATTTATACTGTTGAATTAAAAATGAAACCAGAAAAATAACATTTAAGATTATTTTTATTTTTAAGAATAAGCTTTTGGAAGCATAAAGCTTTTAAGCAATATAGGGGTATTTTAAAAATGTTTAATCTATTTCAAAGCCAATTGTAAACTAATTTTGACAAATTGATAAAAAAAAAATTAAAAAATTACAATCATAAGAAAGTTTTTAAAAAAAGTTTTAAAAATGTGTTTAAATATACTTCAAATTAACGTATAATCTATGTTTAACAAAAAGTACCTCAAAGGATACTTTTTGCATAAAGTAACTTTCTTCATATAAAACCATAATTTACAAAAAGCAAGCGTTGTAAATAGTAGTTTTTAGTAGAATTCAATATTTTTAACTCAAAGTACTTTTTATAGAAAGCTCTTTTTACAAAAAGTACTTTTTACGGAAGTGATTTATTATATTTGACAAAACCAAACTGTTCATAAAAACTAATTTTAAAAAAAAGTACATTTTACAAAAAGTACTTTTACAAAAGTACTTTTATGAAATGTACTTTTATACTTTTTATGGAAGGGTTTGTTTTACGAAAAAAATTAAAGAAAATATATTTTACAAAAACTAATTCTTTACAAGAACTACTTTTTTTTAAAAGTACATTTTATAAAAAGTACTTTTATAAAAAGTACCTTGCATAAAAATTACCTTTTACAAAAAGTAAAATTTAAAATTTAAGGTTTTAATATTTTTTTTTTTTGAAAAAAAAGGTAGAAAACTTTTGCAAAGGTAAATTTTGTAAATCTAGAATAACTTTAGAAAGCTTTTTCCAGCAAACACCTATTTTAAAGAAAACAAACTGTTTGCAAAAACTACTTTAAAAACAAATACATTTAACAAAAATAACTTTTTAAAAAAGTACATTTAATAAAATATTTCAAAGATAATATATTTTACCTAAAGTACTTTTTATAGAAAGCTCTTTTTACAAAAAGTACTTTTTACGAAAGGGTTTTTTTACGAGAAAAAATTAAAAAAAAAAATATATATTAAACAAAAACGAATTCTTTACAGGAACTACTTTTTACAAAGAACATTTTACAAAAAAGGACTTTTTCTTAAAATTACATTTTACAAAAAGTACTTTTACAAAAAGTACCTTTCATAAAAACTGCCCTTTACATAAAATATAATTTAAGGTATTTATATACATATGTATATATTTTTTTTTTGTAAAAGGTAGACTTACAAAATGTTTGCAAGGTACCTTTTGTAAATCTAGAATTTAGAATAATTTTTCCCAGAAACAAATCAAACTATTTATAACAACTACTTTTAAAAAAAGTACATTTAACAAAAATAACTTTATAAAAATGTATATTTAATAAAAATAACTTTTTTAAAAGTACATTTAACAAAAATTACTTTCGAAAAAAGGTACATTTAACAAAAAGTACTTTTGAAAAAAGTACATTTAAAAAAAAGTACTTTTACAAAAAGTACATTTCATTAAAATTACCTTTTACAAAGAGTAAAATTTAAGGCATCTTTATTTTTTTTTTTTTTTTTGGAAAAAAATATATTTACAAAATGTACTTTACAAAAAATATCTAATAAGGAGTGTTTATACGGCCTTTTTTATCTCAATCAATTTAAAGGCCAGTTTATTTTATCATAAAATTTCTTTATTCTATTTTAAAAAGATTTTTTACGACAAACAGCTTTTTAAATAAAACCTGTTTATAGTAGTAACAAAGCTTTGATTTAAATTTCGGTGAATATCGTTAAGCTTAGTATGGTGCCTTTTTTTGTAAATATATGTATGTAATATAATTTTTTTAACAATTTAACTTTTCAAAGGAAATTGCTTAAATTATAATTAAATGTCAGATTTTATAATTTTCTCTTTATATACATTAATTGTTTCCGATTAAAAATTTCAAATTTGTCGGAAGTTTTAAAATACTTTACTTTTAATCGTTTTGTTTTTTCATTCACGTTAAGTTTATGAATTATTGTGCAATTATCTTTCATAACTTGTAATTATGGAAGGATATCCTTTGAATTTAAATCATAGAAAAAACATTTGTTTAAGACAGCCTAACAAAAAAGCCTTGATGTATGCAAATTTAATTTTAAAAATAGAAAACGCCTATAAATATGCAGTGGATAATTATATAGGAAAAATTAAATAATTATTGATTTAAGTATGTCTTGAAGTACTAAAATTTTTTTAATAGAAAATATGTAATGTTTTAACTGGCATTGTATTTAATGAAGACAACAATAAAAATATTTACAGAAAAAACAAGTTTCAAGATATTTCACATCTATACATTAGAATATATTTTTTATTCACCTATAGGTATTTCCTTTATAAAAATTCTCGTATATTTTTTTATTATTTCTTCTTTAAAACCCTACAACTAGGCAGTGATTTTTTCAAAAAAAAAAAAAATATTTAAAAACATTAAAACTGCAGCATACTTTTCGAAACCCCTACAAGTACAAATAGAAGAGTAGAATAAAGGGAAAAATACAAAGATTTAATAAAACTAAAATATGCAAGTATTCGGCCCAAAAAAAGTAATGCAAAACGTAGAAATATGTAAACAAATTGCTTACAAAACTTTAACCAAACTAGAGCGAAAGTAATTTTTGTTGGCGTTCCAGTTACAAAACTACTGCCAGGCACTATTGTAAATTCTTACAAAAAAAAAAAAAAATAATAATAATAAAACTGTTGTTTTGTCTAACAGAAACAATTAAATGTTTTTTTTTTTATAAAAACAAAAAAATTTATTATGATTTAAACTAAAAAGAATTATGAGAACGATGTAAGAAATTTTAACAAAAGTAGTAAAGATTTGCCTAGAAACAACCAACCAGATTTGTTAAACTATTGTAGAATCTGACGACCTAGCACACCTACAATAGCTTGTGAATTAAACCATTGTTGGTTTTGTCGGAAAAAATAAAAATAAGCCTAAAAGTAGACCTTGAATTTTTTGAATAGTATTTTTTTTTTGGTAGTTTTCAATGAACTTAATTTTTACTTGTTTCTTTTTTTAACATTTTTAATTATTTTAATATATAAAAGCATACGGCAGCACTTCGTTTTCCTTCGTAGTTACTACTGTTACGTGTGAACAACATGTTAAGGTTTCGGACTATTACATCTTCCTGCAGCATCAAAATATGCCATTGGAGTGGACATAAAAAAATATCAGCATCGCATGCAATAAATCGTACGAAACGTGAAGGGCAGAATTTTATGTAATCCATGACAAAACGCAGCTCATGCTACGAGCAGACAAATATGTTGAACTACGATGGAAGCCGTACAAAATGCTTTCACAGACAAACAAAATACTATATGAAGCAGCAAAATTGTTTACAGTAGCAAGTGGCTGCATTAGTGATAGTTTGAGATGAGGTAACTGTTTGGCTGCGAAGCAGGTTTTAAATCTAAATATTTTAAACCTGTTACTGTGGGCACGTAAATAATTCGTTAGGAAACATTAGACGTTTCAACAATACCATGGCTTTAATCCAGTAAAAACTTAGCAGAAAAAAGATCCCAACTTAATTTCTTCACAACAGTAAGCATCATCATTATCCGGAATTAAGTTCAGTGGATTTTTTCATATGATAATGTTTCATCTCCAAAACTAAACATTTGTAAATGATGAACAAAAAAAAAAAAACAATATTTTCTACAAAAATTGTTATCGATAACAATATTTTATGCAAAATATTACTCATAAAATATTTTTATCGGTAACAATATTAATATTGGGTGTCGTAGAGGATTTGAATACCAAAAAACGGCTCTGATCGGTTTTAACTTGGTCCCTCTTTCATCTCAACTGTGGACACAGGTGTCATCTGGGGTAGCGACATCTAACACCCTTTAGAGGTAGTGAGCTAAAATTGTACCGCGCGTTCACCCATAAGAACTATAAAAATATGGGTTGAGGCGTCGGGTTAGTAACTCACCCTTATAAAAACTATTCCACTATGGAGACACAAAGAAAAAGATTGCATTGGCGGGGAATACCGGTGTCGTATGAACCACGAGCTGTATGAGCTGTATGCCGACATTGACATAGTCAAACGTATCAAATTACAACGATTGCGTTGGCTAGGTCATGTTGTGAGAATGGATGAAGATGCCCCAGCTAGAAAGTCATTTGAATACGAACCTTGTGACGGTTCACGCAGAAGGGGAAGACCAAAACTTCAATGGAAATATCAAATTGAGGAAGATATCTCGAAAGTTAGAAATTGAAGAAGCGCAGAAGATCGAGGCGCTTGGAAATCTATTCTACGTTCGGCTACAGGAACAAATGTTCTGTTACATACAATAGTGTGAGTAACAATATTGTGTATAAAATACAGTTATCGATAATAATATTGTCTATAAAACATTTTTTTGATAACAAAATTGTATATAAAATATTATTGTTCACTAAACTATTGCCTATAAAATATTTTTTCGGAAATTTTGTTATCGATAACAATATTTTCTATTAAAAATTGTTATCGATAATAATATTTTATACAACATATTGCCCACAAAATGTCGTCATCGGTAACAATATTGTATAAAAACACCGTTATCTATAACAATATTGTCTACAAAATATTTTTATTGATAACAATATTGTATATAAAATATTATTATCCATTAAACTATTCTCTAAAAAATATTTTTTTTTCAAAAACAATATTGTGTATATGTGTATATGTATATGTATATGTATATAGTTATCGATAACAATATTTCCCATTAAAAATTGTTATCGATAATAATATTTTATGCAACATATTGCCCATAAAATGTCATTATTGGTAACAATTTTGTATATAAACACCGTTATCGATAGCAATATTGTCTATAAAATATTTTTATTGATAACAATGTTGTATATAAAATATTATTATCATTAGACTATTCTCTATAAAATAATTCTTTTCGATAACAATTTATTATGTAAATTTTTGTTATCGATAAAAATATTCTGTATATAATATTGTTATCAATAAGAATAATATTACCTATTAAATATTGTTATCGATAGAAAATATTTTATACAAATATTATTTACCATTATCGATAACAATATTGTCTATAAAATATTTTTGTCGATAACATAAATATTACTATCTTTTAAACTATTGTTTTTCTTTAATATTTTTTCGATAAATTTCGATAAATGAAATTTTCTTATCGATAACCATATTGCCTGCATTATATTGTTATCGATTACAATAGTGTCTATTAAAAATTGTTATCGATAACAATACTGTTTATTCGAAATTGTTTTCGATAACAATGTTGTCTATTAGAATGTTAACGATAATAATATTTTCTATCAAAATTAGTTAGCGATAAAAGTTTTTAATATTATACATTTTTATCGATACTAATTTTAAACAGTTATTTTTGTTGCGATAACAATATCATATAGACAATATTTTTAACGATAACAATATTTTTTTTAGGCAAAATTATTATCGATAAAATTATTTTATAGATAATATTCTTATCTTATTATATAAGTATTTCATTAGCAAGCTTTGCTATAAAATGGTTATCGAAATTAATATTTTTTATAAAAAATTATTATTAATTTAATTGCAATCGATAACGATAGTTTGTAAAGAAAATTGTAATCGATAATAGATTGCTAGCAATAACAATTTTCATAAAGAATATTATTACTGATAGTAGTTTTTGTTAAATTTTGTTATCGATTACCAGTATTATAGAAAATATACAATCTATAAAAACGGTTATGTTTTATTTATTTACTACCTGTGCCCGCCACTTTGTGAGCGTCCTTGCAATATTTTGTTCGATTTTGCTTTGAAAGCAATCCACACCAAAAACCTTTACTTTTTTAGTGCCGCCTTAAACTATGCTCCAGTTGTGGTTATGTATTTATTTTTTATAACAGCGTCATCTGTTAGCGGTTAAGTTATGGTTTATGTATTTACTTTACTACAAAAATAACTGCGTACTTTCACTGCTTTTTCTCCACTTTCTCTTGGAAAAAAGATATTGTGTATGCCACTATTTTTGTGGAGTTTGTACAGGTCATACCGTTTGACATATCAAAATGAAATTTAGTATGTGCCTTTGGTATGTGGAGATGAAGAGCTGTATAGTTTTTGGGCATAATCGGGAGGGGGCAAGGTGTAGTTTCCTTACCACCAAATTTTGTGAACGCTCTACAGGTCACATCGTATGACATATTAAAACGAAATTTAGTACGTGGCTTTGGCTGTATAAATTTTGGGCATAATCGGGAAGGGGCGAGGGGTAGTTCAGTTACTCCCAAATTTTGTAAACGCTCTGCAGGTCATACCGTACGACATATCAAAATGAAATAAGTATGTGCCTTTGGTTTATGGAGATGAAGAGCTGTATAAATTGTGGCCATAATTGGGAAGGGGCAAGGGGTAGTATACCTAACACCCCAAATCGAAAATAATTTATTTTTTCGATTCGAATATACTTTGAACTTTTATTCAGTAAAAATATCTGTTTCCATTTGGTATTGTAAAGTTGAGCGTAGGCCACTCCAGTTTTTTTTTTAATTTTTCAAAGAATTTATTTTCTATGTTAAGAAAATTGTCTTTAATACAATTGGAATCCTGCACAAGGAAGGGTTAAAATATATTTACAACTTCATTACATAATCACAACTGTACAAAATATAAAGCTCATCAAAGAAGGCGATATAACTTAATTATGATAATGAAATATTTTATGAATTTTAAGTACTTTTAAAATAAATTATAAAAATTTTTTTAATTTCCTTCAAACAGTCTTTATAAATTATCTTTCGTTTTAATATCAACCCTATACCAGTTTTCACCCATGCTGTTTAAACACTGTTCAAGGAAATTCTAACCCATATACGAGTGCATATCTATCTGAGATGGTTAATAGACAATTAAAATAAAACAGAATAGACAACTTTTTGTTGTTGTTTAAAACTCAATACATTTCAATTGACATGTTAAAGAAAACAAAGTGATTGTACAATATAATGAATTGTTTTTTCTTACAATTTAATTAAAAACATAACAGTTAATTGAATTGACGATAATGGAAATGCTAAAGAGAAACTCGTTAACTCACCTGTAGGAGTATTTTCTGTCGATAATGATGTGATAATTGAAAGCAAAAACAATGTGAATTTAAACCACACATTTCTCCTTTCATTTATAAAAGATTAATTAATTTCAAATCAATAGATACAATCTAACAAACTTTTACATCAAACATTCAAGTGCACGCCTAAATGTATACTCTTTTGTTGTTAGATAATAAATGGATATACACATACACACACACACACACACACCAAACAGACGTTATTTTGCATTTTTCGACAAGTATGAGGAATGAATGTGAATACAAAAATAAAACAAAACAAAACAAAGGCAGTGGCAAGGATAACAGAAAATACCACTTTATATTCAAAGGAAAGGAGGCATAGAAAAATTATCATTGACATCAACATTAGCATAGTTTGCGTAACGTATAAAGGCGATATGAATTATACATGTACGAGTGTAACGTAAAAGTTGCTGCACACACACACACGCACACACACACACAAGCAGGTGGTTGAAAAGTGTGTGTTTGTGAAGGTGAATGTGTGGCTAGAGAACTTGATTGGTATGTTAACTAGATGTTTATAAGTTGAGGCTATTGTGACATAAATGAATAGCAATTAGCTAAAAATGAGATGGGCGATTATGGACAAAATGCATTTACATATTAACATTTAGATACACAAATACCGATACTTGTTAATCTTATTAAAGATAAATGATTTCAATACATATTTTGTTTATAAATTGAAGTAGAATTTCAATATATTCATTAAGCAAAAGACCACATGCATAATATCAGGTCTTCTTAATGTTTTAAAACTCTTGAAAAATTAATAGCATAATTCAAGGTGCAATACAAATAACGATTGCATGAATAATTATTATCGAAACAATTTTTTATTCAGAATATAAATTATTTCATTATATAGTTATCAACAACACGTTTGGGATGAAATGTTATAGGTAATAAAACTTTCGTTAAAAAAAATGTTATCAATATCAATCTCCTCGACACAAAAATTTACAGACAACAACTAATTCCATAAATCTAATGTTTTCATTTCAAATTTATATTTTTATTCAAAAGTGTTATATAATCAATCAATTTTAGAGACGTAGCAATAATTTCTAATTTTTATTAAAAATTGTTTATAATAACAATTTTTTTGTAAAATTATTGTTATTTACTTTAAAAATTTTAATCGATAACAATAGACAAAAATATTTTTTATAGAACAACATTTCCTATAAAAATATTTTTTATAGAACAACATTTCCTACAGAAATTGTTATCGATAACAAAACTGTCTATAGAAATTGTTGTCTATAGAAATTTGTCTATAGAATTGTTCTATAGAAAACTTTGTTTCTAAGAAAATTTTGTTATCGATAATAATTTTTGTAGAAAGTTTTTTTTATCGATAACAATATCCATAAAACATTTTTTGTCGATATCAATTTCTATAAAACAAACAAAAATTTCCTATAGAAATGTTATCGATAACAAAATTTCTATAGAAATTGTTTTCGATAACAAAATTTTCTATAGAAATTGTTATCGATAACAAAATATTCTATTGAAATTGTTATCGATAACAAAATTTTCTATAGAAACAAAGTTTTCTGCAGAAAATTTTATATTTCTATAAAAATTCTATAGCAAATGTTGCTACCGATAGCAACTTCTATAAAAATTTTTGATATCGATAATAATTTCTGTAGAAAGTTTTGTTATCGATAACAGTTTCCATAGAAAATTTTGTGATCGATATCAATTTCCATAAAACAAAGAAAAATTTTCTATAGGAATTGTTATCGATAACTAAATTTTCTTTGTTGTCGATAACAAAATTTTTTATAGAAAATTTTCAATAGAAATTTTAATCAATAACAATATTTTCTTTAAAAATAGTTGTAATTGACAACAATATTTCTATAGAACAAAATTTTCTATAGAAATTTTTATCGATAACAAAATTTTCTATAGAAATTGTTTTCGATAACAAAATTGTCTATAGAAATTGTTATCAATATATATCGATATATATTTATATTTCGATAAAAATTCTATAGCAAATTTTGTTATAGAAAGTTTTATTTTCGATAAAAACAATTTCTATAGAAATTGTTATCGATAGCAAAATTTCTATAGAAGTTGTTGTCGATAACAAAATTTTCTATAGAAATTGATAACGATAACAAAATTTTGCATGGAAATTGTTATCGATAACAAAAATTTCTACGGAAATGGTTAGTGATAACAAAACTTTCTACAGAAATTGTTATCAACTACAAAATTTTCTATAGAAATTGTTGTCGATAGCAAAATTATCTAATTTTTTTTTTGGATAAAAAAAAATATCTTTTATAGAAATTATTATCGATAGAAAAATTTTCTATAGAAATTGTTTTTGATAATAAAATTTTCTATAGAAATTGTTTTTGAAAACAAAATTTTCTATAGAAATTGTTATCGATACCAAAATTGTCTATATAAATTGTTATCGATAACAAAATTTTCTATAGAAATTAATATCGATAACAACATTTTCTATGGAAATCATTATCGATAACAAAATTTTCTATAGAAATTCTTATCGATAGCAAAATTTTCTATAGAACTTGCTACCAAAATTTTCTATAGAAATTCTTATCGATAACAAAATTTTCTATAAAAATTGTTATTCTATAGAAATTGATAGCTATAACAAAAATTTCTATGGAAATTATTATCGATAATGAAACTTTCTACAAAAACAGTTTTCGATAACAAAATTTTCTATAGAAATTCATATCGATAACCGAATTTGTTATAGAAATTATTATGAATATTCGATCGATAATAATGTTTTGTGTAAAATTGTATATCATTAGCAATATTTTTAATAAAAATATATTTTAAAAAGTTTTATCGATTGCATTATATATTTATAATTTTATATAATTTCATATAATTATAATTTTCTTTTATTTGAACTATTTTTTATAATTGAATGAAACATTTTACGGAGAGAGTTAAAGAAATTAAGATTTTAGCCGAATTTAATGCATTTTCTGGATCGCTTGGATGTTGCTTCAACATTCTTCGTATCTATCTATAAAGAAGTCTCAATCAATTGTACTAATTTAAGCAACTTGTATAGAGAAATAAAATACGAGAAATTATTTTATTAAGGTTGGTGAGAATTTTTTATAATGAACAAAACAAAAAAAAAAAACAAAATTAAAATAATTATTATAATTTTTGACCTTTTTAATAATTTTACAATTAAGTTTTTACGCTCTAGGTCTTTTTATAAAAATAATTCAATTTACTTTTATTTTTATATTCAATATTTCGCTACACCATTGGGTAGCATCGTCAGGAATTAAAAAATAGTTATATAATATTTAATTGAATGAAAAAATTTAAAAAATTTAAAATGATTGAAAAAACTTTTTGTCAATCAAATTTAAAAAATTAACATTTCAAAAACATTCAAAAACAACATTTTTTAAAAGCAAATAAAATGTTACTACGAATGATAAAAAACATTTTTAAAACTATTCATATTTACATACAATTTCTTATATTAAAAAAGTTTAAACAGTTTTTAGAAAAACCAAAATAATTTCACATTTATACATATATGTACATAAATTACACCGGAAAAGTTACAAAGAATTAAAGATTATATTATACTATTATTTTTTATGTACTAAATGTCTGTAATTCTGTGCAACATTTTCTGTATCGGCTTTAAAATTTATTCTTTTTTCCATCGGAACTTTAATTATTTGTAACATTTCTAACATATAACGACGTTTATAATTATTTTCCAAATTTAGAATTGATACATTTTCAAGGTTGGGATAGTGATTACTTTTTGAACAGTGGGAAGACAATGCTGTTTTTTGCAAACTGATGTTATCCCTATATCTCTGGTCTGATTTATGTCCAGCTATTCTCGTTTTCAGTTTATTCTTTGTTGTACCTACATATACTTTCTTACAATTCTCGTTGTCATTTCCCTTACAAGGTATTTTATACACTAAATTTGACATATCTAATTTTTCTATTTTATCTTTTGGTTTGCTAAATAATCTATTTAATGTATTATACGTTCTATATGCCGTCTTGTATTTAACTGTATCAAATATTTTTGATTTTTCCAACCGTTCAGATAAATCCGGTACATAAGTTATTGATTTATATATCTTTGGTTCTGTCTCATTTCTTGTATTTGGTTTTCTATTATTTTTGTATTGCAATATTAATCTATTAATTAGCTGTATTGGGAAATTGTTTTCGCTTAATATCTTTTTAATTTTATCTATATTCTTTCTGTGGAATTCTCTGTCACTAATAGTTAACACTCTTTCTATTAAATTTTTTGCTGTATTTATAATTATTCGTTTATTTTGTTTAGAATAATAATTAATAATTCTACCCGAAGCTGTGGGTTTTTGATACCAATCCATTACTAATTTGTTCTTCTTCCTAATTATTAAGGTATCTAAATATGGAAGTTTAGAATCGCATTCCTTCTCTATTGTAAATTTAATGCAATTATCGAATTCATTAAACGTTTGCAACATATTGTTTACAGCTGGTTCAGAAATGACACAAAACAAATCATCTACATATTTGGTTATTATACTTGGTTTTATACTTAATTTTTCAATACAAGAATCTAGCAATTTTTCCATAACTATATCCGCTACAATTGGGGAAGCAGGAGATCCCATTGGAAGTCCTTTCTGTTGTTTATAAATTTTCTGATTATATTGAAAATATCTATTATCCTCTATACAAAACTTGAGAATACGTAAAAATAAGGATTTCTCTATTTTTGTAAATTTTTCTATAATATCCCATTTTTCTTCTATTGTATGAATTGCTAAGTCAACAGGTATACTTGGAAATAATGATACTACATCTAATGAAATTAATTTTTCATCATCTTTTATATGTAGATTTCTTATCTTATTTTTAAATTCAAGCGAGTCTTTAATATTGTATTTTGAATGTTCCGTAATCTTTTTTAATATGTTCGTAATATATTTACATAACTCATAGGATGGAGAATTAACAAAGGAACAAATAGGTCGTAAAGGAAATTCCTCTTTGTGAATTTTTGGCAATCCATATAACCTAGGTGCAATAGCTATATTTGTTTTAAGTTTATTTTTTTCTCAATGGGTGTAATAATTTTACGTTTAAAAAGTTCTTCTACTATATCATTATTGGTCTTCTGTAGTTTGTTAGTAGGATCTCTATTTACTATATTATATTTTGTAGTATCTTCTACAATATTTTTAATTCTGGTTTCATAATCCTTTTTATTTAAAGCTACAGTAGTGTTACCTTTATCTGCTTTTAGAATGAGAATGTCTTTATTGCTTTTTAAAAACTTTTCTGTTTCTTTTACTTTATCTAAAACGAACCTATCTCTATTTGTCAAACTCATTTTATTTAAATGATTATCTATTATTGTAGTTAATTTAGTTCTAGCTATTTCCTGCTCTTCTTTTCTTGGAAGTGTCTGTATTAAATCTTCTCCATCTGTAATCATTTTTAATGTTGGAAAATCTTCCTTTCTAGTGGGTAAAGCATGTTTATGTCCTAATGAAAGTATCCATTTTACGTCCGTTGGAATGTCTAAGTCTTATTGACAAACCATTTTTTATTAAATTTAACTCCAAATTCCTTTTTTTGTTGTTCATATAGACAATTAAATTTCTTATTGTGTAACCTTGTTACCTTTTCTTTCAATGAATCAGCCAATTTGTCTTCATACCACGAAAATTCTTCCATTTCATCTTCTGTGAAATATTTTCTTAAATTTCTTTTAATCACTATAACTTCACTTTGAAAATGTTTCAATAGTTCATGTTTTTCTTTTAAAGTTAATTTTAAAATTTTGATGTGCAAATCTTGTGTATATTTTTTAATTATTTGTGTTATTGTTATCACTTTCCTCGCGTTGAAGATATTTAAAACATTCTTTGTTGAATTTTGAATAAATTTTGGAGTGATGCCTCCGTTTCTGCATCGAATGAGAAATGTTATTGCCGCTTTTGTTTTAATAACCTTGTCCCGTATTGTTTTGTTATTAAAACAAAAGCGGCAATAACATTTCTCATTCGATGCAGAAACGGAGGCATCACTCCAAAATTTATTCAAAATTCAATCATTTTAAATTTTTTAAATTTTTTCATTCAATTAAATATTATATAACTATTTTTTAATTCCTGACGATGCTACCCAATGGTGTAGCGAAATATCGAATATAAAAATAAAAGTAAATTGAATTATTTTTATAAAAAGACCTAGAGCGTAAAAACTTAATTGCAAAATTAAAATATACATTTAGTAAAAATTGTTATCTACGATGTTGTTTTCTATAAAATAAGCTTTAAACCAATAACCATTTTTTCTTTGAATATTATTACCGATAACAATATTATCTGAAAATATGAGAATATATGATGACAATATTATCTTCGCAAATGTTATCGATAACAAAATAATACAAAAGAGTTGCTATCGCTAACAACCATTTTTTTTTCTTTAATTATTATTATCGATTATGTAGAAAAATTAGTATCGATAACTACAATATTGTCATTAAAAATGTTATCGACAACAGTATAACTTATATGAGTCGATATCTATAACAATATATTTAATAAAAGTTTTTAGATATTTTTAAAAAGTATTTTACAATATTTGTTATCGATAGTAATATTGTCAATGAAAATTATTTTCGAATTGTTATCGGTAACCAACATTTTTTTATTAAAAATCTACTTATCGGTAACCACAATATTTCGGTTACTACAATCTTTTCTATAAAAAGTGTTATCGATAACATAAATATTTTCTAAAAAAATTGTTATCGATAGCATGAAATAAAAATTATATATAAATATTGCAAATAAAAAAATATATTTTGTATAAATTTTTATGGATAACAATATTTTATTTAACTAAATTTTCAGTTGTAAAATATTATATTTAAATTTAAAAATAGTTCGAGGCAATGCTCCTTTTGATTAGCATATTTCAATTACTCTAAACGAAAAAGCTTTATAATGTTTTTTTTTTTAATTTATTAATAATCCAAGTCCTTTATAACAACAGGTCTTTAATTTAAAATTGTAAATTAAAGGGTGTCCCAATAGGAGATGTTATTTGATCTATGTGACCCTGTCTTTGAAACCGTTATATACAGAGGCTTGAATGGTGTCCCCATAAAAGACGGATGCTGGTGAAAATAGCTTAACTTTTGAACAGTAATAGGGAGAGGCTTGACATTCACATAGTCTTTACTTTTTTTCACTCTAATTTTGGCGTATATTTTTTGGTTTAAATCTAATTTAAATCTATTTTTAGTTTAGAATTGGTTTTGAAGTCGGTTTTTTTTTGCAAGAATTATTTATACATTTGATTAAAGACCATTCACATAACGTCCTTGATTGCTAATGTTTTAAAATAATAGGCGCAACTAAGTTATATTTTTCTTTAAAAATTTATTCGATTTTAATTTCACTCCGTTTCGGATTACAGAACATACCCGATAAAACTAATCTTAATAAAAACCAAACAATTAAATAGCAATAAACTACAGTTTAATATTTAAGCGAAAAGAATTGCCGAAGACCATAAAAATATTTTTTCATCATAATAAAAATTTTATGGACTAAGCAAACAAAATAAACAAGAAATGTTACAGAAATAAATAACGTTGTTAAAAGAAATATGGCCGTAACGATAAAAACGGAATTAAAAAATTTTGGTAAACTATGTTCGTAAAAAAAAAAAAATATATAGAGCAACTTTTTAATAAAACTATTGAATTTTGTTGAGCAATTTATCATTAGTTATGTATGAGTATATTTTCTTAAATATACTCATACAACACAAACAAATACTTTATACTTTATTTTTTTAAAAGTTAGTTTTAAACTTTATAAAAAAAATAAGATTTATATCTCCTGTACATTTTAAATTTCAATACCTTAAATATAAAAGTTTTTTTTTTTATCATTTTAAAACCTAATTAGAAAAAAAGTTTATAAATTTTTAATGGAAGTGTAGTTTCCTGCTGTTTGATGTATTTCAAAAGTTTTTTTTTTTTTGGCAGTTTAAAGTTTAGTTTTATACATATACAATCCCTAAAGTAGTAGCTTCAACTAAAAGCACAACACAAAATGGTAAAAATATAAAAAAACAATAAAGAAATTATTCAGCTACACATTTTATATATTAAATAAATGTTTAAATACATGATTGGCCAAATTGTTTACCTAATTATATTTATGAAAATCCCAAAAATGCGCGTTAATTATTTTATTAAGCTTATCAGATTATCAGCTTAATGAAAGATATTTAAATAATATAATATAATTACCGCACTTAAGGTTTTAAAAAATTACCATCAAACATGTAGCAGTAAATTTAAATAACATTTTGTATAGCACGTATCGCTCACTAAATCACAAACAGTAACAACTTAAAAATCCACAAATCAACAGGCGAGGAAAAATACTGTGTTTAAAACATGGATGCTGTTTGATAATTAAATTGAGTTTAGATGTAACGGTGTTTTTCTAGATAAAGTGAAAAGACAGTGATGCAAATGAAATTTTCGTTGTCGAACTGTGAGCTGGTTTGTGACAACAAAAAAAAAAAAAATAAATTATTAATTTAATTAATTCTTTCTTAGAGAGAATAAAAACGAACTTAAGCTTGACTATAAATTTCATTGTATGTAATACATAATAGTTCGACTAATAATAATTAAAAATTTTCAAAAATAAAATTAAAATAAAAAATTTTGAGTTGTGACAATTTATGGTTTAGGGTGCGCTAGTGTTGTTATTAATTAAAATATTTTTACATGCTAATTTTTTATTATTCTATCAAGTATCACAAGATTATGAAGTTGGTATGACCCAAACAACTTTCTATTTTTATAGAATATATTGTTATTAGATACGTTTTTTTATGAAAAAGAAATCATTATCGATTACGATTTTTTATAGAAAAGAAATGTTATCGATTACGATTTGTTTAAAGAAAATATTATTATCAATATTATAGAGATAGAGATATAATGATATAGATTCGTTAAAGAAAATATTGTTATCGATACTAATTTTTAAATAACAAATTGTTATCGATTACGATTTTTATAAAAACTATTATTGTCGGTTACGACTTTTTGTAAGAATATGTTTATCGATTATGATTTTTTAAATAAAATATTATTATCGCATATGATTTTTTATAAAGACAGTGATGCAAACGAAATTTTCATTGTCGAACTGTGGTTTGAGAAAAAAAAAATAAATTTGTAATTTAATTAATTCTTTCTTAGAGAGACTAATAATTTTATAATTTTCACAAATAAAAATAAAATAAAATGATTTTTAAAAAATTTTGAGTTGTGACAATTTATGGTTTAGGGTGCGTGCGCTAGTGTTATTAGTTAAAATATTGTTGTAGTAATTTTATTAAAAACAATTTTTTCCATGCTAATTTTTTAATATTCTATCGAGTATCACAAGATTATGAATTTGGTATGACCCAAACAACTTTCTGCGAAGTCTTGTCACAAATAAACCAATATTTTTACAGGAAAGTCTTTGTCATCAGTGGATAACTTATCCGTTCGAAGAAGAGCGAAGACCCAAGACTTCCACCGTAAATTTTGAATACCTTAAGTATAACATCACTTTGCACTTTATTAACGTAGCTCGTCCTAAAGTAATTTTTTTAAACTTTAATATATTTATGTAAATAATTGATTATGTGTTAAATTCGCTAACAAAAATGAAATAAAAATATCAAAGAGAAAAGCGAAAAATTTCCAAGGGAAAAAATTAATCGCGATAAGGAGATGTTATTGCCGCGAACATTTTTTCGCGTTTTTATTTACGACTGATTTACCTCAAAAATTTTTTTTTCAGGGATGATGGCATATGCTCGAAAAGGGGATAAATTACGAAGGAAAAATTATCTACAATAGGGGTGAATTTTTATTAAAAGTATAAATATTGTGTTAGTGGCAAAAATATTAAATATTGTTAACGCTGAGTATTAAAAATGTCTATAAAAAGAATATTACTGTTATCGATAACACTAAAAACTAAGTTATTATCGATAGCAATATTTATCGAAAACGCTATTGTAGTCTATAACATAACATATCGATAATAATATAAAAAAATATTATTATCGATAACAATTAAAACAATAATTTGCTTATCGATAGAAAGTTTTATTAAAAATACACTGTTGTAATCTAGATATAGCAGTTTATATAGAAAATATGGTTAACGATTGTAATTATAGTAAATAAATAAATAATAAAAAATAAAAAAATTAACCTTAGGTTTGTTAATTAAAAATGTTATTATCAATAACGTTTTAATATGAAATATCAATGAGGATTTAATATAAAATATTTTATCGATAACAATTTTTTATAGAAAATATTATTAATAACGATTTTTTATACAAAATACTGTCATCTATAAGAATGTTTTATAGAAACTAGCGTTATCAAAAAAGTTTAAAAAATATGTATTGTAATCGATAACATTATTTTATAGAAAATACTGTTATCACTAAAGATTTTTTTTTAAGAAAGTGTTGCTATCGTTTTCAATTTCTTATAGAAAATATTGTCATCGATTACTTTTTTCTTATAGAAAAGAAATCATTATCGATTACGATTATTTATAGAAAAAATTTTATCGATTACGATTTGTTTAAAGAAAATATTATTATCAATATTATAGAGATATAGATAATGATATAGATTCGTTAAAGAAAATATTGTTATCGATACTAATTTTTAAATAACAAATTGTTATCGATTAAGATTTTTATAGAAACTATTATTGTCGGTTACAACTTTTTGTAAGAATATGTATATCGATTATGATTTCTTAAATAAAATATTGTTATCGAATATGATTTTTCATAAAAAAATATTATCGCCTACAATTTTTATTTAAAATATTTTTATCGATAACAATATGTTATAGAGATAAAGATTTTTTTTCATCGATACTAATTTTTAAATAAAATATTGTTATCGATTAAGATTTGTAAAGAAAATATTTATCGATTATGATTTTTTATATAAAATGTTGTTATCCATTATGATTTTTTATATAAAATATTGTTATCGATTATGAATTTTTGTAAATAATATAGTTACTACAATTTTTATTTAAAATATTTTTATCGATAACAATATGTTATAGAGATAGAGACAAAGATTTTTATAGAAAATATTGTTATCGATACTAATTTTTAAATAAAAAATAGTTGTCGATTAAGATATTTATAGAAAATATTATTGTGGTTTACAACGTTTTGTAAGAAAATGTTTATCGATTATGATCTTTTACATAATATAAGGATATCGATTATGATTTTTTATAAATAATATTTTTAGCGCACACAGTTTTTATTCAAAATATTTTTATCGATAACAATATGTTATAGAGATAAGGAGTTTTTAAAATGAATGTTATCGATATTAATTTTACGATTACGATTTTTCATAGAAAATATTGTTATCAGTTATTGTTATTAATTTTTTTGTAGAAAACAAACTATTGTCGATTGCGAGTTTTTTTTTAAATTAATGTTATCGATTACGTTTTTTATAGAAATACTGTCATCGATTACGAGTTTTTATATGCAAATGTTCATCGATGACTATTTTGTATAGAATATATTGTTATTGATTATGATTTTACATCGAAAATATTAATTTCGACTACGATTTTTTATTTTGAATGTTGTTACCGATTACGATTATTTTGAAAAAATACTATTATCGCTTAAGATTTCTTATAGAAAATCATTTCAGGAATCATTTCAGAAATTATTGTTTTCGCTAACAAAATTATTGTTTATTGTATTGTCCTTTAACTGGTTTTAAGAAAAATATTGTTATTGATAACAGTTTTTTAGGAAAATATTGTTATCAATAGCAGTTTTTATTATTGTTATCGCTGACAATATTTAAATTTCTTTTTGAATCCTTCATTTTATTTGTTCCGGGGTATTACTTACAGACATTAAAAGTGAATTATGTTTTACAAATCATTATTAGCGGATTTATTGTGGGGTAAATTTACTCATACTTCAGTCTTTGTGTATGAATTTGAGGTCAGAGTATGGTGAAATCTCATAAATATTGTTGTTGTTTTTAAAATTTATAGACAACAACAAACGGCAGCAGCAAACAGTAAAAGTAGCAACATTACAAAGTCAAGCACAACATAATTCTTTCATAATTATTATAACCGCTAAACAACCAAACGAAATGACTTTTCATGGTCAACAAGAAATAAAATTATGCTGTCTACCAGTTTTTCTTATTTGCAGCTTTTTATTGTTGTTGTTGTTGTGTGTTGTTGCAAGTGGCATTTTTAATGTCAAGATTAAGGAAATTTAATTACTCTTACAAGGAAAAAACAAAAAACAAATAAAAAAATAAATTGTGGTCAGATTATAACACAATTAAAGAGAATTAATTTGCATGGCATAAAACGAAAAAAAAAAAAACAATTACAATTGAGAACTTAAAACTGGAAATTAAAACGTCAACACAAGGATTCAAGGAAACGGAAATTTTCTTTAAAAATTGAAACAAAAATAAAAAAGATACAGAAACAGAAACAGATTCCTCTTATGAAATCTGTTTCGGATTCAAAGAAATAAAATAAAAACTAAATATTTGAATAATTTCTTTTAGGTTTTTCTGCAAGGATTTGTTGTGTCCTGTAGTGGTTTATTTTGTGTTGTTTTATTATTTGAATTCAATTTAAAAGTATTTACTTTCCTTTCGTTATTGAAACATGGAGGTTGATTTTAGAAATTAAACTTCTAAATTGTTTTTCTTTTGTTTCACATTTTGTTGTTTTATTGTTTTATGTTGGATATAAATTTATTTTTTATTCATTCTTTTAGTTTGTTTTGTTTGATTTAGTCATGTATAAAACAATTTCATTTCAAATGATAGATAGATGACAATAATCATTAGATACCAGCAGCAGCAATTGCAATTCCAACTGCAGTTGTAGTTTTTTTTTATATAGAAATAAAAATTAAAAAAAAAACAAAAATAAAAAACTATCATTTGTAACGTTTGCAGCAAGTGACCTTTTTCCGTTTTCCTGTCTCATAGTCTAATAAATACTCGACTATGAATTTAATAAAAAATCTGCATTTACCCAGCACAATGGGGCTAATCAAGCACAAAAAAGTAAAAAAAAAACTAAAGGTAGAGGGCAAATTTTTCCATTTCTTTTCTATTTAACAGAATTTCTCGAATATATAAATTTGCTCTTACATTTTTGGAAACAATTATATTAATTTAGGAGTTTAAAAAATGTTTAAAAATTCAAAACTCTGTTATTATTAACCCGTATTAGCCTGTGGTTCCAAATAAGTAGATCGGGTGATAAAAAAAACTTTCGTTTAGATTTCAACAACAGCGCACCTGTCCTCTGAAATTGATCAAAACTCACCAAGGGTACAAAAAGAAAACATTTTATTGATATCGGTTGGGGAGTTTGGAAAATTTAAGTGGATCTATGGCTCAAGAGTCGGTAATATATGGGGGTTAAGTGTTAATATATACCTCATTATACATATATGAGTTTTAAGCAGGCAGGACTAAAGTAAAATGAACAAGTAAGAGTGCTATATTCGGCTATGCCGAATATGTGCCGAAAACACCATAGTGTTTTTTTGTAAAACTTTATCGAAAATTTTTTGAAAAAATTTTATCGAAAATTTTTTGTATAAATTTTATCGAAAATTTTTTGTATAAATTTTAAAGAAAATTTTTTTGTAAAAATTTTATGGAAATTTTTTTGTAAACATTTTATGGAAAATTTTTTGTAAAGATTTTATGGAAAATGTTTTGTAAAGATTTTATCGAAAATTTTTTGTAAAGATTTTATCGAAAATATTTTTTGTAGAATTTTAAAGAATACTTTTTATCAAAAATTTTTTGTAAAAATGTTATCGTAATTTTTCTGTAAAAATTTTATCGAAAATTGTCATTAAAAATTTTATCGGAAACTTTTATTAAAAATTTTATCGAAAATTTTCATTAAAAGTTTTATCGAAAATATTCATTAAAAATTTTATCGAAAATTTTCATTAAAAATTTTATCGAAAATTTTCATTAAAAACTTTATCGAAAATTTTCATTAAAAACTTTATCGAAAATATTCATTAAAAATTTTATCGAAAATATTCATTAAAAATTTTATCGAAAATTTTCATTAAAAATTTTATCGAAAATTTTCTTAAAAATTTTATCGAAAATTTTATTTAAAAAATTTTATCGAAAATTTTATTTAAAAAATTTTATCGAAAATTTTATTTAAAAAATTTTATCGAAAATTTTTTGTACATATTTTATCAAAAAATTTTTCCAAAAATTTTATCGATTTTTTTTTTAATTTTATGGACAATTTATTCCAAAAATTTTATCGAAAATATTTTCTAAAAATTTTTTAATAATTTTATCGAAAAGTTTTTGTAAAAATTTTATCGACCAGTTTTTGTAAAAATTTTATCGAAAAGTCTTTGTAATAATTTTATCGAAAAGCTTTTGTGAAAATTTTATTGAATTTTTTTTTTTAATTTTATCGAAATTTTTTGTAAAAATTTTGTCGCTATTTTTCTCTATAAATTTTATTGAAATTTATCAACATGCAATATAGCTGCATTTTTATTGACATGAAATAAGTTAGGCCTTACCAGCTGAAATGTTTTATTGAACTAAACCCTAAGGTATTAAAATTGAATTGGGCAAAATAGATATATGTACATACAAAGCATCAAAAATTTATCAAAATTTAATCGAAAAATTTTTGTACAAATTTTATGGAAAACTTTTTCTAATTAATGTATGGAAATTTTATCGACATTTTTTTTTTTAATATTTTGAAGAAAATTTTATCGAAAATTGTTTCTAATAAATTTATGGAATTTTTTTTTTAAGATTTTATCGAACATTTTTTTCCAAATTTTTCTGCAAAAAGTTTATCAAAAAGTTTTTGTACATATTTTATAAACAATTTTTTCTAAAAAATTTGTAGAAAATTTTATCGAAATTTTTTTTTAACAATTTTATCTAAAATTTTGTTAAAAATTTTATCGTTATTTTTTTTAATAAATTTTTTTCTGAAAATTTTTCGAAAATGTTTTTAAAAACTATCGAAAATTTTTTCCTAAAATTTTTCGAAACATTTTTGTAAAGATATAATCAAAAATTTTATCGAAAGTTTTTTGTAAAATTTTTATCTAAAGTTTTTTGTAAAAGTTGGGACCTTCCTGCAATCTTTATTCCGTTAGAATGATCACACTAAAGCACAGTGGGGGGTCGTATTGATCCCCCAAAAGTCCCTATTGACTGCTCCTCGTTCGCAGTGGGCACCCTGTGGGTCTATCGGCTATCTCATTGTGTATTACTTTCTATTAAGGCCTTTAATACAAACCAAAGCAGAAAAAACATTTTTTCCACTATTATCCCATAGTGCTTCTAAATAATGTTAGCATTTAAAACGACAATGAATATTTTTATATTGTCTTATATAGAATATTTTTTATAAATAAAATATGTTTGCTTTATTATAAAAAAATAATACAATTCTTTTTAAAACAAAGCAATTTTAAACGGATGAAATACAAAAAAGCAGTACTTGTGTATCAACTATTGTTGCAACAAAGTACATTTGTTTTAAAAATTGTTGAATAAAAATCCTAAGGGGGGCAAAAATTAAAAAGATATTTAATGGACAAGTATGACACAAGATTTATCTGGGTTCTTCACTAATTTGACTCTGAAAAAACAAAACGAAATAGTTTAATTATTTAAATTTAGCAAAAAAAATTTTTTTTTAGCAATTCTGAGTGTGAATTCAAGAAAAATCTTTTGTTTAAATTTGTTCCAAAATTTATAAAAGTAATTTATGATGTAAGGCATAAGAAAACGTTAAGCTTAAAATTACCGATAACAATTTTTATCAATGACAAAATGTTCCACTTACATTTCAATCGATTAATATCGATGTGTCGATTAAAATTTTGAACGTATAACTAAACTTTCGATAACAAAATTTTTCTTTTCAATTTTAATAAAAAACTGCAATCAATAACAAAATTGTCTAATAAGTATTTAATCGAAGACCAAATTTTATTAAAACAATTTTATAGGTGACAAAAAGTTCGATAAAAAATTCTATGGATCAATATTTTCCATTAAAATTTATAATCATGACACAATTTTCGATTAAAATATACATCTATCACAACATTTTTGATAAAAACTTTCAATTAAGATACACTCTTCGATTAAAATTTATATAAATATTTGCGATAAATGGTAAAACTTTTTATAAATAGTAAAATTTTCGATAAAAATTGTTATTGTTGACAAATTTTTTGAAAAAAATTCATCGAATGCAAAATATGTTACTAAAATCTCTATCAATTACAAATATTTTTATAAAAATTTTAATTTTTCAATTTCAGTCAATGACAGTCTTTGGTAAAAGCTTAAAGTAATGGCAAACTTTTTGAAAAAATTCTAATTGGTGACAAATATGATAAGAATTCTAGCGATGACAAAATTTCGATATAAATATTGTTCGATGAAATAATTTATAATGAAAAATTCTTGTGATAAACAACTTGCGATGGAAATTTTTACCGATGATAAAATGTTTGATAAAAATGTGGCCAATATACAGAAGACAACATCTATTCATATAATAAAATAGTAACTCATTTCCTGTCTGTCTTTCTTTTTTTGTGTTTGCATGACGTAAAAACTACTAGAAGAATTAAAAAAAATGTGAGGAGGTACCTGATTCCAATAAAGTATACTTTTTTTTCGCCATAATATCTTATTTCCAAGAGAAAGTAAAGAAAAGGCAGTGAAAGTACGCGCATCTTTTTTACCGATACTCCATTCTTTAAGGCATCATTTATTTTTAAAAGCAGTATATTTTAAGCAATGTTGCACAGCAGATGGCGTTATGAGTAATGCATGTCTTTTACAGAATTTACAATAATTTTTAAAATTTTAGAATTTTATCCAGGGATGGATACCTTTATCTAAAGTAAGTTTGTAAGAGGCTTAAAATTTGGTGTGTATTACTTTGAAAGCAAAACCGAACAAAAAATTGTCAGGACGCACACAACGCGTGTGGGCACAGCTAGTTTTTAATAAAATATTTAGATAAAATATATTATTGTTGACAAAGTTTTCGATAAAAATTTGTAATGAAAACTAAGTTTTTAATTAAAATTTCTATGGATGACAAGATTTTGTATAATTTTTTGACATTGGAATTACCATTAACATTAACATTGACATTAACATTAACATTACTATTGACATTTTTGAAAGAACATTTTACAGAAATTTTTATTGGTAATAATTTCTTTGTATAAATTTTCAATGATGAATTAATTATTGATTGATGACAAAAATTTTAGATACAATTTTTGCCAAAAATATAATTTTCGATAAAAATATCTAGTGATGAAAAAAAAAATTTTCTTTAAAAATTGTACTCATTGAAATAATTTTCAATCAAAATTTCGTTTAATGAAGGAATTTTGATTGAATTTACCATTAATGATAAAATTTATAAAAATTTCAAACAATGTCAAAATTACTGATAATAATTTTTACCAAAGAAAATATTTTTAAAATAAAATTTCTATAAAAATTGTAATTAAGACAAGTTATTCCAAAGAAATTTTTACCTTTCCGAAATGATGGATAAAAACTTCTAGTGGTGAAAAATCATTGTACACAAATTTTTATTAATGACAAAATTCGATAACATTTTTTCAATAAAAAATTCAGTCATGAAGAATAACTTCAATTAATGACATAATTTTTGACAATTTGTCACCAATTCTTTAATAAAATTTTTTAAAGATGACAAAATTACAAAAATTTGACAAATTCTTCTGTAAAACGATTTAATGATGACAAAGTTATTGTTTAAAATTTTTTTCGATTATAAAATTTCGCATGATAATTTCTATGAATGACAAAGTTTTAGATAAAACGATCTGCCAATTAGATAATTTTCGTTAACAATTTCTGTAGCTGACAAATTTTTCTAATAAGAATTACTGACACTGAAATTTATATTCGATGAATAAATTTTTAATAAAATTTTCCTAAAGTTTTTCAATAGAGCTTTGTTCGTGACATACTGTTATCGCTAGGAATTTTTATATAAAATTTTCCTATGGTGAAATATTTTTCGATTAAAATTTCTACGGATGACAAAATGTTCGATACAAATTTTTAAGAATATCAAGATTTCTGATTAAATTTCTACCATAATAAAATTCTGGTCAAGACTCTACATACTGTTATCGCTAAGAATTTTTATTTAAAATTTTTAAAAAATTTTCCTATGCTGAAAAATTTTCCGATTGAAATTTCTATGGATGACAAAATTTTCGATAAAAATTTCTGCCAATGAAAACATAGCGAAGACAAGGTTTAAAAAAAAAAAAAATTTCCATCCATAATAAAATTCTCGCCAAGACTCTACATACTGTCATCGCTAAGAATTTTTATGTAAAATTTTTAATAAAATTTTCTTATGTTTAAAATTTTTTCGATTAATATTTCTAGGGATGACAAAATTTTCGATAAAAATTTCTAATAATATCCAACATTTCTGATAAAATTTCTACCAATGAAAATATAGCGAAGGCAAGATTTTTAAGAAAAGTTTTTGAATAAAGCTATTTTGTAACATACTGTCATCGCTAAAAATTTTTATTTAAAGTTTTTAATAAAATATTTCTGAAAAGTTTTTCGATTGAATTGTCTACCGATGACAAAATTTTCGATAAAAATTGCTAATAATATCAAAATTTCCGAGAAACCGAAAATATAGCGAAGACAAGATTTTTTAAAAAATTTTATATCGATAATAAAATTTTCGTCAAGACATTTATATAATTTTAATAAAAGTTTTGTTACCAATACAGCGTTTTTTGTGACATACTGTCATCTCTAAAAAATTTTATATATTCTGATGATTTCTTTAGAAATTCTTGATGGAAGTATATCATACAAAAGTTTATATCAGCAGATGATTTTTTTTTGTGTTTGAATTTACATTTGATAAATATTTTTTTTAAATTTATAAATTGTTTTCTCTTGTTTTTGCTTTTGTTGCTGTTTATTTCCTTGTTTCTGTTTCTTTATTTCACCACATAAAATATAAGTAGATATTTTAAAAGTATTTTTGTGTTTAAAAAGAAAATATTTACCTGCATTATGTGTCAGAAAGAAAAAGAAAACAGAATAATTTAATATGAAACGAATGTTTGTTTGCAGGGCATAAATTAAAATCTCTTTTAATAATATGAAATTTAACATTAAAAGACTTTTCTCTCTGCTTCTTGCACATCTTGAATTCACAACTGTGGTTTGTGGCAAGAATGACAGATAGACACATGATCAAGGGCACCCAACTGGAGAATTTTGTAAAATGAGTTTGTGTTGTGGCTTTTGCACTGAAAAAAAAATCTAGGCATTTTGTATATGATCAAATTTGTTATTTTATAACTTAAATAGCTGTGCACACATTGTATGCTTCCTGACAATATTTTGTTCGATTTTGCTTTGAAAGTAATAATCATCAAATTTTAAGACCCTGAATAAAATTTTAAAATTTATATAAAATTCTAAAAATTATTGTAAAGCTCTGTAAAAGACAGACAGGAAATGAGTTACACTTTATTTTAAAACAGCGCCATCTGTTGCGTAACATTGCTTTTAATATACTGCTTTCAAAAATAAAAGATGCCTTAAAGTATGCAGTACCTTTAAATCAGTAAAAAAAATCGGCGTACTTTCACTGCTTTTTCTTCACTTTCTCTTGGAAATAAAATATTTTTGCGGAAACAAATTATCATATATTGGTATCAGGATACTAAGGTGCCTCCCCACAATATTTTGTTAAAATCCATCCAGTAGTGTTTACGTGATGCGAACGCAAAGAATATCAGATGGGCAGACATACGGAAATGAGTTACTATTTTATTATATGTATAGATATGTATAGATTATATTTAAGAATAGTGTGACATATTGAATATAAATAAAATTATGTGTAACTGAATGAAATAAATATAAAATAATACGTGAAAAAGAGCATGACTCAATGTGAGTTCACAGACACTCACAGGGATTTCCGTGGGTGTGTTTGCACAAGATTGAGCCATCAGAATAATTTCGCTCTATTTAACGTGTGTATGTGAAATTGTCCGAACTACGTCATCTAATGGCAAATCATTGGGATTGCCTAATTTTGTTTCTGTCATTCTTGGTTTGTGGTTTTAAAACTTAATGTCAGGCTCTTTAAGATCTCTTTAACTGAACTTAAGAGGATTAAAAATATTAAAAGAAACAAATTTGTTTTTACAGATGTATTGGAGTAATTACAGACAATCAGGGTTGTTGTGGAATCCCAGCCAGAATTGTCATTTATCAGAATTGAAAATCGATTCTGATTTGAATCGGTGTCATGAAACCGTGTGGATTTTGGCTTCATTCGAAAATAAACAAAACCCATAATCGAAACAGCTGTTTTTGTTTTGTTTACATTTTTTAAAAAATATTTGATCAAAAAGTTTTGCTTTTTTTGGTGTTGAAAACATTTTTTAAAGATATTTTAACTATACGGAATTTAAAATGGTTGAGACTGTCGTTTTGTTTTTACTAATGGAGGAAGAATCGAATGAAAAAGTCAAACGAAAGATATTGAGAGATTATAGCAATCCCTTGGAACTTCCGGAGATAGCATAAGTACATATTGCAACAAAGTACGAAAATTTTAATTGTTTGAAAATTTAATTAAGATTTGTAAGTCAATACCGTGTGAATAAAGAAGCATTCCAAATGTTGATGAACATTGTGAAAGTTCACTTGCCTCCGTCAAATATTTCGTGTGCTATTCAGCTAGCAGCAACATTACGATTTTTGACGGAAGGCGGTTATCAAAAGTCAATTGGAAACGATTCTACTGTTAGTTTAGGCCGAAGTACAGTATCAATTGTGTTGGTCAATGTACTGGATGTTCTGCAAGGGCATATATGTCCTCAGTGGGTCAAACTTAAAATGAATGACAATGAAAAAAGTTCTGCAAGGGCATATATGTCCTCAGTGGGTCAAACTTAAAATGAATGACAATGAAAAAAGTAGGTTTAGAAACTATTTTTTCAATAAATATAAAATTCCTTCCATCATTGGGTGCATCGATGGAACTCATATAAAAATTATAAAACCAACTGTTGACGAGCATTTGTATTTTAACAGGAAAGGATTTTTTAGTATGAATGCGATGATAGTAAGTATAAACTGGTAAATTAAAAAAAAAAAATTAAATGCATTTTTCATTCAAAGATTTGTGATAGTGATATGCTGATTCGAGCAGTAGACGCAAGGTACTCCGGTTCAAGTCACAATGCTTTTGTATGGAATATAAGCAGAGCCCGTCAGCATTTTCTCGGGGAATACGAGAATGGCGACCGAACTTCCATACTATTAGGAGATTGCGGATATACCCTTGAAGCTATTTTATTGGCTCCATATAGAGCTGTAGCATATAATACAAGAGAGCACAAATTTAATATTGCTCATGCTTCAGCCCGTAATATTGTAGAGCGGACGTTGGCACCTCCTACAACAAAAATCAAAACAAGTGCAATCTGACAGCTGAAAACTAGACAGATTGTTTCTGACAAAAAAACGATAAAATCAGATTCGATGACACCAAATTCTGACAAAATTCTGATTCGAAATTAAAACCGGTATCATCTGTTTCTGTGACACCAAAATGAGATTTTTGTCGGTTTCAATTCTGATTCTGATGATAATCAGATTCTGCAACAACCCTGAATATTTTATAATAAAAATTCCATTTACTCACACTAAATAATACGAAAACATTTTATTAGTATTAAAGTGTATTTAAACAGTATGAGAATTATATTGGAAGTCTAATGCAAATCACTGAAAACTTTAACAAAACCATTTAAAAAGAAACCTAATTTTTTTTATGAAGCTTAATATATTTGACACTGTTTACAACCCATTTTGTTAATGAATCTCCAACGTACAAGTTGAATTAAAGCAGCCATCTTGAAAAACTTAATTATTTCTACAATAAAAACAGAAACAATGTTAAACAAATTCCTATTAAATCATTAACGTTTTTTTATTTTTTTGATAGAATGTGTGGAATTAAAAGCAAACTAAATGTAAATACCATCACTCAAGTCTTACACAGTTACTCAGTGAGAAAGAGTTCGAGTGCGAGGGAGAGCGAGAGCGTGAGTTACTTGCTAAACTAACATAAGAATAAATAAACAACTACAAACAAACAACTTCCGTTTTTAAATATTTATCAAAAGTCTGTGTTCGTGTGTGTGTGTTTGTTAATAAATTGCTGTTCTCATCCACTGTGTGTGCATGTGTGTGTGTATATTGTTGGTTTTAGTTTAAAAATTTATAAATTTGTACAAACATGTAAATAAACAGAGAGTGGAGTGGGTTGCAACGGGGATACGAAAATGCTTCCTGTTTTTATAAAATTTATTATTTTTCATTGCTGTTGTTGGTTGCATTTTTAAAATGAATATGTAGTAGTGAAATTAAAAAAAAAAGCGAATGAGAATAAAGTGAAAAAAACCTCAACAACGTCATTTTCATTATCATAAATGTCAATATATTTTTTTATGAATAAATACAGCACTAACAGCGCTAAAACTAAGCCAGTTGGAGTAAAACCATTAACTTAATGAATTTATGTCATAGCACATTTTAACAATTATTATTTTTTGGTTAATGCCTTGACCTCAGTTGCAATGTAATCTTGAGCAATGGATAGAATCTTTAAATCTGATAGGTGGAAAAAGAATACCTCCGATAAAAGGGCTCCAATGCTGCTCAAAAGGCAGGGAGGCTAGAAAAGTGCTTGAATGTGATGGGGGTACCTTAAGCTGGATAACTGCGTTAGTGACAGGTCATGGAAAGTACGTGATGAGAGAAGGTCGACTGTTACCAGTGGACAGTTACCAGTCGACACTTACCAGTCGACACTTACCAGTCGACAGTTATCAGTCAACAGTTACCAGTCGACAGTTACCAGTCGACATTTACCAATCGGCAGTTACCAGTCGACAGTTATCAGACTACTGTTACCAGTCGACAGTTACCAGTCGACAGTTACCAGTCGACAGTTAACAGTCGACAGTTACCAGTCGACAGTTACCAGTCGACAGTTACCAGTCGACAGTTATCAGACGACTGTTACCAGTCGACAGTTACCAGTCGACAATTACCAGTCGACAGTTACCAGTCGACAGTTACCAGTCGACAGTTACCAGTCGACAGTTACCAGTCGACAGTTACCAGTCGACAGTTACCAGTCGACAGTTACCAGTCGACAGTTACCAGTCGACAGTTACCAGTCGACAGTTACCAGTCGACAGTTACCAGTCGACAGTTACCAGTCGACAGTTACCAGTCGACAGTTACCAGTCGACAGTTACCAGTCGACAGTTACCAGTCGACAGTTACCAGTCGACAGTTACCAGTCGACAGTTACCAGTCGACAGTTACCAGTCGACAGTTACCAGTCGACAGTTACCAGTCGACAGTTACATGTCGACAGTTACCAGTCGACAGTTACCAGTCGACAGTTACATGTCGACAGTTACCAGTCGACAGTTACCAGTCGACAGTTACCAGTCAACAGTTACCAGTCGACAGTTACCAGTCGACAGGTTCCAGTCGACAGTTACCACTCGATAACTACCAGTCGATAGTTACCAGACGATAGTTACCAGTCGACAGTTATCAAACGACAGTTACCAGTCGACATCTACCAAGCGACAGTCTAAAATCACTGCCGTCAAAAGCAAAGGACTAACACTAGCCTTTGCTTTTGACGGCAGTGATTTTAGACTAGAACGAGACGAGACGAGACTTAAAGAAATATAGTATTAAGTTACAAACTGTCTGCTTAAAATCATTAAGAACCGATAGGGAATAAAAAGGGACACATAAAGTTAGTGGAGAAAGCTTTCGTATCCCTTCTACTATGAGCATTGTCATCACTAAGACTCAAGTGAGATTTAAATGCTTTAAACGGGTGGAATGCGCAACTTTATCTCTTTTTAATTTGATTTTTCGAAATGAAGTAGACAAAATAAATATTTTTATTTAAGCAGAATTAATAAAATTCTTTAAGACAACCGAAGCTCATGGCCTCGATGGCGCAGTAGGCAGCGCGTAAGTCTCATAATCTTAAGGTCGTGAGTTCGAGCCTCACTCGGGGCATTTAATTTTTAATATTTTTTAAGTTCTTCTTTATTATATACAACCAAAATTATTTTAAAAAAATTAAAAAAAAAAGAAAAAGTTTGAGGTCAATAGGCAAAACTGATAAAGACCGAATTAAGTTCTATTTAGTTCTCAATAGTACAAAGTAGGAGTATGAAGGCCTTCTAGAAGGCCTCTTTACTGCTTCTTTAGTAGGCACAAGGCCTAATAGTCGCATTCATATCCTTTTTACACAGGTTTTCATTGCATAGAGGGCCTTCCACTCTCGCTTCTGTCGCCAACCAATAACAAGATCTTCCAAAAATTGGATGACAATTAAGTGCCTTTTAGAAGGCGTTTTATAGCAAAATCTAAGAAAAAAATGTTTCGAAAAGAGTATTATTTTCCTAATTTTATTAAGCATTTTAAATTTATTTTTTGTTTATTTTTTGCATGTTTGTAAATTTTTTCTGGGAATCGAACCCGCAAAATGAGAGTCGTATAAAAGCCCTGCCTTATAAAAGGCCTGAAGTAAGAAGGCCTTCTTAATTTTGCGGCTGAGTTTTTACACGAGTATTTAAAGCAGTGGTGACCAAACACATACTATCACAATTGGAAATTTACAATTACAAATTACAAGTAATTCTAATTGTAAATAGACAATAATTATTATTTGAAATTAAACAAAATTCAATTATATTCTTAACAATTTTACATAACATGTAATTATAATAGACAGTTTTCAATTACAATTACCTGTTTTTGTAATTGAAATTTTTTAATTACCAAAAAATATTTTTACACCACACAGAAAAAAATATTTTTTAATTAGTTTCAGATTAATATATAATTAAATAATTAATTGATTCAATTAATTGTTTAATTAGGTTTTTTTGTGCTGTTTTAAACAAATATTCATTTAAATCAATTAAAAAACTTTTTTTCTGTCCAACAAAAGGTTTAAATTTCAGATACAATTTTAATAATTTTTTAATTAATTAAATTATATATTTAATTAAGAAAGAACATTTACTATTTTGATTAAATAAATAATTGAATCAATAACACATTTAATCAAACTTTTATCTGAAACTAATTAAAACCTTTGATTGATGCACATATTTTGTTCTGTGTTAAAAGATCGAAATATATTGTTCTCTCGTCTTACTTCTCGTTCTCCTTTCAGCAGCCTTCAATAAAATATTGCTTATTTTCTATAACAAATTTCTTGAAATTAATACATTTATTAGCATTTTAAAGTCTTCAAAAAGAAACAAACAATAAAAAAAAACAAAACAATAATATACAACACTGGAAGGAAGTTTCTAAAATTACCATTTTTTCCCTCTAAGTTAGTAGAAAGACAGTAAAAAGCATAAAAAAATAAACAAAATTTTTTCTATTTTAAACCATTGAAAACTAAACGTTTAGGTTAAAGAAAAGTCCCTCCTTTTTTTGTTGCCAACAGTTTAATTTAAGATTCTTGCTTTTCTAAATTTTTTCTTTGGTTTTTTGTTGGGTTTTAATTACTGTTTTGCTGCAAAATTCAAAATATTTTCTTTAGATTTCTTTTAAAATAACACAGCAGTATGCTAATTGCTGAAAAGTTGGCTGAATTTGTTTATTTTTACTTCTCGTTGTTTTGACCTCCTCAAATGTAATTAGTTTTACAGCAAAAAGTTAAGAGCAGCTGTGGTTAAAATAATAGTGGCAAGAAACAAAATAAATCAGGTTTTATTTCAACTATAGTTTCGAAAATTTCGCTAATGCAATTCAGCAACGTCAGAACATTCCATTCCAGGCTGCGGGCAAAACACCACGCCTACCTATATTTTTACATCTTGTTTTTATTTTTATTCGGTTGTAATAATTCTATTTTGCTTTTTTTTTGTTAAGTAAATTATAGACCGCGCTCAGTACATCGCATGGAGTGCGAAACAATTTTCAATGAAATTTATACAAAAAAATTTTCTATAAAATTTTAACAAAAAAATTTTCTATAAAATTTTAACAAAAAAATTTTCTATAAAATTTTAACAAAAAAATTTTCTATAAAATTTTCGATGAAATTTATACAAAAAAATTTTCTATAAAATTTTAACAAAAAAATTTTCTATAAAATTTTAGATGAAATTTATACAAAAAAATTTTCTATAAAATTTCAACAAAAAAATTTTCTATAAAATTTTAACAAAAAAATTTTCTATAAAATTTTAACAAAAAAAATTTTCGATAAAATTTTAACAAAAAAAATTTTCGATAAAATTTTAACAAAAAAAATTTTCGATAAAATTTTAACAAAAAAAATTTTCGATAAAATTTTACCAAAAAATTTTTTATAAAATTTAAACAAAAAAATTTTTTATAAAATTTAAACAAAAAAATTTTCTATAAAATTTTAACAAAAAAAATTTTCTATAAAATTTTAACAAAAAAAATTTTCTATAAAATTTTAACAAAAAAAATTTTCTATAAAATTTTAACAAAAAAAATTTTCTATAAAATTTTAACAAAAAAAATTTTCTATAAAATTTTAACAAAAAAATTTTTCTATAAAATTTTAACAAAAAAAATTTTCTATAAAATTTTAGCAAAAAAATTTTCTATAAAATTTTAGCAAAAAAATTTTCTATAAAATTTTAGCAAAAAAATTTTCTATAAAATTTTACCAAAAAAATTTTCTATAAAATTTTAGCAAAAAAATTTTCTATAAAATTTTAGCAAAAAAATTTTCTATAAAATTTTAGCAAAAAAATTTTCTATAAAATTTTAGCAAAAAAATTTTCTATAAAATTTTAGCAAAAAAATTTTCTATAAAATTTTAGCAAACAAATTTTCTATAAAATTTTAGCAAACAAATTTTCTATAAAATTTTAGCAAACAAATTTTCTATAAAATTTTAGCAAAAAAATTTTCTATAAAATTTTAGCAAAAAAATTTTCTATAAAATTTTAGCAAAAAAATTTTCTGTAAAATTTTAGCAAAAAAATTTTCTGTAAAATTTTAGCAAAAAAATTTTCTGTAAAATTTTAGCAAAAAAATTTTCTGTAAAATTTTAGCAAAAAAATTTTCTATAAAATTTTAGCAAAATAATTTTCTATAAAATTTTAACAAAAAAATTTTCGATAAAGTTTTAACAAAAAAATTTTCTATAAAGTTTGTAAAAAAAATTTCGATAAAATTTGTAAAAAAAATTTTTACAAAAAAATTTTCTATATCTTTATATAATATTTGTAATAATTAGGTTGAAAATCATTAAAGTAAAAACCGAATGTATATTATTGTGAAATTGGGAAACATAACAGAGTAGGGGAATATTTAGCATTAAATTTATAGGGTATATGAGATTCGGCATGGCCGAATATAGCACTCTTACTTGTTTTCATAAAGTCTAACATTTCAGAAACATTTTTAAACAAAAATATATTTTTTTAATTTAATTTAGAGTGACCTTAGCAAATCTTCTATTTTTCCAAACATTACTGTTTAAAGAATTTCCATTTTCTTAAGGAGAGAAGGCCAACAACATTTTTTCCTTACCCCACTCCTACTGCAACATAAAACCTGTTTTTTTTTTCAAAGTTTTAATGGTTCGTTTCACAGCATTAAAATTTATAATTTTCAAGTGAAATCTTGAAATAATTAAAACCCTGCAAAGTAGTTACAATTAGAATTTAATCACAACATTTTATTAAAAAAATTCGAAATAATAAAAAAATAAGAAATAAATAACTTTGTAAAGTATTATTGCATGTAAGTTCTTGAGTTTTTTGTTCATTTTATACTTTTTGATATTAAAATAATCTTTTATTATTACAAAAGCCATCAATTTTCTTTGGTAACTCCTAGATGTCAGCTATAATATATGATGAGATTGTAGACACTCTCTGGAACACATTAATACATAGTAACAGATAATTAGTGATATAAACACACAAATACACCGACACACACACATGTGCAATGACCAACTTGATAAAAAGAAAAAGAAGAAGCTTTAGTGACATATTTGTTGCCAGTTTTTTCACAGTCTTTTGTTTTTTTTTTTCTCTTCTGTTTTTTTTTTGTACAGAAATCTGTTTTTTTTTATCAGTTCTCTTTTGGGTATTAAAAAGCAATATTCATTATTTACCTAGAAGTTGGTTGGTTGGTTGGTTGGTGAAATTGCAACGAAGATAAATGTTACATATGAAGAAAAAATTCATTTTAAAAACTCGTGAAAAAATGGAATATTTATTGAGAAAGCATTGCATATTTTGAGGGGTTTAAGAAATTAATTTTTATTTTTATGTGTTTAAGAAGAATATGAATAAAGTTTCATAAGTTGAAAAGGAAAAAAGAATGAAAGAGCAATAAAGAAGTTGCAACGTTTATTTTTTTTTTTTTGGAAAGCAGGATTTTATTTTGTGATAACTTTATATAAGAGGGAAAAAGTTAATCATCTGTCTTTCATTTGTGTTCGCATCACGTAAAAACTACCGGATGGTTTTTAATAAAATTTTGGAAGAAGGTGCCTTAGAATCCTGATTCCAATATAGGATACTTTTTTCCGCAAAAATATCTTATTTCCAAGAGAAAGTGGAGAAAAGGCAGTGAAAGTAAACCGATTTTGTTTTGCAGATTGAAATGTACTGCATACTTTAAGGCATCTTTAATTTCTGAAAGCAGTATATTTTAAGCAATGTTGAGCAACAGATGGCGCTGTTTTTAACTAATGAGTAACTCATTTCCTGTCTGTCTTTTACCGAGCTTTACAATCATTTTAGAATTTCAGAACTTTAAATAAATTTTAGAATCTTATCTAGGCATGGGTACCTTTATATAAAGTAAATACATGTAAGAGTCTTAAAATTTGGTGTGGATTACTTTCAAAGCAAAATTGAACACAATATTGTCAGAATGCACACAAAATGTGTGGGAACAGTTAGTATATACATATGTGTAACATTTTTTATTTTATTATTATCAATGTCTAGCTGAAGCATAGTCACGCAAGGGACTTAAAAGCAATATGAGAACTTTAATGCCATCGGCATTGGTTTAATTTTTTGCATATTTTTAGGTTAAACGGCTGACTGAAGTTCACTTTGGGGGGAGAGGGTATTAGGCTCGTTGTGCTGCTCCAATGATAATCTATCCTCATATAGTCTCTATAGAACTCCAATAACCTCAGTCCGTAAGAAACACCCCAAGCTCTTCGCAATGATTATTATCAATGTAGGAGGAATATGGAAGCAGACCAATTCTTAAATGGGACTCTTTTCGACCCCCTTCCGTCCTCAATAATTATGGGCAACCACTTGTAATTTATGGCAAGCTTACTTTCATTGAGTCACGTGCTACAACCAGCCTTTAATCTAGACTATGGTGATTTCAGACTGTCGATTGGTAACTGTCGGCCAACTTTCTCATCACGAAGTCTCTAGTGAATGCTGGCATTTGTTCAAGGATTAGTTCCCCCATTGCATTCACATTTAACAAGCTTCTGAACGTGGTCCTAACTCTTATGCTAGTTAGTGCTGGACATTTACACACAATGTGCGCTTCCATTCACCATTCGAGCCTGTCTATATGTAGTAGACTCCGTCCACCTTCTAAGGTTTAGTGAGTTCAGCCATTGTAGAATTTTCGGTCGTATTAGGCCATCACCCAGTGATACTCTGGGTTTTGGTCCACAGAAATTCACAACAGATCCCCACATTCCAGCACTGCCTCATGCGTTATCGAGTGTAATGAGAACCTTTCTTCACTGCATCCGACATTGCTGCAACGACGTTGATCCAACGTATATAGCAGCCCAAGCAATTCTGCTCTTATGACCGATTTTCGGTCCAAAGCTATGCCAAATGGCCCAAATGGCATTGCTCTTCATACGCAAATCAGACCTGATGAATAAGTCTAACGGAAGCAATCCCAGCATTGCCTCTATTGCACATATGAACCCCATCCAATTTACGCTTAATCGTAATCTGAGAGGCTTTTAGCCACCAAACCACAGAAGCATCATTGTGTGAATCCCAATTACTGTTAATAGTACCCGGATATTGTGACATGAGCTTTTTTGTCGCAATTGTATGTTATTAACGTTAACGACTTTTGTTTAAATAATTACTTCACACTGTTTTCTGGTATTAATTCGTTCGTTGGTCAAAATTGCTGCCCAAGATCGGGTGTAATAGTAAACGATAATATCATTGAATTTCTTCCATTGTTATCGCTTAAAGTCAAGCAGGCCGTCCTTGTTGCTCGGATTTGGAGGGCTTTGCGTCTTATTATCACACTGGCTGATTGGCTTCCTCGAATAGTTGTACTACTACGGCACTCTTATTGGTAATTGCTTTAATCAGCCACGTATAATCTTTTTGCTTATCGTGTATAGCCTAGTAATTTTTATTCAATAAGTTGTGGAGCACCATTTTTAACTCATTTTTTGACTATTTAATTTTACCTGGCTGAATTTACAGTCTCACTTGCTCTAAGAAGGTATGGGTCCCACTGCTGATTTAAGAGGAAGCTGAGGACACCATACCCTGACGCTTTGGTACCTCTTCCATTACCTATTTTTTGTTAAATTGACATTTCTCCTTATAAGCATCCAGAGAGTATAATATCTTGCTTAAAATATGCTGACCATTTTACAAAGACCACTAAAGAAAGAACTTGCATGCTCTACTTTGTCTGCCGATTTGTTTATATTGCTTTTCAGGCTTTAAAAATCATTGTTCAAATAACCTTGAAAAGAAATTATGTTGTGACCTTAAACAACAGGCAAAAGGAATAAATGATTATGTTTGTACTTGTATTCTACAATCTGAGTAAATAAGGCATAAACAGCAATATAATGCTAAAAATAAAACGCTGACAGTGGTATAGAGAAAAGAAAATAAAATAAAAAAATCAGCGAAACAGAGTAAAAACGGCAATGAGTGTACAGGTAATTCAATGACACCTAAATGAGCCAAAGTACAACAACAACAACAACAATTCAAATAGCTCATTTTGAGTACTTAGCATAAGAATAGACAATAACAAAACAGCTGATTAGTTAGGCGAATGTTGTTAAGTGCCTCGATGGCGCAGTAGGCAGCGCGTAAGTCTCATAATCTTAAGGTCGTGAGTTCGAGCCTCACTCGGGGCATATAATTTTTTTTATTTTCTTTCATTCTTAAATAAAAACTAATATTTTTTTTACAAAAATTTCATCTATAAATTTGTAAAAAAAAACTAAAGTAAAAACTGTAAAAAATTTATTTTTTTAATATAGAATATTTTTAGCAGATCTTTTTTAGGAAAAACTATCTCCAATACTACAATTTTACATAAAACCTCTGGTTTATTAGATATAAAAATCAATTTTAAAGGTGAGTATTAAAAATTTATAAATTCGGCAAGAATCGAATAAAATCATGATAATGGGTGTTTAATTTTCTAAGCTTAAATATGTTTTTTATATTTAATTTTCTTTTGGTATTTAATTCTCATTTGGTCAAGAACGTTTTTAAAAATATGTATAAAATTTTTAGACTACCTAATGATAATTTTGACCAAGGTTTTAAATGGAAATGTTAGGAAGACATATGCCGCAATGTATTCCTGCCAAGCTCTAATTGGAAAAACGTGGGACTTAATCCACGAATGATCTACTGGATAACCACTGCTATATCATGTTTCACATGTATGGTGGCCAATTTTGAAAACACGTACTCATGTATCATTTACAGAAAGAGTAAATAGAAGAGTAACATTTAGCATTATAGGAGCAAGGAAATCTATAGCAAGTGTAACACTGTGCAGAATACTTGGAATCGACCCTCTAAACTTATATATAAAAGAATATGCTTTGAGAAAACAATTAAGATTGAGACAGAATAAACAATTAAGTGTTAAAAATTATGGAAAATTGAAAAATATACAGATGGTTCAAAAACGGATAAGGGTACAGGAAGTGGAGTATTCTGCGAGAAGTTAGGCATCAGACACAGTTCTAGACTGGATAACAAATGTAACATTTTTCAAGTTACTTTTTACGAGGTCGATATTCTTAAGAATTATCACTATTTACGTAGATAGTCAAGCGGTTTCAAAGCACTATCAAATAGGTGTATCAGCCGTTGTCGCAGGGAGCTACAAACTCTTAACGAACAAGACACACTAGAACTGTGCTGTGCTGTACCCGGTAATTACAATATCGTAGGAAATGAATCTGCAGACGATTTGGCACGAGCTGAATCTGATTTTGTCATAAGTGTCAGTTGTATGGACATATACCCTGGTCTCGATTCAATGTATGCGAGGATAAGAGAACAATTTAGACGTAATGCCGACACAATGTGGAATAGCCCATTGAGACCCCCACATACGAAATCTTCACTGGAGGAAAAGGGTTATGGAGAACGGAATAAGCTGTTACGTTGAAGTAAGTCTGAACTAAGAATGTATGTAGGTATTATAACAGAACAAAATGATCTCAGATTCGACTTTGGGATGATGATATCTGCAGATGGTGCACTATCACACAGTCGTAATAAACGTTTTGGCTCGTTTTTCTTTCAGAATGTGAAGGACTTGAGGGGTGTGGAAGCTATGCTAATTGGTTAATTTACGAAGTTCACGGGACTACTTAGAGGGCTGGATTAGAACAGAGCTATAGACACCGGAGAATATCAGAGGAGCCACTATGGATCAATAATGGTCTTGTTAATCTACACACAAACAATCGAGTGTGACTATTGTCATACCTTTCGGTGAAGACCGTCGTCACTGGCTGTTGTTTTGGTATGTTTGGCGAGCGCTTTCGATGTGAAGACATCATTTTCAAGCCGCGTTTAAAATGGTACTCCCTACCTAATGATAGAATTAGTCGATTAGTATCGTGCTGTTACGAATCACCTGACTAAAACCTGTCACATAAGTAAAACATATTAATGTTTATTACAGAAAATAGATGTTTATGTTACCAATGTCAAACTTTGACATACTGTAAGTCATAGTTGAACGTTATGGTAAGTTATAAAGTTACACGATAAATTCTACTAAAAAATTTAATTAACAATTTTCTCCAAATATTTAATTTCGAAATCGATCTTTAAATTAACACTTGGGAGAAATAGCAAAATAATTTAAATCATTTCAATCATTTAAAGTAAATTCTTAATAACACACTGTGCAATTTTTTAAGTCATGGCAAAATAACCATATACGGACACCACTACGTGATAAAAGACCAAATAAAAAAAGACCCCAGTCTCCCGCAAAAGTGAAAAATTTCCCAGCTACCGAAGCGCTACCTAAACGGTGTTAAGAATCATTCCTAGGAAGTTCATATGTTCTAGAAAGTTGTTTATTGAGATCTTAGGTTCATTTTTGTAGTTGCTACCTATGGACCTGAACAGGGGGAAAAAAGGTAAAAAAATTGAATTTTTTAAAGTTTTTTGCGATTTTGACCTTGAAGATGAAGTTTTTTTGATTTTATATGTTCACAATTTCTGTTCTTTATGACAAGAGCTACAACTTTGCCTCAGAGAGTATATCAAAATTCCAAACGGTTTGCAAAATATGAGCTTGATTAAATGATCATTTTTTTTGCAAAAATGATCCAAAAAAGTGCCAAAAGAGTATGGTGTGAGCCTTCACAAAGATTTAAATCTAAACATATCACACATACTGTAAAACATGGGGGAGGAAGTCTCATGGTGTGGGGGTGCTTTTCTTCTTTGGGGCAGGTCGACTAGCCAGAATCGATACAAAAATGACTGGTGAGCATTACGTTGTCATTTTGCAAGAAAATCTCAACGGCAGTGCTTTGGATATGGCCTTGGGGGACTTTATCTTCCAACAGGATAATGATCCCAAACATATGAGCAAGGCCGCAAAGAACTTTTTCCAACAAAATAATATTGAAGTACTGGAATGGCCACCTCAAAGCCACGATCTGAACCCCATTGAGCACTTATGGACCATACTAGACGATAAAATTCCTATGGAATCTCGAACTAACACTCGAAACATTTTGGGAGAAAATGCAAGCCGAGTGGAGAGAGATTCTTCTACAAACTTTGAAAAACTTAACTTCAATTATGCCTAAAAGACTTCGAGAGGTCATAGCTAATAAGGGAGGAGCTACTAAGTACTGATTGTTATATTATTTCGAAAAATTTTTGTTGTTATCATTCAGTGGTTTACTTTTGCACTTTATTCTGTCCAACCGCGAGCAAGAAGTATTTTAATTTTAGCTTTTTGTAGAAAAGATTTACTTTTGATATGTGTGTTTTATTATTTTTTTATATTCTGAAGTTAGTAAATAAATGAATTAAATTAATTTTTAAAAGTTAAAAGTTATGTGGACTCTTTTTTCTCTGCTAAAACAAAACAAATGTGTTTTTGCATTTTATTTTGTCCAATAGTGTATGTATGTATTCGTTATATTGCATTTCTGTTTTGCAATTAATTTATTTGTTAACCTGGAATTGTGCTGTAAAATAAATTATTAATATTTTTTCTCAAAAGAAACAAAAAAAACACAAAAAATATTAAATAAATAAAACCTTTAAGAATTATAAAAAGTAAGTAACATGACATGAAGAATTAAGGTTAAATTAAGCTACATAATTCTCAAATGCTAATTTTTGAATTTTATAATATTTTTAATTTTCGGCTAACATTACCGAACGCTACATACCTATAATCAGTCAGACACATTAGCATCAAATAGTCTAAAGTATATGTCGGAGCTGTAAGAATTTCTATACTATAACTAAAACTATTAGCAGGCATCGCCCTTGGCATCACCTATAACACAGCACAACAAAATAAAAAAAATTTCATGTGCTCTTAAAACCACTATATAATTTTGATGTATCATGACTACCTTTGTACAAAAATGGTAAAATTTTTAAATTCTATGGATAGATTTTTTTTAAAAAAATTTTTTTTTAAATTTGCAATTTTTTTGAGACGTTTCTTCAAATAATTAATGATAACTCAAAAACTACTAGTCCGATATTATTAAAATAAATTCAGAAAAATTAAGATTTGCATAGCCTTTAATTCGTCTATATATCGCGTTTCAATCGGATCAATAGTATCGGAGTTATAATAAAAAACTTAAGAAAAAAATATATTTTTTACGTAAAAATGGCAAAAATTTTCGTTTTAAAAAAATCATAAAAAATCGAAAACGGCAAAAAACTTCCAGATTCATTTTTTTATCGCATAGCGACATATAATAGCAACAAAATGAGATATCGACCATAAAAATCGATTGATTTTTTTCGAATTTATTCACATTTTAGTGAATTCGCTCATTTTCACAAAATTTTAGTTTTTTGCTTGATATACGCATTATAGCGGGTTTTCAAATGTGTGAAAAACATAAATTTTCCAATTTCAAGGGGTGCATGTCGGATTAATGTTAGATTTGATGAGAAACTTCCACCCACAAAATTTTAGTCGAATTCGACAACGTTAACACGTAGCGCATAGGCCCCAAATCTGAAAAAAAGCGTTTAAATCGAAAATAATTAACAAATTTTCAGTTTTTGCAAAATTATTTCCCCTTTTGCAAAAAAGTGGATCCTGGTCCTTAGGGCAAACACAATGAGATTTACAATAAGCTACATGTCTTTAAGTTTTCGAGTTATTACAATTTTCACTGGCCATTATATGTCCTTGAGAACTTGCCGAAGACAATTTACAAAAACATTTTACTTTTAAAATTTTTTATTTTTTTCTTTTTTAACAATAAAATATAAAATTTCGCTAAAATTGACTGATATCTTCCTATTACACAACGCAACAAAATAAAAAAATTAGATGCTTTTGAAACCACTATACAATATCCAGGTACTGCCAAAGTGTTTTGTTTGCAGAAGAGGACGATTTTGTCTGCTGCACGGATATTCCTGGTTTGATGACTGCCATGGGCTTACATAGATATGATTCAAGCGAATGGCGTTTATTTATTGACTCATCAAAACGCAGCTTGAAGTGTGTCCTTTTGCACAATGGAAATAAATTTCACTCCTTGCCAATCGCACATTCAACCAAGGTAAAAGAAGAATACTCTGTAATTGCATTGGTCATGAAGAAGATAAAGTATAATGAACATAACTGGGTAATTTGTGTTGATATTAAGATGGTAAATTTCCTATTAGGTCAACAAAGTGGCTATATCAAATACCCTTGTTTTTTATGTTTATGGGACAGCAGAGCTAAGTCAGAACACTGGAAGAGAAAACAATGGCCTTATAGGGAAACACTGGACCCAGGTATGAGGAATGTTATAAATGTACCTCTGGTGCCCCGAGATCGCATCATATTACCCCCTCTTCACATTAAACTTGGTCTGATGAAACAATTTGTTAAAGCACTTAACAAAGATGGTGAATGTTTCCAGTATATTTCAAGGAAGTTTAAAAGTTTGAGTATGGAAAAGCTGAGAGCAGGAATATTTGACGGCCCACAAATTCGCAAATTGGTCAAAGATACCGATTTTCTCAGTTCAATGTCAGAAATTGAGAAAAATGCATGGGATTCGTTTGTATGGGTTATTCAACATTTCTTAGAAAATAACAAGGATGATGATTATGTTGCGCACGTTGAAGAGATGTTAACTCACTTCCAGAATCTTGGATGCAACATGAGCATCAAGTTACATTACCTTCACAGTCACTTAGATCGTTTTCCTGAAAATCTAGGAGACTTAAGTGAGGAACAGGGCGAACGATTTCACCAAGATATTCGGACAATGGAGGAAAGATACCAGGGTCGCTGGGATACACACATGATGGCAGATTTTTGCTGGAGTATTCAGAGCAACACTTCGTTATTCAATAATAGAAAATGTCATAAAAGAAAATTCCAAAGTTTGTAGTTTATAATATTTATTTATTTATTTCCTTATTTTATATGTTGTAATAAATTTAAATAATAAAATATAAAATAAAAGAAAATACATGAATAAAACAATGAAATGCATTTTCGATCTATTCCATCGATTTGACTTAGTTACATTTTTTTGTCAATTGCCTTCGGCAAGTAACTTGAAAACTGTTTAACCGATTTAAAAGATATGTAGCTTATTGTAAATCTCATTGTGTTTGCCCTAAGGACCAGGATCCACTTTTTTCCAAAAGGGGAAATAAATAGCGTTAATTTTGCAAAAACTGAAAATTTGTCAATTATTTTCGATTTAAACGCTTTTTTTCAGATTTGGGGCCTATGCGCTACGTGTTAACGTTGTCGAATTCGACTAAAATTTTGTGGGTGGAAGTTTCTCATCAAATCTAACATTAATCCGACATGCACCCCTTGAAATTGGAAAATTTATGTTTTTCACACATTTGAAAACCCGCTATAATGCGTATATCAAGCAAAAAACTAAAAATTTGTGAAAATGAGCGAATTCACTAAAATGTGAATAAATTCGAAAAAAATCAATCGATTTTTATGGTCGATATCTCATTTTGTTGTTATTATATGTCGCTATGCGATAAAAAAATGAATCTGGAAGTTTTTTGCCGTTTTCGATTTTTTATGATTTTTTTAAAACGAAAATTTTTGCCATTTTTACGTAAAAAATATATTTTTTTCTTAAGTTTTTTATTATAACTCCGATACTATTGATCCGATTGAAACGCGATATATAGACGAATTAAAGGCTATGCAAATCTTAATTTTTCTGAATTTATTTTAATAATATCGGACTAGTAGTTTTTGAGTTATCATTAATTATTTGAAGAAACGTCTCAAAAAAATTGCAATTTTAAAAAAAAATTTTTAAAAAAAAAATCTATCCATAGAATTTAAAAATTTTACCATTTTTGTACTAAGGTAGCCATGATACATCAAATGTATATAGTAGTTACTCGAGCATATTTTTGCTGTTGCCCTGTGTAATTAATACTTTCCAATTATCCGACCGTAATGAAGAAGTGCTATTTGAAAAACAAAAAAATCTGATTCTCAGATCCCAATAATTTGTGCTAGAATAACAAACTTTGCAAAACTGGTAATGCACAGTGGGGCAGAATGAAAATATTTTGGAAATAACGTAGCATGAGCATAGCAGAGGAATGTTTCAGCTTAAGTTTTAAAATTGGACACCAAAGCAAATCCTACAATTCCGAAAATAATTGCCAAAAATCCCAAAATTGGATAAAGTTTACTTTTGGACTAGAACTGGATATAGCTTTATTACGGCAGTATTCTTTTCAGAACATATAGGCTGACGTCAAAATTTCGATGTAAAATAGGTCAAATTGAAGGACCTCCATCTTTCACAATTTTACACGAAATTTGGTTTAAACGTACGTACATATTGTTAGCTTACACAAAGATATGCATATATATATATTCCTTAAGAACATCTCTTTATATTAAAAAAATATGATTGACAGCCATTTTTAGGTTAAAATACATAAAAATTCAATAAATTTGGAATTTTTAAATTAAAAATAATTTTTAACTCAGGAAAGATATAAATATATACCTTTACATAAATATAAATTTTAAATTACACTCACTATGGGAAAAAATTTAAATAAATTTGCAACAAATTGTTTAAAATATTTTGAAAAAACTGGACCAGGGTATCGAAAAATAAAAAAAAATTAATTTTAAAATGCTTCTAACTTGCTCTAGTTTTTAACTAAGAAAAGATATAATCTTGAATTGATTTTTCCATAATATTTTAAATTTCGCTCACTAACTATGGGGGAAAATTTACAAAAATTTGCTGAAATATTTTTAAAAAATTAAAAAAAAAAACTAGACCAGAGGGGTACCGAAAAATCAAAAATTTTAATTTTAAAGTGTTTATAACTCGCTCATTTTAAAAAATAATTTACAGATTAAACTATCATTTTATAGGTACCCTTTAAGACCATGTATAATTTGATTATATAAATTGAAGAAATGAAAAGTTCTAAAATAATTGGCAGGGACGAGGTACCCAACCTTGAGACTACAAGCGCCATCCCTGGCAAGTGCATGGAGGCATCTGAAGCTGAGATACTCCTCTGCTATGCTCACGCTAAATTTTGGATTAATCGGCCTAGCTCTTTACAAACGGCTGAGTTATTTCCATTCTGCCTCACTGTGCAGTAGGAGACTCGATAACAATAGAAATAAATGTGGTTTCTAAACGGCTTACCCATTTCAATCTAATTTCAACCTAATTTTACATATCAATTTTTTATAGGTTAACATAGAATGGCACCAGTATCTTTAAAGCATAACAAATCGATTAGATGCTCCGCTGGGAATTTTCTATCTTTAATCCAATTTTAAAAGTTGAAAATATGGCTGGATTATCTCTCACAGATTGGTAGCTATAAGCCATGTTAAGTTTCAATAAATTCAGTAGTTGTTTAGAAACTACAGATTTCCACATTTTTTTACCACATCACCCACTTTAGTGGGTGATGTGGTATTAATTGAATTCGGTTGGTATTAATGAATTCGGTTGGGCAAGTAATTTTTTAACTTTTTCTTAAAATCAGTCATTGTATACTGCGTCGTCTAGATATGGATTTTTCTGTTTTAAATTTCTCTCCTGGATCCGTAGCCCCTCCACTCGATAGACAAAGTTCTATCTTGTTTGAAATTTTATAAAAATCAATTCAGTTGTGTTAAAATGTCCATTTCTTTTCTTCCTGGGCCATAGTTTTGAATACATACAAAGCCTTCTGGACCTGTCAGATCTATTTGTCTTCCATTTTTTATTGATTTTATTTTAAATCATAGATTAATACCCGTTTTTCCCCTTTTGACCATTATTATTATTATTATTTTTTACTTTTCCATACGTAGTATAAGGTAAAGTATAGTAATCATGAAAAAAATCGAGATCGAGATTTTGACGGATTTATACGTTTAGAGGTCTCCTGAATCCATTTTGACTATTTTCGCGATGATGTCTGTGGGTGGGTGTGTATGCAACTATTTTTGTGGAGTGGAGTTTACAGGTCATACCGTTTGACATATCAAAATGAAATTTAGTATGTGCGTTGGGTATGTGGAGATATAGAGCTGTATAGTTTTTGGGCATAATCGGGAGGGGGCAAGGGGTAGTTTCCTTACCCCGAAATTTTGTAAACGCTCTACAGGTCATACCGTATGACATATTAAAACGAAATTTAGTATGTAGCTTTGGTTTATGGAGATGAAGAGCTGTATAAATTTTGGGCATAATCGGATAGGAGCAAGGGGTAGTTTACTTACTCTCAAATTTTGTAAACGCTCTACAGGTCATACCGTATGACATATCAAAATGAAATTCAGTATGTGACTTTGGTTTATGGAGATGAAAAGCTGTATAAATTTTGGCCATAATCGGGAAGGGGAAAGGGGCAAATTGAAAATAATTTTTTTCGATTCGAATATACTTTGAACTTTTATTTTTTATGTAATATAATCATAGAAATATCTGTTTCCATTAGGTATGGTAAAGTTGAGTGTAGGCCACTCCAGATTTTTTTTTTTTTTTTTTTTTTGAAAACAGACAACAATCTATATATTAAGTTTTATGTATATTAAGTTTTATATATTAAGTTTTATTAAATTTTAAATGATGTATGCTTAAGGTATAAACAAACAGAGATTTATTATATTTTTATAAATATATTTGATTTACTCACCATTTTCATTATAGGTCATTAAGGCATATAAAATCTGAAAATAAAATAAAGCATAATTTTAGGCTTATTTGATTTCGTACAAAATCTATTTTGCTAATAAACAATTTAAAGTCCATTTTCCAATGAAGACTTCTTTAAACAGAAAAATAAACAAATCAGGCTTATAGTGCTCAAGGCATAATTGTCAATGTGATTAATTTAATTTGTTCGTTTATACAAATTTCACTTTGCGAACATTATAACTTATCAATTTTCTGCTTAAAAAAATCTTTTGTTATTAAAACGCTATTGACGTTAACAAATATTTTAAATTTAATTATAATTGATTTTAATTTGGAAATACATATCTACATATTCATAAAGCAGTCGTTTTAAAATTTAATTCTAAAATCTTAAAATTATTTTATTAAAATATTATTCTTCTACAAATTGTTATAAACTTTCATTCAGTTAATTGTTAAGGCAAAAAATAAATCATTCATTCATTCATTAATTCATTCAATTAAACAATTTACGCAAAACAAGCTGTGATCTCAATGAACCTGACGTGTGCATTGTATGTATATGAAAGAACCGACTACCAACTACCGCTTTCCATTCACTGCCCAGTAACAAAGCTTTTGATTAATTTTAATACAGATTCCTTCATATAAACACTATTTTTGTTAGAGTCTGTCGGTCTGCTGGTTTTTATTAGCGCAAAAATGTCAAGCAGCTATTCATTTTATTTTTTTTCCCATTTTTTCTTCACACACTCATATTTTAAAAAGACTTAATTAGTTTTTGACTTTTTGATTTCTCGTTTTTTATTAAATACATAACACAATTGAGTTTTTTCTCCACTTCCCAATTAAATTTCAATAGAATAAATTGTTGCATGAATGAAATGGATACAAATGGTTTGTAAACGAGGCGAAAAAAAAATTTGCAAAAAATTTCAATAAAATTGCAGCGAAACTTTACATAGTGGTGGTTGTGTGAGAATATTTTAAAACACTATTTCGAATAATAAAAGCTGCATGAGAAATCTATATCTATATACATATGTATGTATATATATAAAGCACAAAATGTGTTCGTTTGTCGGAAAGCTATGCTACACCAGTGAATCAATCTTCCACAAGTTTTCAACTCCGTTGCGAGCTGTCTGTTTGGTATCTTAGGTTACTTATATAATTCAAAGTGGGCGTGGCACTTCCCATACACAGTAAATATTTATTATCGCGTCACTAGGGAACTAGGAAATTTTGTGCCAGTAATTCCTTTATTAATGTGCCTGGTTTTGCAAAAAACTGACTAGATTGCAATAGTGGGCGTGGTACCTCCCACACAGTGAAAAATTATTATCGTATGCCTTAATAATTATCGAAAAAAAAATGTCATCCACCCTTAACATTTTTAACATAGTCTAATAAAAACAGACTGGATGGCAATAGTGGGCGTGGTGCCTCCCATACAAACAGAGAAATTATTATCGAGCACCTAGAGAACTATAATAAGTAAACCTGTTATTACTAAACCTATTATTACTGCGCAAAATCTAATGAAATTGCCTGGATAGGAATAGTGGGCGTGGTACCTCCTACACAAAGTGACAAATTATTGTTGCATGCCTTAAAAACTGCCAAAACGAGTTGAGTATTAATATTTTGCTTAAGTATCCCTTTTTTTTTAATGTGCATAGCCTAACAACAACAGCCTGAATTGGAATAGTGACGTGGTATCTCCCATGTAAAGTGAATAATTATTATCACATTCCTTAAGAACCAGAAAAATTCGGATCTTTAAATTTTGCACAAGTAAATCTGTTATTAATGTGCAAAATCTAAACAAAATAGTCTAGATAGCAATAGTGGGCGTGGTACCTCCCACAAAGAATGAAAAATGATTATCGTATGCCTTAAGACCATTCGAGTCTTGAAATTTTGAACAAGTATTCCTGTTATTAATATGGATAGTCTAACATAATACAGACTTAATTGGAATAGTGGGCGTGGTGCCTCCCATACAAAGTGAAAAATTATTATCACATGCTTTAAAAACTATCGAGACGAGTAGTGTATTAAAATTTTGCACAAGTATTCATGCTATTAATGTGCATAGTCTGGATTTGAATAGTGGGCGTGGTACCTCTCATATAAAGTGAACAATTACTAGAGTATGCCCTAATAACTATCGAGACGAATAATGTTTTGAAATTTTTCACCAGTAACCCTGTTATTAATGTACATAGTCTAACAAAAACAGACTGGATTGGAAAAGTGGGCGTGGTGCCTCCCATACAAAGTGAACAATTATTGTTGCCTACCTAGAGAACTATAGGTACAGCCATGTAATTTAGCACAAGTTACCTCATATTAATGTGCATTCTCTAGCAAAAAGACCCGCTGGATTGGAACGTTGGGCGTGGTACCTCACAAAAGTATTGAAAGGTTGATTATTAAAATTTTGTACGAATAACCAACTCAATAATGGATATACTAGAAAAAACTCCCAAATTTTCTATCGTGAAATCAATTTACTTGTAATTTACGGTAGGAATCATTCACAATAGATAGTTTGGGAGTTTTTTTCAAGGGAATATTTATTAGCGATGGGGCCAATTATTTCACACGTAAAATTTGAGCATTTAAAATGTGGTGACCGAATTGAATCAGAAAAAGGGGTACCTCGCATACAAAGTGACAAATTATTATCCTGAACCTAGACGACTGTAATAGGTAGAAATCTTGCAGTAATACCTCCTTATTAATGTGTTTAGCCGAACGAAAAATTAACTAAATTGGAACAGCGGTTATGATACGTACCTCCCTTACAAAGAAAATATTTAAAGTAATTTCATAATGTAACTTGAGAACTATGATATATAATAGGTAGAGTTGTTTAATTAATATGCATAGTCGTGAAGAGTGACAGTATTAGAACAATGGGCGTTCTACATCACATATAAAGTTAACCTAACAGAATAAAGTGCGTTTTGGAGTTGAATATTCCCATACTTCTACATATGTACTATATATTTTATAGTGGGGATACCGAAGCAGACCACTAATTTTATGGTTGCCTTTTTGACCTCCTTCTTTCCGCAATAATTTCTGGTATCCGACTGGTAATTTACGACTATCAGACATTCATTGAGTCTCTTGTTATCACTAGCCTTTTACTCTTGACTGTAGTGATTTCAGGCTAACGACGACTGATACATGTCGAAATTCTTCCTCATCACAGAGTCTATGATAATTACTTACATTTGTCTAAAGTTAAGGTCTCCACAGCATCTACATTTTTATTATGTGTTTGCCGGTGTGTGGTCCAAAGCCTTTATGGTAACCAGTCTGCTGGACATCTACACAATATTTGCTGTGCTGTTTTAGCCTTTTACGAGACACAGTCTGCAAGCATCGTCTTACTTCGATTTTTAATACTTGAAAAATTTCCGTGACCTGTCACTAACGCAGTTAAACATTTGTAGGCACCATGATTCTATCCAAGCACTTTGTTGGTCTTCCTGCCATCTTATAGTGCTAAATAGCAGAATATTTGGTTGGAATCGAACCCAAACCCTCAGACTAATAGACCAACACACTGCCTACTAACTGTTAGCAGAGAAAAAAATTTGTACTGTAAAATGTTAGCAGAAAAAATTTGTACTGTTCGTTGTTTTCTGTTTTATGCAAAAGTGACAAAATTTTTATTTTCATTTTGATTAAAAATAAAAATACAAACTAGATAATTATTTTAATTACAAAAGTAACAAGTGTTTTTTTGAGAACAAGTAGAAGAACAAATAATTATTTTACAAACATCAATATTTTTAACACTTCCACTTTTGTTTAATAATTATTCATCCTTTTACATGAGCAATATTTAATAATTTTTTTATACGACTAAATTGTTGCTTTTGTAACGGTTTTGTAAATATATCAGCTAACTGTTCTGTTGTTGGCACATATTTTAATAGAAACCCTTTCCTTTCATATACTTCGCGGATGAAGTGATATTTTACTTCTATGTGCTTAGTTCGCTTGTGAAATTGTGGATTCTTGACAAGTTTAATAGCACTTTGATTATCTAAGTGCAAAATAGGAAGTTGTGTACTATTACCTAATAAATCATTTAACAACCTTTGTACCCAAATCAGTTCCTTTACGCTTTCACATGCGGCCATGTACTCTGCTTCTGTAGTCGATAGGGCTATTGTCTGCTGTTTCTTCGACATCCATGAAATCGTACCAGCTGATAACATTAAAACGTAACCGCTAGTTGAATGTCTAGTTTTAGTATCCCCAGCATAATCGGAATCAGAATAACAATCAACAATCAGGGTATCAGTTTTAGTAAAAATAATTCCTTCATCTATAGTCCCTCTTAAGTACTTTAGAATTCGTTTTAATCCCACAACATGTTCTTCATTAAAGGAATCCAAAAAACGACTTGCATATGATACTGCAAATGATATATCTGGTCTTGTGGCTATAGCTAGGTACATTAAAGATCCAACTGCCTCCCTGTATGGAAACTTAACTTCATGTGATGTTGAATTAGCGCTCGGAATATACTCAGCTGGTGTACTTACTGGCTTTGATTCTTGCATGTTGAATTTCTGCAGTATTTTCTTTAAATACGAAGTTTGACAAACCATTATTTTATCTGGTTCTTTAATTATTTCCATACCTAGGTAAAATATTGAATTAAATACTTTTACGTCAAATTCGCGTCTTAGAGAATTGACGAATTCGTTTGCAGTTTCCTTACATTCTGATGCAATTATACCGTCGTCAATGTAAATGGCCAATATAATTTTCTTTTCATTTATCTTACCAACAAAAACACACGAATCTGCAGAGCTTACTTTAAAATTAAATTTTCTTAATATATCCGTGAATCTTTTATTCCAACACCTGGAGGCCTGCTTTAGTCCATAAAGGCTTTTATTCAGTTTGCAAACATTGTTGCTACCATCAGTATATCCAATTGGCTGATGCATAAAAATTTCCTCTTCTAAATTTCCGTATAGAAAAGCTGTTTTTATATCAAACTGAGTTAAGGAAAAATTAAGGGATGCACTTAAGGCTAATATTGTTCTAATAGACGTAAATTTTGCCACCGGACTAAAAGTCTCCTCATAATCTATTCCCGGTTTTTGAGTAAAACCACGAACCACTAATCTTGCTTTGTAGCGCTCTATTTCACCTGCTTGATTTCTTTTTATTTTATAAACCCATTTATTTGATATGGCCTTCTTTCCTTCTGGCAATTTCATAAGATTCCAAGTACCATTAGTTATAAGAGATTTGTACTCCTCATCCATTGCAATCTTCCACTGCATTCTAAAGCTACTATTCATTGCTTCCTGATAACTTTGCGGTTCTTCGCAATCAGCTATTAAAGCACAATTAAGTTCATTTATGACATCATTTTGTTTTTTAGATCTCAAATTATAACGATTGACTGGTACATTATGAGTATTATAACTTTCACTATTTCCAACAGCGTTATCTGGTGTTTCGTGTACAATGGAATCTTCTGAATTTTCAACAATATCATTTTCTGCATCTTCAAATTCATCACTTGAGTCTATTTTTGGCAATAATGTAGACTCACTGCAAACTGTAGTTTCATTTTCAACGTCAGAGTGTAAATTTGAGCAGCTCTTGCCATCTGGAACTAATACCATTTCATTAATTTCCCTTATTATGACATTTCTTGTAACTTCTATTCTTTTTTCTTTTGGTATCCATACACGATAACCTTTACAGTTTTCTTGATAGCCTACAAAAATACCTTTTTTAGATTTTGAGTCTAGTTTCCTTCGTTTCTCTTGTGGGATGTGAACGAATGCATCTGAGCCAAAAATACGTAGCATAGATATATCTGGCACCTTATCAAACCATAACTCAAATGGCGTTTTATTCAATTGGGGACTTTTTCCAGTCCTATTTAGTGTAAAAATAACATTATTAACTGCCTCACCCCAGTAATTTAGATTAAGAGCCTTGCTATGTATTATAGCTCTGGCTGCTTCTACTACAGTTCTCATATCTCGCTCGGCTCTACCGTTATGTTCAGGTGTGTACGGTGTAGACTTTTGATGGGTTATCTTATATTTACGTAATACTTCACTTACTTCTTTATTTATAAATTCGGAACCGTTATCTGATCGCAGTGTTTTAACCCTTTTTCCGGTGTCTGCTTCCACTTGATCTAAATATCTTGCAATTTCTTTAGCAACATCAGACTTCGCCTTTAGACAATAAACGTATCGGTAATTAGAAAAATCATCACGAAATAATAACATAAAACGTGCACCACCAAAGGATTTGACTTGCATCGGCCCGCATAAATCTGTGTGCACTAGCTCTCCTACTTCTTTTGCTCTGTTACTACTTACTTCGAATGGCATTCTGTGCTGCTTGGCCATAATACATCCTTCACAAAAGAAATCATTGCAAGAATATTCAATATTTTGATTTGCTAACACTTTTTTAATATGTTTTTTTATCTTGATGACACATTCTCCCATGCCATGTTTTCAAGGAATCGACTTTGACAGCAACATTTGAGCTAGTAGTATCTTCTTCTACTTGTATTAGTAGCTTAAAAAGTTTAGAATTTTTTCTTAAACCTTTAAGACACACCTTACCGTCAAGTTTGAAGACGCATTCATTTCCATTTGCTTCTAGAGAATAGCCCTTGTCCAAGCATGCATTAGTAGAAAAAAGATTTAATTTGATGCATGGGACATAAAGTACATTTGACAGAAATTTTGAATTCCAGACCTTACCATCATAGGCTTTGATATAAATATCTCCCTTACCAATTGCAGGAATAACATCTCCATTGCCTACTCGAATACTTATTTGAGTTTTAAACTGGACATAGTTTTTGAACCACTCTTTCTTACTAGACATATGATCGCTAGCTCCGGAATCAGCAAACCAAGAATCTTCTTCAGAAGTAGACGCAAATAAATGTTCACTAATAAAAGCTTCCCCATTATGTTTACGGTTTTTATTTGGACAGTCACGCTTCCAATGGCCAAATTTTTTACAAATAAAACATTTACCTCTAGAACTTTTATTAGTTTGTGTTTGTTGCCTGCTGTTCTTCTTATCGTGCTTTGCAACAAATGCTTCAGATTTTATTGGTTGAATACACAATCTTGTCTCCTCCATATATAATCTTGATGTTAAGTTTTTTAAAGTTCGCTCCTTTTTATCTGTAGCTTCCCATGAAGAAAAGAAATGTTTATATTCAGTTGGCAGGGTCATCAAAATCTTTGTTAACAACATGTTATCTGTTATCTTTTCACCAAGATCCTCCAACTGCTTGGCTAACTTTTGTAATTTAGAAATGTGAACAGATATTGTATCTTCAGGATCTTTCTGATACTGGAAAAATTGTTGCTGTAGTAAATGAATTGATGTTTCTGACTTCTGTTCATATACGTTTTCAAGAATAGACCACATCTCAGCTGCTGTGTTACAATTCATGATGTGAAGCATTGGTTCTTCACCCATAGACACGACCAAAATTCTCTGAGCTTTTGCATCCCAGGAGATCCATTCATTTATCTTCGCGATATCTTGTTCAGGCTTCTCTGCAACTCCATTCACTATATCCCAAAGGTTACTAGCCCGTAGTACCACCTTTACCTGGAATTTCCACAAAGTCCAGCCTTCGGAACCTTCTAGTTTAGATATCTTAAAATCCTCCATTTGTTATAGAAATAACCTTCTCAACGAACAATTTCACAAAATAGCAATATCAATTTTATTAAGTTATGGATCTGGGCCCATAACCTGTTAGCAGAGAAAAAAATTTGTACTGTAAAATGTTAGCAGAAAAAATTTGTACTGTTCGTTGTTTTCTGTTTTATGCAAAAGTGACAAAATTTTTATTTTCATTTTGATTAAAAATAAAAATACAAACTAGATAATTATTTTAATTACAAAAGTAACAAGTGTTTTTTTGAGAACAAGTAGAAGAACAAATAATTATTTTACAAACATCAATATTTTTAACACTAACCTATGGAAGCACCCATATACTTTGCATACAAATGTATTTTTTATTTATTGACGAAGCGCGCCAGGGTCGCTAGTTTTCTTTTTAAACAAATTTCATAGAATAAAAAATTCTCGCAGATTCAACAGCTCTCCAAAAAGATTATTACCCAGAGCAACTTTTAAAATAATAGTAGATAATCTGCAAGTCTATCAGTATAGGGGTTGTGGGTTCGTTTCCTACCTAATGCTCTAGATTTTACACCGGAGCGGGTGAATATCTTTGATACTATGCTCGATTAATTACCTAAGATTATAATTTGTGTTCGCATCACGTAAAAACTACTGGATGGATTTGAACAAAATTTTGTAAGGAGGTACCTTAGCATTCAGATTCCAATATAGGATACATTCTTTCCGCAAAAATATCTTATTTCCAAGAGAAAGTGGAGAAAAAGCTGTGAAACTACGCCGATTGTTTTTACCGATTTACAGATACTGCACACTTTAAGGCAGCTTTCATTTTTGATAGCGGGATATTTTAAACACGGTTGCGCAACAGATGGCGCTTTTTTAAAATACATTATGACAGAATATGAATTACTTACTGCCAAATAGCCAATTGAATAAAATTTGTATTTGATTGGTAATTTTACTTTGTGAAATTTAGTTGTTATTAAAATATTTTAAACACCTTTTACAAAGCTTAACAATAATTTTTAGAGTTTTTTTATATAAATTTTAGAATTTTATCCAGGGATGGGAACCTTTATATAAAGCAAATACGTAAGAGTCTCAAAATTTGGTGAGGATTACTTTCAAAGCAAAATCGAACAAAATATTGTCAGGACGCACACAACGTGTGTGGGCATAGCTCGATTAAAAAATAAAGAAAATAAAAATTTTAAAAGATTTTTTTTCGTTAAAAAATTCAAAGCTCACGGCTGTCTAAAGAAAAAAAATTATAAATCCTATATGGAATACATTGAGGCCACTGTGCAGCGCTGAATACTACGTTTTATTGTACATATATATAAATTTATGGAAGTAAACAGGAGGAGAGAAAACGAAAAAACAAGAATTATACTTTTTTGTTCAAGTTGCCAGGTTTATGTGCACTTTGGAGCTGTTTAACTATAAATCATTTCAAAAGCTGATTTTAAGTTCAATGCAAATGTAGAAAAAAATAATAATAATCCACAAAAAAAAATTAAAATGCTTGCACGGTTTTAAAAAAAATTGGGAAAGGGTTTTACATAAATTCCAACAAATGTAAAGAAATTTATGTGTATTTAAATTTTGCATTTTGCACTTGTGTGTGTGTGTAGGTGTAGTGCATTTGTTTGTATTCGTACATTTGTTATGCAATAAAGTGGAGTGAGCTTTAAGGGGTGGGTGTACAGTGTGGTTATTTAGCAACTTGCCTGTATGTGTATTATTGGCAGTAGGATATATGTACATGTATAACTGCCGGTATTTACAGATAGATGTGTTTGTTAACATGATGTGTTGTTAAAATTCATAGGAATGTAAGTTTGTATTTTTTACTCACATGCATAAGAGTAGTTGAGTTTTTTTCTTGGCGTTTTAATGCGTGTATGTGTCTAAAATATTAAATTTCAAAGACTGCATTTAAATGTTGAGATTTGTTTTGGTGGCTTAAAAATTGTCTGAATTTTAGAGAAAAAGGTTTTATAAAATATTCTATTCTTGGCTGCAGCTTTATTTCCCTCCTTTATCACAAATAAATGGTGTTGCTGGTGGCTTCAAGCGTGCACTTTCCTTTAAATAAAATTAAAATTTAATAACAATTTGTTGATGGAGAATTTTTACAGGAATTTCTCTTCAAAAGTTTTGTTTAGAAGAAAGAAAAAAAAGTTTTACAAATTTTTTTTTCAAATAGTTAAACAAGAGTTTTTAATCTGTAGAGAATGTTTTCGAATTTTTTTCTATAATTTCTCTAATAAAATATTTAAAAAAAAGTTTTTATTATAAAAAGTCTTCTAAAACGATTTCTTAAAATGTTAAGCAAGAGTTTTTTTCTGTAGAAAGTTCTTGAAGTGATCTTTCCCAGTAGAGAAATTTTTTAAAATTTTTTCCTTTTCTTTCTGTAGAGAAATTTTTTCCATGTGATTTTTTTCTATAGAGAAATTTTTTAAAAATTTTTTCAAAGGATTTTTTCAGTAGATAATATTTTTTTACAGTTTTTATTCCGAAAATTTTTCTTAAAAAAATTTTTAATACACAGAAAATATTTTTTCCACCAATTAAAGGTTTTAATTAGTTTTAAATTAAATTTAAATTATTTTTTTTTTATTAATTCAAATATAGTATATTTGATTAAAATGGGAAAAAATCTAAACTAAACAAATAATTGACTCAATTAATTATTGAATTAAATTTTAATCTGAAATCAATTAAGACCTTTAATTTTTGAAAATATTTTTTTCTGTGCATCAAAAGTACTGTAACCTTGAAAATAAATTCTTTATCTAGCACTGACAGGATTTAATTAAATATAATTTTGTAGATATAAATTTTGTAGACTTATAGTTAGTCCAATTATAATTGAAGCTACAAAAGGTATTTCAAGAGAAAAACGGCGGAAGAGAATTTCATGCTTAAAAAATTTATTAACAATTTTTTTTAATATTAAAAAAAATATATTGAGACAAAACATTATTGAGTAGAAACATTATTGCATAAAAAAAACTCTAGCAGTTAATTTTCGCTAGAAATTTCTTTTTTGAAATAATTGAAGCTACAGAAACTTTTGCAATACATTTTTCAATAAATAAAAATTGTGAAAAAAAAAATATGCAGCAATTATTTTTAATATTTAAAGTATTTAAAAAGAATTTATGGATATGAAAAAAACTTATTAATATAATATTTTCATATAATTTTTTTCATATAACATTTACTATACCAAAAGTAAAATATTTAACACCAGAAAAATTTCTTCAGAATTTTATATTCTAATAAAATTTCTTGACATAAAACTTCTTAAAGAAATTTTCTCTAAAAAAAGTTCTTACAGAAAATTTTTTAAAATTTTTACCAAAAAAAAATGAATCACCTGTAGAGAATTTATTGATTAGAAAAAAACTCTTGCAGATAATTTTTTCATTAGATAATTTTATACAACAAATTTTTCAGTAGAAAAGAAGGAAGAGAATTTTATGCATAAAAAATATTGCAGTTATTTTTTTAATATTTAAAGTATCAAAAAAGAATTTATGGATTAGAAAAAAAAAACTTTTACATATAATTTTTTTCATACAAAATTTGTTACTGCAGATAAATTTCTTCAGATTTTTTTATTTGTTGATATAAAAATTTTTTTTTATTTGTTGATATAAAATTTTAAATAATTTTTTTCTAAAAACAAATTCTTACAGAACATCTTTTTTATAAAAAAAAAAAAAATCAAATAATTTATTTTTAAGTTTTCTCAATGGAAAAATTTTTAAATGTTTTTAAAAATACTTTTTTAAGTATTTATTTCAAAACGACTGAAGGCCCTTTAACACTATAATACAGGTATTAATACTTTTCTATAAAATGCAACTCTGATCTTCTCGCTGTTTGAAATTTTTCAAAAAACAATAACAACTCTAAAGTTTTAATGCAAGTATTATAGTGTAAATCGGCCTTTATTAGTACATATTAATAAAAGAAATAATAAAAAAATTCCAAAAAAAATAATAAAAAATGTTTCTCAATATTTTCTCAATAAAAAGGCTTTTAAATAAATAAAATAAAAAAGATTTAAAAGCAACGTTAAGCAGAATGTGAACAAAACCTTTTTTTATTTTTGCCAAATAATTTAATAAAAATAATAAAAAATTTTCAAATAATTTTTTTTAAAGATTTCTGGAAAATTATTTCCATTAAAAAGTATGAAAGAGCTTTTAAAAATACTTTTTTTTAATAGTATTAATATAAAAACGACTTAAGGTCGTTTCACACTATAATACAAGTATTAATTATTTTGAATAAAATGCAACACTGGTCCTCAAATCATCATCAGGTCTGAATTTCATTTTCATTTAGTGTAAAACGGCCTTTATTAATATTTAATGTAATGAAAAAATCTTAAAAACAATAAATGTTTTTCGATTTTTTCCCAATAAATATGTTTTTAAATAAATAAATAAATTGGAAAAGATTTAAAAAAATTTAAGCAGAATACGAACAGAGCATTTTTTTATAATATTTACCAAATAGCTTAAAAATCATTATTAAAAAATATTCAAATAGTTTTTTTTTAATTTTTTTTTTTAAATTATTTTGCACTGACAATTTTGAATAAAAATTCTTTTTTGAACTAATATTAATATAAAAGCGACTAAAGGCTGTTTCACACTAAAATACAAGTATTAATAATTTTAAATAATATGCAACGCCGAACTTCTTGCTGTTTGAAAAATTAAAAAAAAAAAAAAAAACAATAACAACTAATATCTTGTCAGGATTTAATTTGAAAAATGTATGTATTATAGTGTAAAACGGTCTTTAAAAATGATTTTCGATTTTTTCACAATAAAAATTTTGAATAAATAAATAAATCGAAAAAGCATTTAAATAAAAAACGTTAAACAGAAAATTTACGAAAAAAAAAGTTTTTGAAAGGAAAAAATGTTCAAGGCTGTTTTCCATACAAAAAAAAAAACATTTTTCAGTTCAAAAAGCAAATTTGTTGACAAACTGTCAATAGGAATATTTTTCACTACAAAACAAAAAACACCTAAAAAAGATAAAAAAAATTTTTAATATTTGAATGTACTATTTTTTGCGCTACAACTAATCCTATGAAGCGATCCGAATGTTTATCAACCCAATTAATAGTTACGCCAGTAGTTTTGTTGTTGCTCATGAATTTCGAAATTCGCCTTAAAATATGCTATATATATTTAATTTTGACACCATATGGTTAGCGTAATTTGCTGAAAGGTTATATCCTCTTTTATGATTTTTATTTTATGATTTATTATAAGAAATTTAAAAAAGCTTTTTATTATGCCATGAAATTTGATAATAATTGTCTATTAAATTTTCTCAATTCATATTAGTTTAAAAAGCAATCAGGAAAGGTAGGGGAATATAATAAAATGTAAAGCATACTTCAAGGCTTAACATAAAAAATTACATAAATTGCCAATGAAGAATTCTGTGAAAAAAATTGCTTATTGTAATATCAAATGCAAACGAACACAGATAAGGAAACAATTTGTGTGTAAAATAGAAAAGGATGTTTAAGGTTAACAGATTGTTAAAAGTTGATAGATATCAAAACTAAATTTTGTAAAAAAAAAAGTAGGGACCTGACATTTTAAATTTAATTAAATAAAATGTAAAATTAACAAAATTGGTTTAGGTTTATTTTAATTTTACAAGACTGTATAATATTTTTCAAAAACATTTTCAAATTTAATAAAAAATTCCGTGAGAGAAGTAAATGACATTTTAATACCAGCTGTGCCCACACACATAAAATTCTATAAATTTAAAAAATCATTGTAAAGCTATGTAAAAGGTGTTTAAAATATTTTAGTAACAATGTAATTCCACAAAGTATAAATAGGGTGTTTTTTATAGAGGTATAAAACTTTAAGTTGGCATTACTTTGCAAGATGGCGACCGATTAAACAGCTGTCAAGTGATTTATTCTCAGTTTGGTTTGGCAATTCATCATGAATAGACTCACGCCTGAACAGTAAGGTGTAGATTTGTTGAATGGGCCCAAAACGAGATTACCGTTGTTCCCGATTTTCATAAGCGAATTTTGTTTAGCGATGAAGCGCACTTCTGGTTGAATGGCTACGTAAACAAACAAAACTGCCGCATTTGGAGTGAAGGTAATCCTCAAGTGTATGTCGAAACACCGTTACATCCAGATAAACTGACTGTTTAGTGCGCTTTATGGGCTGGTGCAATTATTGGTCCGTACTTTTTCAAAAACGATGTTGGCCAGAACGTTACAGTCAATGGTGATCGGAATAGAGCCATGATTACTAACTTTTTCATTCCTGATTTGAATAACCATGATGTCTGGGAGATGTGGTTTCAACAAGACGGCGGAACATGTCACACAGCTTGTGCCACAATAGATTTATTGAAAGACACGTTTGGTTTCACGTTTTGGACCTGTGAATTGGCCTCCAATATCTTGTGATTTAACACCGCTAGGCTACTTTCTGTGGCGCTATGTAAAGTCATTGGGCTATGCGCATAAGCCACAAACGCTTGACCATTTGGAAGACAACATTCGCCGTGTTATTGCCGATATACGGCCACAAATGTTGGAAAAAGTCATCGAAAATTGGACGTCCAGATTGGACTACATCCGCGCCAGCCGGGGCGGTCATATGCCAGAAATCATATTTAAAATGTAATGCCACAAGATTATCTTTCAGATAAATAAAATTCATGTCAATCGAATAATCCATCGTTATTTTACTGCAACTTAAATTCTATACCTCTATAAAAAACACCCTATACAAATCAATTACAAATTTTTTTCAATTGGCTATTTGGCAGTAAGTATTTTCTCTTTATTCAAAACAGCGCCATCTGTTGCGCAACCGTATTTAAAATACCCCGTTTTCAAAAATGAAAGATGCCTTAAAGTATGCAATACCTTTATATCAGAAAAAAAATCTGAGTACTTTCTCTACCTTTTTTCACTTTCTCTTGGAAATAAGATATTTTTGCGGAAAAAAAGTATACTTTATTGGAATCAGAATACTAAGGTACCTTCTCACATAATTTTGTTAAAATCCATGAATAGTATTTATGTGATGCGAACACACAGAAAGACAGGCCGAGAGAAAATGAGTTACTGTGTTATTTTATGTATAGAGAAAAGTCCTATTAGTGACATTATGTAAGGAACATGACACCCTTTAATTGGTCGATGCGGATTCCCTGGTTGACGCACATTCCCGAAGGCTCATTTTTTATGACTCTGTCACGTAGATCAAACTAAATTTGATGAACGGCTAAGGACTCTTAGGACATTGATTCTTAGCGGCTATATACAAATTCGTATTATGCGATCAAGGTGACTTGTTTACGCTAATACCCTGTTGCTTTTGCAGAATGGGCAATCCTACTTCAATCGTACGGCGCTCACATCTATGTATGTAAAAAAAAGTCTGTCACAAACATACACTTCGAATCCTCAATATCATACTTTTTAAGCACACATTTTCTTTTTGACAGATCTTACGACTGTGTATGATGGTGATGAGTCATGGTCTTAACTCTCTAGGACGACTACGTTGTAGATTTTGGCTAAACAAATTTTATTATCATAACGATAACATCATCGTTTATGAAAAAATACATATGATGTTGCCGCCGGCTCCTGATACGCAACAAAAGGTGGCTTCGTGCTTTTATCAAAAATAAGGATTATTTTCTAGAAATGATTTATTTACTTTAATCGCAGCGAACACCCATTTTGGTTATAGATTTTTATCTGTAACACGAAATATTAAAAAAAAAAAAATAGAAGAAAAAGTCAGTATTTTCGTCCGGCTCGAAGGACCATGTAATTTTGAGAAGGAAAGCTCCTTTGCTTGAATAAAAATTTCACACTGTTCCTAAGCAATAGTTGTTGAAAATTATTCACCATCAATTCACTATCCAATGGACAAGGCCGGTATATTTTCATTCTAAACTTAAATCTTAAGTTGCGCGATTAATATTTCCTTTTAACATGCAAGACGAGAGTTAATTTTTTCAATAGAAATTAAATTTAAAACGAATTATTTCAAAACAATTATCGATTAAAAATATTTTTTTTAATTTAAAAAAGATTTTAAACATAATTTTAACAGCAAAAAATTAATAACGTAATTTGTAAAAAAAAATATTAGAAATTAAAAAAATCAGTAAAATAATTTAATGGGCGACCACATAAAACGTAGCAGACGTTTAAGACAAGTAGGTTCCTAAGATAAACTATTTAGTTTCTTTTGCCACTCCGCTGAATTTGTAAGGTGTTAGCAGGATAACGATTTAAGGACAATTCCAAGGAAGAAATATAAAAACTCTTATCTGAACGCAATTTGTTCAATATTGTAAAACATGTATTTTTGTCCGGCTCGAAGGACCATGTAATATCGTGAAAACTCCTTTTCTTCATTAAAAAAAATTCATAATGTTTCTAAAGGCCAGGATTCCTACAATTGCAATCGCAAGATTCAATCACAAAATCTAACAGAATTCTATCCTGTTCAAAAAATCATTTGAAAATGGCGTTGTAGAAGCCACACTATCATACAAAAAAAAATTGCAACTCTGTTCGCATGAAAAAAAAATTATTTATGAATTTTTTCAAAATATTTCAAAATATTTTCAAAGCGTATAGACATGTCAAAAAGTCTGTCTGCACACATACATTTCTAATCCACACTATCATATTTTAGCACACATGCAATTTTTGACAGATCATACGACTGAGTATGCTAGTGAATCATGGCCTTAAGCAAAAGTTGGGAAAAGTTGAAGCATATTCACTATCAACTCTCTATTCAATGGACAAGTCATCTTTTGGGTTGGTAAAGTTGGTGCAATTATACAAGTTTTGGTACAATTGCAACCTGCAAAATACAATGGTACATCAATGACTCATTTGGTACAATTTAAACATGGTCACCTTTTACCAACTGGTACTCTTATTTGGAAAGCTTACCAACATTATTTTTAATCCATTTCATTATTTATGTCTCGATTTAGGAAAGAATAGTTGCAATGCTTAATTTTAAATTAAGTTTACTGGTAACCTAGAAGTGTAAGAATATTTTAAATCCGGTTTGCAGGGTAACCTAGTGTTGGGATCTGACAATGTTTAAGTTGTACCGTCCCAGTGATAAAATTGTACCAAATCAGCATCAATTGTACCAACATTTGATATTAAGGAAAAAACAAGCAAAACATATATACAGTAGCTAGACATTAAAAGATGCTAATTAACACTTTAATACTATGACATTTTAAAGTGATAATAATTGACCTTGATTCCTTGAATTTCTTTTCTGTGGATATTAGTCAACGAAAATCAAAGCGTATACAAATTTTTAAGATTAAGGTAAAGGAAATCCAATCACAATTCCTAAAATAAATACCAAAACTCCCAAAATTGGAATTTTTAGGCTTTTGACCCATAAAGTCCACATATGAACTAGGGTTCTGACATACTTTCAGCAATAATTGGGAATATATATAGCTTTTTTACAGCAGTATTCTTTTTTCGATCTCTTTGCTATTTAGAACATATAGGCTAATGACAAAATTTCGATGTAAAATAAATCAAATAGCAGGATCTATCTACTAGGATCATCACTTTTACACGAAATTTGGTTTAAAATATAAAATTTTTTATATCTACGAAAAGGGAAAAGGTGGCTTATGACTCAAAAACAAAATTTCGAAAAATTAGCTGTTAAAGATAAACAATGCAACAACAACAACAACAAAAAGTGGACAAATTTTTTTTTAGTCATAAGTCACCTTTTCCTAGGCCGGGTCACATATATATATTTTTTATACAGGGTGGGCCAAAAGAAACCAAGGGGTGTAAAAGTTTAATAACTTTTTTGTTTATTAACTTTTTTTTATTTTTTCTTTCAGATTATATAGACAACACTTGGAATTGTATTATTTAAACCAGAGATCAATTATTTTAACGCAAAGAGCATATCGCCGACATTATTGAAAATTTGATTATGAGTGATGAAGCTCATTTTCATTTGAATGGCTTTGTTAATAAGCAGAACTGTAGGTTCTGGGGTTCTGAAAATCCAAGAGCCATTCATCAACGCCAATTGCACCCCATCAGGTGTACAGTATGGTGTGGGATCACATCTGAAAATGTCATTGGGCCCTACTTCTTCGAGAATGAAGATGGAAGTGCTGTAACCGTAAATGGAGAGCGGTATCGGTTTATGATAGAAAATTTTTTACGTCCTGCTCTTGAAAACAGACCTGGTATGTGGTTTCAGCAGGACGGAGCCACTGCCCATACTGCCCGAGACACAATGGCACTTTTAACACAAATTTTTGGAGAGCCCTTGGTTTCTTTTGGCCCACCCTGTATATTCCTTAAGAATTTCTTGTATTTAAAAAAAGATTAATGGCCCTTTTTTAGGTTAAAATACACAAAATGCAATAATTTTGAAGTTTTTAAATTGAAAATCATCTAGTTGTTAACTCAACGAAAAAAACTGAAAAAATGTACTAAAACTAAATAGGTCTTTAAGACGATGTAAAATTTTGAAAAATAGAACAAAAATTGAAAAACTGCCAAGCCCAATACTGGTAAGTGAATAATCCCTAGCTTTAAAACTTAACCTCATATACTCCTCTGCTACGTCCATGTCAAATTGGATCAATCGAACTAGCCCTTTACACTGTGCAATGTTAGGATCTGGCTACACTACAATTGTAATCAAGTGCTTGAAATTTCACAAAAGTCACCGGATCTTCATCCGATTAAAAATGACTGGAGCTATTTGGAAATACAATGAGTCCTTAAGATTTCTCACCAGAAAGAAGAAAAAAATATATCAGCCGAATAATGCCGGAAACTGATTAAGGCGATGCAAAAACGTAACTAAATTACATATCACTTATATAATAGGTTTAGCAGAGTAAATAATAAAAATCCGGAACATAAATCAAGAATGTTGCAATTTGGACAGGGTCGGAGAACTATGAAGTTAGAAATGTAAAACAAAAATTTTTGTTGTTGATTTAACAAAAAAAAAAATTTGAATTAATTTTATATGAAATTGTACCAAAAAAGCATTAACTGTACCAGTGTACCACTGATATTTCGATTGTACCAAATTTGGTACAATTGTACCACAAATCTCAACACTGGGTTAACCTGGAAGTACAAAAGTGGGGTAATAATGGGAAGGTGCTGTAGGGTAACATACAAATTGTATTTAGTACAATTTGAAATTTAGTACAATTTAAAATTTTTGAAGCCGCTTATCTTATATGCAGGCCGCCGGTATATTTTCATTCTAAATTACCACGCCATAAGGTAATTTTTTTATTATTCTAGATAAAATAATATATTTTGCAAGGGATTTGAAAAAATCTACTTAAATTGTACCTCTAACTAACATGGTTGCTTGCTTAAAAAATTTATTATAATAATTTTAATTTAATTTTAAACAATTTTCAAAAATTTTCTATTTGTTAACCTACTTAAGCATTTGCGTAAAAAGCCTCTTGAACATATTTTGCTTGCGTAAGCCGTTTTGTTCAATATTACTTGCATATTTTTTTTTCTCAAGAAAAGGTATAATATTTAATGTTTAAAATGTGTGTTTAATCACATAAGACGGCTTTGCGAGCAAAGAAAAGTAAATAAAAAATATGATGCCAATGTTTTTCAATAATAATAATAATTTTCAGCCCAAAAGTATGCCATGTTTTTTTATATTTTATTGTCTACACACTGCTTACCACACTTTTTTCTGTGTGTTCGCACTTACACTTAAGTGTGAATTCAGCTAATGTTAACATAACAAACACTCTCACACATACAAACGCACTTAAAACGGGGTTTGAAAAAAAAAAAAATGCAAAATTAATTGTTTGAAAGCTGCTTTTCTGTCGCTCACTTTTTTTCACGTACAAACTTTTTTAACACTTCTAAAGTTACTGCCAGTAACCCAAACACAGAGATGACTGTGTTATTTATATGTCAAGTTAAATTGTAAAAGAAAATTGAAAAGAATAGAACTTAATACTGCATGTAACACTTTTGACAACACAATTTAATGTTTAAAACAAAAGAAAAAAAAAAAACAAAAAGCAAGTTGCTGCAATGTTGGTGCGTTTGTTTGTCTGCGTTTTTTTTTTCGTTTAGTTTTACACAAGATTAAAATACTTTGACTAGTTAAACAATACGAGTGAAAAACACGAATGTAAGAGCAGAAAATAATAAAAAAAAATATATGAACATGAACATCAACAAATATTGTGAAGATTCTATATTTTTGTGACACAAAACTGGCCTCGCAAAGGCTGTGCAAAACAAACAAAAACTGCTTGTGCTGCAATGCACAAAACAAAAAGTCTGCTGTTGGAGTGTTAAAGGAAAAACTAAGGAGAAGAATAGATACAGTAATAATAAAATGGCAAACATATGAGACTTCGAAAGCTTCTACTTAAAAAAAATTAATAAAAATAAGTTTTAGGTTTTTTCAAACAGAGCTGAAATTGTTGAAAGTTTTCGACAAGTTTTATGGTACAAAATTTTAAGAGTTTTAATTTCTAAATTTCGATACGATTCAAAAATTTTCAAATTCTGGCACCAACGACTAAAACTGTCGCTTGAATTTTAAAAATTTTAAAACTGAATAAAAATAAAAAAATATTAAAAAGTATATTTCCCCATTGTGCAACGTACAATATTTAAATGTACACCTAAAGCACCATGAAAAATAACTTATAATTTATTAAAAAAAATTTTAATTAAACGTAAATTTTTGTCGTTATAAAAAATATTTTTGAATTTCTTGACGATTTTTTGCTCAATTTGACGATTTTGTACTTTTTTTTATCTGGTAACTGTGAAAAATGTCAATTCATATTATTTTAAGCATAAATTAATAGCATACTTTTAGGATTTTTTAAAATTAATAAAAAAAAAACAGTATTCTTATATGGGGACCCCTTTAAATTTTTTATATTTTATTGTTGTAGCGGCTATAGAAAAACATTTTCAGTAAAAAAAAATTTTTTTATTTTTTTTTAAATTTCTTAATTATTTATTTATAAAATTACGTTATACAAGTTTTATATGACCTCAGCGTCATGTAAGCATTTTTGAGTTAAATTTTCGATCCCATCTGTCCTCGAGATGTTCTCAGTAGGCTTGTGGTCTTCTTGCAATCATACTGGGGCCACAAAATCCTCGAAATCGAAGGGTGACGCCTACTAGTTAATTTATCTCTTCCTTCCTAAGATAGGTTCTAGATATAGAAAATTTGTCCACAATTACATTTTCGGGCACCCCTGTGTTCCCCTATACCCAAAAGCATTCAAGGTTGGTCTGTTTCGCCATCTCATCTAGAGATGTACGGCATTTGTGAACCAATCTGGACTTCATGTAGACGCCCGAAAAGGACTTTTTATAGCGGCTTTGCTGTAGGTACAAATTTTGATATCTTTTCCATATATCTGGTGGTACCTGAGCCAACTTGCCGCCCTTTTTGTGGCTGAAATTTCGGCCTGGACAGTGCTGCATTGGTTTTGCAGCCTAAACTTAATTCTAGTCTGAAATACGCCTCCTTATACGTCTGCATAAACTTCAAGCACGTAAATGCGCCATCATGGACGACATTAAAGGTGTACAGTAAGCAATATTGCCTGGGATTGGGACAAATTTGCCTTTGCAATATAGTCGGATGGCTTAAGATCGTTGGTCTCCATGAGCAACACAGTTTAGAGTGACAATAACAAGAATGAGAATGAGAAAGGCGCTGTACTGGATAAACAATATTTCAAAAATAATCAAAGTTTGGTGATCAGCATTCGATCAAAATCTTTTAAAGCGATGAAGCACATTTTCCCTTGAAAATTAATAATATTTCCGATGTAGGCTGTTTCCGACGATTTGCATGGGATTGTTAAAAAAACAACTACATTCACAACATGTCACTCATTGCACCGTTTTTTGAGGTGAATGTATCGTTGAATTATAACTACTTTTTCGAACATAAAGCTGATGCTTGAGATTGAGAAATGATGCAGAATTTTTGGCTTAGGCTCATCTGAAACCACCTTTATTATACTTGTGGCTTTAATTTTAAGTCGTACTGGTAGACCCAATTCCCCCTGTAAAAAAAAGACTTTTCCAGTCTATTTCCTAAAAAAGACTCCATCATACAAGTTTCTCGACTCGAATTTTAATCCACCTTACGATTTGTTTTTTATTCTTTCAAGAACGCGATTTTAAAAAGAGAATTTTCGGGTACTTTTTAGGCGGCATAATATCATCTATACATATAATACAACAGTAACTCATTTCCTGTCAGTATGTCTTTCTTTTTTTTTTTTGGTGTTCGCATCTCGTAACAACTACTGGATCGATTTTAATAAAATATTGTGAGGAGGTATCTTAGTATACTGATTCCAATAAAGAACTTTTTTTCCGCAAAAAATATTTTATTTTCAAAAGGAAGTGGAGAAAAAGCAGTGAAAGTACGCAGTTATTTTAGTAGGGATAAGACCCTTAATTTAGTAAATATATAAACCATAACTGAAGCACTAACCGATATGCATACTTTAAGGCGGCATATTTTAGTAGAGATGAGAACCTTTATATAAAATAAATACAGAAACCATAACTGAAGCACTGAATAAGTTAGGGTCTTTGGTGTGAATTGCTTTCACAGCAAAATCGAACAAAATATAGCAAGGCCGCTGACGAAGTGGTTTAAAATAAAGTTGTTTGTTCTTACTTTAAATTAATTAAATTTTTTAAATTTTAAAATTTTTTATTTATTTTATTATTCAAGATATAATTATTTTTTATTGTCGTTCCTTTGTGGAAACAAAACTGTTTCTTATAAAAAGACAAACTTATTAAACCCCTTTAATGCAGTAGTGAAGGGTGGTGCAAAATAGGGGTGGGACAAAAAACAAGGCTAAACTTTGTCACATTAAAACTCAAAGTTTTTCATTTTTTATATTTTTACAATTTTATTTTCACAAACAATACAACAATAGAAAGAGACTCGGCTAAGGTCAAGTATCATCATACAACAAATACATGCAATGATACACAAATACAAACACACACACATATACACATTTACACGTTTATACGAGTAAACAGAAAAACTGAAGACAAGAATAAACATTTTATTTAAAAGGATAAAACAAAATCGAAAACGAAAAAGACGAGAAAAAACTATTAGGAAACAAGAAAAGTAATTGTTAATATAAAAAATAGCAACAACAACAACGGCGAAGGAACAGCCATCAAGTAGGGTGTCGAAGAGTGGCACTTAAGAGCTGTAGCTGAGCACGTTTACTTTTCTGCATTTGATAGATTAAGTATTGCCTACTTTAAGGAGAAGGTTTCGTAAAAAAAGGAATAAAATCATGTTAATTAAGAATTAAAAAAACTAAAAAATATACAAGGACAACTGGCTTTTTTTTGGAGTAATTGGTAGAATATAAGAAAGAATGTGTCATGAGAATCGAGCACCAGTTTTGTTTTTTTTTTCAATTTGATGTGAAGCACTGTGCAGTAGAATTTATTTTTCTCTACTTTGGCTTGAAGAGAACTGAATGAGTCTAAAGTGTGCCAGTATCCAAGGGGGGGAAGTTTTAAAAAGGCTAAGCCAACATCTGTCTAAAAACTGAGAGCAACATCAGTTCATATCACATTTTTAAGCTGGCCACCAGCGCACAGTGGGTGATTTAGCATAAAAGGTAATAAATCTTTAGTGAATTGCATTCAAAATTTTCACGGTTGTAATAGAGGCATAGTCGAACTTAGAATTTGGGTCTTATAATGTTTAGAAGGACGGCGCCACGATGAACCACGTGAACCCCCAAAGGGGACCTCACCAACAAACGGACACAGAGAGAAGCGGCTCTCTCATTTGGACACTGGTCGGGCCTCGAAAAGGACTCATAATAATACAGACCTGTTCTTCCAGGTTCAGGCTCCCTGGCGTCTGGTGCCCTTATTTTCCCCGAGAACACTTCTACAAAGCTTTTGGAAATGCTGCAGTGACAGTTTGGCAGATATACTACAATTTTCTACTATAGCCATGTGCAGTTTGAATGCAATCGAGCTAACCATTTAGAAAAGACAGATTTATTTTAATTCGTTGGCCAAATCTCCCACTGCGCAAGCAAGTGATTTAACATCTTTGCCCTTGCTAGACGGACCGGACCGCCTTTTGTAAAGGCTTTAGATCTTTTTATTTTCGTCTAATGCTATGAGCATCTACATAAAGATTTTTCTCCAATAGATCTAGCCTTTGACGTGGATTACGTTGAATTTTGGCATTGAAGAACTGAAAGATTACTGGCAACTTTTCTGTTCTGAATGTCCACATTCATGGCATTTTTTGAAGCTACCCATATTATTGTAACGTATAATGATGATACGATACCCAATCGTAACGCATTAATACGTAAATGTTGTGGCTCATTAAAAATGAGCTTCCAGCCAAATGAAAAACTATAAAATGTTGCGATTGGATTCCATTGCGATAATTATTTTTTAAACCTTGCGAGCAACGTAACAAATTGACGTAGCCATTTGATTGCTACAGCATCATCATGCAACTCACCAGCGGCTCATTAACAATGAGCTCCCAGCCAAATGAAAAACAATATACTGATGCGTTTGTATTCCATTTCGATAACTATTTTTAAACTGTTACGTAAAACGATATGCTTCCGTAGAATTGCGAGCAATGTAACAAATTGATTGATACAGCATCACCATGCAAATCACTAGCACGTAAATATTTGGCTCATTAAAAATTATAGAATATTGCATTTGGATTCCATTTCGATAACTATTTTTTAATTGTGACGTAAAAGATTTGATTACGTTACCGTGCAAGCAACGTAAAAAATTGATGCATCTATTTGCTTGTTACAGCATAATCACGCAACTCGCTAACACGTAAATGTGCCGGCTCATTAAAAATGAGCTTTCAGCCAAATGAAAAACAATACACTATTGCATTTGTATTCCATTTCTATAACTATTTTTTAACTGTGACGTAAAAGGATATGATTACGTAACTGTGCAAGCAACGTAGCAAATTGATGTAGCCATTTGATTGTTAACACGTAAATGTTGCGGCTCATTAACAAAAAGCTTTCATCCGAATGAAAAGCAATACTCTGTTTGTATTCCATTACGATAACTATTTTTAACTGTGAGGTAAAATGATATTATTAAAGGGCTTTTCACACTATAACACAAGTATTAATACTTTTGAAGAAAATGCAACCCTGATATGATGAGTTGTTATTGTTTTTTGAAAAAACTCAAACAGCGATTAGATCAGAGTTGCATTTTGTTCAAAAGTATTAATACTTGTATTATAGTGTGAAATGTCCTTAAGTAACTGTGCAAGCAACGTACCAAATTGACGAAGCCATGTGAGTCCTACATCATCATCAGGCAACACGCTAACACGTAAATGTTCCGGTTCATTAACAATGAGCTTCCAGCCAAATAAAAAGCAATACTCTGTTTGTATCCCATTTGATAACTATATTTAGCCGTGACGTAAAACGATAAAATTCCATAGCAGTGCAAGCAACGTAACCAATTGACGTAGCCATTTGATTGCTATAGCATCTTCAAGTTAATAGTACTTCGAACGCCGAACCTTGTATTATTGTGATCTTAGTTCAAAAATTTTTCATAACTATTGTGTTTGGCAAGCAGTTAAATAAAAATAACAACAAAAACTTGACATTATAATAAAAATAATCTGTTTTATGTAATAATATCCAAACATATTATTAATGTTTATGCCTGTATATGCATTTACATATTTATGCATATTTAAAAATAAAATTTAAAACAAAAAAAAATATTTATACATGTGTTCACAATATATTTATATATACATATGTATGTATGCCTGATGTTGTTTTGTTTTTTTGGTAATGCATGCATATGCATGCTTTTGTTGATATTTATATTTTGTGTCGATATGGTCGTACTTCTGTACGCCTGTTTGTTTTATGACCTTGTCTGCATGTTATTGCATTTTCCTGCACCTGTTTCCATTAAAACAGATTTTTAATGGACCTCCACCCGCCCCAACCCAACACACATACATATGTATTACGTTTGCTAGGGTAAAAGCCTTAATGCGAATCAAAAAAGGAATGTGTATAATAGAATGAGCCACATTTGAATGGAACAAAAAAGCGAAAATAAAATAAAAAATAATATTCTTTACTAAATGTAACAAAGTTGATGATTGTTCTTTGAGATGCATTACATTAGAGATTTGGCCATAAGTAAACCATTGTTAAATTGTACTTAAAGGCAGGAATATTTTGGCTTAGCACGAGATCCAACTTTTTGTTACGCTCGTTATTCTTATACAAACATTTACATTGTGTAAATGAATTTGTATTCACTTTCAGTGCCGTTTAAATAAACTAAACCCCAACTAGGAATAATAAAAAAGAAGATAACCTCTAATTTCTTTTGCTTTTCTAATCTCCAATATTTTTTGTATTCAAATGCCTTATACGAATACTTGAAATTATCTTTCTTGTTTATGAAAATCTTTAGTTTAAGCCTAAAATTATGCAACACTAATTCTCTCGTAACACATTTACACTTAAGCAAGGCGAAAAAGTTGTTTGTTTTTTTTTTTAATTTATATTAAATAATAGTATAATAGTATCAGCATAAAACTGCAGTTAATTAAGATAAAATGTTTATTGCAAATTAACTTTATTTATTTGCTTTCCTATTTTTTGTTTTTAATATTAAAATAAGCGGCGCACCTTAAAACAAGCAGCCAACAGTGGAACAAAACAATTTGTAAAAATTAAATAGCAAGTTTTTTAGCAAAAAAAAAATTATTCACTAGTTCCATTATTACATGGATAGTTCTATTATTAGACAACTACACTATATAAATGGTCTTATTTTTTAGAGCATCGCTAACCTAAACGGTGTTAAGAATCATTCCTAGGAAGTTCATATGTTCTAGAAAGTTGTTTATTGATATCTGAGGTTCATTTTTGTAGTTGATTGTTTGCTTGAATTTTGAACGGTTTGACCTTGAAGATGAAGTTTTTTGGATTTTATATGTTCACAATTTTTGTTCTTTATGACAAGATCTACAACTTTGCCTCAGAGAGTATATCAAAATTTCAAACGGTTTGCAAAATATGAGCTTGAGGAAATGATAATTTTTTTGCAAAAATGACATCGAGGCCCCACATCTTTGAGGGCCCATAAAAAAAAAACCTGGAGGACTTTGGGCAAAACTGAGAGACAGGGGTCTTTTATGACGTAGTGGTGTCCGTATATGGTTATTTTGCCATGACTTAAAAAATTACACAGCGTGTTGTGCAAATTTCCAAGACTTTACATATTGTATGGGTTCTTCAACAGGGACGCTATAAAAGTTGAGCGACAGGGACAGCAGACGACGCATAATTTCTTGGCGCTCTTTTGACATTTCTCTTCAGTAAGGTTTGCCATTTCATGATGGAAAGATATACGAGCCAACAACGAGTCGAAATTCAACCAAGTTTGGAGAACATGTTATCTCACGAAATGGTCCAGTCGATTGGCCGCCTGGGTCGTGCGATTTGACGCCGTTAGACTATTTCCTGTGGGGCTACGTCAAGTCTATGGTCTATGCCAGCGATGATTGATGAACTTCGTACGAATATCGAATTGCAGCAGTATCGGCCGATTTGTGCTTGAAAACCGTCGAAAATTGGGTTCAGCGTCTGGACTCCTGCAAGCGTGCCCGTGGTGGTCATGCAAAAGAAATCGAGTTCCATACATATTGGCATCGAACGTACTTTTACAGGAATAAAGAATTTCATTGATATCTAAAACCGTTTTTGTTTAAAAAAAAAAAAAAAAACTTTTGTAGCGCTCTTATTGAAAAACCCTGTAATTTTCGAGGTACATAATAATTTTTCACTTTGTATGGGAGATATCATGCCCACTGTCCCATTCCACTCTGTATTTTTCTGGACTATTATTCTGAAGGTGGTAACTTGTCCAAAGTTTCAAGACTTTGTCTGTTGTAGTTCTCTAGGTAAACGATAATAATTTTTACTTAGTATGGGAGGTACAACGCCCACTGTACAATAGTGTTAGGGTTAATTGTGAAAATTTTCAAGACTCTACCTGTTGTAGTTCTCTAGGTAAATGATAATAATTTTCATTTTGTATGTGAGGTACCACGCCCACTTTACCAATTTAGTGAAAATTTTGCTTGACTATGCGCATTATTATAAGGTTTACTTGTTCAAAGTTTCGGTACTCTACCTGTTGTAGTTCTCAAGTAAAACGATAATAATTATCACTTTGTGTGGGAGGTACCACGCCCACTGTACCAATCTTGTGTAAATTTTGCTAGACTATGTACAATAGTATGAGGGTTACTTGTGCCAAGTTTCAAGACTCTACCTCTCAGATCTCCAGGTAAACGATAATATTCTTTCACTTTGTATGGAAGATACCACGCCCACACTATCAATCCAGCCTGTGTTTTGCTAAACTATGTATATTAATAAATGTGTTACTGGTGATTAATCCAAAATATCAATTACCACCATTATAGTTCTCTAGCTACTTTAAAAAAATCGGCATGGCAAAGTAGACCAATTGGTCAATTTTTCTTTCCGTAAAAACATAAGTGGGGTCATGATAAAGATTTAAAAAATAGTCAAATCAAAGCAGACGTTCTTAAGTGATGCGATTACCAACGAACGACATTTTTATGCTAGCTGTGCCCGCCACGTCGTGGTCGTCCTGACAATATTTTGCTCGGTTTTGCTTTGAAAGTATTCCACACCAATTGAAAGACTCTTACTTTTATAATGCTTTAGTTATGGTTTATGTATTTAATTTATATAAAGGTACCTATACCACGATAATATTCTAAAATTTATAAAAAATTCTAAAAATTATTGTAAAATCTGTAAGTGGTGTTTAAAATATTTTAATAAAAATGTAATTCCATAAAGTAAAAATACAAATTTTAATCAACTGGCGTCATCTGTTGCGTAATAGTATCCCCGCTATCCCACTTTCAAATATAAAAAGGTGTGTGGTGAAAATATAACCGTGTTGAAAAACACAGTGTTGAAAATATCCCAGTTTTAAACCGGAAAATTTTTTAGCACCTTTAAAACAAAAAAGTATCCTATATCGTGACCAGGATACTAAGGTACCTACTCACAAAATTTTGTTAAATTCCATCCAGTAGTTTTTACGTGATGCGAACACAAGCAATGAAGGACAGACAGACGGAAATGAGTTACTATTTTATTGTATGTATAGATATATATTTTAAATATGATTTCCGCTTGGTCCATCCAATCAGTACAATTTTTGACTACTTTTTTCATTAAATCTAGTCGTATGACATCATTGGTGTCATGAATATTGGCTTTCAATGCTTGAAGAGTTGCCGGTTTTTCGGTTTGTTTGTCTACGAATTGGCTACGAATTAATCATGCCTTTTCTAAGAAATAAATATGACTTTAAAGAGAGAGAGAGAGAGAGAGGGAGAGACATCATACTTTCCTTTGAATATGACTAGACCAAGACAAACTGTGATAGGGTGCCTCGTGGGCTAGTAAGTTGTGTGCTAGTCTATGGTTATGGGTTCGATTACCACCAAAGACTCTGGAATTTTCCACTGCAAGTTGCCAGGAAGACCAAGAAGCTCCTTTTTGGTTATAATCTGGGTTCTTACAAATGGTTAATTGCATTAGTAACAGATCGCAGACTGTCAAGTATTAGCTGGCCAAGTTAAAAATCGAGATAAGACAATACTTGCAGACTGCGCCTGGAAATAGGCTAACATAAAAAGGCTTTGGATCACGGTCAGACACATAGTAAATGGAGATGCTGTGAAGACTTTAGTCTTAAGTAAATGTTAGCAATTGCCATAGACTCTGTAATGAGGAAGAAAGTCAACATGTATCATCCGCCAGTAAGTGTTTTCAGACTGACGACAGTCGAGAGTAAAAAAGGCTAGTGACAGCACGAGACTCAATGAAAGTAAGATATTCGTAAATTTACAGTCGAATACCGGAAATCATTGAGTTACGAAGTGGATCGAAAAGGGATCCATAAAGTCAGTGGTCTGCTGTGGTATCCCCCCTACAAAAAAATAATAATTGAAAAAAATAATAATTGAAAAAAATAATAAAAGAATCTAATTAAGATGCATGAAGTTTGTTTTAAATACTGCCAAATACTATTTTCAGATTTCTGTATTAATAAAGCTCTGTGGTATTTTTTTTTTACCTAGACTGCTTACAACAAAAGCTTATAAGTAAAATTATAAAAAATGAATTTTATTGATGCTACAATATGTTACCACCAGTTGAAAGTATTACAAACATATGGCTTGCTTAAGTTTAGAAGCGGAAATTGCTTTGGACATTTTATTATTAAAATTTTTTTTTTTTTTTTTTTTTTCAAAGAAAACATGTCGCATGACACAGAAAATATAGAGGATCGTTACTCAGTTATTAAAAAATAAAAATAAACATATGAGTATTTTTTATTAAATAAAACATATTTTTTTAAGTTTTCCTCCCCCCTACCACTTGAAAAGATTTTGCTCATATGTACATGAAAAAACATTGCCTACTTACAGGCTGAAAAAAAATCTACATGATTGTTTTGTTTTAAAAGAAAAATATGCGCTTGAATGTTTATAAAAAGAAAATAAACAAAAGACGAAAAAATAATAAATAAAAATATATACAAAAACAAACATGTTTTCGCTTCAAAAGACATTTAAAGTTTCAGGCAAAACTTTTATATAAATTATTTATTTTTTTGAGCAGAAAATTAAGAGGTATAGTTCAAAATTAAAGTTTTTATAATGAAAATAATCAGTATACATAAAAAACTTTTTATTTTTGCGACAAATATTTAAAATTAATTAACCTACTGTCTCCTGGCAGCAGGCATAATTAATAAAGCGATTAAACCGTTTTTTTTTAATTGCTTACACGTTGCATATTTTTAGGCAGAGAATAAAAGTAGTAAAAAGTAGCAGTAATTAAATTGAAAAATTTATAACAATACACGTTAATCATTATTAATTTAATGCAAGTGTAAGCAAGTGTTAAAAAAAAATGTGGTTATCTGATTATTTGAATTAATTTGCTAAATTTTTAATTAAACTGTAAAGATTATCTCACGATACATATCAACCTTAAATAAATATTGAATAATATGTTGAGAGCTTAAAACCATTTTGAACAACCAAAACCAATGGAAGACAATAGCCCAGTCCAGCCCAGCCCAGCCGCCCGGCTGCTGAAAGTAGCATTCACAAAAACAAAAATGTTTTAAGGCTACAAAATGTTTTACTGCACTTTTATCCAATTTTTCATTTTACATTTTACAAAAATCAAAAGTTTTTAGGCAATTTTAAACGATAAAGTTTTTGTTGCTGAAGTTTATGTAGGTTGTGGTGAATACAAAACATGACAATGGCAAAAACATTTTCATAAATCTCTAATTTGGACAAGTTAAGGATTACAAAAAAATGAATGAAATATATAGACTAAAAAATAACTGCAACAACATTATTTAAATTTCAACAAAGAAAAATTTATAATATAATAATTTTACCATTGTAATTGTAGTTAAAGTTTTTTTAATAGACAATTTAAAGCCTAGTCATATAGTCTAGTTATAAATACTTTCTCTCTTGATTGTCCTTTAGTCATAGTTAAGTTACAGTTCGTTATCATCTAGTCATAGTCTACTTATTATCAATTCAAATCAAATTTTTAGGCATAATTTCTGCTTACATTTATTGCTTAAACTCTTTTATTTGATTAATTTTATTTTATTACTAGCTGTGCCCACACACGTTGTGTGCGTCCTAACAATATTTTGTTAGAATTTTCTATGAAAGTAATCCACACCAAATTTTAGGACTCCTACTTTTGTAGTGTTTCACGTGTACATATTTACTTTGTATACAGGTACCCATACCTGGATAAAATTCTAAAATTTATATATAGTTCTAAGATTCTAAAAATTATTGTAAAGCTCTGTAAAAGGTATTTAAAATATTTTATTAACAATGTAATTCCACAAAGTGAAAATATATAAATCAAATACAAATTTTATTCAATTGGCCATTTGGCAGTAAGTAATTAATTTTTTGTCATTATTTTTAAGCAGCGCCATCTGTTGCGCAACCGTGTTTAAAAGATCCCGCTCTCAATTCATATTTTATCATTATTTTAAAACAGTGCCATCTGTTGCGCAACCGTGTTTAAAATATCCGACTTTCAAAAATAAAAGATGCCTTAAAGTATGCAGTACCTTTTAAAAGGTGCAAAAAAATCGGCATAATTTCACTTCTTTTTCAACACTTTATCTTGGAAATAAGATATTTTTGCGGAAAAAAGTATCCATTATTGGAATCAGGATGCTAAGGTACCTCCTCACAAAATTTTGTTAAAATCCATCCAGTAAATTTTACGTGATGCGAACACAGGGAGAAAGACAGACAGACAGGAAATGAGTTACTGTTTTATTATATGTATAGATATTCTGATTTAACCCATAATCATGACATATTTAAATCAAGGTCAAGACATAGTCAAATTTGTGATAAGCCCATGTCAAGTCGTAATTGAGTTAAGTAATTTTAAGTCATGGTTTCTTCGGCAATTGATGTTCATATTAGGACAAAGTAAAGTCATCAAATCATAGTTATAGTCAAAGACATCTGGTCACTATCATGTCATTATCTTGTCACTGTCAAGTCAAAAGTTATAGTTAAGATAATGTTAAGTCACAGTGGTTATGGTAAATCGAATTTATTTTTATATATAAATCATACCCTAAAAACTAACCCGTCATAGTAAATTTCGTGATAAGTCATTGTGAAGTTGTCATCTCCCTTAGTTGTCCTTTAGTCATAGTTACGTTGAAGTTTGTTAAAATCTAGCCATGGTCAAATCTTAGTCATACTTTGACAAACGTTATGTAACACATTAAGATTATAAAATATTACAATATCGGTTGTTCAATCATGTCAACTTATTTTACAATAGTTTATATTTGTTGTTGGTAATTTGCTTTGAAAAATTTGTTATAAATATACAATTTTTTTTTCATATGTTTTGAAAATATTTTATCGAGACCATACCTGGGACTAAGTTTTTTTTTTTATATGAATAAATTATGCAAATCTTCGTAATATGTAATCATCGGTGTCTTTATTGTATTTTAAATTTAATGTTATATATTTATAGTGCTTTTACATTGCAAATTTATTCAATCTATAGTAAAATTACAAATTGTGTAAAAATTATTTTGTACTACATTTGTTTTCTTTTTTTAACTCTAAAATTGGTTGGCGGAATAAACGTATTCACAAATTGCCAGGGTAAACTCCATTAGCCTCCTTCAGGATCTGTTACGCGACCTATACCTTCGTATAGGAAGTCCCAAATTCAGCTTCGATTAAAATTTATACAGATTGCACATGGTGATTAAAGCAAACATCAATAACATTACCGCAGTACAGCTATTCGAGGAAGCCAATCAGCCAGTGCGATAGTGAGCCGCAAACCACTCGAAAGCCGAGCAACAAGGACGGCCTGATTGACTTTAAAAGATAACGACAATGACGCGCGAACGATGTTCCCCAACCCAGAGCTACTTTACAACTGAAAGTACTACATTTGTAATTGCTACTTCCCATGCATGATTCAATTTCGCTTTATTATTCTGAACAACGTTGCCGTTGCTAAAATTTTTATTCTACCATTTTTTTAATTTACTGTAATCCTTTACAACAAATTTGTAAGCTATCTAAAGGCATATCTGAATGCATACACATGCAATTAGTAAAAGTAAAAAAAAAAAGCAAAATTGTAAAGCTTACAAAATATTTAAACTAGGAATTATACAGTAAAACTTGCTGTAGAAAATACTATGGACGACGTAATTATTTGTAAAAGTTTGCCCTCTTTACATATAAAATCGAATTTAGAGTAATTTTGGTTAGTTTATACAATATAAGGTTTAATATTTTTAATTTCATTCAAAAAAAATTTCTTCGAATTAAAATTTTTATCAATGCATATTTAGGATTTTAAGCCAAAAAAGACATCGATATGGCAATTTTCAATTTTTCAATCAATTTCAGTATTGTTACTAATGACTAAATTATTTTTTATAAAACTACTCAAATTGGTTAAAAAATAGAATTTATTTTTGAATATAAATATTGTAAACATTAACTTCCAACTTCCTGACTGAAATTCTTTGGCGAGATTATTTATCTGACTTTTAACTTTAACTTAAGAAATATACATATATCTCCTCTGGCGAACTCGAAGATTATAATCAATTAAGTTTTGGGTTTTTTTTAATATATTTTCTCAATCTTACCAAAATTAGCTGTAGCCTACTATTCTAAAAATCCCAAAAAGTTCTCCCAAATTTGAGAGGAAAAATCCAAAAATGGTAACGTTGGTACTGAAAATCTTCCTTTATTATTTTTTTGAGTAAAAAACGATACAATTTTACAATTTCAAAGCCTGCTCACAAGCTCTTTGAGATAAAGTGTATTTTAATAAACTTTAAACGATACACGGAAGCTTGTGAAAGGAGCAAGTATTTTATTTACATAAGAATATCTCAAAAACTAGACGTGATAGAATCAATCTGTAAACAGATTTGGATAAAACCATATAACAAGGTTCAAGCTCCTGACTTTTTTTTGCCGACCACTGTTATCACAATAACTACATATCTAATATTTTAATAATTTTATTTTATTTAAAAAAGAATACCTCGAAAACTAAACGTGATAGAATCAATCTGTAAACAGATCTGGATTCAGCACACAAAACCCAATTCTTGCTGCTGACTTCGTTTTTTTTTTTTTTTGCTAACCATTGTTATCACAACAAGTACATATCTAATATTTTAATATTTTTATTTTATTTAAAAATAATATCTCGAAAACTAGACGTGATAGAAAAAATCTGTAAAAAGGTTTGAATTCACCACACAAAAATCAATTACAATCAAGTCAATCAAACTCACGACTTTCTTTTTTTTTTTTGCCGACCAGTGGAATCGGTATAAAATTGGAGTCTTTTGAAATATTTTCTTTAATTTTTTTTTAAATTTAACTCAATGTTTTTAGCTCTGAAAACCAAAACTGCAAACACAATATTAGCTTTAACATAATTTACTTTATTAATTTTAATAATGTGGCATCAAGGAAAAATGGAAATTAGTTTCAGGGAAAAACTACATTTTTAACACAATAACACACACACACACACACGCACACATACACACACAATTCTTTAAAAGGTATTTTGTTCAAAAACACTCACCCAGCTAGGGGAACTATAAAAGCAACACTTGTAATTCACATTATTCGTGTGTTGGTAAAAATTGTTACGTAGTTAAAGATGTGTGTGTGTGTGTGTGTGCTTGCATATTTTTTGGCAGCGGAAATTATTTTCTCCGACTTTATCTCTCATATTTTCATGTAGATTATATAAATAATGTGGCAATGCAAATATGTTTGGTTATTTACATACCTTTTTGGCTGCGAATGCGTGTGTGTGTGTGTATGTGTATTTGTTAATAGTGATTATTATGACAATGATGATAATAATGTCGGCGCCTAAAGGTATTCAATGCCAAAAGCATATTATTATAATAACCTTTTTTCCTGCAGTTTCGTTATATCAATTTGTTACTCTGGTCGTTTGTTGTAGCAACAATGTAGCAACAATGTAGCAAAATAGTACAATATGAATTGTAGTTACCTTATACTTTTGTTGCACATACATACATATATAAACATACAAGTACTTAGTTACTATTGCAAACTTGTAGCCATTTTTAATTTTTTTGCAGTCATTTGTACAGGTGGAATTGCAGTTTTGGCAGGGTTTTGCGGCGATTATTTAATTTTTTTTTCCTAAAGTGCTTTTGTATGTTATTAAATAAGCAGGAATTAAGCTTAACAGCATGTAGTTATTGTGTAAGTGAATGTTGGCTGGTATATCTTCATAACTTTTTAGGAGTGGAAGTAAATTTATAAAAACGTTTTTAGGTTTGTAGTTTAATAGGAAGGGTGGAAAGAAATAATTTTATATTTATAACAAAGAAGCTTTTATCACATGTAGAAATATATTCTCCGCAACAGCTTGCAGCAAATTTTGTAGTTATATAATTGCAGTATCTTTGTCAAAAGTCTTAAGGTAGGCAACATTTCATATAAATAACGGGTGGCGCAAAAGTAATCCTCCTATCAGAAAATGCTATAAATTTTGCGATTGGCCCCTAATTCCAATTCTGTTTTGACATTTGTGTAGTAAACACTTGCGAAATACACATTAATAAACAATGTTACGGTACACTGCTCCAGAACGCGGAATATTGGTGACTATTTATTTGATGATGATTTTTCATCAAAAATAATCATGAGTGATGAGGCCCATTTCCATCTTAGCGGGTACGTAAATAAGCAAAATTTACGCTTCTGGGGCACTGTAAATCCGCGTGTAACCCACGAAGAGCCATTACACCCGCTCAAAGTCACTGTATGGTGTGCTGTTTTCGCAGGAGGAGTCATCAGACCTTTTTTCTTCGAAGATGTCACGGTCCAAACGGTTACTGTGAATGGTGAGCGCTACAGAGAAATGACTAACGAGTTCTTTTTGCCGCAAATTGATGAATTGGGATTGGAAAACATGTGGTTCCAACAGGACGGTGCAACGGCACACACTGCACGTGCCACTGAAGGATGCATTTCCGGGGCGCCTAATCTCCCGTTTTGGCGATTTGCACTGGCCAGCAAGATTTGAATCAGAATCATAAACTTTAATACAACACATCCTAAAACACAAATAATAAATACAGCAAAAAATCTAATACGTAGAGTCCTTGATATCAGCGACAAACAATTTCACACCAAAAACATACATATAATTACTAAAATATTAAGAGATAACAGTTTCCCCTCATATCTGATAAAGTCCTTAATAAAATCCTATAAATCCGCCAATAACAGACCCAACCGAGAAGAAAAACTTTTTTACAGTGTAAAATATATTCCTGGTCTTACGGACAACAACAACATAAAAAATGTAATAAACAAAAATGACATATCCCTTGCTTACAAACCTAATAAAACTCTAAACACTTTATTTACAAATAACAAAACACCAATTGAAAAACTTCAACAAAATAACGTCGTCTATGAGATCCCATGTAAGGACAACAAAGACAACAACTGTAACCTTGTTTATATTGGCACAACAAAAAGAAGCTTAATCACAAGAATGTGTGAGCACAAAGCAGATATAAATAAAAACAAAGAAAGTACCGCACTTGCTCAACATATAATACAAACAAAACATGTACCTGATTTTGACAACATTAAAATATTAAATAAAGAAAACAATGAGAAAAAGAGATACGCAACAGAGAGTCTAAGAATACAACAGAAAATAAATCAAACGATGAATAAAAAAGAAGACACGGACAACCTAAGCGCCATCTACAGTGTTATTATCAAAAACAGCACTAGATCATAAAAAAAAAAAAAAAAAAAAAAAATGTTGTTATACATTAAAAAAGTTTATGTTCATTAATGTTAGATTAAAATAATTTTGTGTCCATAAAAATACTTTTATTTGTAAGTAAGAAAATTATTATTTATATTGTTACTCAATAGTTACATACAGTTGATGTTGACAAATCCCCTGAAGAAGTGAACAAAAGATTCACGAAACGTTGGGAAAAACATGTAATAAAACTGCATTTTTATTGACATGATACGAGTTAGGCCTTACCAGCTAAGATAATTTAATAAAATCTAAGGTAAGATTTGATTTGATTTGACCGCTGCAGACTTCTTTTTGTGGGGCTTTTTGAAGTCGCGGGTTTATGTCAACAAGCCTCAGACTCTTGCAGCTCTTAAAGACAATATCCGTCAAGAATGTGAGGACCTATCGCCGGAAGTTTTGGCCAAAGTGATGGAAAATTCCATAAAAAGGGCTCAAATGACAATCAACTGTGGCGGCGGCCATTTACATGACATCATATTCTCGACTTGATGTAAACAAATTAAAAGACCAAATAAAAATAATCCACAAGAAGAATCAAAGTTTTTCATTTTTTTTTTTTTAAATTACAGCCAAAAAACATCGGAAGGTTTTTTTGCGCCACCCTGTATTAAAAATTTTGTAAAATAAAAATTATTTAGAAAACCAAACACATGTTATAGTTTATGACTCTAGTTTAGCCCCTTTAACTAGGCAGTACAATTATAGTCTCAAAAAAAAACTTGCATATTTAAAGCAGCAAATTAAAAAAATTAACTGCATATTTTTAGGAGCAAATTTGAAAACGATGTATAAAATTACTCTTTTGTGTGCAGCACAAAACAACAAAGAAATTTTTTCATTATAAAATGAATAATTTAGGTTTCGAAAAAGCACAAGTAAAGGAAACAAAAATTAAAAATTATTTTCTACTTCCTACGCAAATTCTTCAGGTAAGCTATGCGTTGGGTTCGAAGTATTATTTTTTAAATTTGTTTAAACATTTTTGCTTACTTTCTCAGAATATACTTTTAATTTGCAGGATTATTTTTGTGCTTCTTTTAAGAGTCTTAAGTTTTAGTGGCAGCAAAGAAACGACCATCGACCATAATACGCCCATTTGCATGGCAAATACTAAACTTTGAATGAAGCCGTCCTTTTTTCTTTAGTAGCTGGCACAGCATTAATTTTATTGCGAATTTATGTCACGTCTGTCAAAGAAGAAGAAGAAGAAGCAGAAAAATTGCATGCGCTCTGCAAAAATGTGTAATCAACAATAGTTGATTGTAATATTATTAAAGTTTTTAACTAGAAAAAAAAAAAATTTCAAATAATTAAAACTTAATTTTATAGTCATCGTATAATTATAGTTCAGTCATAAGATAGCCATAGTTTAATTATAGACTTAACAATTGAGCATATAATAGCCATAGTTTAGTCACTATATAATATTCACAGTCCAATATCTTTGCTAGAGTTGAGTCAAAGCCTTTTCATGGCCAAATGTAGTCTCAGTATTCTTGTTGCTTAAGTCTACTTATAGTCTAGTAGTAGCTAAGCTTTAGCATAGTCATAATCTAGCCTAGCCTGGTCAGAGTGTACCCACCACCCGCCCGCCACCTCGTGGCCGTCCTGACAATATTTTGCTCGATTTGGCTTTGAAAGTATTCCACACCAATTGAAAGACTTTTACTTTTATAATGCTTCAGTTATGGTTTATGTATTTGCTTTATATAAAGATACCCATCTCTGGATAAAATTCTAAAATTTATATAAAATTCTAAAAATTATTGTAAGCCTCTGTAAGAGGTGTTTAAAATATTTTAATAACAATCTAATTCCACAAAGTAAAAATACAAATCAAATAGAAATTTTATTCAATTGGAGCCTAATGTTGCGCAATAGTATTTAAAATATCCCAGTTTTAAACCGGAAATTGCGATTTTTCACTGCTTTTTTTTCCACCTTCTGTTGGAAATGAGATGTTTATTTTAATATATATTGAAATGAGGATGCTAAGGCACCTCCTCACAAAATATTGTTAAAATCCATCTAGACACATATTTTCTTTATATAAAGGTGGCTGGGTACCTTGGATAAAATTTCAAAATTTATATAAAATTCTACAAATTATTGTAAGCCTCTGTAAGAGGTGTTTCAAATATTTTAATAACAATCTAATTCCACAAAGTAAAAATACAAATAAAATACAAATTTTATTCAATTGGCGCCATCTGTTGTTTAAAATATCCCACTTTCAAAAATCAGGAAAAACGTAAAAACTACTGGATGGATTAAAACAAAATTTTGTGAGGAGGTACCTTAGTATCCTAATTCCAATATAGAATAGTTTATTTCCAAGAGAAAGTGGTGAAAAAGCAGTGACAGTACGCAGATTTGTATTAGACCAGTTAGAATCCAGTCATCCATCGCTAATAGTCAATCATAAGAAAACTGTAAACAAAACAGACAGTTATTTGTAGCAGATGTTACAAAATTACTATCTATTTTGTTCATTCGTTTGCTCAACAAAAAATTATTAAGTTTTCGAAAACGTAATTTGATGAATACAAATGCAAAATTAAACTACTTCCATAAAGTTTTGAAACGAACACATTCAAAATACTGTGTGTGCCAAGTTTATATAAATATATTTATGTAACTTTACATAATGATCGAACAAGAATAAGTAAAAATAAATCGAAATTGAATTCCCCTTGAAAACACAATGCTTTAAAATTTAGCAAACACTCAGGCAAAGTATATATTTAGGAGCTCACGTAATACACCTAAACTGTAAGATTTTATTTATTGAAAAAAAAAAAGACGTGTTAGGTTATCATTTTGTAAACTCCTCCTTAAGCACACAACCTGTCATTTTATACTTAATATTCTTCCAAAAATATCTAAAATATTAAACATCCCAAAAGTGTTATTTTATATAAGTGGCAAAGAAAACTCATTATGTAGTTATTTTGTAGTTATGGTTTAAGTATGTGCAAATTTACTGCATACTTTTAGGAGCAAAATATGTTCAATAAGCTTTAGATATTGTTTGTATAAATGTATAAAAGTTTAAAGTTCTTGCAAAAGGAATGTTATGGCAGAAACTCTCATTCTTGCACGAATATCTTGTCGATGGGCTGGTTTAATTGCATTCTATCTATGATAACATACGAGATGGAAATATGTAAACATATAAAATTGCTATTCGAATAAACGAATGAGTAGCATTGAACATTTGGTTATAAATGTTTTTGATAAAGAGAATATACCATCATAAGTGACGAATTCCGTAAAAAAAATTGGATAGTGGAGGAAGTGAAATAAATTTATACTGTAACTTATAAATTCATGCGCAGAAATCATTCGCCAATTAAAGGTCAATTAATAAATTTTAAATTTAAGTTCAATTAATTTTTTAATTGATTTAAATATATATTTGTTTAAAACAGAACAAAAAAAAAAACTTCATATTTAAACAATTGATTGAATCAATTAATTATTTCATTGAATTTTAATCTGAAACCAATTAAAACTTTTAATTGGTGAACATATATTTTTTTTTGTGTGGCCTTGTCATACAAGTGTCACAGTTATATTTTTATGTTTTGGACACTAAAGTCCTGAGGTTTTAATATTTAATGTATAATCTACTCATAGTCTAGTAAAAGTTAAGTCAACTCATGGAAAAGTGATAGACTTGCCCTAGTACTGACATAGTATAGCTATAGTTTGGCCCATGTCATTGTCATAAACCTGAAATCATTTTAATTTAGCAATAAATTCGTCCCAGTATAGTTTGGTCATAGAATATTCATTTTAATCCATTAGTATTTATATTTTAATCATAATAAAGTTTTTTTTTAAGATACTTCTCGTAAGTTTGACATAGTGTAGACGTTCTGTGGACATAATCATGTCACAGTCAAGTAAGGCTACTAGCGTAATTATGGTCTATTTAGAATAAAGTAATAATCTTGCAGTATCTATAGTTTGGTTACAGCCTATTGAAATCATAGCATCAAATAGTCTGGATGAAGTGGCAGCTATTGAATCTCTTTAGGTAGCTCTTCGTTCAAAATGCAACAAATTTTGTTTGTTTACATTCCCATTGAGCCAGAAATGGGCCTCATCGCTAAACAAAATTTGCCTCGAAAACGACGGATCATCTTGAACTTTACAACAGCCCATAGAGCTAAGCGATTCAGGCGTAAGTCTTTCCATTATGAAATGCCAAACAATACTAAACAAAAATAACGTGACAGCATGGCACGACTCATACGTTATCTGTCAAAAAATGCTATTGAAAAAAGTACTTCGAAATGGATCACCCTTATAATTAAAGTCATGTCATGGACGCGCATTATTAACGTGTCATAGTCATTCATATATTTTTCATAGTAAACTCTGTGGTTTATAATAGACTCGTACTGGTCATATGTTTGTCATAATTCATTCATTCCATAGACATAATCGGGTCATACACTTGTAATAGCTTAATCAGTAAAGAACTAGAATAGATTCAAATTTAATTTAATGATGACTTTTATCTGATTTAGATTACACAGTGCAACACGGAAAAAAATAACCATATACGGACACCACTACGTGATAAAAGAGCAAAAAAAAAAGACCCCTGTTTCCCAGTTTTGCCCAAAGTCCTCCAGGTTTTTTTTATGGGCCCCCAAAGATGTGGGGCCTCGATGTCATTTTTGCAAAAAAATGATCATTTACTCAAGCTCATATTTTGCAAACCGTTTCCAATTTTGATATACTCTCTGAGGCAAAGTTGTAGCTCTTGTCATAAAGAACATTGTGAACATATAAAATCAAAAAAACTTCATCTTCAAGGTCAAAATCGCAAAAAACTTTACTTTACTTTACTTTACTTTACTTTAGGTAGCGCTTAGGTAGCCGCAAAAGTGAAAAATTTCCCGGCTACCTAAGCACTACCTAAACGGTGTTAAGAATCATTCCCAGGAAGTTCATATGTTCTAGAAAGTTGTTTATTGAGATCTCAGGTTCATTATTGTAGTTGATTGTTTCCTTGAATTTTGAACGGTTTGCTACCTATGGACCTGAACAGGGGAAAAAATGTAAAAAAAATTGAATTTTTTAAAGTTTTTTGCGATTTTGACCTTGAAGATGAAGTTTTTTTGATTTTATATGTTCACAATTTTTGCTCTTTCTGACAAGAGCTTTAACTTTGCTTCGGAGAGTATATCAAAATTCCAAACGGTTTGCAAAATATGAGCTTGAGTAAATGATCATATTTTTGCAAAAATGACATCGAGGCCCCACATCTTTGAGGGCCCATAAAAAAAACCTGGAGGACTTTGGGCAAAACCTGGAGACAGGGGTCTTTTTTTTTGGTCTTTTATCACGTAGTGGTGTCCGTATATGGTTATTTTGCCATGATTTAAAAAATTACACAGTGTGTTATAGTCAAGTCACACAAAGTCGAGTCACATAATTTGCGTAGTCTAATCAAAACAATGTTAAGAGTAAGTCATAGGACAGTTGTGGCTTTGGTAAACCGTATTATTGCATGAATCAAATAAAAGTTTTGGTCTAGTGAGTTTTCATGTCCCAAGCATGGAAAAATTTTGTTTCAAATTCAAATAACTTTGGATTAATATACTTTAGGCAAAAAATTGTTCAACCGAATGCCCGCTTACCCTCATCTAATGTAAATCCTAATAGACAACTAAAACATTTTATGTTACAGCCCTGTTAATTTGTTTGAAAAACAAAAGACAGAAAATAAAACAAGAAGAAAAAATTTATCAATAAATGTTTTCGCATAATTTACAAAACAGAGAAACATACTTTGTTGTAGAATTGTGGTAAAAGTAGATTTCATTTTCGCCTGTGTACAAAATGTCATTTAAAAAAAAGTATGTCATACAAGAAAATCTGCGGTGAATTGCCAAATAAATGTTATCTTATTGGCAACATGCGTACTAAATTAAAGGCACTAATATGCACTCAATTGCAATACAGCTTACTAAACAAGAAAAATATAAAGCATACTTTTAGGATTTTTTTATTATTAAGAAATAATAAAACACATTTAAAGTGAATTATTGTACAATAAATTTGTATAGAGGGTGGAATAATAAAAAAAAATGTTTTTTTTTTCATCCTAAGGTTTTAATTTTAAGGAAAAGAAATAATCTGAATATATAGCATAGTTTTGGGATTTATAGCTAAACAAATATTTCGTTTACATTACCTTGCAATTTTATTTTGCAGATCATTAGTTGCAAATTTATAACTATTTTAAAGAAGAAGGAAAGAAATGTAACTTAAGCCATTATTTATGGAAGATAAATATTTTTAACTTTAATTTTTATTTTTGTAATGGGTGTACACATAACATTGTTTTTTTTTTCTGCCGTAAAGTATGTTAACAGTTTTGTATGTCAAACAAAAGTGAAATGATATAAAGGCACACAACAACAGATAAACTTTTTTTTGCTGTTGTCAAACTTGTCTTTTGGCGACACTGTTTCTATAAATGATTTCTGTTTTTTGTTATTGTATTGCCATAAAAAAATCTGTACCAGAAAACCCCCAAAACACACATGAAATGAAAGCATACTTTGAGGGGCACTTGTTTACATGCCGTGCTGTATACATTGTTAATAATGGTTTTTTATTATTATTATTTTCATGCGGTCAAAAAACATTTATTTTGTTACACAATAAAATTATTTCGTTTTGTATTTCAATAAAAAACCAAAAAAAAATAGCACAACTGAGGATATGTGCAAAAAAAATTTAAATAAACATAAAAAAAACTTTTAAAGCAATTATAGTGAAATAAATATTAAAAGCTCGAAATTAAATAAATTATTTTGTTAAAAATATACGTTTTTGTGGTGGGCAATAAATGAAATAAAATTAATGACAGTAGGAAGTTTAATAGAAGCAAAGTATGCAATAAATTTTCCTTTATGTTCCCCTCAGATATATGTAATACTTTCATGCCTCAGCTTTTCCAATCCTCAATCATTGTTGATATGTTTTTTGTGGGAAGAGAGAGAGATGTTCCAGCAATACTGTCTTTTTTATCTAAATCGTAGCAAAATTTCGTGCCTTTTCCGTTTTAGGAGCACGAAAAAAATCACAAGAGGACTTGTTTTGCCTCAACGAATTTTCGCAGTGACGGTCGAAAAGGGGCTCTTAATTAGGTTTTGTCTCTGCTAGGAGGCAGACTAAATTAAGTAGAGCGGAACCTTATCCACGGTTCAACACTATATGCAGGGATGCATGGCCATGAGAAAGCTTGAGAAACCTGTCGACCTCTAGTTTTTTTATAAGCTTATCTGCGCATATGGAGCTCCGTTTAGGTGGGCATCTCTTCTCCTTTAGTCATGAGAATTTTAATAATTCGTTGTTAAGAACAAAAGGGACCGCAAGATCCAGCAGGGATTGGCAAACAAGCTTCCCAAGAGGTCAAGAAGTTAGTCTCTGCAGGAACGGTTTCTATTTGCTAATGTAGGAATACGAAAGAGATGGAGAAGAATATCCGGCAAGAGCTGGAGGGATAAATCTCTAAAGGCACTCCTGAGGCAATAGCTTCTCTGTAGGAGACCTGTCGACCTCTAGTTTTGTTTATAAACTTATCTGCGCATATGGAGCCCCAATTGGGTGGACATCTCTACCCCTATAATCGTGGGAATTTTAATAATTCGTTGTTAAGAACCAATAGGACCGTAACATCCGGCAGGGATTGGCAAAGAAGCCTCATAAGAGGTCAAGAAGTTAGTATCTGAAGGAACGACGGTTTCTATTGGCTTATGTAGGAATACGAAAGAGATGGAGAAGAATATCCGGCAAGAGCTGGAGGGATAAATCTCTAAAGGCACTCCTGAGGCAATAGCTTCTCTGTAGGAGACCTGTCGACCTCTAGTTTTGTTTATAAACTTATCTGCGCATATGGAGCTCCAATTGAGTGGACATCTCTTCCCCTATAATCGTGGGAATTTTAATAATTCGTTGTTAAGAACAAATAGGACCGTAACATCCGACAGGGATTGGCAAAGAAGCCACCCAAAAGGTCAAGAGGTTAGTCTCTGAAGCAACTCCGGGTTTTATTGGCTAATGTAGGAATACGAAAGAGATGGAGAAGAATAATCAGCAAGGCTGGAGGGATAACTTCCTAAAGGCACTCCTGAGGCAATAACTTCTCTCTAGGAGACCTGTCGATCTTTAGTTTTTTATAGACTTATCTGGCCTATTTGGTTGAACAACTCTTTAGTCGTGGAAATTTTAATAATTCGTTGTTAAGCAGAAATTAGTCTCTGAAGAGGTTAGTCTCTAAAGGTTAGTCTCTAAAGGAATTGGCTAATGTAGGAAAGCCGAAGGAGATGAAGAAGAATATCCGGCAAAAGCTGGAAGAGTTAATATCTTATGGCACTCCCGAACCAATAGCCTCTCTCTCTAGGAAGGCCATACATTTTCTTTGATATATTCGGGGTACCTGAAGCTGGTTAATTGCAAGTATCATCTGGGCAAGATAGAAGAAGGCGTTACTTGCAGACTATTCTTGGCGTTAGGGTGCATTGTTTACGAAAGTCAATCACTGGCTAGCATTCGGATTGGTGCATGAAAATGGGTTAGACTAAAGGGGACCTCAGCCCTACACAATCGATAGTAGTAGTCTGTAATAAGGAAAAATATCGATAGTCTGAAATTACTGCAGCCAAGAGTAAAGGCCAGCGACTGCTCGAGACTCAATGAAAGTAAGGTGGTCGTAAATTACCAATCGAGTAGCAGTGTATTGAGGATTCCACATCTATACAAATGTGTTGGCTGTAAGAAGTTTTAGCCGAATAAAGGTTTCACAACTGAAAACAAAAGACTATTTTAAGGAACCGTAAGGAGAAAAATTTGAAATTTGGAAGGTATAAAACGATTTGATTAATAATGAACAAAATGTAAAAGGAGAATTTCTTAACAAATAACGCGATTTTTTTGGAGAAAACCAGCCCTCGTATGGCATTCTACAAATCAATTTAAATTTTTTTTTTTTAAATCAATCTGCCAAGGAAATAGCAAATTCTTGCCAGGGCTTTTCAACTGACAGTTTCCAGAACTTTCTACAGGACTAGCTGAGCCTGTCACTTCGTCACAATATTTTGCAATATTTTTTTTCGATTTAGCTTTGAAAGCAATCCACACCGAAGACCCTAACTTTACTTTATATAAAGGATCTCATCACTACTAAAATAACTGCCGCCTTAAACTATTTATATCGGTTAGTGCTTCAGTTATGGTTTATGTATTTACTTTATATTATATAAAGGGTCTCATCACTACTAAAATAACTACGTAATATCACCTCTTTTTCTCCACTTTCTCGCTATTTTTGCGTAAAAAATCTACCCTATATTGTAATAAGGATACTAAGGTACCTCCTTACAAAATTTTGTTAAAATCCATCCAGTAGTTTTTACGTGATGCGAACATATACAGAAAGACAGACAGACAGGAAATGAGTTACTATTTTATTATATGTATAGATTATCTCTCATTCTGTTAACAAATTGCATATTTGCTCAGTCAACAGCCATAAAGCTGACAAGAAAATAAATAAAACATTTAATTAAAGTAACAGTAGTTTACTTATGTCGTCGTTTCCCTAAACACATTCCTTAAAATTTTGTAGCCTATATTCAGGCTCTTATGCTTTTAAACAAAAATTATTTCTAGAATCTTATTTCTTGTTATGTTCTTAAGAATTTACATAAATTTCGCAAATAAAACAGAAAAGACCATTTAACTTAGTAGTGATGAATACTACGTTATGCTCCACTTATTTTCTGGTAAAAACAACATACATGGCATACTTTTAGACGCTGAACCGCTTGATTTATTTAAGGTGTTTTTTTATTTTTATTACTCATTTTATTTATTTATTAAACAATTTAAATTTTAATCAAAGGTGATTTTTCTTATCACAATGACATCGATATTTTTTATTTAAAACAAGAAATTAAGTATGAAAATTTATAAAGGCCTAGTTAGCCGCACGTAACCTTAACGATACGCAACACATAGAAATTGTTGTTTGAGACACTATTTCCCTGGTTATTCTTTGTTTAACAACGTCTCATAAAAATGTAAGATAATCTATTTTTAAGAGATTGGCTGTCGAAAAGCTAGACATTCTTAACCGTTACGTTACGTTCGGCTAACTAGGCTTTAAAATAAAATTTTTTTTCTATAAAATCCGGTTTTTCGAAACATGGCCAACTGTGGATAAACTAAATGCCAAAACAACTTAGGGTGATTTGTATTGAATAAGTAAAACTCTGGCAACTTCCATCAAGGATCTGCAAGAAATCGATTAATAATTTCTTGACACATGGCAGACTATATAGATATCATATGGGTGCTAGGACACTTAAGGTTACCTCGCCCTTATATTATTTTATAATACAAAAAAGCTTCTGAACTAAAAACCAAGGGAAACAAGGCATCGCATTAGCCCGGGGTAAACTGAAAAATAAAGGAATGGTGACAACAACAAACAAAATCGTATAGGGTGACCTGAAAGAGGATCAAATACTGAGTAAAATGGGTGTGTAAATAGGTGAGTTGATGATTAAAATGGCAAGTAGTCTGATAAGCACATCTACACCAAATACGGAGCATGCAGAGAAGACTTTATAGCCTTGTAACAATTTGTATGCAATTCCCTAGCTGTCGCATAAATGAGGTCCCTCAATTTGCGGATGCCTCTTTGCCAGCTAAAACTTTGGAACTTCATTTCAAGCACTGATAATATACAATTCCTAAGTGGTTTGGATTAATAAACAAAGAGCTCACTAACAACAGAACAGTGTCGGACATGACTTAACGAAATTGGTCCTTTGATACCAGCTAAAGATACACAAGACAATTAAAGGTTAAAATTAAAATTAGATAAAACAGGGTGGGGTGGTCAACCCTGTATCGAAATAACGAATTACATAAAACTATTGCTACACAGAATAACCAACCTTAAATGTCAAACGGTATGTGCATATATTTATCGCAATAATGTTTTTCTAAATAAACCTGGCCTAGACATGAAAAGTTATTATCCTTGCTTTCAAATACTGAACTCAAGGTCCCGTGCCCTAGCTCTGTACAGAGCGAGCTTTTTCACAATACCAATATGTAATGAATAAAGGTTTGAATAAATTGCTTGCTATCAAACCAAAGGCGTCTTTGGTGCCTACTCAGGATCGTCCTTATAGACCTTATTATTTGAACTGTAAGGCATAATTTAAAAAAATACTATTTTTAAACAACAAAACCATCCTTTTTTTATCGCTCTGTTAAGTTTGCCGTATAATCTATAAATATTCCCGCTAGAAAAAAATATCGATGTATCGAAATATCGATTTATTATATTATTGATAATTCTTAGACGATATTCGTAAACAGTATTTAAATACATAGATATATAGAGATATTTTGTTCACTGCTCATCCCTAGTTTCAAATGTTAAATCCTAATAATTTTTTAATGCATTCAGTTATATACTTAACTAGCTGTGCCCGCCACGTCACAGATAGGGGTATGTTGGCAATCCAGCTGAACATTACTATACTTTTTAGATTATATTGGCTCTGAAAATATATTCATCGCCTCTAGATTAATGAAACTTGGCCGAAAAATCTCTTATGGTCATAGGATGTTAAAGCTATAAAATAAGAAACATCGGACCAAGGAGAAAAAAGTTCCCCTTAGAAGAACTAATCATACCTCTGAAAAATTCAAATTTTTATTTTAATTTTTCCCATACTTTTGTTTAGCAAATGCAACTTTTATAGTCAGCGCATGTTCGAAAACCTTAACTTGGACCCTGGTGATTCTAAAATGCCATTTTTCGCCCCGCCCCCTTTTGTGGGCGGTGAAATAAAATATTATTTGCAAAAATAATGTAATTTATTAAAAGAAATGGATAACATACGCCTTAATACCATAAAAATAAATTTTTTTAGATTTTTGTGAGAAGGAAGAGGTATCCCTCCAATCTCACCTCCCGAAACGTACATGTGAATTTTTTTTTTTATTTTTTTTTCTAATTTTAAAAAATTTTCATTTTTAAGCTTTTATGTCGCAGAGAAAAATATTAATAAAATTCATTTTTCTAATTTATTACTTTATAGCATTAAATTTAAGGGAAAATAATTAATTTATTTATAACTAGTTGTGCCCGCCACTTTGTCAGCCACCTTATTTTGCTTTGAAAGTAATCTACTTTAAAACTCTTACATTTATAGTGCTTCAGATATGGTTGTTCAGATATAATTACTTTATATAAAGGTACCCATCCCTGGGTAATTATTCAGAAACATAGGCTTTATATAAAATTCTAAAATTTTTTTAACATTTCAAAATTATTGTAGAGTACTAAAAATAGTGTTTTAAATTAGCCGCCGAGTTTGCAGTGCCATTAAATCGGTAAAATTGAGTTCTTTCACTGTTTTTTTTCGCGATTTTCTATTGGAAGTGAGATATTTTTATGGAAAAAAAAATATCCTATATTTGAGCCAAGACACTGAGGTACCTACTCACAAAATTTCATTAGAAATCGTTCTGTAGTTTATACGTGATGCGAACACAAATAGACAAACAGAAAAAAAAATTTAAAAATTGGAGTATTCCATTTCGATTACTATCTGCACCAGCAACAAATTTTTCCAAAAATATTTCATGTACACAGAAATGATCCCGTTACAGATAAAAAAAAAATAAAATTATATTATAATTAATTAAATAATAGAATCAATTAAAATTGCTATTGTTACAAAAACTTTTTTCTGTGTAGTTGTAAAAAATAAATTTATTTATTTTCTATTTTCTATTTCTATTGACAATTATTCAAAAAAAACTTCCAAACTGTTAGAAAGTTATAAATGACAGATTAAATTATAGAGATTAAAGGTATTTCTGTAGCAAAATCTTATTTAATTTAATTTCAATTCTATTCAATTTAATTTCAAATATTCTGCTTGCAAGAGTACAACAAACAGAAACCAACTCGCATACACATACTGACAAAGAATAAACTGGCTCTCCCCCTCCATTCCACTTGAACTAAATATCCTTATTTAAGCTTAACAAAGTATTTTCATACAGAAACAATCAATAAAGAACAGAAATTCAAATTTTGGAACCTTTTTTTTCTTTTTTTGTTAAATACATCTTTTGCATTTATGTTAAATTTATATTTTCTGTGTGTAATGAAATAACAATAAGGATAAGAAACATAAAATAAGGATAAGTTAAGGAACTCGAAGTACAATGGGAATTCTAAAGATTGTTTTTTTATTCCAAATTTAAAAAAATTTCCAAAATGGTGCGGCATATTTTGAATTGCTAATATCAGGGTTAGTCAATTACTCAATTTACAACCTATTGTTGATTGTAAGTTGTATGCTATGCTGTACAGCCATTTTACTTATGAACACATTGTTGTAGTTTGTACTTTTAAAACTTCATAAAACATCACACTTTTAAAGCGGAAAAACAAATTTATTCCTAAATAAAAAAAATTAATCACCCCAATCACGAATAATTATTCCCATGAAAAAACTCCCAAATTTGTATACCGTGAATGATTCCAATAACAATTTACTGGTATTTTACGGTAGAAATCATTCACGATAGAAAATTTTGGGAGTTTTTTTATGGGAATAATTATTCATGATTGGGATATGTTATGTTCTTTGAACTAAATGCCTTCCACAGTGTTCCCACACACTTTGTGTGCGTCCAGATAATATTTAGTTCGATGTTGCTTTAAAAATAATCCACAACGAATTTTAAGACTCTATCGTATTTACTTCATATAAAGATATCCATCCCTGAATAAAATTCTAAAATTTATATAAAATTAGCGCCATTAGCGACATCTGTTGCGCATCATTGCTTAAAATATTACGCTTTCAAAAATAAAAGATGTTTTAAATGACAAATACTCTGCTAGATTTCACACCACAGAGCGAGGATCTGCACCACTACACAATCATAATGTGAAGGTTGCTTTTGCTAAGCAGTTGCGATGGGAGATATTTATGTCAGCTCCATAATTCTAGGACGATATGCTATAAAAGACTAATCATCTTTTTTTTATGACAACACTACCTGCGAAGCTTTTTTGCTTGTCTGCAGAAAACACCCAGAGTCTTTGGCGGGAATCGAACCCGAAACCCCCAGACTGACAAACTAGCGCGCTACCAATCTACCAGTCGATCGAGGCTGGAAAAATGTAAAAATTAATGAAGCACAAGGCAAAAAAAAAAAAAATAATGGACAGAATAGGGTGAAAGATGCTTTGTGAATGCCCCAAGAGAAGTAACAGGAAAAAATACAAATATTTTCACTCAACAACAGGGATGGAAAATGGGATATTCTATGAGAGATGCTTTTTGGATGCCCTGTACTCCCAAGAGCAGTAACAGGAAAAAAATAGTAATAACATAATTTTTAAAATAAAACTGTTTTCGTTTAATAACAGGGATGGAAAATGGAATTTTTGCTTGTATCAAAAAAACTTTCTTACACAGTTTTCTTAACGGGAATACATATGAAATAATTTTTAAAATAAAAATATTTTCATTCATTAACAGGGATGGAAAATGGCAGGTTCGATGGGAGATGCTTTATGGAAGCCCTATTTCCCAAGAGGAGTAACAGAAAAAAAATTATTTTTAAAATAAAAAAAAAATAATTTCATTCAATAACAGGGATGGAAAGGGGAATTATCGCTTGTATCAATAAAACGTTCTTACAGTGTTTTCTTAAAAGGAATACCTATAAAATAATTTATAAAATAAATATTTTTCGGTGTGTTTTATATAATAGTTGATCTGTGTTTTTAGTTAAGAAGATTTTGTTCGGCTTAAGTTCTTTTACAAAATGTTCAAAATGAAAAACAATAAACAACATTGTTTGTTTCATTTAATTTTTCCAATATTTTGGTTAACATCGTTAACCATTATCAAGGAATCTACATACAAAGGAACTAGGATACATTTTTTAAATGACACAATAAGACATAAAAACATAAAATTTTCGTACAATTCATACATGAAAATGTTAAAACAATTTGCGTTTGATTTCGCTAATAACTTCTTTGTCCAATGAATTTTTCCGAACAAATTATTTATTTTGTTTCTTGTATGTCTTGTAATAATGTGTCGATATAATTGAGCGCAATTGTCAGTGTCTGTCTTATAATATAAACGTTTTGTTGTGGATACATTAATTATGTGTAACATTTCCAATGTAAATCTCTTTTTGCAATTCTGCTCTTCCTGTAATATCCTCACTCCCTCAAAATCAGGGGGCTAATTCTCGCAGTCGAACTCATGCGAGATTTACTCGAAGTTGCGATTTTTTTTTACTTTTGGGATTCTGCCACTCGTTATCGAGTAATAAGTTGTGTCGATATTTCTGATGATGGCACTCGATAGCGAGCTTACATACGAACGCAACCATACGAGTTAAATTCGATAGCAAATTTGATGTCGAAATTTTATTTTTAAATAGTTCGTTGGATAAAAAGAAAATGTAAGCTAAATATTTTTCATATAAACTTATTTTTTATTAATTATTAGGTCAAATACAACAAAAATAAATTTTAGGCAAAACCAAATTCTTGCTGATTTTATGTCTGAACACATCAATTTGGCAAACATTTCTACCAGATACATGTCAAGGAAAGGCTACGGCTAATAGACTTTGGGAAACATTGACCAATAAATTAAATACCTCCGGTCGACCGTTAAAAGATATAAAAGCTAGGCGAAAAATTCTTTCTTTTGTTTCATACCAACCATCGGGACTGAATTTTATAAATTTTGGACACAGCTTCTTTTCCATTTCTTCCAGCACTCTTGTGAGTGTTTTTGATAATGTGCTTAGACTAATGCCGATAAGAAAATCATTCCCGACGGTACAGTACACTCGCGATAATATGAACTAATTAAAACCAAGCCAGTTCAGTTTTGCAAGATTGTTCATATTTACGATTTTTTTGGGGGAAAAGGGAAAATTAAACCCTTTTCCCCAAAAAATTAACAATTTATTATGCATATTGCAGCAACTGAAGCTAGCAGACTATTTCTATAATAAAGTTTTATAATCCTGATGGCGTCACATTTGGTGGCACAAACAGCAGCACAAGAAAGTTCCCCGCTACTTTTCAGTTTTTGCACCAGGAGCTGTTTTTCCAATGATAAGACGTAGGTCTTTTGTGGCAGAAATTTCCAAAACAATCCGGATTCGTCAGCGTTATAAAGCTGGTCAATGGCTAAGCCCAACTCTTCAATTTTACTTTTTAGCTTCATTTTGAAAGGAACTACCCAGTGGGGCTGTGAAGAAAGTTTTTCTCCAGATATTTGAAGCAAGCGAACGCCGTATCTCTTTTTGAAGTTTTGAAGCCATCCATCGCTGGCATTGAACTTTAAAGCATTTTCTTTAATTTGATTATTTAGATTTTTGGCCTATTCTTTTAACATAAGTCCTTTTATAGCAAACTTTTTGTCTTATATCCAGAAACTATCGGTATAAAGCATATTCCATTTTTGGGTACTCGGAAGGCCGCACAGTCTTTCTTTTTCCAGGTCCACAGAAGGTATTGTTGACACATTTAATAATAGAATTTCTGTTTGCAAAGATTTCATCACTGTTTAGATAAAAGTCCGTTAAGAAATTCAAAAATAAGTTGTTCATATTTTAAAGCTTTCACACTAAGTTCATATTTTAGAATAATCAATGGAAGAAAAAAAAATGTTCATATTTTGGGGTGTTCATATAATAGGGTATTCATATTATCGCGATTGTACTGTATTTTGAAAGCCTCCGGAAGCCAAAAGCAATAAAGTTGTCGAAAACTGCATTTTTGGTTGTACGGTAGTTGTCAAATGTGCAGCAATCTGCAACTCCTCCAAATTATAGTGTTTGTGTTTAACGGTTCAAAAGATAGGGCCATATATGTATATCAAATTACATAATTTATGGGGACACCCTTTAGTTTCTAAATTCAAATTGTATGCTTGCTATAGTGGACTTTGCTATACAGGTTCCATGTAAATTTCAGCTGTCTATAACAATTCAAAAGTTTGGCCACATACATCAAATTAAATGAACTAATGTAGCACCCTTTAATTTAAAATTGTGAATATTTATACATTTTATTATAACGGTCATAGTAATCGACATTCTGCCAAATTTCCAAGATTTTGTCTATAACGGTTCACAAGATAGGCCCATATAGGTCAAATTACGGCAGCTATGGGGACACTCTTTAAATTTTAAATTAATTTTTTTTATTAATTTCTGCTGTTGGGAGCCATAGCGACACGCAATTTTTTAAAATTTTAATTTGGTGCCCTTTATGGTTTTTAATACACGTAAAAATCATGTATTTTGTATGGGGACACCCTTTTATTTTTAAAGTAATGAATTGTTTTTGAAAATAAAGAAAAAAATTTTAAAATCGGTACATAAAAAAGCAACATTCAGACGAATTGATAACCTCTTTCTTTTTTGAAGTCGTTTAAAAATAGATTTCCGTCCATGTCACCGATTAAACAAAAAGAAAAACTCTCAAAATTAAAAATGAAATTGGCACTTCTGTTGATAATAATTTTTTTTTTTACTTTGTAATGTTTTTTTGTTTACTTATTTCTAGTGTTGGTAAAGTCTTTTTTTTTAATCTTTTACAACACTTTACAAAAAAATCTATTCGCAATGTATTGAGTCCCATCATCAGAAAAACTCGTACAATCGAAATTAATTTAGATACGAATTTATTTCGATCACGAGTCCCGTAATTAGCCCCCAGGCCTGTGACCATACAATGCACAGTGGGCAGCGAGTGCAGTTTTTTGCTCTATTGGTTTACCCACAGCTTTTAAATCGGTTTTGTGAGATGAGATTCTAGTTTTTAGTTTAGTTTTTTTTTTTGTTTTTGTTGTACCAATGTACCCCCGGGGGGTTCCAATTGTCAATGCAGTAATGGCAAATGCTTTGACGCGGTTTACTCGGGGAAAATAGGGGCACCAGACGCTAGGGTTCCTAGAGCCCAAATCTGGAAGAAAAGGTCTGTTGTTTTAACACGGGTCCTCTTCGAGGCCCGACCAGTGCCCAAAGGACTGGTACCACAGGAATCGGTGGCGCCACAGAGAGCCTATCCTCTCTGTGACCGGTTATTGGTGAGGTCCCCTTCGGGGGTACACGTGGTGGTTGTGGTTTAAGATCGATTCATGTAGATGTGGTGCAAGGTCGATCAAGTGTGCTGTTGCACTCTCAACAGACGGAGTTTGGATAGTCTCCAAACCCCTCAGCAAGAGGTTATAATATGGATTTAGGCTTGCCTTGGAAAGGCTTGCCATATTGTATAAATTGCTACTCATTGTGACTGTATGCACAGAAATTGCGATTGGTGGCAATCGTAAAGTGTTGTTATACTACACAATGGGGGCGCTAGTCTACGTCTTTATTTCACTCGGTGTTTAGAGCACCGTGGGATAAAGCCACCGTGGCAGGAGCCTACGTTAATCTTGAACACATCTGTACCAATGTATGTCTTAGGACATATGTTGATTCCATCTCCATTGCAATTAATTTTATATGTAAGTTTCGATTTATCTTTTTTCAATTACGATTATATATATTTGTAATTGACTTTAATCCCTAATTACTAATAATGTATAATTGAAAATATTCAATTACAAATTATGTGTAATCGTATTTAAAATATAATTAAAAAAAAAAAATAGAAAAGTAATTGTAACCTCCCAGTTCTGACAACTTCTTAACAAATTGAGTTCGGTTTAAATAACTTCTTTTTAGTGAAAGATCAAGGGTTAATAAATTTACATAATAAATAATGAAACCAAAATAATAAACGTTCACTCATTTTAATAAAACAAAAAATATGAAAGTTTAACTGATATCAACCAAGCAAAAGGTCATGATCTTTAATATAATAAATGTTGTTTACACTATACTTTATGTAGGAAAAATAACTCATGTTAATAGAGTAGTTTTACTTTAAATTACTGTCATTTATTTTGGAACTGCTTATGAGGTCAGTTTTTATTATACAAAATACCGAAAATAAAATTTTTTGTGGTAGACAAAAGACAGATTATCACAAATCATAGTAACTTTAGTTAGTTGTGATTTTTCATTTTAACTATTAAATTATACGATTACAAACTATACATATAATAATTCTTGCAAAAGAAACCCGACTACAAAACAAATACATATATGTGCATCAATTCGAAACTAAAAATTTAAAAGGAAGTGTTGCTCTAACGGAAATAGTAATATACGTTCTGTACATTCAAATGTCTATCCATAACGGTTAAGCATATAAAGCCATATAAGACAAATTACGTCAGATATAAGGACACCCTTTATTTTTTTACACATATTATTACTGATACAGTAATAAAAAGTAACGGTTCCAAAGATATGGCCATATAGCTTAAACAATATCACCTAGGGGACACCCTTTAATGTATAATTTTATATTAAACACTTATTTTAAAGGATAGATTCTTTGTAAATTTCAAATGTCTGTCTAAAACGGTTCAAAAATTTGGCCATATGTATCAATTTACATCAACTATTGAGACACCCTTTAAAATTTTAAATATTTATAAATGTTATTATACGGGACAAAGTAGTGGAGACTCTGTCTAATTTTCAAGTGTTTGTCTATAACGGTTCAAAAGATAGGGCTAGATAAGTAAAATTATATCAATTATGGGGACACCCTTTAGTTTCCAAATATAAATTATATACTTGATGTTATAACTGACTTAGACATACAGGTTCTTTGTAAATTTCAACCGTCTCTCTGTTAAGTTTTGCAATATACATCAAATTACATCAACTATTGGGACACCCTTTAACTTCTAATTATAAATATTTAATTTCTGATTATAAATATTGGACATTCTGTCCAATTTTCAAGTGATTGTCTACAACGGTTCAAATGGTTCATATATTTAAATTGACGTCACATATGGGGACACCCTTTAATTTTTAAGTTTAGTTTTTTATTAATTTCTGTCATTGGCAGCTATAGTAATAAGCAGTTTTTTAAAATTTTAAAAGGGAGCCCTTTACGGTTCATAATACACGTAAATAACACGTATGTTGTATGGGGACACCCTTTAATTTTCAAAATTCTGAACTTATTTTAAAATGGGACCAATCTGTAAGCATTTCCTTTCTAATAAAGAAAAAATTTTTAAAATTGGTTCAGAAATGACGTGAGTTCTGCGGGTACAAACATAAACAAAAAGTAACATTCAGACGAATTGATAACCTCCTTCTTTTTTTGAAGTCGGTTAAAAAAATAGTAACCTTTTTACTGTATGTCTCTCTCTCTCTCTCTCTCTCTGCCTATCTTTCTTTATTTGTGTTCGCATCACGTAAAAACTACTAGATTGATTTTAACAAAATTTTGTGAGGAGGTACCTTAGTATCCTGATTCCAATATAGGATAGTTTTTTTTCGCATAAATATTTTATTTCCAAGAGTAAGTGGAGACTAACACAAATCTGAATCCCATCATATTCCGATCTGTACTAAGAGCAAACGACTTGTTTTGTGACAATAAACATTACCGCACTACATACTATTTTTTGTTTTTTTTTTGCTTACAATGTGCATGTGAACACACATACAGCATTTAGGAAAATATACAACAATTACAAAGGCAAATACACACATACGAGTACCATGTTGTACTTAGTTTTATAAACACTTGCGAACTGTGTGAAAGGAACACTTTATTTCTTTTTTGGAGAATTAAAGGAAACGTAATTGAATGTTGAATGAGTGGCAAAAACAAAAAAAAAAAAAAAAAAAAACAAATAGAGAAAGAATGCGAGCAAATGTGTTAATATGAATCAAGAAGTACTGAGGCGTTCAAAATCGATACCTCCCAAACAAATACATAAATACGTAAATACAAAAACAAAAGCGCAACAAAAAGATGGCTGTAAAATAACGGTAGAACCTAAAATGGAGAAAACAGCTATAGAGGAAAAAAAAATACATTCACACTCACGTACACATACTCGAGCAAAGAAGAAAACCAAGACTGGTTTGTTTTTGGCCTACAGTTGAGTTTTGTTTTTTCTCCTCTTTTTTGTTTATTTTAACTATTATGTGTAGTTGTTGTTGTTGTTATATAAAAAGGCCTAAAAGCAAAAACAGAAGGGATTTGTAGTTTTTTTTTTCCTTTTTTTTGATTTTTTTCTGTTTTTTTTTTCTCACAAAACATTGAATTTTATTTATATTTGGCCTCAATTGATCAGATTATTTATTTTCATTGCAAGGAGTTGGCAGTGCTGAGCAGTATCATGTTGTATAATTCATTTTTGGGTGGTGTAGAGTTATTATGTTTAATCGTTGTATTTTTTTTGGTGTTTTTGTTTTTCATGAACTCTTTTTGGTTTCATCAGTTTTTATTTTATCTTTTATTCTATTTAAAAAAAGGGGTGCTAAAATTGCACAAAGTTTTTGACAGTTTTTGGCGTAAATATAAAATATTATTTGTGTAGTTTTTTTTTTTTTTAATAAAATATAAAAATTATTTTATTTTCAAACTTCCTTTTCTGCATTTAGTCCTTATTTTGGCCTGGATTAAGGGTTTTTATGAGTTTAAGTTTTATTTATTTACAAGCTGCACCCACCCACAGGTTGTCTGCGTCCTGACAAAATTTTGTTCGATTTTGCTTTAAAAGTAATCCACCCCAATTTTATATAAAATTTTAAAAATTAATGTAAAGCTCTGTAAAAGGTGTTTAAAATATTTTAATAAAAATTTAATTCCAAATAGTAAAATACAAATCAAATACAAATTTTATTCAATTTTGTCATTACTTAAAACAGCGCCATCTATTGCGCAAATATCCCGCTTTCAAAAATAAAATATGCCTTAAAGTATGCAGTACTTTTAAGTCGGTAAATAAAATCGGCATACTTTTACTGCTTTTTCTCCACTTTCTCTTGCAAATAAGATATTTTTTTCGGAAAAAAATGTATCATATATTGGAATCAGGATACTACCTCGTCACAAAATTTTGTTAAAATTCATCCAGTAGTTTTTACGTGAAATGAGTTACTGTTTAATTATATGTATAGATTTATTAATGTTTTTAAGGTTTAGAAATGTTTATAAAAATTTTTAGCCAGCCTAAACAGATTATAGAGAAATATTTTTTTAATAATTTTTGTATTTTTTTTTTTTTTTCTATTTTTGTTGAATTTATATTATTTGGGAAATTTGTTTAAAATCATACTTTTTATGTTATTTAGGTAATATAGAATATGAATAGAATATGAAAAGAAATACGTATAGGGACTAGCTCTTTCCCCCAACAAATAAATTGCATTTTTATTATAAAACGTTATGGGTAATTAGCATAATATTAAATAATGAAAAGTTTTATTAAAATTTTTTTAAAGAAATTTTTATTTTTTTAATTTTAATTTTTATACAGACAAATTTAGTTTTTATTAGTTTTTTATTTAAATTAAATTTAATAATTGTAAATATCATTTAATTAGAATATTGTAACCGATTATGGCCAAGACGATAGGTTATTGAAAATAAATTAAAATAAATAAAAATAAATTTTATTATTTTTAATTTTTTTTTTTAACAAAAAAAGTTTATATTATTATTTTTTTATTCAAAATAAAATTTATATTAATTTTACATTCGAAAAAAAAAACAATTTATGTATTCCACTTCCGAATATTGTTTTGTATCGATTATAAAATATTTATAATTTTTGTTTGTAATAAAAAAAATTTTTTTTTAATTTTTTTTTGTAATAATTTTTTTTTTAATAAAAAAAATAAAAAATTAATTAAAAATAAAAAATTAATTAAAAATAAAAAATTAATTAAAAATAAAAAAATAAAAAAAAATTTAATTTTTTTCTTTGTAATAATGCACCGGAATCATCAGCAAAATAGATTGTTTCTTCTAAGAATGTCAACATGTTGCTATTTCATTATCGAAAATGAAACACTAGAGTTGCGTAGTTCATGAACGACCTAGTTCAGTTAAACTAATCACTCAACTGACCTAAGTAAACTTAGCAGCACACGGAGGTCATATCAGCTCCTTAGTTCAGTTTGGCTCACTAGTTCAGTCAGCTCACTAGTTCAGGCATCTCATTAGTTCACTCAGCTCACTAGGTTAATCGTGTCACCAGTTCACTCAGCTCACTAGTTCAGACAGCTCATTAGTTCAGTCAGCTCACTAGTTCAGTCAGCTCACTAGTTCAATCAGCTCACTAACTCAGACAGCTCACTTGTTCAGTCAGCTAACTACATCAGTCAGGTCACTAGTTCAGTCAGCTCTCTAGTTCAATCAGCTCACTAGTTCAGTCATCTCATTAGTTCAGTCAGCTCAGTCAGCTCGCTAGTTTAATTATCTCATTAGTTCAGTCAGCTCATTAGTTAAGACAGCTCACTAGTTCAGTCAGCTCACTAGTTCACTCAGCTCCTTAGATCACATCAACTCATTACGTACTGTAATATGTAGGCTTTTGAATTTTCCACTGAATGTATATTATTATTGCTATAACTATAAGAATTTCTAAAAAAATGGTGTTCCGACAGTGACGTCATTTGCACATATATTCCAACTTAAGCTCAACTAGAGTTGTTTCACAAAAATTGCTCCGACCTACTGAGCAAATGAACCATTAGATTGAACTTATACAGTAAAGTGAACAGAACTAAAAAGATCGCTCACTTTAATGAACTAACAAGTGCAACTCTTTTAAACACCAAGAGTCTCTGGTGGGCATCGAACCCCCAACCCCAAAATAGACAAATAGATTAGCACAGTACCAACTAGCCTACCGATGCACCGAAATTACCTAAAAATTAAGTTAAATAAAAATTATAAAATTTAAGACAGAATTTCAATTTTACAAAACAAAAATTTATTTTTTACCATAAAATTTCTAAAATTTCTTAAGAATTCTAAATTAAAAAACTAAAATATATGTTTATATGATATATAAAATATATAAAATAGCAACTCGAATCTCTTCAAAAAAGAAGAGATTCGCAGTAAATTAAAAAAATGTTTCCAAAAAAAACTCTCTTTTCTAAAAAATTAATTAAAAAAAATTTCCAAAAATTTTAATTTTTCAAAAAAAAATATTTTATTTTACAATAAAATTAAAAAGTAAAAAATTTAAAAATAAATTTATTAAAAAGTGTATTAAATTAAGGTTATCCGATTTATATCACAAGGTGAAAGGTGAAAAAGAAAATTCAATTTTTTTTTTTAAACTCCAATGTAAAGACAATAAAATTATGTTTAACTTTAACTTTCCCTTTTATTATAAAAATTTTTAAATGTTCTTGTAAAGTTGTTATAAAATAAAGAATTAAAAATTTTATGTCTATACTTTGATCATCATCGCTTGACAACTATATACTTAACTGACTTTATTGTAACAATTTAAGACACCTTAAAGTAGGCACTGATTTTACAACTTAATTAAACCCGTTTTGTTATACACCTATTTTATTCTTAGAATTTATAGATTTTTATGTGCCAGCCCTTGTTCTTGTTTTATTTTACTTTATGTTTGTATAATGTATGTTTTATTTCTATCTATTTTTTTATACCATAACTGTCACAATTTAAACAGCTATTACGTTTCTATAGCAACACCTAAAAGTAGGCTATAGTCAATAAACTAGTAGTACTTTAGCTAAAATATATGTATTTATTGAGGTAAACTGCAGAAGGTAGTAAATCGAATTACTATTGACATTAATTGTATTTTAGCACTTAAAAAATAGTATATAAATTTTATTTAACAAAGGTTTGTAAGTCTGTGTTAATTTTTTTTTTTGCATACGATAACAAAACTTTGACTGAAAATTAAATTTTACAATAAATTAGCCTGTCTGGTGAAGAATTTTATATTCAATAAAACAATTATATATCATTAGACACCTTAATTCTAAAAAAATGTCTGATATGTGGTGGAGTACCCAACAAAACTCAATTTAATTTTAAATGGTACTTGAAATAAGTAACTGAATATTTTTAAATTTTATTTATATAGACAACGGGGAAATTAAATTTATTGTCCAGCATAAATACAGTACCTTTTCTGGACCACTACACCATTTTAGTTTTTGTGTCTATGTAATTGCCATTGTTATACCTAAATATCATCTATTTGAACAATCGAATGCGAAAATAAATTACTAAATTCTAGACACCCATCCATCCCTTAGGATTTAAAACAAACAAAAATTGAAATGAAATATTTAGTGAATTTTAAAAATTTTTAAAACATTTAATTTCTTACGGCAATAATTTGCAATTAAATATCAATCAACAGTTTTTGGTCACAAAACCACGAAAACTACATACATTTCATGGGCAAAATGTTCACACAAATTGAAATAAATAGTAGGAGTTTCTATTACAAACAAAAAAAAAACACCAAACAACTTTAATGAAAATCTAATTTACCATCCTTTTGGCCAAAATTTAAATAAATGAATCGAACGATTAGAAAACGTAGTGTGGAAAAATCCACGCATACACTCATCATTAAACACCCCACAGTGTTAGTAAATGTAAACTAATAATAATTTTACTAGTTATAAACTTAACATGGATTGTCTTAAGTCATAATGTTTTTGTCAAAAAACAAGGAACTAACTACCATTTATATTACTTAGGGACAGTAAAATGATCTCTTGTATAACAAAAGATCGAAGGTGAACAAATTTTATTTGCCTCAGCTTACTTTTCTAAGGGGCAGTAAAATGGCTCTTAATTCTATTAAAAATTGCCCGAAAGGGCAGTGTGGAAAGATTTTAAAGGGGCAGCAGGAACAAATAAAAAATAAATGCTTTTGGCATTCCAAACCACTGTGAAGTGAAATCATATTCAATATGAAAGATTAAGAAACGATAAAAGATTCATTACCTATAATTTAGAGAACTTAGGGATTCTACGAAGATCAAGAATTGAAAACAAATTTCTAATTTTTAGAAAAGATATTTTTATTGACTACCATACAGTTTACATGGGGACAGTAAAATGACTACTCCCAAATGACTATAGCCAAACAAATTGGTAGATAAGAAGCATAAGAATTCAAAATAAATCACTATTTAGAAGATGATCAAACAAATATAAATTAATATTTTTAAGATTGATACCTTCAGAACTGCCGGGTATTGTAGGCTTGCATAAGCATGCCGAATTGTGTGATGTGTTATTTATTTAAATGCTCCGACTGTGTTCGGATTGAAATCAACTTTGCCAAGGCACCAGAAGAGATACAGAAAATTTAAGCCCACCGATCTGTCAGGCATAGTTTTGAAAAAACACTAATGGAATTCAGCAATATTAGACCCTTCCATTCGAGGGTTGGGCAAAAAACCACGTCTACCTATATTTTTTCACGCTGTTTTTATTTTTGTCGCTTGTAATGGTTCTCTTCTGCTTTTTTGTTAAATAAATATTAGACTACAACTAAAAAAATTTTACAAGAATTTTGCAAAAAAATTTTTTCAAAAATTAAAAAAAATATTTGAAAAAAATCCAAAAAATTTTCCAACAATTTTAACCAAAAAAATTTGAAAACAAATTGTAAAAAAAAATTCCAAAAAATTTTTACATAAACAATTTTAACCAAAAATATTCGCAAACAAATTTTTAAAAAAAATTAAAAAAAAAATTTCAATAAAATTTTTACAAAAAATTAAAAACAAATGTTTACAAAAAAAAAATTCGAAATACTTTCCTAAAAATTATCCAAAAAAAAATTTAAATAAATTTCCAAAATATTTTCTATAAAATGTTTCCAATATATTATCTATAAAATGTTTACAACAAATTTTTACAACAAAATTTTTTCAACAACATTTTTACAAAGATTTTCCATTAAATGTTTACAAAGATTTTCTTTAAAGTTTTACAAAGATTTTCTATAAAATTTTTTAAATGATTTTTCCATAAACTTTTTACAAAAATATTTTCCAAAAAATGTTTTTAAAAAATTTTCTATAAAATTAAAAAAAAAATTACATTAACTTCTCAAAAAAAATTTTACAAAAAATAATAATAATAATAAAATATAATTTTACCAAAAACATTTTCTATAAAATTTTTCCAAAAAATCTACATAAAATTTTTCCAAAAAATTTCCATAAAATTTTTCCAGAAAATCTCCATAAAATTTTTCCAAAAAATTTTCTATAAAATTATTACAAAAAAATTAAAAAAAAAAATTCTATAAAATTTTTACAAAAAAAATTTCTCTAAAATTTTTACAAAAAAAAAAATCTTTAAAAATTTTACAAAAAAATATTTTTTAAAAAAATGTTCTATAAAACTTTTACATAGTTAGGCATTTAATGAAGTTTAGACAGGGTGTGTATTACTATGTCAACAGTAACCATTAAAAAAAATTATTTAAAGAGTGTCCCAATGTGTGATGTAATTTTTATATGATCTTATCTTTTGATGCGTTATAGACAGACATTTAAAATTAACAATTTATTACTATGTGTCCTATAATATAAGCGTGTTTTAAAAATAAAGGGTGTCCCCAAATAAAACGTCATTTAGTGCATAAAGTTTACAATTAAGTTAGAAAGTTTCTTATTAAACTGAAACAAAAAGCAATCGTACATAACAAAAGACTGCATGTTTTGAAAAAAAAAAATGTTAAAAAAAAGGAATTAAATTTTTTTTTTTGTAAATCGTACTTCGTACTTTTTAAGCATCACAGAGTATATATCAGTTATATGAAACTGAACCATTACTGCACAATGATTTTTTTTTGTTGTTCGTTTTTTACCCAAATTTTTTTTCTGTCTTGTTTATAACATTAAAACGTGCATGGTGCCTGCATGTTACTCAAACAATTTATCTGCCTGAATGTGTGTTTGAAGATGAGTTTTTGCTAACAGAAATATAAACCCGGCCATGATTGATTACAGAGCACTTCCGTTGCAGTCAATATGGCGTATTATTTCATTTCATTGAAACTTGAAGAATGTTGTTGAAGAAGATCGCATAAAAGAAGGGTGTAAACTAGGGCATGAGAATTTGTATGCCAGCAATGTACAGTCGCCAAAAATTTAACTTAATTTACCGGTGTATTGGTAACGGAGGCCTTCACCCGTTGTAGTAAAAGATTTATGCCAGAGACTCTTGGTCTGTGTCACTAAAAAAAAGTTAAGGAAAAACGTTCATTTCAAACATAATTCTTAAAGTATTTTTAAGTTAAAAAAATTGTGGCTTAATTATATTAGGGGAATTATTTATAGTTCACCACCTTAATATATAATGCACTAGCTGTGCCCACACACGTTGTGTGCGTCCTGATAATATTTTGTTGGATTTTGCTTTGAAAGTAATCCACAAAAAAGGTACCCATCCCTTGATAAAATATAGGTAAAATATAGGTAATCGTGGATTTTTGTCCTTTTTTCGATTAGACGCTTATTTAAGAAGATACAGAAAAATAAAGTTTTTATATAAAAAAAAAGATTTTTTATGGGAAAGTTATCCATCCCTGGATAACATTCTAAAATTTATATAAAATTCTAAAAATGATTGTAAGGCTCTGTAAAAGGTTATTTAAATATTTTAATAACAATGTAATTCCACAAAGTAAAAATACAAATCAAATACAAATTTTATTCAATTAGCTATTTGGCAGTAAGTAGTAATTCATATGTGGTGATTATTTCGAAACCACCATCTATTGAGCAACCGTGTTTACAATATCCCACTTTTAATTCATATTTTGTCATTATTTTAAAACAGCGCAATCTAATGCTCAACCGTATTTAAAATATACCGCTTTTAAAAATAAAAGATGCCTTAAAGTATGCAGTACCTTTAAATCGGTAAAAAAAATCGGCGTACTTTCACTGCTTTTTCTCCAGGAAATAAGATATTTTTACGGAAAAAATTATTATTTTAATACAGCGCCATCTGTTGCACAACCGTGTTTAAAATATGCCGCTTGCAAATACAAAAGATGCCTTAAAGTATGCAGTATCGGTTTAAATCGGTCAAAAAAACTGTTTTTTTCACTTTCTCTTGTCAATAAGATATTTTTGTATAAAAAGTATCCTATATTGGAATCAGGATTCTAAGGTACCTCCTAACAAAATTATGTTGAAATCCATCTAGTAGTTTTTACGTGATGCGAACACAAACGAAAAGCAGACAGACAGACGAAATTGAGTTACTATTTTATTATATGTATAGATATAGATTAAGAGCCCCCACGCAAATCCCTAAGGGTCTGTGAGCACATACACAATCTCAACCATAATCTCACAGAGGGCAAATCATGTACAAATTTTAAATCAGTAACATACCAGTAACATACTTTCAACAAGGTAGGTTTGTGTCACTTTGCTAAATATTTAGCAAAACAATGCATTTTCATTTTAACCACTTTTTTTGGTTGGGGGCCTTTGATATAGATTAATGAAGTAGCAACTCTAAGATTATTCTTAATTTAAAGCAACTTTATGAATATTCTTAATTTAAAGCAAGTCTGCTCATATTAAAATGTTCTTTATCTGTTATTTTTATATATTTTCTCAGTAGCAGGACCGCAATTAAATAACTTAATATTACTTCTGTATTTAAGTAATTATAGTTGTAAAGTATTTACTAATAAAAAATATTTATTTTAAGCCTTTTATTATGTACTTTTGCTGCAAGTAAGAAAAATCAAAGCATACATTTAGGTGGTAAATACCCAGAAAAAAATCTTTTTTTTTAATTATTTCCCCTGAATTTGTTCTTCAATTGTTTTACTTAATATAAACAAAAGAAAAAAAAAAGAATAATTACTTAACTTTATAGTTTTCTTCATATGCCAATTATGACATTAAACTACCTTCAACTCAACTCTGCAATAAAAACTTCAGCTGAAAAATATGCAAAACTTTCAAACCAGCACTTATGTACTTATAATATTTTTAAGCGGCTCCTAGCAACATGCAATAAAAACTTTATTTTTTTTCAACTTAAATAATTTCATATTGAATAACTTGAAATTAAATAATTTTTGTTTTTAAAGCTGTTAAATATGGAGAGCAGTAATTACAGTGAAGAAAAATTTCCATTTTCATCCATAAACTACTTGAAGTGATGAATGCTTATTTTAGCGATTAAAGCGATTCGAATCCATACTGTGATTACTAGGAATAATTGTTGAACTGAATAAGCAGCTTTTCTTTAAATTATTTTTTTTTTTTAAGGAGAGAAATTATTTTCTCGGTAAGAAATTTCAAAAGGAAAAAATTCTTTTTTTTTTGTTTTCGATTTTACTTCTATGCAGCACCTTATTATTATTAAATTTAAATTAAATTTGAATACTTTTTTACTACAAGTACTATTTCAATTAGCATTTTGAAGCACACTTTTAGGCGTGGTAATTTTTTAAAATGAAAAGTTTCTATAGAAACTCAATTTTTCAAGTTCAAATAACTTTATTATCGATATTTCGCTACACCATTGGTTCACATCGTTAGGAAACAGGACATAAAATATTTATAATAATATTTTGAAAATATAAATATTTTATTTTTGAAACTATAAATCATATCTATACATATAATAAAACAGTAGCTCATTTACTGCATCACGTAAAAACTACTGGATGGATTTAAAAAAAATTTTGTGGGGAGGTACCTTAGTATCCTGATTCCAAAATAGGATACTTTTTTTCGCAAAAATATTTTATTACCAAAAGAAAGTGGAGAAAAGGCAGTTAAAGTACGCCGATTTTTTTTTATTGATTTAAAGGTACTGCACACTTCAAGGCATCTTTTATTTTTGAAAGCAGTATATTTTAAGCAATGTTACGCAACGGATGGCGCTGTTTTAAAATAATGAGCAACTCATTTCCTGTCTGTCTTTTACAGAGCCTTACGATAATTTTTAGAATTTTATATAGATTTTAGAATTTTATCCAGGGATGGGTACCTTTATATAAAGTAAATACGTAAGAGTCTTAAAATTTGGTATGGATTGCTTTCGAAGTAAAATCGAACAAAATATTGTCAGGACGCACACAACGTGTGTGGGCACAGCTAGTTATAAAATAAATCTATCTAAATCTTTAAAGCACAAAATTTGTTTCGTAGTTTCTTTTTCGGAAAACCGATCATCTTGAAATGTTGAACAGGTTTTTACAAGGTATCTGGTGAATAAAATAGGGTAAAAATTTATATTTATATTTTTTAAATATTAAAAGTGGGCGTTGCACTTCTCATACAAAGTAAATATTTATCATTGTGTTACCTGGGAACTATATTTAGATAGAATATTAGCGCAAATTGTGTGTGAATGTCCAGCTCTGCCAAGGGACAACTAAGCCTTGGGCAAATGCTAGCAATTACTAGAGACCCCCGTGATGAGAAAGAAGGCCGACAGTTACCAATTAACAATCCGAAATCACTAAAGTTAAGAGAGTAAAAGCTGGCGGTAGTACATGACTTAATGAAAGTAAGGTTGCCTTAAATTATAATTCGGTTGCCTATAATCATTGTCGAACCGAAAAAAGATTATTTTAACACAGAAAAGCTAAACAAAAAGGGTTCCTTTATAACTGAAAAATTTACCTTTTAAGCAAAAAACCTTAAAAAAAGGATTTTAGGAAAAAAAAATTGAGAAAGTACCTTTTTCCTTTTTTCAATAAATCATAAAACATTTTATAAAAAACTCATAGAAAAAAAGGCACCTCTTAAAGAATAAAATCTATAAAAAAAGTATTATTTTATAACTAAACATAGGTACCTTTTTATAAAAAAAAAACTTTAAAAAAGTATTTTTCAAAATTAAAAAAACCTTTTAAAAAAAGTACCTTTTTACCTTTTTGAATAAAGTAGCTTTCAACATAAAACATTTTATAAAAAAATCAAAATTAAAAACTACCTTTTATGGAAGAAAACTGTGCAAAAAGTGTTATTTTTTAACTAAAAAAGGTACCGTTTTTTATACAAAAACAGGTATAAAATTTTTTTCAAAATAAAAAGTACTTTTTCGAAAAAGTACTTCTTAACCTTTATGAATAAAGTACCTTGAAAGTAAAATATTTTACAAAAATGTGATAATAAAAAAGTTATTTTTAAGGAAGACTACTTGTGCAAAAGTGTTATTTTATAACTGAAAAAGTACCTTTTTATATAAAAAAAAAGTATTTAAATTTTTTTTTTCAAATAAAAAAACTTTTAAAAAAGTACATTTTGACCTTTTCAAAAAATATAATAATATATGGAAGAAAACCTGTGCAAAAAGTGTTATTTTATAACTAAAAAAGGTACAGTTTTTATAAAAAAAAAAAATTATAAAATATAAAAATTTTTAAAAATAAAAAAAAATTTGAAAAAAGTACTACTTAACCTTTATGAATAAAGTACCTTTAAAGTAAAACATTTTACAAAAATCTGATAATAAAAAAGTTCTTTTTAAGGAGGAGTATTTGTGCAAAAGTGTTATTTTATAACTGAAAAAGTACCTATTTATATAAAAAAAATTAGAATTATTTTTTTTAAATTATTATTTTTGACCTTTTCGAAAAACGTACCTTTAAAATAAAATATTTTAGAAAAATACCTTGTTTTATAACTGAAAAATTACCTTTTTGTAAAAAAATAAATTTTAAAAAAGTATTTTTCAAAATGGAAAATTTTGATTAAAATATATTTTAACCTTTTTGTAAAAAGTACCTTTATAATAAAACATCTTATAAAAAAACTCATAATAAGTTTATTAAGGGTTTTTTATAAAATATTTTATTATTTTATTTATTTTAAGGAAGAATACCTGTGTAAAAAGTGTTATTTTATTACCGGTACCTTTTTATATATACCTTTATCGTAAAAAAATTTGACTTTGAAGTTTTTATCAAAAAAAAAATTTTTTTATATTTAATGAGACTTTTCTTGACAGTGAGGAAGATAAGAAAATTACAAAAACGTACATTTAAATAACTTAAAAATAGTACCTTTTAAAAAATATATATTTTAATCTTTTTGTAAAATATTTTATAAAAAAGTCATAATAAAAAAACACATTTAAAGGAAGAAACCCTGTGTAAAAAATGTTATTTATTACTGGTACCTTTTTATAGGTACATTTTTATAAAAAAAGAGACTCAAAAGTTTTTTTCGAAAGAAAAATGTAATTTAATAAGTCCTTTTTTGTCAGTGAGGGAGATAAGAAAATTAAAAACATGTACATACATTTTAATAACTTAAAAATAGTACTTTTTGAAAAAAATATATTTAACCTATTTATAAAAAAAAGTACCTTTAAAATAAAATATTGTATAAAAAACTCATAGTAAAAAAATCTCTTTAAGCAAAAAAACCTGTGTAAAAATATTATTTTATTACTGATACATTTTCATAGGTACCTTTTTGTAAAAAATGGTACTTTCAAAATTTTTATAAAAAAAATAATTTTGTGTTTAATGTCTTTTTTTGAGAAACTTAAAAAAAAAATAGATTTACAACTTAAAAATAGTAACTTTTTATAAAGAACTTAATTTAAAATAAGTATTTTTTAAAAAGACGAAAAAAATATATTTTAACCTTTTTCTAAAAAGTACCTTTATAATATACATGTTTTATAAAAACCTCATAATAAAAACACCTTTTAAGGAAGAAATCCTGTGTAAAAAGTGTTATATTATTACTGGTACTGGTACCTTTTTATAGCTACCTTTTCTGAAAAAAAGAGACTTTCAAAAGTTTTTATCAAAAAAAATAATAGTAATTTTTTTTAATGAGATAAGAAAATTAAAAAAAATACATTTTAATAACTTAAAAATTTTAACTTTTTATAAAAAATAAATTAAAAAAAAGTATTTTTCAAAAAGATTGAATAAAAAGATATAAAAAAGATTGATAAAAAAATACATTTTTAAAAAAGGAAAATTATTGAAAAATATATTTGAACCTTTTTGTAAAAAGTACCTTCATAATAAAATATTTTATAAAAAACTCATAATAAAGAACAACGAAAAGTGTTATTATAATACTGGCACCTTTTTATAAAAAATTAGATTTTCAAAAGTTTTTATAAAAAAAAATATTCAATATTTAATGAGTGTTTTTTAACAGTGGGGGACATAAGAAAATTAAAAAAAAAAAACTTAAAAATATAAACATTAAAAATTATATTCTTTAAAGGAAAAGTTCATTTTAAAATAATTAAGTTGTGAAAAACTTTATATAACATAACACAATTTTCACTGCATTCATTTCTACTTCACATATATATTTTTTATGCTCCTTGCTTTATGCTATAATTAAACTAGAAGCCTTAATAGATGCAATTGCTTTTAGTTTGCCATTTTAATGGAATGTCATGTATCACTTCCTTTTTTATAATTAAAAAAAACGAAAAAACTAAAATTGTTAACCTCAGCCACCACCACACCACACTTTCTCTATTTATTTCCGGTTTCTCTTTCAAACACAATATTAGTTTTGTCTATTTAAATATTTGCTTAAACATTTTTAACCCACAACCAAAAGTATGCAACATTTTTTGTGGTTATTTCCTTATTTTTCGAAAGAATCTCATATAAAACTAAAAATATTTACAATTTTTCTTTGATTTCCTTAAGATAAAAAATAAAAAAAAGAAATACAACAACAATTTTTTATTGGCTATTTGATTTAACGCTTATAAAAAATACATACACATGTCACACTCAAACAAATGCTTATACATTTCTATGTATGTGTGTACATCTGTATTTACTCGTTTGTAGGCAGGCAAAAGAAAGCTGTCTCACCCTGGCGTTTCATATGTCAATTACTGTTGACTGACAGCTGTTGTTGCAAGAAAATCAAATGGTTTTTCCCCGTTTAATGCATATTGTGACCTTCTCTCTCTCTCACTCTCTGCTGCCATTTAAAGCATGTAAATAAATTGTAATTTATTTTTAGTTTTATCTTTTTGGGGAGGGGGGTGGTTTGAATGCTTTTTGACGCTTTATAAAAATTTTAAAATTCCCTTCATTTAGTGCAGTTTGTCCCAAATGCAACATTTTGAGTTTACAAACGATAATTTTGCCTTTTTCACATCTTTTGGCCATTATTGCTTCTGAGTATGTGAAATTTCTATTTGTTCAGCAAAACTAACAATTAGTTTAGTTTATGCGGTTGGTTGGCTTGTGGTTGAAGTGTCAAATTTTTTTTCCTCTTTCTACTTTAGGCTGGCTGTCCGTTTCCTCTCTCTCTCTCTCCGTTTTGGTGTTTTTGCCATCAGTAAAAGTAAATGCAATTAAAAGTTTTATAAAAAAGTCATGACATGTTTGTTTCTTTGGGGTAAAATGTAAAATTTAAAATTTTCTGTTCTATTATTTTTTGCCTATTTGAGGTTATAATTTTGTGGTATTCACGTTTCATGATTTCATTTCATATTCACCCAGTCAGTTGAGGCATTAAAATATGCAATTCTTTTTTACATGGGCAATGAAAGAACGTTTACTACCAACTGCCTATTCAGCAAAAATTTTAAACATTTTGTCTCATTTTAATTATAAAACAAATATTTAAACTGTTGACAGTTTTAACATTTGAGGTTAAAGTTGTTGAAAGAGTATTTAGTTGCAACAGCATGCAATATTTATTAAAACACACTGGGGTAAATAATTATAAGACAAATTCCTTGGGTGCTGTGTTTGAAAGCAGACACCCTTGTTAAAATTAACAAAAATAAAAAAAGGTGAAATTTGTGTGTTAAACATTATTTTTTTTTTTTATAAAAAAACATCACCAAAATCAAAGAAATGCTTAATAAATACTGTTGGGTACTCCACATCACCAATTTCAATTTTTACAAAGTGGATTACTAAATTCCTTTGTAGTCATATGAGCACAAATAACGTTCAGGTCGGCCAAAAAAATCGATAAAATCAATATCAACCAATTATATTGGGCAATCATAGAGTGAAAATTAATGACGTCGCTGAGGCTGTAGGCATCTCCACCGAGCGTTTAAATTATATTTTGCAATAATATGAAAAAAATATTGGTATTGTGGGTGCCGAACCCAGGACAATGCACGGTTGCACACATATTTAGTAAAAAATCAATAAATTGGATTATAATCTGCTACCCCAATCCAACAAATTCTACACATTAAGCACTTTGCTACTTTTTTCAGTTTTCAAATTTGAATAAATTATGTTCCTCTTCGTTGACTCAAAAGATATGAGGGCCTTGATAAATTTTATTATTTAAAGGGTATAAGATGTGCTTTAGTCTGACCAAAAAATTTTCTGTAAAATTTTTACTAAATAAAATAAAATTTTTAGGAAAAATTTTCAATAACATTTTTACAAAAAGTTTTCGATAAAATTTTTACAAAATATTATTGATAAAATTTTTCCAAAAAAATTTTCGATATAATTTTATCGAAAAAAAATTTCAATAAAATTTTAACAAGAAATATTCGACACAATTTTTACAAAAAATATTCGAAACTATTTTTACAAAAAATTTTCAATAAAATTTTTCCAAAAAAAAATTCGATAAAATTTTAACAAAAAATATTCGACACAATTTTTACAAATATATTCGAAACAATTTTTACAAAACATTTTCGATAAAATTTTCCCAAAAAAATTTTAACAAAAAATATTCGAAACAATTTTTACAAAAAATATTCGAAACAATTTTTACAAAAAATTTTCGATAAAATTTTTCCAAAAAAAAATTCGATAAAATTTTAACAAAAAATATTCGACACAATTTTTACAAAAATATTCGAAACAATTTTTACAAAACATTTTCGATCAAATTTTCCCAAAAAAATTTTTACAAAAAATTTTCGATAAAATTTTCACAAAAAATTTTCGATAAAATTTTCACAAAAAATTTTCGATAAAATTTTCACAAAAAATTTTCGTTAAAATTTTCACAAAAAATTTTCGATAAAATTTTCACAAAAAATTTTCGATAAAATTTTCACAAAAAATTTTCGATAAAATTTTCACAAAAAATTTTCGATAAAATTTTCACAAAAAATTTTCAATAAAATTTTCACAAAAAATTTTCGATAAAATTTTCCCAAAAAATTTTCGATAAAATTTTCCCAAAAAAATTTTCGATAAAATTTTCCCAAAAAATTTTCGATAAAATTTTATCGAAAAAAAATTTTCGATTAAATTTTTCTAAAAAAAATTTCGATAAAATTTCTCCAAAAAAAAAATGTCGATAAAATTTTTACAATTTCATTCATTATATTTATCTATTTATAAGTTAGTTAACGTACATTTATAGTAAAAAAAAATAGTCTTATAATTATTCTCCTCAGTGTATATTATTCGTTTGCTTTGGTTTTAAGTAAATTAAATTTTGTTTGGCTGGCAAAAATCTAATAGAAAATTAAAATAACAAATTAAACTAATAGAGAGAAAAAGAGGGAGAGAATTTTAAGGGCTGATAAAATTTAATTTATGAAAGTGATAACGCCATTATGCCGATTGTTTAGTCCAGCCTGGACATTGCCAGGTCCAGCATACTTTTAGTTTTGATCCTTAAGGCCTTTATAGGTGTAACTGTGGGTAATTGTACGATTAGAGTAAGACCCTGCTTATGGGAAAATGTTGGGCACTTCTGATTTTAGCAAGGCTGCCTCCATAGACTGATTGAGACTCCGCTAGTCTATCAGTCTGGGGGTTCGATTACCGTCAAGGATTCTGGGTGTTTTATGCAGATATGTCACGAGCTTCGCAGCTAGTGTTGTCTTCAAACAAAACACGAAAATGAACTGAAAACAGTGATTGCAAGGACATATTTCCACAATAATTCCGGCGGTATCGCTAAATGTAGGCTTATTATACGCTAAAATTTATTATATGAATCAAGTGGCTTGGAAAATAACTGGGGATACTTCTAATTAATATCAGAAGTAACTCACAATGGACTACTGGGTATCCGAGTGGTGGTGTCTTGACTTTATGGCACTAGCATATAGCTAACCTAAACTAACCTTTAGGTCATATCAAAGAGGTTGTTTTTGCCGCCTTATGATCCAGTGGAAGTTAGAGGAATAAATATATATGTATATAAAGAGGTCGTTAGGCTTAATAACGTCAATTTAATTTAGGAAATGATTTTGGAGGATTAAGATAGGCAGGTGGAACTGTCAACTGAGCGGGTAGATCATACTTTATATTGATACTGAAACAGGAAAATCCCATATCGGTGATAATACTGCGCTAATCATATATATTCAGACATAAATAATCTATTCGTGAGATGGATGCCTTAGAATTATATTACTCGAGCGAAAGTTCAACCGTTTGGTCACTTCACAAGAGTTTAGAGATATTCAACCGCAACCCCTTTTTGTAACCGTCAACGAACAAGATCAATTACACTATTTATCGCGAATAATTATTTCCATGAAAAAACAAATTTCCTATTTTGAATGATTTCAATAAGAAATTTACTTGTATTTTATGGTAGAAACCATTCACAATAACACGTTTGGGAGTTTTTTTTTCATGGGAATAAAATATGGTTTAATTTAGGAGGGATATCGAAGCAGACCACTTCTTTAATGGGTCCCTTTTCGACAACCACAGTGTTAAGCAGTGAGTTAGGTTGTTACAGACCGCCGATTCTGTGTTCGAAAATCGACTCACTTGGGTCCTTTATGACAAAAAAAATAGGTTTCTTTGAGTCATAGGCACCAAAGAAGGCTAATGAAGGTCTATTTGTCACGGTATTATTTATTTCGATAACCTTTCGTCAACGAATTCAAATAAAAATTATTTTGGTGATAAAAACATGAGTCTTCCAACGAACGCCTTGGGGAATAATCTCTACATATAATAAAACTGTAACAGGACGATTTCTGTACATGAAATATTTTATGCAAATTTTTGTTCTCTGATGCAGTTAGTAATCGAAATGGAATACAAAACAGCAATTTTGGGATTTTTTTTCTGTCTGTTTGTGTTCGCATCATGTAAAAACTCCTGGATGAACTTTAAAAAAATTTCGTAAGGAGGTACCTCTATATCTCGGTTCAAATATAGGATAATTTTTTCGCGTAAAAATATTTTATTTTCACGAGACAATAACGAAAAAGTAGTGAAAGTATGCAATTTTACCGATTTAATGGTACTGCAAACTTGGCAGCACCTTTTATTTTTGTCAGCGGGTAGCTTTAAACACTACTTACAGAACTCTACAATAATTTTGGAATTTTATACAAATTTTAGAATTTTTTATAAAGCCTATGTTTCCGAGTAATTACTCAGGGATGGGTACCTTTATATAAAGTAATTACATAAACCATATCTGAAGAACTATAAAAGTAAGAGTCTTAAAGTGGATTACTTTCAAAGTAAAATAAGGATGCTGATGAAGTGGCGGGCACAGCAAGTTAAGAATAAATTAATTATTCTCAAATAAATAAAGTAATAAATTACAAAACTGACTTTTATTAATATTCTTCTCTTCGAAATAAAAGCTTAAAAATGAATATTTTGGGGAAATTAGCAAAAACAAAAATTTTAAAAAAATCCACGGGGACGTTTCTGGGGGTTTGATTGGAGGGGTACCTCCCCCTGCCATTAAAACTTAAAAAAAAATTATTTTTATGGTATTAAGGTGTATGTAATCCTTTTCTTTTACTAAATTACATTATTTTTGCTAATAATATTTTATGTCACCGCCCACAAAAGAAGGCGGGGCGGAGCGACAAATGTCATTTTAGAATCTCCAGGGTTCAGGTGTAGGTTTTTGATCATTCGCTGACTATAAAAGTTGCATTTGCTAAACAAAAGTATGGAAAGACTTAACAAAATTTAAGTTTTCAGAGGTAGAATTAGTTCTTCTAAGGGGAACTTATTTCTCTTTAGTCCGATTTTTCTTATTTTATAGTTTTAATAGTATATAACCATTAGAGATTTTTCTGAAAAATTTCATTAATCTAGGGGCACTCAATACATTTTCAGACCCAATATAATCTAAAAAAAGTAATGTACGGCTAGATTGCCAAAATATTATTTTTTTCAAAGGTACGATTGGTTCTTCTAAGCGGAACTTTTTTCTCATTGGTCCCATATTTTTAACTTTTTAGCTTTTATAACCTATGACCATAAGAGATTTTTCTGCCAAGTGTTATTAATCTAGGGGCACTCAATAAATTTTCAGAGCCAATATAATCTAAAAAAAAATAATGTATGGCTAGATTTCCAAAATACCTCTATGTGCGATGCGGTGGGCACAGCTAGGCCATAATAAATTCTGTAACGAACTGCCAGCTATTCAGCATAGTCTTCAGATTTAGCTCTTCAGATTGCCTCGGAGGTAAGAGCTTCGTGTCAAATGAAGAGGTTATTACTGAACCAGAAGCGTCTTTTTTTTAAGGACCTTGAAAAAACCCTTTTTTGGAAGGAATAAAAATAATTTGAAACAACTTAAATTCTCAAGATAAAAGAAGCCTTCCTTTCTGAGAAATAAAAAAAATTATGATTTAAACTGCCCTCATAAACTAGGTCATTAGCAACCGGGGGCACCCGTTAAAAATTATGCCAGATTTGTATTTAGTAGCACTTAATAAAAACTAACAAAACCTCTGTAAAGCCGTATGTTGTTTCCTCTTTTTTTATTAAGTTGGTTTTAAAAAGGAATTTAATGGCCACTACAAGCAAAAACAAAAATAACAACATAATCACCAGTCTTAAGTGCAAACGACTGCCATAGTAACGCAAACAGTTTTTAGCAAAACTACTTTTATATTTATTATCTAGGGTAAAGGCAAACGTTTCAGCTTAAACTGCAGCTGGTTAAAAAGAGAAATTCAGACACACACACACATACACATATAAAGCTATAATGCCTGCAAATATTTTACGCTGTTGATTTAGTATTTTTTTTTTAGCACTAAAAGACCTTTTTAGTAATTTTTAGTTTTTCTACTTAAAAGGTGTTTTGGTTTTTATTTATTTAAAAGAATTCAAAAGTTCCGTTTCTTTATAAAAATTTTTTATTCTTAAAGTAGTACAATTTAGAAAGAAAAAAAGCGAAAAAAAATAATGTCCTAAATAAGAAACAAAAAAAAAAGAGGAATTTATAACGTTAAATTTTTTCTCCATAATTCTGCTTTTTCTCTAACAGTCATGGTCTCGACCTTCATAAAAAATAATAGAAAATAACACACACACACAAAGAAACGCACACATATCTACTCACCATAATAAGAAAATTTTTAAGTTTGTTTTTTTTTTTCTAAACAAAATTTTCAGAGGAAAAATATTAAAATCAACGCCCAAATGCAGCAGAAATAAAGATCTTAAAAAATAATAATGAAACTGAAAAAAAGGACATCGTAAAAAGAAACAAAAAATAAATTTATAGTCATGGCTCGTTTTAAAGGCTTGATGACCAAAATCTTAGAAAAATATTTGCTTTTTACACACTAGTGCTTCATTCACCAGAAAAAAAAGCAAATAAATAAAAAAACAAATAAAATTCAATAGACAAAAAATTTTGTAGGAAAATCACGAAAATTTCTCTAAGGTTGTCATGATTCTGATTGTGCAAAAGATACAAAAATAAAAACAGTATTGAATATTTTTTTCTAGCACATATATCCATTGTAGCTTGAAGGCATTTTAACTCAAAAAAAAAAAAAATTTTTGATTCTTTATAAATGAAATCAAAGAAAACTCAGGAAAAATGAAGCATACTTTAAGGCTGCAAAAAAATATATATAGATATAGAAAAATTATTTGCCGGGTATTTCTAAATAGGAAGAAATAATATAAGTAAAGGGTATTTAAATTAGTAATCAGTAGTATTTTAATGAAGCCAAAACTAAGCTAGATGAGACAATGTTTATTAAAAATTTTATATTTGGATTGTACTAGCTATGTTCGCCACGTCATGGGCGTCCTCACAATATTTTGCTCGATTTTGCTTTTGAAAATGTTCCACACCCATTGGACGACTCTTGCTTTTAGAGTTCTTCAGTTATGGTTTAAGTATTTAATTTATATAACGATACCCATCCCTGGATAAAATTCTAAAATTTATATAAAATTCTTAAATTCTATAAAATTTTATTGTAACGCTCTGTAAAAGGTGTTAAAAAAATATTTTAATAACAATGTAATTCCACAAAGTAAAAATACAAATCAAATACAAATTTTTTTCAATTGGCGCCTAATTTTGCGCAATAGTATTTAAAATATCACAGTTTTAAACTGAAAATATTAATTGCGATTTTTCACTGATTTTTCTTCACTTTCTGTTGGAAAAAAAAGTATACTATATTAAAATCAGGATGCTAAGGTACCTCCTCACAAAATTTTGTTAAAATCCATCCAGTAGTTTTTACGTGATGCGAACACAAATGAAAAGCAGACCGACAAACTGACGGAAATGGACATCTGCTGCGCAACCGTGTTTCAAATAACCCGCTTTCAATTCATATTTTCTAACATAATTTTAAAACAGCGTAATCTGTTGCGCAACCCTGTTCGAAATATCCCGATTTTAAAAATAAAAGATGCCCTAAAGTAGGCAGTACCTTTAAATCGGTAAAAAAAAATCGGCGTACTTTCACTGCTTTTTCTTCACTTTCTCTTTAGGATATAAGATTTTTTGCGGAAAAAAGTACCCTATATTGGAACTAAGATACTAAGGTTCCTCCTCACAAATTTTTATTAAGATTCATCCAGTAGTTTTTAAGTGATGCGAACACATACAGACAGACAGGAAAAAAGTTACTATGTCATTATATGTATAGAAAACAGATTTTTGTGTGATGCCTCAACAAACCGTTGCTGCTAACAGTTTGCTATGGAGGCCAAAAACTCAACCAGGAAAGTATTAAAGCCCTGTCGTGCATTATCCAAACCGAAGGTTTCAACTGTCCCTCCATCAGCTATCACGTTTCCACGAATGCTTTACACTCTCTACTATTAATAGCTGCAACACAATGTCATCTTAGTACAGCCAGAGATTAAATAAGCGCCAGTTTATATCTCGAGCTCAATCTCTTTTAATCATGAACCTTAAACGCGGCGGGACTGTCCGTGGCTCCCAAAATAAGTAACCCAATTTTTCTTGCACGCACCTTCACCTACCAACTATAAAACTGTCACTACAGTATTTCCAACAGCGACAGTTTATAGTATTTCCAACAGCTTTACCCCCGGGGGTTCCAAATGTCACTGCAGTAATGGCAAATGCTTTGACGCGGTCCACTCGGGGAAAATAGGGGCACCAGACGCTAGGGTTCCTAGAGCCTGAATCTGGAAGAAAAGGTCTGTTGTTTTAACACGGGTCCTCTTCGAGGCCTGACCAGTGCCCAAAGGACTGGTACCACGGGAATCGGTAGCCCCACAGAGAGCCTATCCTCTCTGTGACCGGTTATTGGTGAGGTCCCCTTCGGGGGTACACGTGGTGGTTGTGGTTTAAGATCGATTAAAGTAGATGTGGTGCATGGTCGATCAAGTGTGCTGTTGCACTCTCAACAGACGGAGTTTGGATAGTCTCCAAACCCCTAAGCAAGAGGTTATAATATGGATCTAGGCTTGCCTTGGAAAGGCTTGCCATATTGTATAAATTGCTACTCATTGTGACTGTATACACACAAATTGCGATTGGTGGCAATCGTAAAGTGTTGTTATACTACACAATGGGGGCGCTAGTCTACGCCTAAGTTTCACTCGGTGGTAAGACCACCGTGAGGTTAGGCCGAGTATGGCAGGTACTCACGTTAATCTTGTTCCACAAATTTCCAACAGCTTACCCCCGGGGGTTCCAATTGTCACTGCAGGAATATGGCAAATGCTTTGACATGGTCCACTCGGGGAAAATAGGGGCACCAGACGCTAGGGTTCCTAGAGCCTAAATCTGGAAGAAAAGGTCTGTGAGTAAAATCACGGGTTCTCTTCGAGGCCCGACCAGTGCCCAAAGGACTGGTACCACGGGAATCGGAGGCCCCACAGAGATCCTATCCTCTCTGTGGCCGGTTTTTGGTGAGGTCCCCTTCGGGGGTACACGTGGTGGTTGTGGTTTAAGATCGATTAAGTAGGTATGGTGCAAGGTCGATCAAGTGTGCTGTTGCACTCTCAACAGACGGAGTTTGGATAGTCTCCAAACCCCTAAGCAAGAGGTTATAATGTGGATCTAGGCTTGCCTTGGAAAGGCTTGCCATATTATATAAATTGCTACTCATTGTGACTGTATCACACACAAAAAGCGATTGGTGGCAATCGTAAAGTGTTGTTATACTACACAATGGGGGCGCTAGTCTACGCCTAAGTTTCACTCGGCAGTAAGACCACAGTGAGGTTAGGCCGAGTATGGCAGGTACTCACGTTAATCTTGTTCCACAAATTTCCAACAGCTTTGACGAAGTGCTGTCGGGGAAAATAGGGGTACCAGACGTCATGGCTCCTGGAGCCTGCAACTGGAAGATCAGGTCTATGTTATTATCGGCTCTTTTCGAGGCCCGACTAGTGTCCAAACGACTCGGTACCCCACGGGAACCGGTAGCCCTACAGAGAGCCGCTCCTCACTGTGGCCGGTTGTTGGTGAGGTCCTCTTCGGGGGTTCACGTTGTAGTTTTGATCGATGTATGCAGAGACGGTGCATTTTTGATTAAGTGTACTATTGCATTCTCAACAGAAGGAGTTGGATGGTCGTCTCCAACCCCCTAAACAAGAGGTTAGGACATAGCTACAGGCTTGCCATATTTTATAAATTCCTACTCATTGTGACTGTGCGGTATATTTTAGTGTATCGTATTGTGTGCTGTACTACATAATGAGGGGTGCCAGTCTACACTTTCTTTTCACTCCGTCGGATAAGAGCTAACACGGCTAGATGCCGTCATTAATCTTGATCACATCTGTAACAAGGTAGCCTTAGTGAGAATGAATGTTCGAAATCATTGGAAAAAACTCCATATCAAGTTCTTAGGCCCTTAGAGCATTGGTGCGCATTTTCCTATTTCCTATACTGGCGAATGTTAGGAAAAAATTTCTGCTATCACAACGTCGATACCCCATATACTCTACAGTAGTATTTTATGCCATTTCAACAGAAAGGAAAATAAAACCAGTTCCTTCTGCTGCTTCTGGCACAAGCATACAATGTGATGGTACGTGTTTGGGTACCTCCGCCTTGTAAATACCAAAACTACTAAACTACTAAAAAATCTTTTGCGGCACGGTATCAGCAATACATAATTTTTTTTTAAATGCATTACAAGATTAAAATAGTCTAAGAAAATGTTTTGTTATAAAAAAAATTGCTAAAAAATTGTTAAAATTTTTTTTATAAAAATTTAAATTTAAATATTTATTGAAAATAAACAAAATCCCTGTAAATGTGTCTTAGGTAATTTTTTTTTGTTCATCAAAAAATGTATTGCAAATATTCTGGAAACGTTTATTTTTAAAATTTGTTTCCAGCCTTAAAGTATGCAAAGCATTTTGAGAATTATTTTTTTAATTTTATTTCATTCATCAAAAGAAGATAAAAAAGAAAATCTTTAAATTGTCATAGAGTTTTTAAAACTAAACTTATGCTATAGTTAAATTTGTTGTTTAATTTTAATATTGTGCAAAATTTACAAAAAATAAACTTCTTAAAATTTTTGTATCCTTTAAGTATGCAACATTTGTTAAGCTTCCTTGGTAATTACTAAAACATTATTTAATCTGTTCATTAGCATAGAAATTTTACCAAATTGTGCAACAATTAATTTTTGTTTTATAATGTTAAGAAGCATTTGGTAAGTTTTAACAGCGCAGAAAAGTATGCAGCAATTTTAAACCCGCTTTTAAGAGCATAATCCTCTTATGTCCGAATAAGTATGCCACAATATTTCAAAAATTTTTATTTTGCACTCAAATTGCTTAAAACAGTATTTTAAATTAATATTCATCACTTTTAATTAAATACATAATTAAAATATTGTTATTTTTTTTTTTTTTTATTTCATAAGGAAGCTTGTAGCAACCTAAAAAGTTATTTTAATGTTTTTTTTTTATTCATTTGCGAATAATTTTTTTAAATGTCCATTTAATTTTCTTCATGTTTATTTTGGGTCAGGTTAGATTAAAAGTTTATATTTTATGATTATTTTAATAAAGCTTTTATAATTGTTTAAAAGTTTATTATGTTTAAATTTGATTTTCTAAAATAAAATTAATGTTTCTGGTAGTAAACAAAGTACAATTAAGCAAAAAAATTTTCTTTCCAGAGAATTTTTGATAAAAAACTTTTCTATTGGAAATTTTTGTTCGGAGAATTTTTGTTAAAAAATTTTGTATTCGAAATTTATCGATAACAACAATTTTCTATTGAAGATTTATCGATAACAAAATTTTTTTTCTCTTACATTGGCTGTAAAATAATAAATACCTATAAACATTTATCGATAACAAAATTTTTTTTCTATAACATTTGCTGTAAAATAATAAATACCTATAAACACTTAAGGTATTTATTATTTTACAGCAAATGTTATAGAAAAAAAATTGTGATATCGATACAATCTTCAATAGAAAATAGTTGTTATCGATAAATTTCGAATAGAAAATTTTTTATCAAAAATTCTCTGAAAAAATTTTTTTTTTTATTGACGAAATATTTTCTTGAGGAACTTTTTGTTACTGATCAATTTCTATAGTAAATTGTGGTTGCGATAAAGCTCAGTTTTCAGCTCAGATACAGTATTTATAGAAAAATTTTCTTAACGATTAATAACTTTTAGAAAATAAAAAAAAATTGTTATCTATAAATTTCTTTGTGAAATATTTTTTATTATCGATAAATTTTTTAAAGAACAGTTTTGTAACGGATTAGAAATATTTTTTTTAATACGATAAGTTTTATGTGGAAAATTATTGTTCTGAAAAATTTGACCAAACGATTAACTTAAAGTCGAATATTACATTTATCGATTAAATTTCCAGAAATTATATTGCTATCGCTATTGTTTTTATGGTTAACAACAACCATAACAATAATTGTTCTCATTAATCATATTTTATAGAAAAATACTGTAAGCAATGCAATGCAATACTTGTGCTGGAACTACAAAATTTAGTTATAGGTTTTTGGAAATTTTAATTTAAAAAAAGTCCTATTTTTATACTCTTCACCACAGGTGGAAAGGTTATATTTAAGTTTGTCATTCCGCGTGTAATTTTTACAATATTCATTTCCGACCCCATGAAGTGTATATATTCTGAACCCTTATACATAGAGAAGTTGATTAAGCGATGTTCGTCTGGCCGTGTTCTGGTTGAAATGGATTTCGCCAAGGCACCCAGAAAATTTACAGAAAATATAAGCTTTCGCAATTCCACCCCATTGGTCAATAAATGATAGTGCTATGGTTAAAAAAAAAGAAAACACCTTGTTTTTTCTTTATGTTTGTTACATATTTTAGGTTTTTTTCTTTACTTTGTTCTTGTTTTTTGAAAACCGACAATTATAACCATAATAACAGAATTTCACCAAACAATCGAAATTTCACTAAGGTATCACATTTTCATGAAAATACACCCTAAAAGTTGAAATATTCTACAAAAATTTTTATTCCAATCAAAAATTCATAAAAAAAAACAAAAAATTTTCTATAAAATTGTTTTAAAAGAAATTGCGATAAAATGTTTACGAAAAAAAAAAATTCAATAAAATTTTTACAAAAACTCTTTATTATAATTTTAACAAAAAATTTTCGAATAAATTTTACAAAAAACTTTTACAAGAAATTTAAAATAAAATTTTTTCTAAAAATGTTCGATCAAATTTTTACAAAAAGTTTTCGATAAGCTTTTCTATAAAATTATTACCATAATTTTCTATAAAATTATTTAAAAAAAATTTCTATAAAACTTTTACAAAAAATTTTCGAATTTTACAAAAAATTTTCGATAAAATTTTTACAACAAATTTTCGATAAAATTTTTACAACAAATTTTCGATAAAATTTTTACAAAAAATTTTAATAATATTTTAACAAAAAATTTTTGATAAAATTTTACTACAAACATTCGATAAAATTTTTACTAAAAATTTTCGATAAAATTTTTACAAAAAATTTTCGATAAAATTTTTACAAAAAATTTTCGATAAAATTTTTACAAAAAATTTTCGATAAAATTTTTACAAAAAATTTTCGATAAAATTTTTACTAAAAATTTTCGATAAAATTTTTACTAAAAATTTTCGATAAAATTTTTACTAAAAATTTTCGATAAAATTTTTACTAAAAATTTTCGATAAAATTTTTACTAAAAATTTTCGATAAAATTTTTACTAAAAATTTTCGATAAAATTTTTACTAAAAATTTTCGATAAAATTTTTACTAAAAATTTTCGATAAAATTTTTACAAAAAATTTTCGATAAAATTTTTACAAAAAATTTTCGATAAAATTTTTACAAAAAATTTTCGATAAAATTTTTACAAAAAATTTTCGATAAAATTTTTACAAAAAATTTTCGATAAAATTTTTACAAAAAAGTAAATGTATATTATTGTGAAATTGGGAAACATAATAGAGTAAGGGAATATTTACCATTATTAGCGTGAAGAGTGTATAAGATTCGATATGGGCGCATTTAGCACTTTTACTTGTTTGTATTGAAATCCTTTCTAATTTAAAGTGAAATTTTGATTTTTAATATTGCACAACTATAAGTGCGAACTTAAACATAAAAATAAAAAAAATTGTGTCGATCTATAATACAACTGTCTCGAATACTTATTTTGGTATTGAATTATTTCCAATAATAATAGTTTTAAAAACTATTGCATATTTTGGGAGAGTAAAATTTTTTTTTGTTAAACACTTATGGAATCGATTTTCTTTTTATAAATTTTTAAAACTATTTAAATATAATTTTATTTTTTTTTAACATTTAATTTGAAAAAAAAAAAATGTTGCAGAAGTTTAAAGATTTTTATTTTTGCTGTTAGGGCCTCAATAATTCAGAAATATATCGTTCTAGTTACCTATAACTCAGTTAGAGAAATAAATGAGTTATTCTGACATAGCCGACCCCCAATGACTTAAATTTAAGTTGGAAAAAATATATATTTTCATATATAGAAATCATTTCTAATTTAAAGTTAAATTTAAATTTTTAATTTTGCGCAAATATAACTGCAATTTATTTATCATATTTAAATGAAAAAAAATATATATATATATATATATATAATTGTCTCTAATACTTATTTAAAGAATGAATTATTTCCGCTTATAATAGTTTTAAAAACTATTGCATATTTTTAGGTGTGAAAAAATTAAAATATTTTGTAAAATAATAATGTGTATGATTTCCTATGCATAAGTTATAAAATTGTTTTAATACTATTGAAATTTTTTCCCACATATAATATTATTAAAATTGAAAAAAAAAATATTGCATACTTCAAGGTAAAACGATTTTAGTACTAAAAATGATGCATACTTTTAGGAAAAAATAAAAACACTTAAACAAAGAAATAGATTTTGTCAACACATGAGGGTATAAGAAACAAAAAAAATTGATGAAGTTGTTGGCAAAACTAAAAATGCTTTTATATGAGTGTTGCTATGAATATATAGCAAAAAATTAAAATAATAAAAATAATTATACTATAAAAAATATTATTGTTGTAAGTATTAATATAATTTGATCTTTAGAGCTCTCAGTATAACTATTATCATATTTTTTTTTCTAACATATAATGAAATATAAAATTATAATTAAAAACATATAATATAAAAAATAAGTATACTATAAAAAATATTATTATCATGACTATTATTCTAAAGCTCTGTACAGACGGTTGTCAGATCTAACAATATTGTCAGAAAAATATACAAAAAACGTCTAAGAATCGTGTGAACCTACAGCTGTTGTCTTGCATTATTGTCGGAAAAAGCATCGTCAAACTAGCAATAATATTGCCACATATGTGACAATCGTGTATCAGCACAATGTTAGGGCTGACAATATTGTAGGATCTGACAACCATCGGTACGGAGCTTAATGTGGTCTTTAAGGCCCTCAGAAAATATATGCAGGTCAGGGTTTGTTGAAAAAATAAGTCGTATTATTTTTTCTGTTCTAAAAATGATTTAAAAAGAATTATTTTTCCTCCAATTAATTTAATGTAAACATTTTTTTGCGAAAAGTTTGTTTAAATAAATCGAAATTTAGAATATTTTAAAGCTTTTAGCCAGGTAATAGCAAAAAATTATATATTTTTCACCATTTAAAATTAAACGTTGCACAAAAAACATACCCTCAAGTAATATCCTTTATTCATAATTCCCTCAATTCCCATCATTTGAAACTTACCTAGAATGAAAGAGAAGATAAAAATCATATAACATAGAATTTATTAAAGTAAAATTGAATTTATTATAGTTTTTATTATTTCACCCCCTTAAAATATGCCAAATAAATGTATAAATGTATATTTTAAAGCCTGCTTTTAGGCCAACATTATTATCGATTTAAAAATATGATAAACTGTTATGGAAAATAGTTTTGTATTTTCATTCCAACTCTATGACTTTTAACACTCTAATTAATACCACGAAAAATATGCAAAGAAATTTAATATAATTTGCAGCCTGCTTTTAGGCAGCCATTAGCATCGATTTGAAAACTATGATAAACTCTTGCAAGCAAAATTTTAACGTTATAAATATAATTGCATTTAGGCATTTGCATTAATCCACATAAAACGGCAAAAGCGAGAGAGTTCAATTTGAATAAAAATTTCGCTAAACCAAAATGTTCAAAGCGAGAGTTCAATGTGAATAAAAATTTCTCCAAACAAAAATGTTAACAGCTAAAATCTAATTTAGCTAACCAAAATCGGAAAAAAAATATTTTACTAAATCAAAGTGCATTTCTAGTTTGTTTACTTATACTTTTTTTTCATTTTTGGCACTAAAACAAGTTTTTCCAAGGATTTAAAAATAATTTTTAATTATAGGAATTTAAGGCAATGCAGATAAAATGTTAAATATTAGTATTTTATTTTTTTTTCACCCTTTTACTCTCTTCCTTAATAAGGATTTTTGTGAAATATAACAGCATAGTTTACAAGTTAGTAGTACCTTGTGTTAAATCTAACACCCGTATCGAATAAAAAATATAAAAAAAAAACTTGGCTTACAAACGAAATAGTTTGACAAAAAGTATTTCAATGTAAAAAATAAACAAGTTTGGAATACGAGAGGAGAATCTATACAAAGGGAAGACAATAAGTGGAAGTGGCAAATGTATTTTAATACAATATTTTATATGAAAAAATAATAAATTTACATTTCTTGTAATTAAATATTTAAAGGTTTTGGCAAAATTTTGTGAGAAATGTTTAAGTTTTCAGGGTCACTTTAAGCATCTTGCAGGTTGCAGCAAATATAAAACAAAAAATTATAATTTAATTGAGTTATAACAATTTTAAAGAATTTTATAATAATAATTTAAAGCATACTTTTAGGCTTGCGACATAAAACCTCTATTTTTAAAGAAAGAGAAGAAATTGCGAAATTTCTGTGTATCTGGACTATTTCCAATATTTTATATGAAAAAAAAAGTAATCAATTTACATTTCTTGTAATTAAATATTTAAGGGTTTTGGCTAAATTTTGCGAGAAATGTTTAGGTTTTCAGGGTAATTTTAAGCATCTTGCAGGTTATAGCAAGAATAAAACAAAAAATTATATTTTAATTAAGTCATAACAATTTTGAAGAATTTTATAATAATAATTTAAAGCATACTTTTAGGCTTGTCCCATATTTAAACAAATAGAAGCAATTTCGAAATCTGTATATCTGGGCTCCTCCTTCTCCTCCTTTTTGGACGAATACAATTCTGAATTGCTGTAACTGAAAATATTACATGATTTCCAAAAACTTTTAGGATTTAAAATTATTTATCTTTACGTATAATAAAACAGTAACTCATTTCTTGTCTGTCTGTGTTTCTGTACACATTCGCATCACGTAAAAACTATTGGATGGATTTTAACAAAATTTCGTTAGGAGGTACCTTAGTATTCTGATTCCAATATAGGATACTTATTTTCGGCAAAAATTATTTATTTCCAAGAGAAAGTGTAGAAAAAGAGCAGTGAAATTACGCCGATTTTTTTTTACCGATTTAAAGGTACTGCATACTTTAAGGCCCGGTTGCGCAACATATGGCGCTGTTTTAAAATAATGACAAAATAGGAATTGAAAGCGGGATGGATATTTTAAACACGGTTGCGCAACAGATGGTGCTGTTTTAAAATAATGATAAATTATAATTGGAAAGCGGGATATTTTAAACACGGTTGCGCAACAGATGGCGCTGTTTTAAAATAATGACAAAATATGAATTGAAAGCGGAATATTTTAAACACGGTTGCGCAATGGGGCTGTTTTAAAATAATGATCAAAATATTAATTGCAAGCGAGAGATTTTAAGCACGGTTGCGCAACAGATGGCGCTGTTTTAAAATAATGACAAAATATGTTTTGAAACCGGGATATTTTAAACACGGTTGCGAAACAGATGGCGCTGTTTTAAAATAATGACGAAATATGAATTGAAAGCGGGATATTTTACACACGGTTGCGCAACAGATGGCGCTGTTTTAAAATAATTATAAATTATAATGACAAAATATGAGAAAATATGAATTGAAAGCGGGATATTTTAAACACAGTTACGCAACAGATGACGCTGTTTTAAAATAATCACCAAAATATTAATTGAAAGCAGTATATTTTAAGCAATGTTGAGCAACAGATGGCGCTGTTTTAAGATAATGACTAAAATACTAATTGAAAGCGGAATATTTTAAACACGGTTGCCGAACGGATGGCGCTGTTTTAAAATAATGAAAAATCATGAATTATTTACCGTTAAATAGACAATTGAATAAAATTTGTATTTGATTTATATTTTAACCTTGTGGTATCACATTGTATTAAAAATATTTCAAACACCTTTGACAGAGCTTTACAATAATTTTCGGAGTTTTAGAATTATATATAAATTTTAGAATTTTATTCAGGAATGGGTACCTTCATATAAATTAAATACGCAAGAGTCTTAAAATTTTGGTGTGGATTACTTTCAACGCAAAATCGAACAAAATATTGTCAGGACGCACACAACGTGTGTGAACAAAGCTAGTTTCTGATATAATTGAAGCAATACAATTATAAGCCTCCTAATATTGGATTTTAGGGTTCCATCCTACAAGGGTTCATAGTAATATTGCTTAAATATCTGTTGATATCTAGTATCATTCATTGAAGAAGTACTACTATGGTCGCTACTACAAGAAATAAATTTGTATATTACTAATCCTAAAAGTATGCTTATAATATGCTTTAAATAATACAAATTTACATTTACAATTGCCAAATAAATCTAGCAGAAAATCGTCAAATTCGGTAATTAAAATTAAATTATTTTTTATGTTGAGTTAAATGTTTTGCAAAGCTTCGAAAGCTTTCGTATGTGAGTCCGTCTTGCACTTAACAGTTTTGTTATTTAATTTAACACACAAAACAAATAAATATTCTTATTTGTGGTGCCTAAAAGTATACTCCGATTTCTATAGCATTTTTATATTAAAGTTTTTACCCGTTATTGGCTTTTTATGGATCAAAATTCCCGAAAAGAATTAAACTGCTAACAATTTCCAAAAAAAAGAATTATTTTTGATCCAAGCTTTGAACATAGTCGAAGAAAAAGCAGACTCTCAAGGAGGCGTTCTGCATCTCGTCTATAACACAGGGCAACAGCAAAAATATGCTCGAGTAACTACTATATACATTTGATGTATCATTGCTACCTTAGTACAAAAATGGTAAAATTTTTAAATTCTATGGATAGATTTTTTTTTTAAATTTTTTTTTTTTTAAATTGCAATTGTTTTGAGACGTTTCTTCAAATAATTAATGATAACTCAAAAACTACTAGTCCGATATTATTAAAATAAATTCAGAAAAATTAAGATTTGCATAGCCTTTAATTCGTCTATATATCGCGTTTCAATCGGATCAATAGTATCGGAGTTATAATAAAAAACTTAAGAAAAAAATATATTTTTTACGTAAAAATGGCAAAAATTTTCGTTTTAAAAAAATCATAAAAAATCGAAAACGGCAAAAAACTTCCAGATTCATTTTTTTATCGCATAGCGACATATAATAGCAACAAAATGAGATATCGACCATAAAAATCGATTGATTTTTTTCGAATTTATTCACATTTTAGTGAATTCGCTCATTTTCACAAAATTTTAGTTTTTTGCTTGATATACGCATTATAGCGGGTTTTCAAATGTGTGAAAAACATAAATTTTCCAATTTCAAGGGGTGCATGTCGGATTAATGTTAGATTTGATGAGAAACTTCCACCCTCAAAATTTTAGTCGAATTCGACAACGTTAACACGTAGCGCATAGGCCCCAAATCTGAAAAAAAGCGTTTAAATCGAAAATAATTGACAAATTTTCAGTTTTTGCAAAATTAACGCTATTTATTTCCCCTTTTGCAAAAAAGTGGATCCTGGTCCTTAGGGCAAACACAATGAGATTTACAATAAGCTACATGTCTTTAAGTTTTCGAGTTATTACAATTTTCACTGGCCATTATATGTCCTTGAGAACTTGCCGAAGACAATTTACAAAAACATTTTACTTTTAAAATTTTTCATTTTTTCTTTTTTAACAATAAAATATAAAATTTCGCTAAAACTGACTGATATCTTCCTATTACACAACGCAACAAAATAAAAAAAATTAGATGCTTTTGAAACCACTATACAATATCCAGGTACTGCCAAAGTGTTTTGGATGAATGAGAAATGTATGGCAAAACAAGTACGCGAAATACTGTTTTGGGCAAAACACGTATTTCTGTGGGACACGTGTTACTGTGGAAATACAGTATTGAATGTAGAAAATTGTTTGGAACAGATCTTTATGGCATTTTTATGATTTTCAGAATTAAAAAAAGTAAGCAATAAAGGAAAAGTTTTTTAATTTTTACGATTTCAGTAGAAATCTGATAAACGATGAAATGCTCCTTTTCTGTTGGCTACCTGTCGCCCTTGCTTCATTTTGACAATTGCGGCGGCAAAGTAATAAACGTTCATAAATTTGCGTGCACGCCGAATTGGGTTTTTCCGCTGGCTACCTGTAAAGATTGATTTTTTGCATAGCATTCCTTAATGTTTTTTACGATTCTTGGGAATAGGTAAAAAATAGGACCACATTAAGGGTTGTTCGAAATTTTAGTATCATTATTTATAAGAGCTCCTTGAGCCATTTCTATTCATTCAACAAGTGTTTGCGGTAACAGAAGCATAATTTTCAATCAGCCATGAGCAAGAAAACTAGAACATTTTTATGTAAAAACAATCCGGACTCATTTTGTTATGTGTGCGGCCAATATATTAACGAAAAAAAACGGAAATGCTTCTCAGCTTCATTTCAAAAGTCATATGAAGATTGCTTTAATATAAATCCGAAGAATTTTAACGAACATTGGACGCCGAGTACTATATGTACTTCATGTCGATTCAATTTAACTCTAAGCTCATCTAACAAAAAGTAAGTATAGGTTAATACATTTGGAATATTTTATAAAATTTTTAATTTTCTGTTATAAAAATTTTTCAGACCACACTGGGGAATTTCGAAGCCTATGCTATGGAGAGAAACAACGAATCATGAATCTGATTGCTATTTTTGTTTAACTACAAAAACCGGCTTTGGAAAACATTTGCGATGGTCTTACCCTACGAGGTCTGCTGATGGGTTTCAACTTGCAGTTCTACATTCACAGGAAATTATGGATGCACAAGATCAGGGACCAAGCTGTAGTCAAGTGCTTTCATCTTCACAAGGACACTCAACCTCAAGCATGTGTTCTCAATCAGGAAGTTCAGATCCAGAACTACCTATATCTCATTGTGTTTGCCCTAAGGACCAGGATCCACTTTTTTGCAAAAGGGGAAATAAATAGCGTTAATTTTGCAAAAACTGAAAATTTGTCAATTATTTTCGATTTAAACGTTTTTTTTTTCAGATTTGGGGCCTATGCGCTACGTGTTAACGTTGTCGAATTCGACTAAAATTTTGTGGGTGGAAGTTTCTCATAAAATCTAACATTAATCCGACATAAACCCCTTGAAATTGGAAAATTTATGTTTTTCACACATTTGAAAACCCGCTATAATGCGTATATCAAGCAAAAAACTAAAATTTTGTGAAAATGAGCGAATTCACTAAAATGTGAATAAATTCGAAAAAAATCAATCGGTTTTTATGGTCGATATCTCATTTTGTTGCTATTATATATTATATATTATATATTATATATATTATATATATATATTATATATATATATTATATGGAAGTTTTTTGCCGTTTTCGATTTTTTATGATTTTTTTAAAACGAAAATTTTTGCCATTTTTACGTAAAAAATATATTTTTTTCTTAAGTTTTTTATTATAACTCCGATACTATTGATCCGATTGAAACGCGATAAATAGACGAATTAAAGGCTATGCAAATCTTAATTTTTCTGAATTTATTTTAATAATATCGGACTAGTAGTTTTTGAGTTATCTATAATTATTTGAAGAAACGTCTCAAAAAAATTGCAATTTTAAAAAAAAATTTTTAAAAAAAATCTATCCATAGAATTTAAAAATTTTACCATTTTTGTACAAAGGTAGTCATGATACATCAAAATTATATAGTGGTTTTAAGAGAACATGAAATTTTTTTTATTTTGTTGTGCTGTGTTATCTACATACATTGTTATGATCTCTTTACGCTGGTTGCTTGGATAGAGTTCTTTGGCGCATAGTGGACTATTTCAAAATCCATAACTTTGGTTTTACTATAAGACGTAAAAATTGACTAATAAGAAAAAATCTTTTATAAAAAAAAGTTAGTCATTTAAAAAATAAAATTTACTAAGAATTTTTTATTTAAGTAAAATACTGAGAAAATCAATTTTATACAGTTAAAATAGAGTTGTAATTTGTTGGCTCCCAAGATTCTTTGTTATATACTTTCAAATTAATAATATAAGTTTAAAATGGTCAGCCCAAATAATTTTTGGCCGCCGTCTCAAATTATGTGCCACAGTGCGGCGTCCAGGATCACTATATAATAATCCGCCTCTTGTGAAATATGTATGCACATAAAACACATCTTTCTTTAATTAAAACGTTGCAAAACTTATAGGTTATTAAACTGTTATTCGGCTTTAACGACGACGGTTGCAATAGCGTTAAGGCGGGTGGCAGATATATAATGAGGGTCTGCCTCTTTCTGCTGATAGGGTGATGACTACTATAAAAAAGTCTGA